>CM073578.1:99309013-100535242 GCA_037074715.1 Magnolia kwangsiensis
GGGGTGGTTGGTGAGTAGGACTATGCCAAAATTAAAAATTACTAAACAAAAATAATAAATATAACTGAATCAATTACAAATCTCAATCGTATTAGTATTGAGAAATTGATTCAAACCTTGTTCAAAAGACAACCTTAGACCAAAAACAAATGTTTATGGTAGGACAACCTGATTTTTGAACACAGTAAGGATCAAGATCGTAAACTAAAACAAGAGGCAAATAATGAAAGATATCTATTATACGCATTCATCATATATACATGAAAGAAGAAATTATAAACATTCAGCACACATCCATCACATACGTCATCATTCACCTCAAACAACTGTTCGATGTGTACACCAACTATTCTCAAACAGCCACACCTACTCCACTCCTAATAATCACAATCCACCGATATTGGCGTTCACTACGAAACAAGATTTTCTCAAGTTCACCTTAAAACCTGTACAGTTGTGTTTTCAATTAGGTTATCACAATCAAACCCCATGCTGAGATTTTCTGGTTGATCTCAGTCAAAACCAATACAGAGATTTTTCTGGCTAATCTCAAACAAAACCAAAAAGCAAATAATAAAAGTGTTATCTTCTTCTTGAAGATGTTGCTTGTTGTTGCCCAAAGAACCACTTCGCTTAATGTAGATGTTTAATGTCCAACAAGTATAATCAAGGGTTCTAGGTTCTAAATAGATTTTAAATTATCTCAAATCTTGGGGAATTCCTTAGATCTCAAAGGGCAGAGTAAAGACTCCCTTTAATCAAATTCACAATACTGAAAGCAAAGAATTATAAAAATAAATAAGCTATTTAAAAGATCTAAAATTATCAGACTATAGCTTAATAATGACGGGGACTTTTCTCTCAAAGTGGAAGCTTTTTGTGACTTAATTAAATGATTTGGAATGAGAAAAGACCTCTATTTATGAGCTAAAAATTGGTTCCTAGGACTGGTCTTCAAATCAACCAAATTTCAAAATTTCTGACATGATCGGATAAAACTAACCTTCGACTGGTCGAGTGGCCTGCTCGACTTGTCTTGGGATGCAAAAATATGTTGTTGGAGTTCGAGTCGAGCTCCCCACGACTTGTCGAGCAGATCTCCATGACTGGTTGAGTAAGGTGCTCGACTGGTCGAGGATCTACTAGAAAAACTCAAAATTTGAGTTTGAAATTTGGACTAGTCGAAGCAAACCTTGGACTGGTCGAACCAGAGCCTGGACTAGTCGAGCATATGCTAGGACTAGTCGAATTTTAGCCTCTTCAAAGTATAATAACCCTTAGATAATATGCATAAGAAAGGACCTAAAGGGTCACTTATACTTAAATCATTGGGCATTAAACTCATATCATTAGTAGCTTTATAACTTTTAATTGAGGTAGATTACCATAAAAAGCTTGATCTTGAACTCGTATTAGAAGCTTGATCTTGAAGTAGACTTGCATTAGTTGCTTGTTCTTCATGTCTTGTACTTCAAATCTTCATATGATGACAATCTTGAAAACGAACTATCCACCATACTTCACTTGAAGTTGAACTTTCCATAATATGACAAGTCATGCTCTAAATAGTTTTATCTCACTGAAATTTGACAACGAAGGGTGCTTAAAACATCATAGCACTTATAATCTCCCCCTTTGTCAAATTTGTGACAAAACAAACTTAGAATATACAAACTTCGCAACTTCACAATCATTCACAACACTCTATCATTCACAATACATACTCCCCCTCAATCTACTCCCCCTTAGTCTGAGCTTTGACTAGGGTTGTGTAGATTACCTGTATTAAGACATATACATATATCCAAAATATACATTCCACATAATCCACACAATCTAATTCATTTGCGCATAAGTTATCATGACAAGCAAATGAGCCAAACATCATAACCATAATAACAAGTCTTTTCCCCTTTTAGTCACAACTTAACAAAGGAAGATAGAAATCTAATTGAAGCACAAATATGATTAGAGTAATATCAAGGGAGTGTCATAGAGATAGTAATTAAAAAAAAATCAAGTAATTAAAAAAAAATCAAGTAAAGGCTACGGACAAAAACCGTAGCCATAGACCTATGACTACGATTTTTTTCTGTAGCTTGACCGTTGCCGTAGGTGCCATAACAATAGGTCTTGAACCTATGGCTACAGATTTAATCCATAGCTATAGGGTACAATAGCTACAAATATAATCCGTAGCAATTATATCTGTAGCAAAAACTTCAGATAGCTACGCATATTATTTGTAGCTAAAAGTCCATTGCAATATGCCTAAATTGCAAAGGCTACACCTGTCAGATTAATGGCTACGGTCAATATTCGTAGCTATTTTGTACATTACAAAATTATATATAATCATTTGTTCATTCAATTATCACTTGTACAATCATTCATTCATTCAATTACAATCACTCATTTATTCATTCAATTACAATCAAATTACAATCCTTCATTCAATTAATTACAATTACAATCAATTACAATTCAATTCATTTAATCAATTACAATTACAATTACAATAATGTTGAAAATACAAATCTTTAGCTTCATTAGGGAATTGTGCTCGACTTCACCCTGAAATTTCAACAGCTTTGTATATTCCATCATCCTACAAACAGTCATGTCATACATAAATTAGAATGCCCATTAGGAAAAAGAAAGACAAAGTGAAAGAAGTGCATAATGTATAACAACATTTTTTTTTCTTAATGATTTAAATAAAAAAAAAAAAAAAAAAAAAAAAAAAAAAAACTCAAAGAGGAATGAAATTGACACAAAAGAAATGGTCTCACTATATGATTATAGGTTTTGGTTTTGGTTTAGGTTATAGGTTATAAGTTTTGGTTGAGGTCAAGGTTAGAGGTTTAGGTTTAGGTTATAGGTTATAGTTTTTGGGGACTTGATTATAGGTTAAGGTTTAGGTTTAAGAAATCGGGATCGGGTTTAGATTTGGGTTTTCAAGTTTAGGTTTAGGTTAAGGAGTTGAGATTCGGATTAGGTGTAGGTTTGAGTTTAACGATTTGAGAACACATTTAGGTTTTAAGTTTAAGTTTAGGTTAAAGGTTTAGGGAAAGCTATAGGTTTAGGTTTAGGTTTAGGTTATAGCTTTAGGGAATTGAGAATGGGTTATGGTTTAGGTTTAGGAAATCAGGTTCAGGTTCAGGATTGGGTTTAAGTTTGGGTTTCTAAGTTTAGGTTTAGGTTAGGGAGTTGAGATTAGGATTAGGTGTAGGTTTCGCTTTAGGGAATTGAGTTTAGGTTATAGGTTTAGGGAAAGGTTAGGTTTAGGTTATAGGTTTTGGGATTTGGGAATAGTTTTAGGTTATAAGTATAGGTTTAGGTTAGGTTATAGGTTAAGGTTTAGGGATAGGTTGTAGGTTTTGAGATTTGAGAATGGATTCAGGTTTCGGTTATAGGTTTTGGTTTCGGTTTAGGTTATAGGTTTTGGGATTTGAGAATGGGTTCAGGTTTAGGTTATAAGTTTTGGTTTTGGTTTTGGTTTAGGTTATAGGTTTTTAGATTTGAGAATGGGTTATAGTTTAAGTTTAGGAAATCGGGTTCAGGTTTGGGATTGGGCTTAAGTATGGGTTTTTAACTTTAGGTTTAGGTTTAGGTTAGGGAGTTGAGATTAGGATTAGGTGTAGGTTTAGCTTTAGGGAATTGAGTTTAGGTTATAGGTTTTGGGATTTAGGAATAGTTTTAGGTTATAAGTATAGGTTTAGGTTAGGTTATAGGTTAAGGTTTAGGAATAGGTTATAGGTTTTGGGATTTGAGAATGGGTTCGGGTTTAGGTTATAGGTTTTGATTTTGGTTTTGGTTATAGGTTTTTGAATTTGAGAATGGGTTATGGTTTAGGTTTAGGAAATCGGGTTCACGTTCGGGATTGAATTTGAGTTTGGGTTTTCAAGTTTAGGTTTAGGTTTAGGTTAGGGAGTTGAGATTAGGATTTGGTGTAGGTTTAACTTTAGGGAATTGAGTTTAGGTCATAGGTTTAGGGAAAGGTTAGGTTTAGGTTATAGGTTTTGGGATTTGGGAATAGTTTTAGGTTATAAGTATAGGTTTAGATTAGGTTATAGGTTAAGGTTTAAGGATAGGTTATAGGTTTTGGGATTTGAGAATGGGTTCAGGCTTAGGTCATAGGTTTTGATTTCGGTTTAGGTTATAGGTTTTGGGATTTGAGAATGGGTTCGGGTTTAGGTTATGGGTTATGGTTTTGGTTTTGGTTTGGTTTAGGATAAGGTTTAGGTTTAGGTTTAGGTTATAGGTTTTGGAATTTGAGAATGGGTTCGGGTTTAGGTTATAGGTTTTGGTTTTGGTTATAGGTTTTTGGATTTGAGAATGGGTTATGGTTCAAGTTTAGGAAATCAGGTTCAGGTTTGGGATTGGGTTTAAGTTTGGGTTTTTAAGCTTCGGTTTAGGTTTAGGTTAGGGAGTTGAGATTAGGATTAGGTGTAGGTTTCGCTTTAGGGAATTAAGTTTAGGTTATAGGTTTTAGGAAAGGTTAAGTTTAAGTTATAGGTTTTGGGATTTGGGAATAGTTTTAGGTTATAAGTATAGGTTTAGGTTAGGTTATAGGTTAAGGTTTAGGGATAGGTTATAGGTTTTGGGATTTAAGAATGAGTTCGGGTTTAGGTTATAGGTTTTGGTTTTGGTTTAGGTTTAGGTTATAAGTTTTGGGATTTGAGAATGGGTTCGGGTTTAGGTTTTGGTTTAGGTTATATGTTTTTGGATTTGAGAATTGATTATGGTTTAGGTTTAGGAAATCGGGTTCAAGTTCGGGATTGGGTTTTTAATTTTAGGTTTAGGTTTAGGTTAGGGAGTTGAGATTAGGATTAGGTGTTGGTTTCGCTTTAGGGAATTGAGTTTAGGTTATAGGTTTTGGGAAGGGTTAAGTTTAGGTTATAGGTTTTTGGATTTGGGAATAGTTTTAGCTTATAAGTATAGGTTTATGTTAGGTTATAGGTTAAGGTTTAGGGATAGGTTATAGGTTTTGGGATTGAGAATGGGTTCGGGTTTATGTTATAGGTTTTGGTTTTGGTTTAGGTTATAGGATTTGGGATTTGAGAATGGGTTCGGGTTTAGGTTATAGGTTTTGGTTTTGGTTTTGGTTTTGGTTATAGGTTTTTGGATTTGAGAATGGGTTATGGCTTAGGTTTAGGAAATCGGGTTCAGGTTCGGGATTGCGTTTGAGTTTGGGTTTTCAAGTTTAGGTTTAGGTTTAGGTTAGGGAGTTAAGATTAGGATTAGGTGTAGGTTTAACTTTAGGGAATTGAGTTTAGGTTATAGGTTTAGGGAAAGGTTAGGTTTAGGTTATAGGTTTTGGGATTTGGGAATAGTTTTAGGTTATAAGTATAGGTTTAGGTTAGGTTATAGGTTAAGGTTTAGGGATAGGTTATAGGTTTTGGCATTTGAGAATGGGCTCGAGTTTAGTTTATAGGTTTTGGTTTCGGTTTTGGTTATAGGTTTGGGATGTGAGAATGGGTTCCGGTTTAGGTTATAGGCTTTGGTTTTGGTTTTGGTTTAGGCTATAGGTTTTTGAATTTGAGAATGGGTTATGGTTTAGGCTTAGGAAATCGGGTTCAGGTTCGGAATTGGGTTTTAGTTTAGGTTTTCAAGTTTAGGTTTAGGTTTAGATTAGGGAGTTGAGATTAGGATTAGGTGTAGGTTTAACTTTAGGGATTTGAGTTTAGGTCATAGGTTTAGGGAAAGGTTAGGTTTAGGTTATAGGTTTTGGAATTTGGGAATAGTTTTAGGTTATAAGTATAGGTTTAGGTTAGGTTATAGGTTAAGGTTTAAGGATAGGTTATAGGTTTTGGGATTTGAGAATGGGTTCGGGTTTCGGTTATAGGTTTTGGTTTCGGTTTAAGTTATGGGTTTTGGGATTTGATAATGGGTTCGGGTTTCGGTTATAGGTTTTGGTTTTGGTTTTGGTTTAGGTTATAGCTTTTGGATTTGAGATTGGATTGTGGTTTAGGTTTAGGAAATCGGGTTCAGGTTCGGGATTGGGTTTGAGTTTGGGTTTTTAGGATTAGGTTTAGGTTTAGGTTAGGGAGTTGAGATTAGGATTAGGTGTAGGTTTAGCTTTAGGGAATTGAGTTTAGGTTATAAGTTTAGGGAAAGGTTAGGTTTAGGTTATAGGTTTTAGGATTTGGGAATAGTTTTAGGTTAAAGTATTGGTCTAGGTTAGGTTATAGGTTAAGGTTTAGGGATAGGTTATAGCTAGGTTTTGGGAATTGAGAATGGGTTCGGGTTTAGGTTATAGGTTTTGGTTTCGGTTTAGGTTTTAGGTTTTGGGATTTGAGAATGGGTTCGGGTTTAGGTTATAGGTTTTGGTTTTGTTTATAGGTTTTTGGATTTAAGAATGGGTTATGGTTTAGGTTTAAGAAATCGGGTTCAGGTTCGAGATTGGGTTTAAGTTTGGGTTTTCAAGTTTAGGTTTAGGTTTAGGTTAGGGAGTTGAGATTAGGATTAGGTGTAGGTTTTATTTTAGGGAATTGAGTTTAGGTTATAGGTTTAGGGAAAGGTTAGGTTTAGGTTATAGGTTTTGGGATTTGGGAATAGTTTTAGGTTATAAGTATAGGTTTAGGTTAGGTTATAGGCTAAGGTTTAGGGATTTGAATTTATTTTATAGGTTTAGATTATAGGTTATAGGTTTAGGTTTTGGTTTAAGTTATAGTTTTTGGGATTTGTGAATGGGTTCAGGTTTAGGTTATAGGTTTTGGGATTTGAGAATGGGTTCGGGTTTAGGTTATAGGTTTTGGTTTTGGTTTAGGTTATAGGATTTTGGATTTGAGAATTGGTTCATGTTTAGGTTAAGCGTGTGGTCCCTACAAATACAAATATAAACACGGCCTATCCAAATGGCCAGGCCCTTCCAATGTCATCCATAGGAAATGGACATCTTCATCATGGTCATAACAGCGGTTCTCATCTTCTAGGGACCCCCGCTCATCCGGATAGCTCCGACGCACATCCGGGTCTGCTCCATTAATTTTGTGCAAATATATAAACATGGCCTGTCCAAATAGCCAGGCCCCTCCAATATCATCCATAGGAAATGAACAACTTCATCATGGTCATAACAGCGGTTCCCACCTTCCAAGGACTCCCGCTCTTCCGGATAGCTCCGACACACATCCGGGTCTACTCCATCAATTTTCAGCAAATACATAAATACAGCCTGTCCAAATGGCCAGGCCACTCCAATCATGTTCATTCTTGACAAGAGACTTACTAGATCCTTGATCTTAATAATTATCCACGACTGTACGAACCTATTCCATGCATCATAATAAGCTTCAAGTTTTTTGTTTATGATCTCTAGCTGGAATATGAAGTATGATATGAGTAAAAACCAAACTGATTAATTAACAATAAACATGCATAAAAGACAAATTGATTAACTAACAATAAACATGCATTTTGAAAAAATACACTAACCAAGCACATGTAATATAAAACAGATGTGAGTGCTAGATCCCTTTTTTAAGGGCTAACTTGCGGGTCAACTTCTTTGACGACTTTGTTTGGTAGAGGTTTAAAACCAAGCATCCAACCTTCGAACAATACAACCTAAAAAACCACAACACAATCAAAATACTGAACATTGATCATCATATGTACCATACAAAGAATCAAAAGGTAATTTTGGGTGTGCTTGAGTGCATTGCCAAATTCACGGTTGGCAGGGCTTTTATGGCAGATGTGTAAGTGTTGGGTGGGGTGGCAGAGAAAACAAAACAACATTATATTGTTTGCTCTTTCCATTCAAGTACGCGAATGAGATAGAACATGCTGGGGTAAATGAAAACCCATGCCTTATTCCCCGACATAGACAAAAAGAATCAAGGTTCAAAAATTGAATCTCCAAACAAACCAATGAAAAGGTGGGAAATCGAATTAAATATACAGGTAGAAATTACACAGGTACCATTGATTTGGGCGGAAAGTTAGACTTGAATTTTTCCCTGACAATTCCCCTATTTCCATTGATTCCAACATACAAATTCTACCTATAGCTTTTGTGCATGGATGAATCTCCAAGGAAAAAATATCCAATCCCCTCAAGAAACAACTTCTGTGCATGGAGTCTTTGACCAGATTTTCATTTTTTTTACCATTGACTAGTCACCACAAAGATGAGAAAAAGGCATCTATAGCTTAAAAGAAAAAAACCAAGATGAAAAATTTGTGGGAATTTTTTATTTTTTATTTTAAAAAAACAAAGACTAGTTCCGAGTAAAAGAGAATCACAAAAGTTGAATTGATGAAGACCACCTGTTCTTTTGATGTGGCCATTGTCTTTGGAGCATTGGGAAGGACTTTCTAGCTACGCTTCATTCTTATCCATCTGTTCTCGAGATTTCATGTATTAAGGCCATCAATAACAAATCATTAAGTGGATCAAAGAATAAATTAAATTGGAAATAAACATAGAAACAATAGATTTTATTCTTTCATCCAATATAACCTACTCCAATCACTTCAACTGTCTGCCCCTTGAGTAAATTACCAGCAAACCTATTGAAAACAAGAACCCAATTAATGAATTTATGTTGGCTACGTTTGGGTTGCATTTGGATGCACTAATTAATTGAATTGCAAAAATCCATTAGACACAGTGAAAATGACAAAATTGCAATTAACTTCCTTGGTTCTACAATGAAGGCAACACCAAAATCCAATTATGTTAGTTTGCAAGTTGAACTTGTAATACAAAGATGTTAGTTTCCAATTAATTTAGGATCCCCTAATAGTTCCCAAGTACGAAAATGAGAACTTTAAGGGCATGGAACTTGCCTTTGCAATATACCAGTTATCTTTCGGTACGAACACAAAAGCCTGCCGTGAATTGTCTTCCTGTTGCCCATGTGAATTTACCCAATTCACAAATTGCGTAATTAGCTATTGCATGAGAAATACATTTCTGGCTCCCTTTTGGTCATTGATTTCTTTTATGAGTGGAGAAATACTTTTCTAGGCCTTTTGGCTAAGATCAAGTATAGCATCTGTTCTTATCAGTTGCATGGGTAGTGGAAGGAGAAACTTACAGTAGATATGTAACATCTCCCATCTCCTTTAAGTTTTAAGAGAAAATAAGGTGCACCGGAACTGCACCAACATAAGGAGATATTGTGGTTTTTGGATGCAAGACATGGATTCCATGATATTTATATTGTGAAAATAATTTCTTGTGATGTTTGGGATCCAGTAAGTTTTGTTATGGTAATATAAACATAAGAAGAAATTCAACCCCTTGGTGTAAAAGGTGAAGGTATGGTGAAACCCGTGTATGTATATAGCATGGGGACCTACCACTAATTTGTGCCGAGGTCCACCCAAGTTTCAGATTGGCCTGATTTTATTTTTTTTTCGTGTGTGCAATCATCTGGGGTAGGTGTTTCATATCAATAGATGGAATCCCCTCTTAACTATTCCTACTTGTGTGACCTGCCTAAGTCATGGATAGGCCCGTGTTTTTTTGGCCCATGGCCAAATGGCGTGCAAGATGGTTGGAGTGGTTCAGTCCTTAACTTTCTCTGTTCAGCATCCATGGAGTAAAAGGAATGCATAAAAAAAATATTTTGTTGCCTTTATTTTTTCAGCAGCTATGCTTGCACTCTGAGAATTTAATCTGTCATTTGTTAGGGAGGACCAATATCCAAAAACTTCATCTCAGCCAAAGCAACTAATGAAAACAGGGTCAAGAAAAATGCAGACTGAATCAACAGATCACACATGAACGATATGAAACATCAAATATACCATCATCAGCATTGTAGTAATAAATGAACTCAGAGAACATTCAAAACTGATCTGATTTCAAATGCATCTGATGCTGAGTAACTAAAGAGATGAGAAAGAAAAGAATCTTGAAGAAATCATGGCCAGAAATGAGAATGTATGTATCACGCATGAAAGATACGAAACATCAAATATACAATCATTAGCATTGTAGTATGACTGTTCTGATTTCAAATAGCACTGATGCTGAGTAACTAAAGAGATGAGATGGAAAAGAATCTTGAAGGAAATCATGGCCAAAAATGAGAATGTCTCTACAAAATGAGATATCTAGTGAAGAAAATCAAAGAAAAGCAATTAAATCTAAAGACTGCAAAATGGCGAGTGGATTTTTTTAGCTCCCATTTCACCAAGTGGTGACCCAACAGAGTTGGCAGAAATGAATCCATGGAGGCTGGCTCAAAACAGCAATTAGCCATCAAAATGCCCCTTTTGAGGATGCATTGAAACAGGCCTTGAATGAGCAAATATGCATGTCCATGCGTTGATAGACAGGTTTCCATCAATGTTTCATGCATTCCAATCATTGAAAAACTACAAACTAGTGTTGATAGACAGGTTTCCATGGATGTTTCATGCATTCCTATAACCGAAAACTACAAACTATGACTATCCCACATCTACAATCAAAGATTCATTTGAAGAGCTCTATGACAGATCAACAACCATAAACAAATAGGGGCCTGTTTGGCTGGCCGGATTGGAAGGGATTGGATGGTAGTGGAAGGGATTGGAAGTTAAATCCTGGGAATGACCGGGCCTGCCAAACAGAGTCGGTGATCTGATCCCAATCCCATGGATCTTTAGACAATCCACTAACAACACCATCATTACCTTTAAATCCCATCCAATCCACCCTAATCCGTTCAAATATGCTTGGGACGTGTTTGGTTGATGGGATTGGAAGGTTTAATCCCTGGATTGGCCGAGCGTGCCAAATGGACTGGATATCGCAATACAGGGATATAGCAATCCCATGGATCTCAAGACAATCCACTGACAACACCATCATTACCTAGAAATCCACACCATCCACCCTAATACCATTCAATCCCTTCCAATCCACCTGCCCAAATGGGCCCTAGAAGAAAACAGAATAGTGTTTGGACATTCAATATTCAAGAGAGAGAGAGAGAGAGATACCAAGGACGACAAGGGGCTGAAAGGAAGAAACCCTTTGTTTTTACTTGACGGAAGAAACCTTCTGTCCACACCGAGGGTGGCAGCGAGATGGGAAGAAATGCCCTATTTTTTCATGACAGGAAGAAGGCCTTCCTTCCACAAGGTGAGTGGCAGCAAGATTGAGTGAGCGAGCACGAGAGAGCGAGAGGGAGAGGGAGACAGCGAGGGAGAACGAGAGAGCGAGAGTGAGAGCGAGAGGGAAAGGTTAGGTTTTTTATTCTCGTAGAGCGAGAGGGAGAAGAGAGACAGAGGGTTTAGGCGGCTAAAATTCTAATGACCGCCAAAACCATTTCATGGGCAGGTGTTCAATCCTCCAATGCTTTATACAGTGTGGTCCACTGAATTTTTTAATCTGTCTTATTTTTTATCTCAAGCCTTACGACGAGGTCGCCAAGTGGATAGACGGTTTGGATATAACTCATATGCCATGATAGGACCCACACAACTTGGTGATATCAAAACCAAATCACATGTGTGCGCTAATCCGCTTCCAAGCTTAGGCTAAAATTTGGACGGTGATCCTTAGGGCTACGTGGGGGCCACCATGATAGATGTGTCTTATCCATGCAGTCTATTCATTTATGCAACCATAGATAGGACAGGAAACCAAAAGTCAGGAAGATTGAAGGTCCAAGTCAACCACACCACTCCAAAATAATATTCAACAATCCGCACATAATTTTCAATGTTTATTATTGTGTGGTCCACTTGAGGCTTCAATATGCCTCCTTTTTTGTGCAAATATACTAAAATATGATATCAAAATAGATGGACAGCTTAGATAAAACAAATACATTATGATGGCCCCACTGAGACCCCTATAACACTGTAGAGCGTGGTGGTGGGTAGTAGGCTATGACTACGAATTAAATCCGTAGCTATTTAACTATGGATTAAATCCATGGCCTTAGACCTCTATAGTCTATAGCCTTTGCCCATTTTTTTGGTAGTGTATCCAGAATAATCTCATACAAACCAAGTGAAATAGTGAAAGGAAAATTAAGTTATATAGATCCAACATAGAAAATTCTAATCAGAACTTGAAGAAGGAGGTGGAATGGACGGGTCAATCTGATGAAGTTCCCTGGTAATGCAATGGACATATTTACGCATATACTTCATTAAAGATTTATGACTTTCATTTAGATTGTCCTGAAACATTTTTAACTCACCCACCTTTTCCTCCAGTGAGCGAAGATACTCATCAAACTGAGACAGCTGAAAATCAGGGTCAGCCTCATCATTAGTTTCCAATTCATCACAAATATCGTCCATAGTAGTATTATCTGACAGAGTGTCTTCTTCTTCAACTTCTACTTCCTCTTCATCATGTTGGCCAGGTAAGAACTTCAGACTCGTCTTGTTGATATTGGAGTTATTGAATAATAAAGCCGCCATCGGTGCCTCAACATGTGACATGACCACATTACAATGATGTGTTAATGTAGTCATCAGATGGGCGAAATGTATGTAACTATGGCCAGGATGAAGACAAAATTGAATGATAATATAACAGATCAAGGAAGGAAGACAAATAGGTACGCCAGACATGACAGAATGGAGAATGTGACACACAAACGAGGTCAGTTTAGCCTAGTTCCCAAATCTAGGATATACATTAGTAATAAAGATGTGGTGAAGAACCCTGTATTTGGGCAACATCTGATTGGTACGGAGGGCATGACTTGAACTCCACTTTGCATCAAAATGACATAATTTGTGAGTAAGTTTTTTCCGCTCGGATTCAAACATTCTATTAGCAAGAGTTGGTATAGGAATACCATCATCATTAATTGTTATGTCTAACAAGCCCGAAATAAGATGTTTAACAACTTGAAACATCCCTTCTCTAACATCAAATAGAGAAAGTTAAATCATCAAGGGACGCGTCACTAATTGAAGCATACATCCCTTGCGTAATAGAGTGGTATGAAAGTCTACCCCAATTGAGGATGTTTTCTCAACCTACAGCGTTAAGCATGGGAAGAATATGAGAAGGAGAAAAATGATCAACATTGACGGTATGCTCGACAATGATATCCTTGTTGTGGAGATCCTGCACATATTCTGTGTCTTCCTTGGGTGGCTATAGGGTACGCACCTTAAGAGGAGTTTCCCTAGAAGAAGAAGCATGAGTTGCTTTCTTCTTAGACCGAACATCCATTGAATGCAAGTAATAGAGAAAAACAACAACAGAATGATGGGTTTCCCAGAAATCAGTTTTTTGATCAAAACCCACAAAAATGGATGGGAAAACTCAAATTGACTTCAACATGTAGCATAATAAGTATATAATGAACCAAATCTAGAAGGAAAATGAAAATGGAGCACTTACAATGATCCTTGGTTGATGGGTCCGACGAGTCGAGAGGAGGGACGAAAGAGGAAGATCAAGAAATGAGGAAAAAAGTGATTTCCTCTCTTTTAAGACACCTACCCGCGCTCCACGACCGGTTGAGTACATTCTCGACCCGTCTTGCCTCGACTGGTTGAGTACATGGTCGACCGGTCATGATAGATTGAAAAATTAAATTTTATTTAAAAATTTTCAAAAATATTTGCATAAAAAAATAAAATTAAAGCATGCAAACATAACATAATCTACTTAATTTGAATTACACATACCAATATCAAGTTTCAATTTGGAAAACCAATTCCTGTCAAGCGGTTTAGTTAAAATATTAGCAAGTTTATTCTTCGTTTGAATATATTCTAAAGAAATACTTTTATCTTCAACCAATTCCCGAATGTAGTGAGAACGAATGTCAATATGTTTTGTTCGAGAATGCTGAATGGGATTTTTTGAAATATTAATTACGCTAGAGTTATCACAATACAAGATCATAGTATCCTGCGCAATTCCGTATTCATGAAGCATTCTTTTCATCTAAATAAGTTGGGTACAAGCATTACCAACTGTAATGTATTCAGCCTTAGCTATGGACAATGATATCAAACTCCATTTTTTACTGTGTTGAGAAACTAAACATTTCCCAAAATAGAAACATCCACCATCGGTAGATTTTTTATCATCAATGTTTCCTACCCAGTTAACATCTGTATATCCAGCTAATTGAACATTTGTATCATGAGAATACCAGAGGCCTAAACTAGTAGTACTTGCGACATATCTAATAATGCATTTGACAGAAATAAGATGTGATTCCTTTGGATTTAATTGATATCTAGCACACTTAAAGTATATTAAGGACTATCCTTTGAGATATTCGAAAGGATCTTGGGAAATCAATTATGACACATCCGAAGGAAGATATCCTCCGTAATATGCAATCACCATCCAAGAGTCATTGTCATATACGTCACGACCCCCAAAAGGCTATAAATAAGTATTCCGCCTATGGTGAAAGGTACGCAGAATCTCTCACCCAAAACTCCTCAATAATACTAGACTCAAATTCCTAGCCTGATTTTGGCATCGGAAGGTCCCCTGCTCTACCCCACGTCTCCTTTGTCTTCTTCCTGTGCAGGTACTCGAAGGTCAGGAAAGGGTAGACCAAATTTTTACATCAATAGTTTAGCATCATCTATAGAAACGACATCAAAGTTGTTCCTACTTTACCAAAAAACCGTAATGGTGAAAGGAAAGAAGAAAGCTCTAGCTGCTATTTCTATAGTCACCATAGCTCTTCCTGAATCATCAATCGAGCACGGTACCCATCCCTACCATCAACGGGCAGACTCTACTCCCCCAGTGCCCACTCCTTGATCCCGCACCCGAGGCGGTCGATTAGTCTCCTTGGAGAACCGAGTTGAATCCCTGAATAAGGACTTGAAACTCCTCAAGAGATAGAATCCACCCCTCAGTCACAATGCAAAGGAGGGTGCTACCACTATACCATCTCAAGCACCGGTGGACTTGTAAAAAAGCAAGCAACCTCCTGAGCTATCAATGCAGGCTCTTTCCCACACTTCAGGAGCAACCACGCTCGCAAGTTCTAACCTGCGCCACGCGCCAAAGAGGAAGAGCTATGGAAAAGCCCACAAAGTAGTGGCCGAGAATGAGGGCTATTTGGAGGTAAAGTTCAGGAAAATTCGAGGGCAGATCGATGACATCAGACAAGCCTACCGTGCCCGAGTACTGACCTTAGTAGAGGTCATGTTAGAAGAAACTGAACAACCATTCACCGATGACATTATGATATCTCCACTTCTACCCAGGTTCTGAATGTCGTAGATGACTCTCTACTTTAGAACCATTGATTGGTCAAGCACCTCGAGTCCTTCAAAGCCTAGATGGAGCTTCATGGTGCCTCGGGTCCCATAATATGTCAAGCATTCTCCCTGACCTTATTAGGAGTTGCTCGGCAGTAGTTCAGGCAATTGAAGCTGAGGTCCATCAGTTCCTTCTCGCAGCTCAACAAAGCCTTCCTCACATAGTTCATTGATGGGAGAGACAGAAAAAAGCCATCATCTCATCTTCTCACGATCAAGCATAGGGAGGACGAGATGTTAAGAGACTACCTCATCTGTTTCAACATTGAAGCTATCGAGGTCGACAATTATTATGATGAGATAGCTCTGACTGCCATGGTAGTCGGCCTCAAACAAGGAAAGTTCATCTTCTCTATTGGTAAGAATCCCCTACTACCTTCGCCAACTTTCTTAACCAAGCTCAAAAATATTTCAATACCAATAAGCTCTTTAGTTCACGAAGAGTTGCTCGAAGAGGAAATAATTCGACTGAGGATAGGAACCAAAGGGAAAAAGGAAAGCACTCTACCATTAACGCCAAAAGAAAGAAAGAGGATGACTAAGACCGACGCTAGTGTACCTCAAAATCAGATACTAAGGAGCGTGTCAATTGATCGACCTACTCGACTAAGAGAAACCTCCCTTTTTAAAAGGGAAAATTTTGTTTTCTACTACTTTATGGGCTTCTATAATAAAAAAAAATTCCCCAACTTAGGGAAAAAATTATTTTAAATAATTTCTTGACTATTCAAACTACACGGTATACTAGGACTTCCTTTAGTGTAAGGGAAAAACTGTAATATCCTAAGTAAATTTTAGTGGTATAATTTATTTATTTATTTTTGGTTGTTCATTTTTTTTTAAAAAGAATTCTCCTATAAATATTAAAACTTGATACTAGTAACTATGATAAGATAACACTTTCCTTGGGTGAACCCTGCATCACATTATCATACATCCCTTATAACCTTTTACCACTCATTCCATTGATAAAATATCCGTACACTTACTTATTCATATTTTAAGGAACCTAACCACCCGTTTACTTTTTTTCAATCTTAAATTCTATATATATATATATATATATATATATATATATATATATATATATATATAGAGAGAGAGAGAGAGAGAGAGAGAGAGAGAGAGAGAGAGAGAGAGAGAAAGGCATGCTCACCTACGCACGTGCGCACCTTTGCACATGTGTCATGGGTGTCAAATCTGAATGGTCCATAAGATGCAGAATCCCATGAAACCTTAAGGGGTCAATTTTCACCCTGATGTAAGATTCTAGTGGGCTATGGCAAAGATGAATTCAAATCAAGGGAAGAAACTGTTTGCATTTTTCATGGCCCACCGAAGTTTTGGATCAAAGTAAAAATTTGTACCAAGGGGTTTCATGAGGTTTTGCTTCATGTGGACCGTTTAGATTTTCAAAACTCATCTGATATGATGAGTTCTCAAAAAAGTTCGTATGTAGTATGTACGAATTGATTCACAGGTGAGCGTTTCTGTGTGTGTGTGTGTGTGTATAAATCAAGGGCCACAATTGCATAAGTCCACTTACCCGAATTCTTAACTTTCAGCTTATGATATAATTTTCATAACGACTAAGATTTTTATTAGGTTAGATTTCATTAAACGTGATCATACATATCACAGGACCAACTTAAAATACCATAATTATGATTCAAATGGTATATGTTAAAAATGACATATCTTTTAAATATTTTGTCTGCTTGTAAAACCCTCTATACATTTACCTTGAAATCACTAGATATATATTATATTCCATCTATAGGATTTTTGGACATCTCTATCGTACCAAACAAAACGTCGTATGATTAGATCCACCCATTTTTGAGACCCGAACAAATAGTTCAACATGACTATTATGATTCTTATATTTTTCTATAGAAACCATACCAGTGAATTAAGATTCTAACAACTACAACTCGATTAATTTGGGCGCCAAGTAGTCCTAATATAAATACCCAAATGTACAGAACTTTCTCAAAAACTACTTTCTAGAGGTCGTATCGAAAAACCATCTATTCATTTTGTAAATGGTTATATGAGAATTCCAATCATCTATTTTGTTTTCTAAAAATGTCCATCCAGTGGGTCCTTATCAAAATTTGATGGTAGAGATCACCCATGATCGGTGACCCAATTACAAAATTGAGTTCATCACTATGTAGCGCTTAAAAACCCTTAACTGGGAACTCATTCATTTAAGTTAAATCTTCAAAATGTGAGGTCCATCATCAATCCAAAACATCTAAGGGTGTAGATGCCCATGCATATAAACTATTCTTAAAAACTTGTTTGCACATGCCCATTTATATCTGAACTTATGCCAAGACCTATTCACCTAATTTAAACCAAAATCCCTTAACTTACCATCCATTGCAAATATGGATCATAACTCTCAAGTGGTCCATCTAAAAACTAACATTAATGGTTCATCAGGAAGATCTTGTTATGCCCAACACTCTTATTGGTCGTTTCTGAGAAAATATCTCTTGCTAGACAATTAGACCCACAAATCAATGGTGATCTAGGCCTAGAAAGTTAGTTCCGATTTTATATTTTAAAAGAATGTGTGTACACTTATATATATATATATATATATATATATATATATATATATATATATATATATATATATATATATATATATATATAATTTCACCCTGTACATCACACAACAAACTCTTATACTTTAAACCATCCATGAAATCGTCTGTACACAAAATTCGTCTCCTGTCAAGGAACCTAGTGGACTGTACACTTCTCATTTACAAAATCATTCAACTGCTCATCATTCATTTTTTTTTTAATTATCATAGATCGTCTTATCTATTCAATCGATCACCGAACCAACGGTACACATTATACAACTACGAAAATCATAAAACCTTATCGGTTTAGTTTTAGTATGAGGGGTCATATTTCATATCAAATATACAGTTCATACCAAACTTTGGATAATTTTCAATGTATATGAAATCCATAACTCACTTGCGTTTTCTCTAGCAAAGAAAAAAAAAAAAAACATGTGAAGATGAAAAATCATGTGTGAAACCTCCCATGCATTAACATAAAGTGGGACCCACCTTATAATATAAAAGAGAAGAGCGGAGACATAAGTGACATCTCACTACCAAGCAGGAGAGAGAGAGAGAGAGAGAGAGAGAGAGAGAGAGAGAGAGAGAGAGAGAGAGAGAGAAGAAAAGATAAGAGGAAAGAGAAACATGAAGAAAGAAAAGGAGGAAAGAGAAAAGGAAGGGAGAAAAAAAAGATACTTTTTCTTTTTATAAAAAGGTAAGTAACTCTCACTTGATAATTATATTTAAAAAAATTATATATTATATATATACATATATTTGTTTGTTCTTTTGTGCTTATAATTAATCTCTGCCATCTTAGATTTTTTATTATTTTTTATTTTTATGTAATTACTTACCATGCTTCTTAAAAATGTTCTTTAATTTTTTTTATTACGTCGGTTGTCAATATTTTAATATGCCTTAATTTGAGTTTTATATTGTCTTATTGCGAATCTTACATTAAAATTTTATTTTTGCATTTTGACTTTGTTATTAGAATTATTGCAAAAATCTTGAGTTTATATATAAATTTCTAAGCGTTGCATATTTATTATTATTATTTCTTTTTCTTTTTCTTTTTCTTTTTTTTTTAAAAAAATTTACGTTGAACTTTAATCAAGATCTAAGATATTACATTACATGTTTTTTTTTTCGTAGAACTTTAATCATGTAAGGACAATTTACATTGATTAACATTTTTATTTTTATTTCGATAAATTATATACATAAAGTATTATGTATTGATTGAAGAATAGCGACCATTGAAGATTTTTTTTTTAATATTTAATTAATGCAATATTAAAATCATGCATCATTAAAATAGTTATGAAACACCAGAAAATAGGTGGGGCGATCAAGTCCTCTAGGTTGAAAATCCCTAAAGCGTAAATAGGTGGGGCGATCAAGACCCTTAGGTTGAAAGTCTCAGAAACCCAATTGGTACCTTTTGGAACCTCTATTGTACTCTTTGAGTGAGTGAGCATGTCAGGATTGCAAAAGGTTCCCACTGTCAGGTTTTGTAGGGTAGTAGTCTGACCAGCTAACGTACAAATTGGTCCCTTACCAAGTGCCCTTTGGATGGGTGAGCATGTTATGCGAGAGGTTCTCATTGTCAGGATAAGTGTTATATTGGCGCGGGTGTTGGCCAACCGATGTAAACTGGCTCTAGTGTTAAAAAGAATAAACCGTACATGTTATTATGGACTATAGCATATGTTGATTTCATTCACTCATTTTTCTTTGAATTTACATTGAAAAATCTTGTTTATTAAATCTCCTCATCTGTTGTTTTACTTAAATAGGTATTGTATCGTTTAATACATTTTTATTCATGTTATATGAGGTTATTTTGAAACTTCTGTTGAGATTACTCACTAGGCTTCCCAGCATACCCTGTTGGGATTTTAAAATTTCAGGATCAGGATCTCATGGAGGAGCTTAAAGAGATTTTCTTTTATTTATTTTTATTTCTTTACCATTTTCTAAATAAGTGTAATGAAAATTAAGTATAGTATGATAACATGACGATGACATGTGTTTGATGATAATCTTGAATAGTTAGAAGATGAATATTTTATTCTTCTTTAAATAAATGTTTAATTATTCATTTTTTTTAAATTTTTATTTTTTATGAATGAGATCATTTTGTCAATATATGTATGGATTATAAAATGTAAACATATGAAACATAAGTCATGCCTTCGGATACGGAATCGGGGTTGGATATACCCAGGTACTGGATTTCAAGGCGTGACAAAAACAGTCCTCAACCAATCGTCCGACCCTTAGAGAAGAGGTCAGACCACTAATTAGTAATACTACTTAGACTGTGTGATCTACAATAAGGACTTTTCTTAGTATAAGGGAAGAAAGTCCTTGTACTGAGTACTCAGCTACTACTATGGGAACTGTTGAATGTCAAATATTACATATTCTCCCCTATTTAATCTTTGTTTTATGAACATGATAATACTTAACGGTCTATTTTATACATCTTTGTGTTACAAGGTGAATCTGGAAACTTGGATTTAAAAGAATGCTAAAAGCATATATTTAACGCTCAAGAATCACCAAGGCAAAGGATGGATTTTAAAAGACCATGAATGAAGAATTCAAATGTCAAAGATCTAAAGAAACTAAGTATAAAGGATGAAGAAAGGAGTTGAAAGAATGCAAAATTTGCAGAAAAAAAAAAAAAACAGACAGTTCGGTCCAACCAAAATCGCACAAAACAGTCTAGTGGCCAAAGAAGGAATTCAGAGCTAATTCAGTTCAACTGACAGTTAATTCAGTCCGACTGAGACCCAGTTCGGTCTGATCGAAGGAGGGATTCAATGCAACCAAAAGTGCATAAAAAGCTCCAATGAAGAACGATGAATTTTGGAGTTAATTCATTTCGTTCAAGGACTAATTCGATCCAATCGAAAATTTAAGTTCGGTCCGATTGAACGCAAGCTCGGTCCGACTGAAATCGGGCTACTGATGAAAAAGAATCCTACCTAGGCTCAGACTCGACTTCAGTCTGATCGAAGGTGACTTCAGTCAGAATGATGCGTAACACGGCTGCATAAGTTGAGGCGGTTTCGAGATCGGATTTCGGAAATTCTAAGTCAGTGTGTAAGATGGAGTTTCAAAAATATAAATAGGAGTCCCTAGGATGTTCCTAAGTATCATCTAGGGTTCAAGGAGTGGAGCTAAAGGGTGGATAGACGCTGCCAAGAGTTTTTCTTCTTCTTCATCAGTTATTTTCATGTTTTGTTTAAAAGATTTTGGTTTAATCATGTCTATTGTTAACTAAACTTCTTAGCTAGGGCTAAGAGTCGAAGCTTGTAGTGTGATTAGAATGTTTATCTTGCTTTGATTCTTATTTTGATTGAACTTCATAGCTTTTAAGGAATATTTTCAGTTTTTTATAGTTTTTTATGACTCAAATTACAATAGACACTGCAATAGCTTTGAGTATCTTCTTTACCTATTTGAGATTGTGAGATTGGTAAAAATCTTTGTTCACCATCGCCTCCTAGGCATGGTAAGGTGATGGAATCCCTTTCAAATCTTCACAATCCTCCTCTATTGAGACTAGATTAATGAAAAGTTCAGAGATTTGATTATCTCTTCCAATTAGATAAGAAGGGACTCTGATTCCAGTTCTGTTTCCTGAATTAAGTGACGTAGCATCCTGATATCTATAAGTGGATCCTTGGCACCCTATGTCACGCCTCAAACTCAAAAATTGTCTAACAAAATTCTCGATCACTGAATCTGGCACTGACAGCCTCTGTAGTACCCCATTCTCGGCTCCTAGCACCCATTCGCCAGGTTCCGATCCTAGGATGCTACGAGGAGGATTTTCAACGTCAGTTTGATTCATAATAAGCATAACCAAAGGCATAACCCACAAACAATAACCAAAAACTCTATCACCTTTTCACTATGATCAAAAGCTTTATAAGTACAATGAGCATAAAGGGAAATACAATGATGATGAACAAAAAGCTCCAAGGTGATCTGTTAAGCGCCATTCCTCAACGCTGCTGCGATCCAATGTCACCTGCATGTAACGGTCATGCATAAGCTTATAGAAAGCTTAAAGAGTGGTGAAAGTGTGTGCACACGGTAGTAATATGATCATGCAATATCAGAGTAATGCGAAATATGTTGATGGGTCCATAAATATTATTGGTCGTACCAAGGCCATGCGATGCAAGGCATAAATGATGTCGGCCATACCAAGGCCATGAGATGCAAGATGCAACTCAAGCATACGAATCCTCATCTAAGTCCACATATTAATACAGCTCAACTCTGGAATATCACCGGGGTCTAGTACACTCCAAGCCAGATTGTTGCCCCATCGCTTGCAACAAGGTGAGTGAAAAAGACCTCACTACTCGCCTGCCAATATCGGGCTCAGCTAGTCGATAGCGGACCCATTCCTTGAGCTAGTCAAAATCATCCTAGCTTTGTCCCCTCCTCTCGGGCGGGTAAATTTGCACCTCCTTCCAACCGACTACGACATAGTGGAAAGCACAACCTTCTTGTAATCGACACTCGACGCTCATGCACCCACTTGGTCTAGACATTGGAGTAACCTCTTGGTATCATAAGGGTTTAGGGACTTTCATCCAGGGATATCTATAGCACCCCATGTAGAATAAGATTTTCGGTCTCCAATCCTGCCAACCGCAATATGCCTGTAGAGGCTACAGCCCTGATGTCACTAGGGCGTATAATAACCATATCACACAATGCGAATGCATGAATCACATAATTCAGTCATGCAGCAATCCTGTGCGTATCATGAGCTCATGTAGGGCAACATCGCCTATCTGGGAGCCGTTAAACAATATGTCCGAAGGTATATGCTATGATCAGTCACTCATCTCATCACAAGTAGACAGATGATGCGCATGGGCATGTATCAGGATGTTATGTTGTCACATACACATAATCGGTATCGATAACCGACATCAGCCTAGATAATCGACACCAATAATCATCATCGGTAATTAACACCGATAATCAGGCTCGATAGTCGTCACAGATAATCAGCATCGGTAATCAGTATTGATAATTAGAATCAACAATCGGCCTCAAAAAATCAGAATGGGCCTAATAAGGCCTAAGGGAAGGTCACAATGAGGACATCTAACCATCATTTCCCATCAATGTAGACGTCAAACCATCATTGCTCTAAAGGAGTGGCCCACATAAGAAATTCATAAATAATGTAACGGCCACATACATACATTACTTTAGGCCTCGCTCATGGGCCTCATATAAACCGCATCGGGTCTTGAATACACATCAGGTGGGCCTCACACCGGAGCCTCAAATATATCACATTGGGCCTCTTATGTCAAGCAGGCCACATCACATGGGCCACATCAACGGGCTTCATGTATATCAAATAGGCCCCATTGATGGGCCTTATTTATATCAATTCGGGCCCAACCTTATGTATACTTGAGATCCGACCCATTCATAAGTTGACATAGAGATAAATGAAGTAAAAAAAAATATCGGCTCAATTTGAAACTGCCATGGCCCTTAGAAGTTGAACGGTGGATGTCACTGTCCATTATTGGAATGAGGGGTCCACTTAAACCTTAAATCTGACCCATTCTTTTGGTCATTCCATAAAATGATATTTCAATTGGTTGGACAGTTTGTACACAACACATGCATCATTGTGGGTCCCATGGGTAGACGGCGTGGATGGAATAGGTGGGACCCACTAAGCTTGTTGTAGTACACAGCACCTGGTGGTGGGGCGCACTTTCCTGTATATATATATATATATATATATATATATATACACACACACTATAACTGCAACAACAGCTATATGCATTAAAAGACATGCATATACATAAAATATATAAAATGAAAAGTAGCTACAGTGAAGGTGGGTTCCACGTAGGGCCCACCATACATTTAGAAATATATTAATATTATATTATAAGAAACATGCAGCTCTACTGCCTTTCTAAAGAAGCAGAAGTGGGTCCCACGTAGGGCCCACCCTCATATGAATGTAATATTATATTATATTAAAACATACTATATAATATAGTATAATATATTATTATATAATAACAATGACAACGTCCAATCCGTCTAGGCCTGGACGGTCACACGCATCTAAGGGAGGACCCACACGCAACATGGTGTGGCCTATCTAGAGGGGTGATGATGTAGGTGGGTCCCACAGACCCCACGTCCATGCACACTGCATTGTAGCCACTGTCCATGGGATGGATGCCAAGACCTATGTTGGAATGAGGTATCTTTCATTCAGTCTACCACTGAGCTATGGATCACGGTGTGGGCCAGTGTTGAGACGAGGCATCTCCACTCAGTCTGTCAGTTGGGCTATGGATTGGGCATGGAAATGGGTCCCACCAGGACAGGGTCCCACTGTCCAGGTGCAATGTATGGGTTGGATAGAGCACATACATCATGATATGGCCCATTTGAATGGGCGGAGGACAGGAGTGGGTCCCATGAACCCCACCGTCAACACTCCTTTGCTGCACACCCTAGATAGTCTACCTTCTCTTAAGCATGTGTCAAACATCCCGGGGACGTTGGACAGTGTGGTTATAACACAAGCACCAGGGTGGGTCCCACATGGATGTGGCCTACCTAACTTTTGGATCAAGATGATATTTGTGTTTCTACTACATCCAGGCACACCAAAGGTGGTCAACAATGTGAGCCCTACGGATGGGACGATGTGGATCGTACATGATAGTGGGGGGGAGGGCACAATACATGAGAAAGAGAGAAAGGGAGTGACATCGGCAAGGATGGAGGGGCCCCGCCACTATGGGCCCCTCTTCGATACAAGGCCTACATCAAGGTGGGTCCCACATATGTAGACCATTAAATCAAGGGAAAAAATAAAAGACAAACATCCAAGATCACCCATTGAATTCTTCTTGCACCCTAGGCTTCCTTAGCTCCTTAGCTTTGATTCCAACAGAAGAGATGAGGTTTGGATGGTTGAGATGGGAGATGAAAGGGTAAGAAAGGTGTGCCACACTTGTGGTTCTCTTGGAGTGGAAGAGCTTGGACATATGGAGGTTTTTGGGTTGCTTGGAATGTGATTTGAAAATGAAGGGGAGAGAGGGTTGTAAAGAGAGAGAGAGAAAGAGAGTGATGGGTGATGGAGTGATGGATGTGGTGAGTGATGGTTGTAAGAGCCTTTTTGACTTTTGTGGTAAATGGTGTAAGAAAAGTATAGGCTTGTGTAAGAAACTTTTGACTTTGGGGTTACTTGGGAATGAGTGAAAGGTGATGTGTACTTGACATGTACTTGACATGATGGGATTGATTGATTGATTGATTGAGGTGACAAGTCGTAGAGATTCTCTCAAAATTCATATGCGTGGCGTTTTCCTCAAACCGAACGCTATCCCACATCTCCTGGCCTGGGTATCGCCTGGCCTGGAATCACCGGGAAAGTGATTTGAACGCCTTGCTTTAGCACGTGCAAATACTAGTACAAGTGATAGGAAGATCTCCCCCACACACACTCACAATCTCTCACTTTCTCTCACTCTCTAGCTAGGGTTTCTAGCAAATTCGGATGGATGAGATATGTGAGGGTTTAAAGCCCTTATATAGCACAAAACCTTCCCAAATTAGGCTTGGGAATAAGGTACACTTAAGTTATAACCAAAACAGGGCTGTTCCGATCCAAAGGAGTGTTTCGGGAGGTCCCCTGGCCGAACGCGGTCGGACTTAAGCTCATGGTCACTAGATGTTGCTCACACCCAGTTTTCAGTCCGGTAGAGTTTGTAGATTACACGTGGCGGTCCAGTTTCAGTTCAGTGGTCATCGTACCTATATCAGGTCTATAAGTCTCATGATATGAAAGAGAAATTTTTCTTAATCCGAGGGTGAAATTTGGCTGAATTCTGATGGTCAGAACGCTTAATAATAACGAGACAAGTCACGTGCCAGATTTGGATTAAAATTTTCAAATCTAACCCTTTTCTCACTCTTTTCACTCTAGGCTCAATGAAATAGCCTCTGAACGTCGGTTGGGATTGATTTTTGAAATGATTGTCAAGTCCAGCTAAGCGGTCACAACGGTCTAAGATTGTAGGTATTGGACTTTCGATGTGCGGTCTAGATCCAATACAAAGTTTCAGAGAGTTCCTGAGAGCAAATGGGTTTAGAGTTTGATCCATGGTTTCAGGATATTATAGCGTCATTGATTCTTCAAGTTTTGGGTCTTGTAGAACGTATTTAAAGTGTTCAGGGATAATTTCACAGCTACTCTAGCATTGCGCTAGCTAACTTACGCTTATTTTCTAAAGAAATTAATCCTAAGCGATTTCTGGTCAAGTTAGTATTCGAGTCTCAGTACGAATTTTTCTAAGGCATTACAATCTACCCCCCTTAACAAAAAATTTCATCCTTGAAATTTGTACCTTTTCGTACTCCTCGAGAAGCTGTGGGTAGTTCTTTCTGATCTCGGCTTCTATCTCCCAGGTAGCCTATTCCTCAGAGTGATGCGTCCACAACACCTTCACAAGGGGGATCACCTTGCTACGCAGTACCTGCTCCTTCCTGTTTAGTATATGCGTCAGTCGCAGTATATATGTAACATCCTCTCCTAACTGCACCTGCTCCCATCTGATGATATGGGAAGGATCAGAAACGTATTTCTTTAGCATAGAAACATGAAATACGTTGTGAACGCTCGTGAGAGGCGTAGGAAAAGCTAGACGATAAGCCACTGCACCCACACGATCGAGAATCTGAAATGGTCCAATGAATCGCGGTGCCAGCTTCCCCTTCTTCCCGAACTGAAGGACTCCCTTCATAGGAAAAACTCACAAAAATACATGATCCCCAACCGTGAACTCTAGCGGGCGTCGTCTCATATTGGCATAACTCTTCTATCTACTCTGTGCTGTGAGAAGCCGGCGTCTAATAATATCAATCTTCTCCGACGTCGCCTATACTAACTCTGGGCCAATCAATCTAAGCTCACCAACCTCTGCCCAGTAATGCGGTGCTCGACAAGGTCACCCATACAACGCCTCATAAGGTGTCATACCGATACTCGCCTGGAAACTATTATTGTACGTGAACTCCACATATGCAAGACAATCATCCCAACTGTCCTTGAAGTCCAATGCGCAAGCCCGCAACATGTCCTCTAGAATCTGGTTCACCCGCTCTGTCTGTCCGTCTGTCTGTGGGTGGAAGGCAATACTAAACTTCAACTTCACACCCATAGCCTCCTGAATGCGAGTCCAAAAAATAGAAGTGAAACCCGTGTCTCTGTCCGACATGATTTCCAACGAAACTCCATGCAGACGCATGATCTCTCTGACATACAGTCTAGCCAGCTCGTCTGCAGAGTTCGTAAATCTAATCGGTAGGAAGTGCATTGAAGAAGTCCAGGTGGTCGGCGATGTTCTTCTTTCACCTGCTAAAAAGTGAGACAATTGGACACGAACTCTGCGATGTGCGTCTTCATACCTTCCCACCAATACGTCCTCCTCACGTCGCGATACATCTTTGTGCTGCCCGGATGCATCACAAGTCTAGTACTGTGCGCAGCCTCGAGAATCTCTCGTCTCAAGTCAGGGATGTCTGGGATGCATAGGCGGCCACGATAACGTAAGCCCCCATCCGTGCTAACTTGCCACTCGGCGTCTGCATCATCACTGGCCTGCTCTCGAAGCTCAGTCAGACGCGCATCATCCCGCTGCGCCGCGATGACTCTGTCATCGATAAAAGATCGCACCTGTACATGTGCGATAAACTCATACGGTTCCTCCACAGTGAGTTTCTGCTCAAAGTCTCGCAAAAACTCAACCATGTCCCACTCAGCAACCATCAGCGGAGCCGCAAACTCTATCGCCTTCTTGCGGCTCAACGCGTCAGCCACAAGGTTCACCTTCTCCGGACGGTAGGAGACTTCGAACTTGAAGTCCTTCAAAGTCTCCATCCATCGCCTCTGCCTCATATTCAAGTCTCGCTGCGTAAATATGTACTTGAGGCTCTTGTGGTTGTAAAAGAGCTCGAACTCCTCTCCATAGAGGTAATGTCTCTAGAGATTTAATGCGAATATGACGGCTGCCAACTCAAGGTCGTGTGTAGGGTAATTCTCCTCGTGCTTCCTTAATTATCTCGAGGCATATGAAATTACCCTGTCCTTCTGCATAAGGACATAACCTAGACCAACGCTAGACGCATCAGTATATATCGTGTATCTAACCCCTTGCTCTAGCAATGCTAGCACAGGGGCGGACGTAATCCTGTCCTTCAGCTCTTGAAAAGTTGACTCCGCCTTATCATTCCAAGCAAACTTCACGTCCTTCCGTGTCAACTGAGATAGAGGTCTGGAAATCTTTGAGAAATCTCGAATGAAACGACTATAATAGCCAGCTAGACCCAAGAAACTCCTCACCTTATTGACAGAACCAAGCTGCTCCCAGTCCTGAACTGCAGCTACCTTAGACAGGTCAACTGTCATCCCATCCTTGGACATCACGTGTCCCAGGAACTTCACTTCTTGCTTCCATAAGTCGCACTTCTTATACTGTGCGAACAACTGATGCCGTCTAAGTGTATCCAGGACCAAGCGTAAGTGCTCCTCATGCTCCTCTCGACTCCTGGAGTATACCAAAATATCGTCTATGAACACAATGACGAATCGATAGAGGAAAGGGCGAAATACCCTATTCATCAGATCTATGAACATGGCTGGTGCGTTTGTGAGACCGAACGACATCACAAGGAACTCGTAGTGGCCAAAGCTGGTCCTGAATGCGGTCTTCTGCACGTCCTCATCCCTGAAACGCAACTGATGATATCCTAACTGAAGATCAATCTTCGAGAAGAACTACGCCCCTCTCAACTGATCAAACAAGTCATCGATCCTGGGTAAAGGGTACTTGTTCTTCACCGTGATCTGGTTCAGCCTGCGATAATCAATACACAATCGCATAGAACCATCCTTCTTCTTCAAGAACAGAACTGGTGCTCCCCAAAGAGACACACTCGGTCGAATGAAGCCAACCTCCAACAGATCATCAATCTCTTTCCTCAACTCCTCCATCTCACACGGTGCCATGCGATACGTCGGCAGTGAGACGGGCGTGGAACCAGGCACCAGATCGATAGTAAAATCAATCTTTCACTGAGGCGAAAAACTAGAAATCTTCCTGAACAGATCCCCAAAATCACGGATGACTGGCGTATGCTCAAGTGTCGGGACATCAGCATCCCGTAGTAAAGAAGCGTAGCTAAGTATGCGGAAGGGGAGATTTACCCGCACTGAAAATGTAAAAGGCGTGCCCCCTGGCTCGTATACCGTCACTACATGGGTCTCGCAGTCAATCTCGGCCCTCGCTGCAGTCAGTCAATCCATGCCAAGAATGATGTCGAGATAAACGAGAGAAGGGTCGACGACAAGATCAATAGACGTGGTCCTGCCTCCTAGATCCATCAAGCAACCCTCACACATCAGGGTGGCATCAGAAAAATCCCCGTGAGCTGAAAGGACTCGCACTCCATCCATCCGAATAGTCGGTAGCCTAAGACGCCTGACTATGGAATGCGATATCAATGACATCGTGGATCTAGTATCCACCATCACAAGTATGGGAGTACCTCCAATATGGGTGGTGACCTCAAAGGCCAAGGGCTGCATAGTCTCTGTCTTGGCTGCCTCTACTTTCAAGGCATGTACCCAATCCTGCTGTGGCCAGTTCGGCCGCGGTACCATGGGCTGTAGAGGCTGCCGGAACTGAGATGTGGGAGGTCTGAAGGAAGCATGTGCAGGAGCCGACCGTAGAGGCGGAGCGGATAATGCCTGGGGGCATGAACGGTCGATCTTCTGCGGCGGTGAGAACCCGCTATCCCACATCCGAGCGAAATAACTCCCTACTGCATGACCCAGTTTGCCACAACAAGTACATGAGACATTAGGGCGCCGCAACGGGGGTACTGGCGCTGAAGCCCTAGGAGGAGGGTCAATGCGAGGCCTCTTGCCACCAAAGGGCCTGTCCTGCATGTCCGGTCATGGCCTAGCAACCATAGGGCCATGAGATCGCGTAAGTCGATCCATATCCTGCTCTGCCCGCATAAACATGTGAATCAGTTCTGCGCAGGAGGGAATGCTGACGCAACACATCTTCAACCGAATATCTAGTCGCGAACCCTCAGAAAATCGACGTATGCGCATCTGCTTGTCTGCAAGTATCGTCGGGATGTATCTGCCCAACTTCGTAAACCGATGCTCATACTCTGTCACAGACATGCCTCCCTGCCTGAGGCGTAGAAACTCATTCTCCCGCTTGTGCCTGTAAGTCTGGGGATAGTATTTCTCATGGAAATGGAACTCGAATGCTGCCCAAGTCCAGATATAATCAGCAGTAACTGTCCACAAGACACTATCCCACCACAAGTTGGCCTCCCGCTCAAACATGAACGTAGCCAACTCTACCTGCTCGGACTCTGAGCAGTGCAGCATCCGTAGTATCTTCGACACACGGTCGAGCCAATACTCGGCCTCCTCGGGTCTGTGAGAACCCGTAAAAGTAGAAGGCCGCAAGCACTGAAATCGCTCGAGTAAGCCCCGTGTATCAGCGACATTCCCTGTAGGGTAAGCAGGCGGTGCAGTATGAGCTATGCCCTCATCCTGAGTCGAAGTACCGGCATCCTCAGCTGGATGCACAGGGGGTGCAAGTGGAGTCGCACTCCCACCCTGGGCTAGAGCCCCTGCTATCATAGTCAAGAGCTGCTGGTGCTGCTGATGCATCATGGCCATCAACTGCTCGAACCTATCAGGAGGTGGAGCGGGCTGTGGCACATACTGCGTCGAGGAAGACGCACGGTACTGCTCTCTGACAGGCAGTGTGAAAGGTGGTGGTCCAGCTGTAGGACTAGTAGAAGGCTGAGACTCATGTGCAGTCTCAGGAATCGGGCCCACAGCAGGGTCCGTATGCTCATCAGTCTGGAGAGGAGCCCGATCCATAGGCTCTCTCAATGTAAGTCATGTCGTGCTCCGCATAGCCTTAGGCGGCATTCCCTATATTCAAAATAGGGTGCAACCTTGTTATTTTCAACAATAGCACAAACGCACCACCACACAATCATTCACATAACGAGCCAAAGACATTCCATGCATTTCATTTAACCAAAACTGTCACAATACAAGATATATATCTTTACATGCATCATGATAAGAAATAGATGGGAAACTAAGCCATTCAAAGCTACTACAGCAACATAAGAAAACTACTAGCCTTATCAGGCTTACACACAGAAAGCAGGAAACAACTAACTACAACCAAAAAAATCTGGATCTAGATCACTAGTCCGAGTCTGGGGATGGAGGAGGAGCACCCTTATCCTGCAAGTAACACAGGATCACTTTTAAGGTGCAAGTCACCTTGCCAAATTTTCTCTTCATGACGACCTTGGTATCCTCAACTTCGGCCCGAAGTTCCTGAACTTCCTGTCGCAAGGCAACCTGACTCTCCTCAAGTCGGGCAATGTGAGCATCTCTAGTAGCCTGAGTCACTAGAGGAGGGCTCTCATTAGTATCCTGAGCCTCCTCTTCTTCTTCTCCCTGGGCTTCTTCCTATATTTCTACCCCAACTTCCTCTTCACTTGCATCCTCTTCGCCATCATAATCACCCTCACTATCCTCATTAAGCTGAGCCTCTCGCTGTCGAGGCCCGATCTTCATCTTGTCCATGGTAGTCTCATCGATGAAGTGAATCGGTACTGGCAACTCCGGCCCAAGTCTATAAACAAACTCAAGCGCGATCTTGCATATGAGCTGGCCAAAAGGAAGTGACTCAGACGTTCTTCTTGATTTCGCTACGAGGACTATTTGTCTTAACACAAAGGTGGCCATATACACATTCTCTCCCTGGCCTACTTGATACAAGAAATCGACCATAAGACGCATACATTCACTGCGGTTGGTCGACCTGGGATATACATTGAATGTGCAAATATGGTGTAGCAGGCGAAAGTCATTCGACATGTGGGATGCTAAGAGGCTCCTGTTAGGCTGCCATGGAACCAAACCACCACATAGGAACCTGGTGTGGCGATCTCACTCACGAACACTCTTCAGATTCTTAGCGTTGAGATGTGCTTCACCAAAAGGCACATTCAAAATTCGAGCTATCAACCGAACATCGATCGTAGCTTCCCTATCTCTGTCAAAGGGAATCCTGAATTACAATGGCTCCAATGTGGGATCCTGGATACGAGCATAAAAGGCACGAACGGTGCTCACGTTCGCACGAGAGCGGGCTTCAAAGAGTGGACCCAATTGGCGGCTTCAATTCGCTCAAACAACAAAAATTCACCGAAGAGCCGCTCCTCCACATGCGCTTCAAACAGAACCTTGCGATCTGAATAAGTGCCATGAGGCAACTCTGCTAACAGCACTCGCCCTACGTGAGCTTGGGGATCCAAATCCCGCTTTGTGTGAAACTCACGAGCTGTACTTGGACCTGCGGCGGCGCTTGAGCTAGCGGCGCCACCCCTCGGCTTTCTTGATCGTGAAGGGTGACTAGGCCCAGCCTCATCCACTGTGGTCTTCCTCTTTCCCATGAGAGAGAGGATAGTGGAAAGGGAGAAAAAGGCTAAAATAGCCTCCACAAGAGCCATGGAAAAAGAGGGAAATGGGAAAAAATGGCTACCCAAATGGATTAAAGTAAATCTAGGCACTGTAGAGGGATGAATCAAGCTCCCGAAGGCTAAATTTTTAAAGAGAGAAGAGAAACATAAGTGAGAATGGAGCTCACCCGACTTTCAGCCACAAATGGAGGTTGTAAGAGCCTCCACAGATGAGATATAAGAGAGAGAGGACTGTCTACTGCTGTGGACGATGGAGTAGGGTCGGTTGTGACCGAGAACGAGAACGGATGTGGTTTGGGGACAGGATTTGAGAGGGAGGCAGCAAGAAGGTGAAGAAAGGAGAGCTTGGGGGCTTGGATTGTGAAGGAATTAGGACTTTTAGGGGATTTTGAGGTGTGGCCCACCTATGGGAGGGATGCCTCGACCATAAAAGGGCGTCGGTCCAAATTTTAAACTAAGTGGGGCCCACCGTATGGCGATGCCATCGCCGGCCAAAGTGGCATCCGGTGATGGACACCCCCAAGGACTGTTTCCCCCTGTCCTGTAGGCCCCAAATGTACATGGGTCCCACCCTGGTTCATTGCGTATTGGCCTAGATAGGCCCAAGACTCCGTTTGGGGAATTTTGTGACCAGTCTGTAAACCAGAATGAGTTTATGTATCATGTAACATATGATTTTGGGGTAGGAGAGGCTAATCCATCCAACTAACCCATTTATTATAAGAGATTCCATAATTGGAATGGCTAGAAGTCTAATTCTTACATATTTTTACTATTTATAGTAAAAATTTTATTTAAGTATTATTCACCATCATTCACACATTTGGATTCATGTGTAGTAAGAAAGGACTTAGAAAGAGTTGAAGAATGGGGTGGTGAAAGGAATGATTCTAAAGAAATTGGATGAAACGGGGTTTTTAAGCCCTGAGATTGAGTGTAAGGGTTGTGGTAGCCCCACAACCCAAGGAAATACATTTTCGGATTTGAAATTCTTCTGGGAACGTCTCAAACCTGACAACTAATGACCTAGAAGCGACGTAGGTCGCTTCACGCGACTAAAGATACGTTATGGACTCGATCAAAAAGATTGATTTGAGTAGACTTCTCCTATTGGTGAAACTGAAGTCTTACGAGTGTTTCTAGATTTTTCTCACACCTACCTAAGTCAAAGGGGCGACAGCGTACGTCGTGTGGCCATAACCCAGGTCCGGTTTAATCCAAATCATGCTCTGATACCAACTTGTAACACCCTGAAAATCGGGGGTCGTGTATAAACCTGACTCTCGAGTTCCAGACCATCACTTATGCAACAAATATGATTATGATTCAAGGTTGACTGAGTTAGAACATTCACATGAGTAAGATTATACCAAAACTGCAATTCATACTTCAGATTCAGTGATAAAACGTAAGCGGAAGACTAAAGAATATATATATCACTGTATGAAAAACAAAATACTCTCAAACTGTCTCCAAAGTATGAATACATCTCTGAGTCTCATATACATGTAATAAAATAAAAATCAAAATGTCATAAGGTCCAACTATGAAGTGCCGTCAATCCAGGCCACCTATGCAAAGCCGTCAGTGAACTACATATACGAGAACTCGTCCTGATCCTCGTCGTAGTCTAGCTCTTCATCCTGAATCGCCGCATCACCTTATTAATACAGGCCTAATGTACTCTCATTGCTACGGAAGGGTCATCACCTCCCGTATACTCAGAATATGCTCGTGGTCACTACAAAGGGCTCGTCACCAATCAGTGTAGGCCGACAGCTCGAATGTAGTGTCTCATACCACCACAATCGGCTCACGAATCATAGGTGCTCACTGGTCACTACGGGGAGGTTTGTGGCCCCAGCATAGGCCGACAGCTCGACCACGGTGTCCTATACCACCATGCCCGGTTCATGAGTCTTTATCGATCAAGGTACCATGGTTAACAGGGTTTCCAATGATAAGTTCAGTACCTTAGGTTCAAGCAGTTATGACTCATACAAGGTGAACAATCATTGGTCAGTCGGGTTACTTGACGGGCCCGACTAGTACGAGCGCATCTCAAGTCGATCGACATGAAGTGCATGAAACACTTTGTGTGGCCTAACCACTGCCGCCAACTCAAAACACGACTCGCGTTCATCGACGCGTCCTTCGTGGCAAACAGAAGCCAACCATGAATTTACTCTGTTACCGACTGCCTGGACTAAGCATAGCTCCAAACATTTGTAAGTCAACATCAGTAATCATATGTGAGTAATGGAATTGAAATACAACAATAGAAGCATGTTGAAACATGTTATAACATACCTCTTAAACAAATCATCCAACACATGCATCTCATACATATAATGAAATCCGTACATATAGCCAACATGGTGAAAATCATATACATTAGCATGTAGATTGATAATTCAATCTCAAAACCAATACACAACACCATTTACTCAATACGTACTAATACAAATATTTATACAAACACTTAGTCTACACACTTAAGTCTACATAGCGTTTGTCGACCCAAAGTGCACATTAGGGCAAATCTCTTCATCAAACCAATCATGCGTGCATTCCTAATATACTAACACGACAAGAAGCCATGGCAAACATTTTAGCAAATTATGGGTGTAAACAGTATTTCCTACAAATGACTAAAATGCCCTAAATCTCACATTTCCCGTACGTTTACGAAACAGAAAATGGACAACACGTTCTACATGTCAAACGGTGTTGCCGTCGATAATCTACTATTAAACGACATTGAAAGCTTTGAAATCAGTCAATCAAAGCGTCTAAAATCCTCACTTTTCGCTTTAGATGTGTATCGTTTCGAACGGAACGAATACGCTTCGTCAACAGTGTCAATACGACCTAATGCACAAGTACATAAGCTACTTTGCTATTTGAATCGAAGAAATTCCCAAATCAGCAAGTGGTTAAGGTTTTCCTTACCTAGAAGTGCGTTGAAATCACCGGGAAAGTGATTTGAACGCCTTGCTTTAGCACGTACAAATACTAGTACAAGTGGCAAGAAGATCTCTCCCACACACTCACAATCTCTCACTTTCTTTCACTCTCTAGCTAGGGTTTTTAGCAAATTCGGATGGGTGAGATATGTGAGGATTTAAAGCCCTTATATAGGCCAAAACCTTCCCAAATTAAGCTTGGGAACAAGGTACACTTAAGTTATAACCAAAACGGGGCTGTTCCGATCCAAAGGAGTGTTTCGGGAGGTCCCGTGGCTGAACGGGGTCGGACTTAAGCTCATGGTCACTGGATGTTGTTCACACCCAGTTTTCAGTCCGGTAGAGTTCGTAGATCGCACGTGGCGGTCCAGTTTCAGTTCAGCGGTCATCGTACCTAGATCAGGTCTACAAATCTCATGATATGAAAGAGAAATTTTTCCTGATCCGAGGGTGAAATTTGACTGAATTTTGACTATCAGAATGCTTAATAATAACGCGCCAAGTCACGTATCAGATTTGGATTAAAATTTTCAAATCTAACCCTTTTCTCACTCTCTTCACTCTAGGCTCAATGAAATAGCCTCTGAACGTCGGTTGGGCTTGATTTTCGAAATGATCGTCAAGTCCAGCTAAGCGGTCACAACAATCTAAGATTGTAGGTATCGGACTTTCGACGCGCGGTCTAGGTCCAATACAAAGTTTCAGAGAGTTCCTGAGAGCAAACGGGTTTAGAGTTTGATCTAAGGTTTCAGAATATTATAGCGTCATTGATTCTTCAAGTTTTGGGTCTTGTAGAACGTATTTAAAGTGTTCAGGGACAATTTCACAGCTACTCTAGCGTTGCGCTAACTAACTTACGCTTATTTCTAAAGGAATTAATCCTAAGTGATTTCTGGTCGAGTTAGTACTCGAGTCTCAGTACGGATTTTTTCAAGGCGTTACAGAAGCTCTCGATAAAACGACGGTAATAGCCCACTAAACTAAGGAAACTATGGATCTCGGACGTATTCGTGGGCTGGCCCCACTGACGCACTACCTAAACCTTTGAGGGGTCCACTGCAACGCCCTCCCTCGTCACCATGTGACCGAGGAACTTCACCTCTTCCTACCAGAACTCGCACTTCTCCACCTTCGCATACAGCTGGTGTGCACGGAGGGTCTGGAAGGAAATCTCCAGGTGCTACTCGTGCTCCTCATGGGTCCTCGAATAGATCAGAATGTCGTCGATGAAAACTACAACAAATTGATCGAGATATGGGTGGAAGACCCCGTTCATCAACTGCATGAAGACCGCGAGTGTATTAGTCAGTCCGAAGGACATGACCTGGAACTCAAAATGATCGTAGTGTGTCCTAAAAGCCATCTTCGTAATGTCCTCCTCTCAGACTTGAATCTGATGATAACCATCAATCTTCAAAAAGAACTGTGCACCCTACAACTGATCAAACAAATCATCAATCCTCGGGAGCGGATACCTATTCTTGATCGTGACTTTGTTAAGCTCATGGTAATCTACACAGAGTCTCAACGAGCCATCCTTCTTCTTTACAGAGAGTACCGGCGCTACCCATGGAGAACTGCTCGGACAGATAAAGCCCAACTCATGCAACTCATCCAACTGCTTCTACAGTTCTCGCAACTCCAATGGTATCATACGATACGAGGCTTTCGAAATAGGCGCAGTACCGGACACAAGATCAATCTAAAACTCGGTGAGTCGACGAGACGGTAATCCCGAAATCTCCTGGAACACATCGGAAAAATCGTAAACCACGAGCAACTGGTCGATGGTCACCGCTATGGGCTCCTCTATGGCACACGACATCAAATAAGACAACGGCTCTCCTCTGGGCTCTGTAATGAACTGAAACTATGGCACGCCGGGTATGTAGAACGTGATTATCCTTACAGAGCAGTCCAATATGGCATAGTACTCGGCAAGCCAATCTATACCCAGGATGACATCGAACTCGGACATCAACAAAATAAAAAAATCGACAGGTAAAAAGGTATCCCCAACTAGAATGGGGTAAGACGAGTAAAATCGGCCCAATACAGTAGTCTTCCCTAAGGGAGTCGATACTGATAGACCCTCACGAGCTGACTCCAACAGTAAACCAATCGATCGGCAGAAACTCTCGACCACAAAAGAATGCAATGCACCAGAATCTAATAACACACGTGCAGTGCATGCAGAGACTAAAAGTATACCCTCAATGACTCCTCCGGATGATTGCGGATCCTACTGAGCCGCATAGACCTAGCCTGAACCGGCTGGGGAGGTGCCTGTCCCCTCTAAGCGTGCTGATGCTGTTGTTGTCGCTGAAGTGGTCCAAAATGTTACCTCTGCTGTTGAGGCCTCGGAGGCTAATGATGATTTTTTTGATGAGGTGGCCTCGGTGGAGGGGGCTGTTGTCGTTGCTGCTATCGGGGTCTCTGTTGCGGCTGCAGTGGAGGCTGGTGTGGACTTCTCTGCTACTGCTACTGTTGGGGGCAGGGACACTTCCACATACGGTGTCCCTTCGTACCACACCCAAAATAGGTACCGGTGAACTGCCTCAGAGGTGTTGCTGGAGGTGCTGCTGGTGCTCGGAAGGCTAGGTGGCCTATGCGCCTCTTTTGAGGTTGATGCTGCTGGGAGTCACTAGAAGTAGCCTGCCTCTTCCGGTCTCTCCTCTGACCACGATCAGATTGAGAACTGGCCCACTCAGCCTCAAAAATTTGAGTCTTTCGAACCACTCCCTTGAAAGTCGGGAACTCATGCCCAATAACACGGCCTGAAAGATCGTAATGCAAGTAGTCCTCGAATCGACAGGCTCTCCGGTCCTCCTCATCTACCAGGTATGGTGTAAATCTAGACATCGCTACAAAGCGAGCCACGTACTGAGCCATTGTTATATCACCTTGCACTAGGGCCTCGAACTCCAACACTTACTGTCGTCGGATGTGATCAGCAAAATAATGTCGATCAAACCGATCCACAAAATCCTCTCAGATCCACAAAAAATCGGCGCCTGCTGCTCGGGAGACTGATGTCCACCAGTGCTCAGCCTCACCATGGAGAAGAAATACTGCAAATTGGACCTACTTCTTGGTCGTACATCCCATCGTATCAAATATCTTCTCCATATCGGAGAGCCATCTCTCAGCTACTGTCGGGTCTGGCTCGTCGTGGAAACGTGGGGGATTGAGTCGTCAAAACTCTCGAAGAAGGGCGCTCGCATGCTCCTGCTCTGCCTGGTTTAACAAAATGATGAGGTGCCTGCCCTGCCCCTAAAGGGTGTCTGTCACAACTTGCAACATCTGCTGTAACTAGGAGGCACTCACGGATACAGTCGAATCTGCACCGGTCTCTGGTGGAGGAGCAGCATCCTCAGGATGGGTGGTAGGAACCTCTAGTGCTGGAGTGGGGATTGTAGGTGGTAGGGTGGGAGCCACAGGTGGTGGAGCGGGAGTCGATCGGGTCACTCTCCTGTGCGGCATGTCCTACAAGAGGGAACGAAGGTGCCTATCTAGTTGAAAACTCTCGAAGGCACGCTCGTTAAGGGTTTGTAACAAAATATCGCTAAGTTTTCTGAACTTCGGGACTTAGTCATTCATAGCAGACATGTAATTTTGTTCTTAGTTACTCCCAAGTTATGCTCTGATACCGGAAACAAGGCTCACAAAATTCTTGATCACCGAATCTTGCACCGACAGCCTTCGTAGTACCCCATTCTTAGCTCCCAGTGCTGATTCGCCAGGTTCCGATCTTGGGATGCTACGAGGAGGATTTTCAATGTCAGTTTGATTCATAATAAGAATAACCAAAGGCATAACCCACAAACAATAACCAAAAACTCTATTACATTTCCACTATGATAAAAAACTTTATAAATACAATGAGCATAAAGAGAAATACAATGATGATGAACAAAAAACCCCAAGGTGATCTGCTAAGCACTCCTGCCTTAACGCTGCTGCGATCCAATGTCTCCTACATGCAACGGTTGTGCATAAGCTTATGGAAAGCTTAGAGGGTGATGAAAGTGTGTGCGCAAGGTAGTAATATGATCATGCAATATCAGAGTAATGTGAAATATGTTGATGGGTCCATGAATACTATTAGCTATACTAAGGCCATGTGATGCAAGGCATGAATGATGTCGGCCATACTAAGGTCATGCGATGTAAGATGTAACTCAAGCATACAAATCTACATTTAAGTCTACATATCAATACAGCTCAAATCTGGAATATCACCGGGGTTAAGTACACTCCAAGCCAGATTGCCACCCCATCGCGTGTAACAAGGTGAGTGGAAAAGACCTCACTACCTGCCAGCCAATCTTGGGCTCGGCTCGTCGATAGTGGACCCATTCCTCGAGCTGATCAAACTCAGCCTAGCTTTGCCCCCTCCTCTCGGGCGGGTAAGGCCGCACCCCCTTCCAACTGACCACGACATAGTGGAAAGCGCGACCTTCTGGTAATCGGCACTCGACGCTTATGCACCCACTCAGTCTAGATGTTGGAGCAACCTCTTGGTAACATAAGAGTTTAGGGACTTTCACCTAGAGATATCTATAACACCCTATGTAGAACAAGATTTTTGATCTCTAATCTTGCCAACCACGATATGCCTGTAGAGGTAATGACCCTAATATTGGTAGGGCGTACAGTAACCATATCACATAATACGAATACGTGAATCACACTATCCAGTCATGCAACAATCCTGTGCATATCATGAGCTCATGTAGGGCAACACCACCTGTCCGGGAGCCCTTAAACAATCTGCTCGAAGGCATATGCTATGATCAGTCACTCATCTCATCACAAAAACACAGATGATGCACATGGGCATGTATCATGATGTTATGTTGTCACATACACATAATTGGTATCGATAACTGACGCTGGTCTCGATAATCGGCACTAATAATCATCATTGGTAATTGGCATCGATAATCAGGGTCGATAGTCGGCACCGATAATTAACATCAGTAATCAGCACCGATAAATAGAATCGACATAAAAAATTAGCCTCAACAAATCGGAATGGGCCTAATAAGGCTTAAAGGAAGGTCATAATGAGGACATCTAACCATCATTGCCCATCAATGTGGACGCCAAACCATCATTGCTCCTAAGGAGTGGCCCACGTAAGAAATTCATAAATACTGTAACGGCCACATACATACATTACTTTAGGCCTCGCTCATGGGCCTCATATAAACCGCATCGGGTCTCGAATACACATCAGGTGGGCCTCGCACCGGGGCCTCAAATTTATCACATTGGGCCTCTTATGTCAAGCGGGCCACATCACATGGGCCGCACATAGGGGCTGCATCAACGGGCTTCATGTATATCAAATAGGCCCCATTGATGGGCCTTATTTATATCAAATCAGGCCCAACCTTATGTATACTTGAGATCCGACCCATTCATAAGTTGACATAGAGATAAATGAAGTGAAAACAATATCGGCTTAATTGGAAACTGCCATGGCCCTTAAAAGTTGAACGGTGGATGTCACTGACCATTATTGGAATGGGGGGTCCACTTGAACCTTAAATTTGATCCATTCTTTTGTTCACGCCATAAAATGATATTTCAATTCGTTGGACAGTTTGTACACAACACATGGATCATGGTAGGTCCCATAGGTAAACGGCGTGGATGGAACAGGTGGGACCCACTAAGCTTACTGCAGTACATAGCACCTGGTGGTGGGCCCCTCTCCTGTATATATATAGAATAATATATACATATATACACACACACACATACATATGTACTATAGCTGCAACAACATCTATATGCATTAAAAGACATTCATATACATAAAATATATAAAATGAAAAGTAGCTGCTGTGGAGGTGGGTTCCACGTAGGGCCCACCATACATTTAGAAATATATTAATATTATATTATAAGCAACATGCAACTCTACTGCCTTTCTAAAGAAGCAGAAGGGGGTCCCACGTAGGGCCCACCCTCATATGAATGTAATATTATATTATATTAAAACATACTATATAGTATAGTATAATATATTATTATATAATAATAATGACAACGTCTAGGCCGTTCAGGCCTGGACGGTCACACCCATCTAAGGGAGGCTCCACACATGGGGTGGGTCCCACCATCTAAGGATGGTGGAGGACCCACACGCAACATGGTGTGGCCTGTCCAGAGGGGTGATGATATGGGTGGGTCCCACGGACCCCACGTCCATGCACACTGCACTGTAGCCACCGTCTAAGGGATGGATGCCAAGACCTGCATTGGAATGAGGAATCTTTCATTCAGTCTACCACTGAGCTATGGATAACGGTGTGGGCCAACGTTGAGACGAGGCATCTCCACTCAGTCTGTCAGTTTGGCTATGGGTTGGGAGTGGAAATGGGCCCCACCACGACAGAGTCCTACCGTCCAGGTGCAATGGACGGTTTGGATAGAGCACATACATCATGATATGGTCCATTTGAATGGGCGGAGGACGGGAGTGGGTCCCATGGACCCCACCATCAACACACTCCTCTGCTGCACACCCCACATTCTCTGAAGCATGCGTCCAGCGTCCCAAGGACGCTGGACTGTGTGGTTATAACACAAGCGCGAGGGTGGGTCCCACATGGATGTGGCCCACCTAAATTTTGGATCAAGATGATATTTGTGTTTCTATTACATCCAGGCACACCAAAGGTGGTCAACAATGTGGGCCCTATAGATAGGACAGTGTCGATCATACATGATAGGGGGGTCCACAATACATGAGAAAGAGAGAAAGAGAGTGACATCGGCAAGGATGGAGGGGCCCCGCCACTATGGGCCCCTCTTTGATACAAGGCCTACATCGAGGTGGGTCCCACATATTTGGACCATTAAATAAAGAAAAAAAATAAAAGACAAACATCCAAGATCATCCACCAGCTTCTTCTTGCATCCTAGGCTTCTTTAGCTCCTTAGTTTTGATTCCAACGAAGGAGATGAGGTTTGGATGGTGGAAATGGGAGATAAAAGGGTGGGAAAGGTGGGCCACACTTGTGGCTCTCTTGGAGTGGAAGAGCTTGGACGTATGGAGGTTTTTGGGTTACTTGGAATGTGATTTGAAAATGAAGGAGAGAGGGTTGTAGAGAGAGAGAGAGTGATGGGTGATGGAGTGATGGATGTGGTGAGTGATGGGTGTAAGAGTCTTTTTGACTTTTGTGGTAAATGGTGTAAGAAAAATATAGGCTTGTGTAAGAAACTTTTGACTTTGGAGTTTCTTTGGAATGGGTGAAAGGTAATGTGTACTTGACATGATATGATTGATTGATTGATTGATTGAGGTGACAAGTTGTAGAGATTCTCTTAAAATTCGTATGCCCGGAGTTTTTCTCAAACCGAACTCGATCCCATATCTCCTGGCCTGGGTATCGCCTCGGCATGCAAAATGCGGCATCAGAACTGCGGTGATGGCGTGGTCGCTAGGGTACAACTCTCATGTTGAGTCGACTTAGGTTAAGGGCGTGTGACTCAGGGTCACGCGCAAATACCAGTTAAGGGTCGAAGGTTGCCAGAACTCGATAGGGAAGACTGTGGAAGCCTACGAAACGGTACGGTTTAGGATACGGGTCTTACACCCTACTTCCCACCTTTTAATTGATAGTTTAAACATTACTCACAATTACTCTCTTTATTCCAGATTTTAAAGATCATCTTTTAGTTCCAGTTCTAGTTATTTTCATAAATGTACAAGATTAGTCCCTGTAGATCCGACCTCAGTCTTACCGAGTTATTACACATCGCGACCCTAAACTTGGGGCTGTGAACAAGTTTTTGGGGCCATTACCGGGGACTACAGCCATGTTGTTCTGAGATTAATTAGTATTAAAATTAGGTTAAGATTAGGGTTAATTTAGGATTTTTCTTATTTTCTGAATTAAGATTAGAATTGGGTTTATTTTTGTATTTTGTTTCTAGGTTATGATTTTTTTTTTTGACCTTGTTTTTAGAATCTAACTTGGTCTCCTGTTTTGTAGGATTCTAACATAGAAATCTCCTATCCGATAACTTCTTTCTAATTCTCTTTCTTCTATCTTTTCTAGATCTCTTATTTGTTTTATTTTTTCTAATTTTCTTTTTTAGGTTTAGTCATTTAGTTACTTGAAGGCTACGAGTGTTTCATGACAAGTGGGTTCATGAAATACTTAACATCTCTTAAGTGAAGGAGGATTAGTCGAAGGGTTGCTTATCCATCACTGGATTAGACACAACATAAGATCCTCCAAGTTAATAGAAGTTATGGCTGCAAATTAACCTCAACCTCCATTTGAGGAAATCTAATATGAAAATAAGGTCCATAATGCACCCCCGCCTCGTACTCTACGAGATTATTTACAACTAGCAGGGGTGAGTACACCTTCCTACATGGTTTTTCCACTTAATGCAAGAAATGTGGATATCAAATCTGGAGTGATATGACTCATTCCTAAGTTTCGTAGACTATATTCTGAAAGTCCATATTTGTACATTAAAGAGTTTGATGAGATAATCGCTACTTTACACTTCCCAAATGTGTTTGAGGACACAGTGCGACTTAAATTATTTCCTTTTTCATTGAAAGATAAGGCTAAAACATGGATGCATTCCTTAAAGCCAAGATCCAACAACACATGGGCTGAGATGACTTGGAAATTTCTTAAAAAGGCTTTTCCGTTTCATAAAACTAACACTTTAAGGAAAGCAATCATGAACTTTCCCCAGAAAAAGGAAGAGACCTTCTTCCAATTCTGGGAAAGGTTCAAAAATCTCACAAATTCCTGTCCACATCATAGCTACGAAATATGGCGAACAATAATATTTTTTTATAATGGACTAACTTCATCAATACACCAGTTCGTAGAGATGATGTGTAATGGTGATTTCATGAATAAAGAGGTTGATGATGCATGGGATTACCTTGATCAATTGGCAAAAATGCGCAATTAAGGGACACCTCTCCAAGACTTACCACTTCTAAGCCTACTCGATCAAAGAAAACAGGAGGAATTTATGTCTTAAAAGAGGAAGACGATATGAGTGCAAGAGTAGCCAATCTCATAAGAAAAGTTGAGGCCATGGAACTTAAGAAGGAAAAACCTATCAAGTTGCAACGGCTATGGAATTTGTTTATGGTATTTGTCTTGTAACATATATACAACTGAGAATTGCCCAAAAATTCCTACTTTTTAAGAGATATTGAATGAGCAGTCAAATGTCGTGAACAACTACCAAAAATCCTTCAGAGGACCCACCTCAAATACATATAATCTCAACTAGAGAAACCATCCAAATTTCAATTGGAGGAATGGACAAATGGCTAACCCACAAGAAGTCCTTACTCAATTTTTAAATCAAAAGAGACATCAATTAGAGGATATGGTTTAAAAATTCCTGTAAATCCAAGAGCTATTCAACTAGAATATGGTACAAGCATTCTAAGATATCAAAATAACAATGGAAATATTTGCGTCGTCCATTCAAAGGATTGAGTCACACCTAGTGAGTGGGGAGAAAGGGATGCTTCCAGCCCAACCTCTTCCCAATCTAACACCACAGTGTGAAATAAGTGACTCAAGCTCTTCAAATCAAATGGAACAGGCTAAGTCCATCACCACTCTCAAGAGTGGAAAAACAATTAACAAATTTATTCTGTTGAGGGCTGAAAAGCCTGAGGACCCATAAGAAGATAAGAATGATAGACCTATCATTACTCAACATGGGGTAGAACCAGAACCTCAAAGTAAGCTGACTGCGCCATTCCCCCAGCGGTTGATTACACCAAAACATCTAGCTAACTCATAGGATATTCTAGATGTGCTTAAGCAAGTGAAGGTCAATATCCCTCTACTGGATGTTGTTAAACAAATACCTTCATATGTTAAATTTCTAAAAGATGTATACACTACCAAAAGACAACAAAACATACAAAAGAAGATCTTTCTGATAGAAAAAGTAAGTGTCATCCTCAAGCAAGACGTACCAAAAAAATATACAAATCCTAGTAACCCAACTATCACCTATATAATTAGGAATCTCCAGATTTAGTTTGTACTTCTTGACTTGGGGGTGAGCGTGTAACGCCCTGAAAATCAGGGGTGGAGCAGAAGCCCAACTCCCGAGTTCCAACACATCACTTATTTAACATAAATAATGATGATTAAATGTTATCCATATTAGTACACTAAACATAAGTGGGATTATACCAAATCAACATATCATACTTCAGAGACAGTTAAATTATGCAAATGGAGGACTGTGATAAGTACATATAAGCATACAAGTGATTGTAAGTCCCCAGAGTATGAACGTCACTAGGTTAAATAGTTACATATATAATAAACATGAGTGACATTATACCAAAACAACATATCGTACTCCAAAGACAGTTAAATTACATAAGTGGAAGACTGTGATAAGTACATATAAGCATATAAGTGATTGTAAGTCCCCAGAGTATGAACGTCACCAGGTTAAATAGTTACATGTATAATACCAAAATTTATAAAATGATAAAGTATAATGTCATCTAGACCAGATCCCTGTAGCCCCAATGGTGCAAATCTAGGTCTATGTAGACCCACCAGAGAGTTGCAGATAGGAGAACTTATCATCATCATAGAAGGCAGGCTCCATCTCGTATGCCTCACCGTCATCTGAAACTACAACAGAGTCTGGTTAGTATTTTAAAACACCATCCTAGAGTGAGAGTGAGTGATCAACTCAGTGGAGCTATAAGAAAAAGGTTAACATGTTATCAATTCAATCAAGCAGTAATGATAAGGCAGTACCACAATCATGTCCTAAGTACTCTTGTTAATGCAAGAATGAGATGCGATAATGATATATGCCCTCGCCTGCACTCCCTCTGTGACATCATCTCACAGTCGCGCATGTAACACTCCCACTGTGCTCAACACCAATGCCAAAGGCACATACAATGCGGTGCATATGCGTGATTAGCCATGTTCTTAATTAGATTTATTCATATAACAGGATTGGAAAGCTAAAGTACCTCCCTTTATATCACTGACCCAAACATTGATTCATGTAGGGTCGTCAATCCTAGTTAATCACATATAATAGGAAATTTCAAGTCACTACGAAGAGACTCGTCACCTCAGCGCAGGCCTAGTTTATATTCGAGGTCACTACAAAAAGGCTCGTCACCTTAGCGTAGTCCTAATGTATACTCGAAGTCACTACGAGAGGCTCATCACCTGATCGTAGGACGACAACTTGAATACAATGTCTCATACAACACCATATTCGGCTCATGAGTTTGGATTTCTCACCGGTCACCACAGGGAGGCTCATCACCCCAATGTAGGCCGACAACTCGACCATAGTGTCCTATACACTACCATGTCCAGCTCATGAGTCTTAGTGGATCGTGGTACCAAAGTTAAATGGGCTTTTCATTGATAAGTGGTACCTTAGATTCAGGCAGTAGTGTTCATACATGGTAAACATACATTAAATTAATCGGGTTACTTAACAAGTCTGATTGGTACGAGCGCACGCTAAGTTAATTAACATGGAGCACATACACACTCCTTGTGGCCTAACCACTATCGGTAATCACCGTACTACTGGATTCATCGAACGTGTCCTCAGTGGCAAAATTAATTCAGCCACTCAATCGGAAGTCGTTACCGATTGCCTGGACTACATCGTAGTCCCAATCACACTCCAAAGTAATAACATTCACATTTGGTAGTCATAACAGTATTGAACAAGCAATCCAAGCATTGCAACCATTTAAGCATTTTATATAACACATAGTGAACATGGCGTCATACATATGCATTTTATACGTGAATCACATAGTAGTAAGATAGGTTTTATGAAGGGATCGATGACTATAGGTAAGGTAATTGAGAAACCTATCTCAACACCCTAATTTAATACACTTTAATACACTTTTTCTCATTCAGGCATTTTATCAACACTTAGATTACACGTATCACTACATGTAATAAATTAGTTAAAACATATATTATAGCAAATCCTTTCACATAGGAGTTGCCACACATACATCAATCATGTATTCCAAATCAACAACCATGGTAAGCACAAATCATGATTCCATATTCATTCAAATATTTCAATAAACACATTGAATGTATTATATTTGACATAGTTTATATATATGTATAACAAGTGGAAAACATCACATCTATGCATATGTGATAGTAATCAAGTCAGTCATAAATCATTAACTGACATTGAAATCATTGCAAACTATAACCTAAACGTTTATAGTCCGCACCTTTTGTCGATATATTCATATCAAACTCAGTTTGTACACTACGTCTTTGTCTATGGCACAACGGCTACTTGAATCATGAAATAGGTTAGTTATTTCATCGATTCCTCTACTTGGATACCTAAAAAGATTAGTCTTAGGATTTCTTACCCAAGAATGAAGTCGAAATCGCCAGTGTAGCGATGTAGGTAGGATGATTCGGCACATGGAGCGGTGGGATCAAATCCTAACAACTATCTCTCACACACACACACTCTCTCTCTCTCTCTCTTCTCCTCACTCTTTCCTTCTCTTTTTTCTCTTCTCTCTCCTAGGGTTTAAAATTTCATATGGAATGAGAGAGGGGTGGGTTTAGGCCCTTATATAGGCCCAAAATTGGTGTAAATGGCCCTAAGGCCATGGTATACTTAGGTTATAGCCAAAGAGTATCTATTTCGGTCCAATGGAGCTCATCTGGAGGCCCATTTTCTGCATACGGTCTAAGGAAAGTTTCCTAACATTGGATCTAGGCCAGGTTAAGATTTTGGTTCGATCGAATCATAGATCGACCGAGGAGGACATGTTTTAGTTCAATGGTCACCGTTACTCGATCAGGGCCACAAGTACACTGACATGTGTTAGAAATTTTCCCTGATCCGAAGGTGTAGTTGGGTCGAAATCTGACGGTCTGAAACCTTGAATTTGGCCTGCAAGCGAACGGTTCAAATCACTTAAATTTTGGGTTAATTTCCTAAAGATATTCGTGTTTCTCACATACTTTACTCCGGGCTCAAGTTGTGCGTTTTTGGATATTATTTGGATTTGATTTCCAAATAGTTTCGCAGAAATTAGACTTTCGACACGCGGTCTAGGTACAATACGGAGTTTCGTGATGCTCCCGAGAGCAACTGGGTTTTGAGATTGATCCTACGTTTTCAGGTAATGTTGGGTTAGTGATTTTACTACATTTGAGTCTTGTAGTTCTTTTCGAAAGTGATTCAAGCTAATTTCACAAATGATTTAGTTTAACACTTAGTTAATTTTCATCTAATTCCTAAAGGATTCGGTCCTTAGTGATTTCTGCCTAAGGTCGTACTCAGGTCTCTGTACGGATTTTTTCGAGATGTTACAAAGTGTAAACCTGATCCCTTACTTGGTGTCACACCCCAAACTCGGTAACCGAAATTCCAAGGAACCTGATGGCCAGTTCTAGCCATAACAACCTCCATAGTACCCCATTCTCGGCTGTTGAGACAGGTTCCGATCCTAAGATCCTACAAGGAGGATTTTCATAGCTGTATAATCATTACCAATACGAGCATACCCAAGATCACAACAAGTAGATCTGAGAATAAGAAAGGTACACATCACAAAATGCACTATAAATTTGAACTTTTATAATCATCCATAAGGTCCAAAAAGACATACATGAGATAAAAAGGAAACGAGAGAAAGTTCGGAAACACTGGAGTCATCAAATGCTTAGCTCTACTCCACGCTCTACTGCTACGACGCCTGCCTGGAATCTCCTGCATGCATCAATCATGCATAAGCTTATAGAAGCTTAGAGGGTGGTGAAAGTGTGTGACAATGGTGCACAGAAGAATAGTAGGGATGCACAAAGGGAAACATGTTCAATGGGAATATCACTAGTCTTACCAAGGCTTATCATGAATACGATGTGATGAGTACTGAATGCCATACTAAGGCAATGTATGAAGGGGCTTGTACAGCCAATGCTAATGCGATGTAAGTAATGCCAGTGCTCATATCCAAACCACAAGTCGAGTGCATTTCTAATCATAAGAAAATCACCGAGGTCCATTACACCACTGAATGACTACCGCTCTACAGACCCCGCACAGTCAAACGAGCATAAGAGACCTCACTATCCATCTGTGGATAGTCAATCACCAGCAAGGCCTGACGGTAGCGGACCCATTTACGAGCTGGTCAGACTCAACCTAGTAATGCTTCCTCACTCCAGGCAGGTAAGGCCACACCCCTATCCAACCAATTACACGATAGTGGGAGTCGCGGCCTAACGGTATAAGGCCCTCGTACGTTCATGTATTCCAGCCGGTCACGGGGTTAGAGCAGATCCTTGGTACCATGAAAGTTTTAAAAATTTCACCCATGGGCATTCTATGCACCCGGTATGTTCAACTAATATTTTCGATGTCCACACATATGGTCATCCACAAATATCCCTGTGGAGGCAAGGCCCTGATGAAGCAAGGGCGGATATCCACATGCTATGCAAATGCTGGATGCATGAATCACACAATCACTCATGCATTAATCTCAAGCATCCATCGTGCTCCAGAGGGAAAAACTCCACCCCTCGGGGAGATACTAACATGTCCTGCACAATGTCATAACCATGGTCAATCATACCTCAACCAAGCATGCATATGATGCGTATGGGATTGGGCCATGAAGATGATTAGGGGTGCCAATGAGGTGCAGATGAACTCTCTACCTAACTATGAAGGGCCTAGGTACTTAACCAATTTCTCATAAGGAAAACAACCTCTAGTGGGGGCCCATTTACCTAGGGTAGCCTATGAGACTAAGAAGAACAATAATATGGGCCTAAATAGATGAAACGGGCCTAGTAAGGGTCTATGGTGGGCCTTTAACCACTCATAGAAGCCCATGCGCCTACCTTAGGACCACCAATGTGGACATCCAACCATTATTATTCCTCAAGAGGTAGCCCATCTTTAATTGAACACGGATCAAGGCTCAAGGTCCACACAACATTAGAAATAAGAAATGGGCAGCCAAAAACATACCACATATACTCATGTTAGGCTTTAGAAAGGCAGCCTAAGGCCTATCAAAAACATGGGTCCAAGGGAAACATACATAGCCCAACCTATACATACCACTATGGGCCCATAGGGGAAAGGTTAGGGCCCAACATAAAGGCCACTAATCCCATATATTGTGGTGGCCTAGTGGGCAGCCCATTGCTCAAACCTCATGGGAAAAATGTCATGCTCTTAGTCAAGTAAGTTGGGCCTACAACCCGGCCCAAGTAATAAGTTGATTTGGTGGGAAACCAAGGGCCCATCTACTGGTGTAATCTGGCACACTAGCCCAATACAATAGTAAAAATGGCCCAAGAGTTTAATGGGCCTATCTAGAAAGTTCCAGCCCAATTGGGCCTAAAAAAGTTTAACAACTAGCTACATTCATGGACCCAATTAAGTCCGACTGTGGTGGGCCTCAAAAGTATATTTATTAAGCCCAACATTTAATGGACTAAAATTATAAATTATTCCCTCAAAGATCCTCATAATGTGGTGGGATATACAACACATCTAGGTAGGCCCACAAAGTAGGTTGGAGGGCCAACCAAGGCTAGACGCCCCAGCCTGGGAGTCCCTGCCAAGTGGGCCACTCCCGGCCACACCACGGCCTGCTCAAATGTCCATTGGGTCTGAAATTTTGTGGAGTAATACTTCCATATGTGAGATACACTTTCATAAAATTTTAGAAATTTTAGATATTCCTAAGTATTTTAAATAATTTAAACAAAACAGTCTATCTAGAAAATCAGACAGACCTTGACGTCCTAATGTGGTGGGCCAGTCTAGCCTTGACCACGGTTTGTACAGGGGTCCATTAGACCTGAAACTTGGTAGGTGGGTCCTACTATGAGTGAACCACACCTTCAAAAAATTTTAGAATTTTTAGACACCTGTAAATATTTTAATTAATTTAAATAAAACAATCTGTTTAGGGTAAAGTGTTGCTGGAATATAACTGGCCTGAATTTGGGCCATCCAATGCGTGGGTTTTGGGCCTCCAAAATTCCTGAAATTTAGACCCAAGGTCCCTCATCAGGTCTACAACAAGATGGAGTCTAAAAAATTAGCCCACCATCATCAAAATAATTTATAAACTTTAGTTTACAACAGTCTACATTACTGGACTGCACAATAGAAAATCAGGCTGACCACCCCTCTTGGCCCACCCTTTTGGATAATCAAATGGAGTCAGATGGGGCTGAAATTTGGCATGCTTATAGGTGGGGTCCACACCTTCAAGAAACATATATTACATGGGACCAAACTCTACTCTAAATGTCCAAACTCTGGCCTCAAGATGACCCAAAAATCTATCCAGACAGTTCTGGACAGCAACATATAATTGAAAATAAATAAATATAAATATTATTTAAAAGGGGATTTAATCCAAGAAAATCATGGTATGGACCACCCCAGTGGGCCCCACAAATAGACAAACCCTTCCCATTACAAAATACCCCTTTCATGTGCCCCATATAGGTGGATTAGGGGGCTCTAACGTCCAAGGGTGGACTGTTATGGACGTCCACCCTCCATGGATGGTCTGGATATTTTTGGTCCACAAGGTAGGCCACATACTCATGATCAGAAGGTTATCAACAAAGAAAAATAAGGATTCGGCCACAACGGAAGGGTCTCCACCACATTGAGGTCCTTCCCCACATTACTCATGCACACACATTCCACTATCACAAGATATACAAGATCTACATGATCATAGGATTTCTACTTGAGATCTATGGTGGAGATGCAATATCCACCAAGGATCAAGGGTCTAGATGACCTAAAGATCCCTAATCAAAGAGAGAAAAGCTATGTAGGGGTCCATGAAGAATGACCCCTTGGATGGAACATGCATACAAGTAAGATGTGCTATGACCCTCATCCATGAAATCTTGGGGCCACCACCATCATTTGATGGGCCCTACAAGCTTCAACATGAAAGAAAAAAAGGAAAGAACAAGAAAAAAAAATGGAAGAAATCTAAATTTGCAATTACATGCACACCCACCTAAAAGGTCTTCAAGCAAACACCTCCAAGATAGTCTTCAAGTTCCAAGGAAAGAGGTTTAACGGTCAAGATGCTAGACTAAGGGCTGAATTATGGGATAGAAGGAAGGTTGAAGGGCTGAAAAATGGGTGAAAATTGCTGGAGAAAAAGAGAAGAGAGGGAGAGAGAGAGAAAAAAAAAGAGAGGTAAAAGAGAGGAAGAGGATTTCAAGGAAAGCAATTATCTCTCTTGCCTTGGATAGAGAAGAACAATCATAACAATAGAGAGTTAGAAACAATGTTGTAGGGTTAATAGGCTTTTTAGGTTAGTGGGTGGTGTAGTGATAGAGCCTAGGTAGTGTGTGTATAATGTGTGTTGGAGATAGTGCCAAGAGATGGTACCTACCTAGAAATTCATGTACACTACTCCTAGGTGGGTCACATGATCATGATCAAGGGTTCAAAAAATAAAATGCATACAACTTATGATCTTCACACCAGATGAACGCATAAGACGTGGCGTCGAAAGTGCAACGACGAAGCGGTTACAATGGCATAGGTCTCAATTCGATTCAAGTCGGGTCTTCATGAATGGACTCAATGATGACCGCAAGCACAATTTGAAGGTCGTGGGTTGCCAGAATTTGATCGTTAGGATCACAGGACCACAAGAAATGAAATACACACTCACACACACATGCACATATGCGAACTCGGGTTGGGTCTCACACTTGTTTTACAAACAATTGGGTCTGGGAGAATTAAAACTCACCCGGATCACAATACAACTTCCTGATCACTCAGTTCATGTACCGAAAGGGATAATTGAGGATGTGTTGGTCCAAGTTGATAAATTCTAATATCTAGTAGATTTTATTATCTCGGATACTCAATCTATCATAGATATGAGCACTCAAATATCCGTCATTCTTGGTTGCCCATTCCTTGTTACATCAAATGTCATTATTAATTGTAGGAATTGAATTATGAATTTATCTTTTAGAAAATGACATTGGAACTCAATATCTTTTTCAATATGATTAAACAGATAGAGGATGAAGACGATACCCACGACATTAACATGATCAACTCTTTCATGGAAGATCAAGCACTTTTGACTCTATACTCTGACCCTCTAGAGACATGCTTGGCCCACTCCCCTGATTTAAACGATGACATGATTAGGTAGATGGATGCCATGCTTGATGTTACGCCAGTACTTGAAGTGAACCGGTAGAGGTCGTAATTTGAAGAATTACCCTAAACCAATGAATTACATCTACCATCTAATCTTAAAGTACCGAAGATTGACCTAAAACCATTACCTACTAATCTTAAATATGTCTCCTTAAGTCAAGATGAGATATACCCAGTGGTGATTTCTTCCCACCTTGAGAAAAACTTGGAGAGTATGCTTATTTCTACTCTCATTAAGCATAAACGAGCTCTTAGATGGTCGATTGCGCACCTCAAAAGAATTGATCCTTTGATTTGTACTCACCGCATTCACCTTGAGGATAATGCGAAAAGCTCTCGACAACCACAACGTCGATTAAATCCAAACATGAAGGAAGTGGTTAAAGGATATGTACTTAAGTTGTTGAATGTAGGTATCATATACCCTATATCCAACAGTCAATGGGTGAGTCTAACTCAACTGGTTCCTAATAAGCCCGAAATCACCATCGTAGCCAATACCAACAATGAACTTATGCCAATTAGAGTTACTACTGGTTAGAGAATGTGTATTGACTACATAAAGCTGAATATTGTCAAAAGGAATAACCACTTTCCTTTACCCTTCCTTGATCAAATTTTGAAAAGACTAGCTAGTCATTCTTACTGCTTCCTTGACGAGTATTCGGGCTACAATTAAACAGTGATAGCCCTTAAAGATCAAGAAAAGACTCCATTCACATGTTCCTTTGGCACCTTTGCTTACCAAAGGATGTCATTTAGATTGTAATGCCCCCGCCACTTTTCAACAATGCATGTTGAGTATTTTTTTCTGACATGGTGGGGCAATATTTAATGGTCTTCATAGACAACTTCTCTATCTTTGGTCCATCCTTCAATGAGTGTTTGGAAAATCTTAAATGTGTGCAGAAGCGATGCAAGGAAAAGAATTTGCTTCTGAATTGGGAGAAATGTCATTTTATGGTTCCCAAGGGAATTGTTTTTAGACACATAATTTTGTCCAAGGGAATTGAGGTAGACAAGGCAAAATTTGATCTTATCTCTAACCTACCTCCACCCAAAAGCGTACATGATGTGCGATCCTTCCTAGGACATGCCGGATTATATAGATGATTCATAAAGGACTTTAGTCATATCTCTCGTCATTTATGCAATCTACTTAAAAAAGATGTACTATATGAGTGGACTGAACAATGTCAAGAAGCTTTCACTAAGCTCAAGGGCATGTTAGATACCGCACCTATCATGCAGCCACCTGATTTGAGCCTCCATTTTGAGATTATATACGATGCATCTAACTATGATATTGGGAAGGTGTTCGGCTAGAGAAAAGAAAAGAAGCCTTATATTATTTACTATGCAAGTAAAACTCTAAATTCTACCCAAGTGAACTACTCTACTACGGAGATGAACTCTTAGCCGTAGTGTTCGTTTTGGATAAATTTAGGTCCCACCTAATAGGATCCAAGATCATCATCTACACTTATCATATGGCACTGAAGTACCTTCTCTCTAAGAATGACGCTAAGCTCCACTTGATAAGATGGATCCTTCTACTTCAGGAATTTGATTTGGAAATACGAAACAAAAAGGGAGTATAAAACGTAGTGGCTAACCATCTTTCAAGATTTGATCTCCCCAATCCCATTGAGAAGACACCCATAAATGACATATTCCCTAATGAACAATTGTTCAAACTCTTCCAACTACCTTGGTTTGCTGATATTGTTAATTATCTTGCCACAAATTTTATATCGACACATTGAACTGCACAAGACAAGAGAAAATTCTTCACTGAGGTACATAAGTTTTTCTGGGACGATCTTTATTTGTTTAAATATTGCCCAAACCAAATTATAGGGAGATGTGTGCAAGGCAATGAACATCAAATTGTCATCTCTTTTTGTCACTCTCAGACCTATGGTGGTAATTTTTCTTCTAAAAAGACCATGGCCAAAATTCTACAATGTTGCTTTTATTGGCCAATTATGTTCGAAGATACTCATGAGTTTTGCAAAGCTTGTGAGCGTAGTCATGTGTTAAGGGTCGAGGTTGTGATGTGTTAAGGGTCGAGGTTATCATGTGTTAAGGGTCAGCATTGCCGAGGTTAGGAGGGTCAGGGTTGTGATGTGTTAAGGGTCAACATTGTATTATTTTAAGGGTCGAGGTTGTGAGGGTTAAGGTTGTGATGTGTTAAGGGTCGAGATTGTGATGTGTTAAGAGTCGGGGTTATGATGTGATAAGGGTTGTGATTGTCATATGTTCACTTTTTTTACTACAAAAAATGTACGAAAGTCTACAGACCTTAGTCTGTGATAAGTGAAAGAATGTTTTGGTCTGTAGTCATTGATACCATAGCCTAAGACCATAATGGAGTGATCCATTCCATCCACCTTGTCGCACAGTTCGTCGTGGTCCCAAGAAGTCCTGACTTAGGCATGGTCTACTTCCGAAAAACATAATAGTGAGCCTGGAAAGTTTTAACAGTAGGTGACACTATTACCATTGTTTTCTATTATATGGCTCACACTAGCTCTGGATTAAGCTGATATTTGAACCAAAGCCCTAAAATGACACAACAAAAAAGGATGAGCGGCATAGATTATACACATACATTAATGTGGACCCCACGAGTTGGGCCTTCCCCTTGCCCAAAAAGAGCTTCATTCGTGTCAAATGATACAAGGACAAAGACAATTTGGTTTAAAAAACTTTTTAAGACCTGTCAAATGAAAAACGTAACATACTTGGAACTTTCATTCAATTTAGAAATTTTGATCATACCACAATGCTAATATGGTCAAAACCCTAATTATAATCCAGATCATTCATTTATAGTCAAAATTTTAAAGCTTTATATAGTGCAACTTGTTGGAATTCTAAGCACTAAACCTTACATCCACCTCATTTTTAAACCCATGCCCCCTCCAGAACTGTTAAATCTAATAAACAACTCAAATAATCTATGCGGGACCAACATAACTCCATTTTTAAAATAATGGAGGCCGAAATGGATTGGCTACATGCCCTGCTACTAGCCAATAGCTAATGGTCAGTGCTCAATAAACCTACCATGATGTATTTGTTTCATTCATGTCATCCACCCATTCTTCCCGATCATTTTATGGAATGAGCCCAAAAATAAAGTTGATCCAAATCTCGAGTGGACTGCACAATGTTGATTGAATGCCCACCATTAAAAACTTCTTGGGTCACATAAGTTTCGGATCAAGCTTATTTATATGTTTCCGTTCGTCCAAATCTCTATGACCTAATCAAAAGGTTACGTGTCAAATAACCATTACAGTGAGCCCCTGGAAGTTTTTAATGGTGGACATTCAATCAGTACTGTTTTCGCGTGGTGTGGTTGACTTAAGATTTAGATCTACCATATTTTTGAGATCAATATCTAAACTTATCATTCAAAATGGATTGACAGCGTGGATAAAACTAATACAACATGTTGGGTCCACAGAGCACCCACCACTAGCCACCTGCTGTCACCAGCCAATCACTAGCCAAACCGCCGACAGAGACCCCTGCTCTCCCTTCTTCTTTGTCCGTAGTAATGGCCGCACCCGCAGCAAACCACCTCTGTCGACCATCCATTATGGTGGGACCCACTGTACTATCCAAACCATTCAAAAAAACCGGACCATCGTGGAACCTCGACCGTTAAAATCCCTTACTCTGAAACTTCTTGTGCCGCTCACTCGAACCATCGGTCTGCCTCGTTTTTGGTCCGTCAATCATTTGAAATATCGCGATTTTGATCAACGGTATGGATTCCTCCTTCATCAGAATCTCATTGGACCTCATCCCCTTATCACCTTCCACGTAATCGCTGTGACAGAGATGGGAGTTGAAACCTTCCAGCGCATGCAGTCGGCGCTCGAAACCAGTTTTCCTCTCGGACTCTCTCCTGCACTGGAAAATTGATTTGTCACCAATCCATGTGACGCTCCTCCGGCGAATCTGGATGGCCAATCCATTCAATCTCAGCCATTAAACTCTTTCTCGAGATTCATTGCTCTATCACAAATCCCAAAGCCTTCTCTGACGTGCTTTACTACAACACGTAGCTGCACCATCGTACCTTCGGAATTCTCAAATTTTAACGGCGGAAACAACTCATCTAGAGCTACGAACGCCCAGGTTCGAAACCAAATCCATCTGCAAAAGAGACCAGCTGCAACACGCTATTCTTTTCTATTTCTTGTGGCATCCAAAACCTCAGACACCCGAACCCACCAGCTAAAGGACGTGGATTGCGTCCTATCCCCTCCCGGACGGTAATCCCTCCGGGCAGGGCTCTGTGGGGCCCCACCGTGATTTAAGTGTTTTATCCATGCCGTTCATCATTTTTCTCAGATCATTTTAAGTTATGAACCAGAAAAAAGAGTCCAGGGAAAAAGCGAAAGTGAACCACAAATTGAGGATTAAACCTCCACCATTAAAAACTTCTTAGGTGCTGGAGAAGTTTAGAATCAATCTGATATCTAGTTTTTCGCTTCATCCACGATTACGTGACCTTATTAATAGGTTGGATGGAAAAAAAAAAAAAAATATCACGGTGGCCCTTAGAAAGGTTTCAAAGGTGAGTGTTATTATCACTGCAGGGTGTGGTCCAATAGAGCTTTTAACCTACTTCATTATTCGGCGTATATCTTAAAATGATCCGAGAAAAAGGACGAACGGAGTGGATAAAACACTTACATCACAGTGGGCTCCACAGAGCCTGCCCGGACGGATTACCGTCCGGGCGGGGGTAGGACGCAATCCACGTCCCCAGCTAAATGCCCTTCGAACTCTGATCTTTAACTACACCAATCTTCCTTTGAACGAAACCCACCACATAGAAGAATCAGAATCTCCAACAACGTGATGCACGGTAATCTACCATTATCGACGGCCCTCTTCTCTGACAAGATCCATCACCTGTTTCTCTTTCCAAAAGGATCATTGCATTTTACGGATGCTCTGCCGTATAAGGATAAATATGTGTCACCGGTGCTTTGTCCTAAAAGGGTCCGTTTATTTGACAAGTGCTCTGTGCTCGAATAGTGCAAAAAGATGAGGAAGAATGGTTTTATTTTATTTCGTTATTGTAGATTTCAAATATTATTATAAAAATGTTAATGTCAATTTATTGCTTGAAATTAATATCTTCATTTTATGGAGTTATATTTAGTATTGTCTTGAAATTTTTAGCATGGAAATGATGTGACCCTACAAGCTATCAGGCTCATGCCCTCTTAAGACTTTTCTGCGGGTGGAGATTTGGAGCATCACGTGCAAGCTGGGCAAAGTTAATAGTTTTCTGTGTCTATTTAAGCGGACTAGGTTGAATTTTAATTTTCATTTTATTATTAGGTTAGTTTATAATTGAATTTCAATATAATAGAGAGAATAGCTGAGAATGGAGAATTAAATAGTGGAATTTATATTAATAAGAAGTAAATTTATTTTCCTTTAGTTTTGTTTTGATTACTTGTGAAAATAATGAAAATCACGTGGTTTGCAATATATTTTGATTAAATATAACTCATGGTCCTGCAATTCAAATTTCAACGTAGCCCACTCGGCTATCAGATCCTAGGTTTAAAATCAATTGGGGACCTAGCGTAGCAATTGAATTAGAAACCCAAACATCAGACCCCTTTACTTTTGTGACCCCTTTACTTTTGTGGTGAATAAAAATAGAAATCAGAACTTACAATTCCTCTGAAACTATGTTAATGTAGAATCTCACCCTATTTAAACCATGCATCTAATTAGCAATTCAAATCACAGACCTAGAAGAATTTTAAGGATTTTAGCTCCTCACATTCAATTGGATAACAATGGGCAGCAAAAATTGCCTTCAAAAAATCACATTTTTTTTTAATCTACAACTTTGATCAAGGCAATTCAAAAGCCTAATCAAAGCTTTGAGATTCTAGTTTCAGAGCAAAATAATTAGAAAATAGAAATTCAGGCTTTATTAGTATCAATTTTAGGATATTGAAGCACTGGCGAAAAAATTGCTCGTTTTTGAACAGCGCTCCCTGTTAGAATTTTAGGAATTTTAGGATATTGTAATGCATACAGTTATACCAGTCAAGTAAAACTGATATTAGACTACACTGAGTACCTCATCAATGGGAAGTCCTTTTCCGGTTTTGTTTTATGGCATGAGTGTTGTTGCGCAAAAGAGTGAAAAATGATTGATTGAAATGCATTTATTAAAAAATATATATATTAATGCCTATCAAGTAGCCAAGTGTTAGTTTTCCTCTAAATAAAGAAAATGATAAAGGGCATATGCTTAAGATTACCTATTAAAGAAAAATGAGAGCACTATGAATCGCCAAGTATTTATAAACCTCAGTTGATAAATGCATCATCTACTATAAGATACTTAGAATTAATGGGAGTATATAGACATTGTAGTTCCATACACATTTAAGTTAATAAAGGTTTAGTTGTTGATTTGGGTTTTTTTTTTTTTTATGTGATTTATATTCATTAATTCGTTGTGTATGCATAAGGTATATGAACGGTATAGTTTGACTTTTATTGAGGTGTAAGGCATCTCTTGGTAGAGAGGTAGGACCACTTGAATATCTATGTGAAAGGCTATATTTGGCATGAGATTTTTATACAATGCACCAAGCTATTAGGATCCATTTTGTTAGGAGTGATTAATCGATCCAAAAGGATGACAACCCCAAGTGTAGAGTTGCGATGTAGTTTTAACTCAGTGAGACCGAGATCGAATCCTCAAGGACTTATATTTGCACATTCTCTAAAATACTTTAAAACTAAAACTATAAGTAAAACTAAAAATGGAATTGGATTAGAAGAATTAATTATGTAAATTGAATATTTTTAAGAGAAAATCAATAAAAGTAAACATTAGAACTCTAAATATCCACTTCTATTCATACTTAATTCCTAATTCACTTGATTTAATTGTATAGCTCAATTGGAATCAAAGTCATATCCTATCTAGCCAGATGACAGAGTAAGTAATTCATCATTCAGAAACTAAAAAAAAAAAAAAAATTAAACTTCAATTGATTCAGTTCTCACATAAAGTACTAAAGTATTGATCAAAGAGAATTCAAAGCATTTATCATACCCTTAGTTTACGATAGATTAATCCATTGCAAAAGAAATATGCAATTAATCTTAGCCTTCCTAAGCATCAAAAGTGTTGAAGTGTTATTCAAACCAATATCAACGAATTGTTTTACATTAAAACCAATAACTTAAATCAGAGTAAACTAAAACATTAAAAATCACTACAAGCTTCACCTCTTAACCCTAGCTAAGAGATTTAGTCAGCCATAGTCATGGTTGAACTAAACTCTAAGAAAAACATGAAAAAGAACTTAGAACTCAAAGAATTGCGAAAAAGAACGGCCCTGTAAACGTTCTGTAACTCCTTATTCTCTCTCCCAAATCCTAATTTGTACTTAAAGAGCCTAAATCACCCCATCAAATAAACTTGATTCACCCCGACTTCGAATTGACTTCAAAACTCTTCACTTTGTTACACTTCGGTCGCACAAAACACCACTTTGGTCACGTTAAATTTGTCACTCGGTTGCAGCAAAATTTCTCCAAATTTCTTTCAAAGTCTTTGTATCTCTTAGGTCAGACTGAAACCTCCTTTAGTAGCACTGAACCTAACTTCAGTCAGATCAAATGTCAAGAGAAATTAACTCTGAAAATCATTATTTCTTATCGAATTATTCTATGCACATTCGATCGAACCGAATCAACCTCCAGTGGGATCGAACAATCTTTTTTCTATTAATGCACTTTGTGACTTTTTCAGTCTTTTCTCTCCTTTGGACTTGGTTTTCTTTGATATTTGACACTTGAATTATTCAATATTAATTTTCATAGAATAAATTCTCCACTTGGTCATTCTTTGAGCTTTAAATATTCACTTTAATCGTCCTTTTCATCTTAGCCCTCTAAATCACCTCGTATAATAAAACACTCATAATTAGATTAGTTTAGCACACATATGCATATAAAATCAATGCACAATAAGGAAGAATACACAATATTTGACACTCAACACACTTCCAACCAACATTTTGCTAGTCCTGAGCAAAACATGCGAAAAAACTAATCTTTAAACCTCTCTTAAAAAAATTAACATTTTATGTAATTCGATGCATATGTAGATGGAATTCAAAGATACAATGATAAAATAACATCAGTTTAAAGCCCAATATTACTAGTAAAAAATTAAACTAAGTTCTTATTCATCAACCAATTAATAGAATACCTTCAAACATTAACTTCCTAATGTGCTCAGTGAATTCTAACTTATAATCCATAAAAGCCAACCTTCCCTACATAATGTTAACTATAATGATTACTTCAAAGTGGTAAGATTAATATAAGTTACTGATTCTGAACCTATATCCTTTTCCAATAATTTTTTTATCTTTTCATTTTTCATTAACAGCTTTCACACTATGACCTTTCTTCTCTTCTTTTTTCTTCTTTTTTTCAATATATATATATATATATATATATATATATATATATATATATATATATATATATATATATATATATATATATATATATATATATATATATATATTCATTTGACCACATGCAATAGGTAGCCCTTTTCAATTCATTTTTTTCAACTGGTTTTTTTTTTTTTCTTCTTTTTATATTAGGGTAGACAAAGATTACAAGGCTTGGTTTCTAACATGTTTGAGTAATCATCAAGCTAAACACTAGGAGTTCAAGTTAACCTTAAGGAGTACGAGTCAGATATGAAATGTGATCTACGCCCTATTGATGTTTAAATCTTCCTATTAATCATTTCATTAAAAGAACTTGTTCAAAAATCTACTCATCAACTAGACTTTACACTTTCACATATTATTTTATATCTCACCATCCTTCACTTAAACACACTCAATTACACAAGAAATCAATCTTCAAAAGAGTTTTGAAATCTAAGAATTGAAATTTTAAAAAAAATTTACTCAAAAAGTTTTTTTTTTAAAAAATCGATAATTCCATCAAATCTCACATTAGACACTAAGCCTATAAGCATATTATAAGTGCTAATGTTTTAAGCACACAAGTATATTGTTAAATTTTGTAGAAAAAAATCTATAGGGTATAGAAATTCAGCACACTTTAGCTCTCTTTAACATTTTAAGACTAGAACACGACTTAATATCCCAAGATTAGAAGGCTTGAAAGGATTTCAATAGAAGAATCATTTGTATGCCAACCTAAAGGTAAAGATGACTTTAGAATAGACCTTAGGTTAAAGTACATTTATTAGTGTTCTAAAATTTAAATTATGGATATTTTACATGAAAAATCAAAGGTGTTTGGCCAGCTCAACCCTTCCTTCGGCCAGTCGAACCATCTCCGGTCAGCCCAAGATCAACCTAGGTCAAGTTTCCAACAACCAATAACTTTAATTCTTATGGAACTTCATCTACCCTGACTCTGTCTTTGGCCAGTCGAACTAGCTCGGGTCAGCCCGAGAGTGACCCAGGTCAAGTTTAGAGTAATGCATATTTTGTATTTTCTAAAATCTTAGGCTAGTCGAACCCTATCTCTGTGCAATCAAAGGTGTCTCTGGCCAGCCTAAGTTTGTTTTAAAATCAAATCTTGCAAAATCCATTAGTCGTTGGAATAATATCAATGAACTTTGGCCAGCTGAAGGGATTCTTAGACTGACCAAAGATTCATATCTTTGGATATAAATAGATATCATTTCTCATTATTTTAAAGTACTAAAAAATAGAGAAAATTTTTAGAACTAAACCAATCCGTGATAATAAATTACGAAAAATATATTCTCAAATACAAAAGGTATTCAAACCTTAATTCCAATTAATTCGTAGAATAACCTTCACCTAAAACTTTAAGCAGGACAACATTATTTCAAAATATCCTTGAAATCAATCTTTCAAAATAATATAAGAAAAAAATAATATAAATAATCACCACAAATACACAGAGAATTATAGTGGTTCAGTATTTAACACACACTTACTCTATGTAATTTTGGTTTTCCAATATTTTCAATGTTTTCATAGGATCACCTCAACAACTTCTAACAGTTATTGTGATTTTCAAAGGCTTACCACAATAAAACCTCTAGTGACTTTCATGGGCTAACCACTACTAAACCCGATGAGATTTTTAAGCTATCTTAACAAACCCAAATGACAGAAATTTAATCAGAATAGATACTTATCTTCTTGAAGATGAAACGTCGATACGAAGATACTAAAGAAGTCGATGCTTCGATCACTGAAATGATTTTGTTTCTTGGATGATGATGAATCAATGTATGGTCAACCAAAAATGATCTAGGAATATATAGTTTCTCAATTAATAAAACCCTAAAAGCCACAGATTCAATTCTTTAATTTCAAGTAGAGTATTTCTTACTCTATAATTGAAATTAAATCTAACTTGAGAATGGAAATTGACTAAGCTAAAACTAAAATAGGAATTACCATACAAATAGCTTAGAAAGGGCGAGAGTTTCTCTTTTTTTCTTGAGGAAGAATTATCTCACTTTTTCCTATCTAAAACAATGAGAGATGGTCTTTATTTATATCCAAAGGATTTGGAACTTTGATAAGCCTAAGAATAGTTTTGGTTGTCTGAACTTCAATGATAATGTCCCAATGACTATTAGATTTCACGGGATTTGATATTATCGAAAATTCAGTTGGCAGAATTTTCCTAAAATCTGAAAATTTACATTACTAGAAACTTGACCCGGGTCACCCTCAGGCTAAACCAAGCTAAGTTCAGCTAACAGAACCCAAGGTTGAGTTGGCCGAACATGGCTCTAAATATCCAATATAAAGTCGTTGTAAACTTTGTCGAGGCTGAAGTCGAGCTAGATGAACTGAATTTGTCTAGCTAAACCTAAGGTTGGGCTGGCTGAACATTCTCAATTTTAAGGTCATCCACCTATGGACGAATGGACCGCACATCATGGGGACCATATCAGGATGAGGAATCGGCTTTTACTTTGTGTACAACTCATTTAGATATATGTTTCATGAGATTAAACAAGAAGAAAGTAAGGAAATTAAGAACATATTAAAATAGACACGTAGATTAGATTATATTAAAAAAAAAATAAAAAACCCTCACCAAATGGGTTTCAAGATTTTAAAAAATTGACACAATTAAGAAGCAAATGTGAAAAGTAACTCAAATCTATAATAAAAAGGACTTCATGTTTGGCCGAATTGGTCAATCACCGACTGGTTAGCCGAAATTCCTTTTTTTTTTTCAGAAAAAAATTTCTTTTTCATTTTTTCTTTTAAAAATACACAATAATAAAAGAATAAGGATTAAAGAAAAATAAAAAGGAATATTAACATTTAATTAAATTATTAAATAAAACAAAATCTAATATTATGCCTTAAATTTGAGAATCTAACACTACTGAGCAGCTTAGTTAGAATATTTACAAGTTACTTTTTAATTTGAATGTATTCCAGCATAATCATCTTTTCTTCAACTAACGCTCATGTATAATGATATTTTATGTCAATGTGTTTTGTATGAGAGTCTTGAATATATATATATATATATATATATATATATATATATATATATATATATCAGCTAGCATTCATTCTATCCACATAAGCTGAGGACATGCTTTCTCTATAGCGGTATAATCTGCTTTTGCAGTGGATAAGGATACTGAATTTTTCTTTTTTCTCATCCAAGATATAAGATAGTTTTCAATATAAAAACATCCACCACTAGTGGATTTCCTATCCTCAACATTTTTTGCCCAGTCTACATCAGTGTATCCTACTATTTGAATAGATGTATCATGTAGATATCATAAACCAAGATTAACAATGCTTCAACATATATGATTATTTGTTTGACAGTCGATAAATGTGATTCTTTATGGTTAGATTGATATCCGTACAAATACTAACACTAAATGATATATTAGGTCTACTAGTAATCAAATAAAGCTACTAATCATGATTTGAAGAGACGAGAATCAACACTTTTACCTGATTCATCTTTAGATAATTTGAGTGTTGTATTCATCGGAGTATTGAAATTTTTACCTTTTTTCAAATCCAAACTTTTTAACTAAATTTTGTGCATACTTGGTTTGAGAGATGAAAATTTCATCTATGATCTGTTTAACTTGATGTCCAAGAAAGTAATTGAGCTTGTCGACCATACTCATTTCAAATTCTAATTTCATAAGTTCTACAAACTTAGAGGAAAGATCAACATAAGTAGATCCATAAATAATGTCATCAATATATATTTGCACAATTAAGATATCATCATTAGATTTTTTTTGACAAACAGAGTTTTGTCAAAACTACCCATATGAAAAATGTGACTAAGTATAAATTTAATCAACTTTTCATACCATGCTCTAGGGGCTTGTTTCAAACCATATAGGGCATTTTTAAGACCGTACACATGATTAGGAAGTGTGGGATCTTTAAAATCCTTTAGTTGTTTAATATAAACTTTCTCATTCAGGTCATCATTTAGAAAAGAACTCTTAACATCCATTTAATATATTTTAAAATTTTTATAACAAGCAATAGAAAGAAATAATATGATAGATTTATGGCGAGCAACAGGTGCAAAGATTTCATCGTAGTCAATTCCTTCAATTTGAGTGTAACCTTGCACAACTAGACGTGCTTTGTTTCTAATAATATTTCTAAGTTCATTAGATTTATTTTTAAAAATTCACTTGGTTCCAATAACACGTTTATCATATGGTCTGGGAATAAGAAGCCATATATCATTTCTTACAAATTGATTTAGTTCATCTTACATAGTCAAAATTCCTCTTTCATCAGCCAGTGCCTCATTTACATTAACCGATTCTATTTAGGAATTGAAGTAAACACGATTGTAAATATTTTCTAATTGTCTTTTGGTTTGAACACCAGTATGAGGGTTACCAAGTATTTGATCAATTAAATGGTCTTTTACCAACCTTAACTTAGTAATATCTTATTTGATTAGTCAAAATAATATCACTACCACCATCATCTTGCTCAAGACTGAAAACGGCTAATCATCAATTACAACATTTATTTATTCTTGAATAACCCCAATTATATTTATTTAAAACATGATATTCATGACTGTTTAATGAATATCCTACGAATATTCCCTCATCACTTTTCACATCAAACTTACAAAAATTTTCATGGTCATGTAAAAGGTAGCATTTACTTCCAAAAGTATAAAAATACTTTACAGTAGCTTTTTCTTAGACCACATTTCATAAGCTAATTTATTTTTTTCCATCTCTAATATAAACATAATTAATTATATAGCATATAATATTCATAGCTTTATCTCATAAATATTTAGTTAATTTCATATTGTTTAGCATTATACTTGTCATTTTCAGCAATATTCTATTTTTTTCTTTTAACAACTCTATTTTATTGAGGTGTTTTTAGAGCTGAAAATTATTATAATATACCGTGGTCATTACGGTATTTCTAAAAATTGCTATTTTCAAATCCAATTCCATGATCACTTCTTATTTTGATCAAGAACAGTTCTTTTTCAGTCTGCATATGTTTAATAAGCTTTTTCACTTTTTTAAGGGCATCCAACTTTTCTCTCAAGAAAGCTACCCAAGAGTATCTTGTGTAATCATAAATTATGACTAGAAAGTATTTCTTTCCTCCTCGACTCTTCGTTCTAGTTAGTCCAAATAAATTCATGTGGAGCAGTTCAAAAGGTCTAGTACTGGATAAGGAGTTCACTTTCTTGTGACTACTCATAATTTTCTTGCCTACCTAACAAGCACCACATACTTTATTTTCTTTATTTCTCAGTTTAGGTAAACCTCATAAATTATCTCTTTTGCTCAATTTGTATAAATCTCTATAGTTTACATGTCCAAGACGTTGGTGTCATAATTCAGTCTCGTCTGTTTGGACCATGTAATAGGAATAATTTTTTGAGCAAGAGTCACCAACGTTCCACGACCATTTAATATCAGATGTCCTTCTTTATTTATTATCTCAAATCCATGATAAGAAAATTTCACACTTTGATTATTATCACATATTTAAGATATACTAAGAAGATTATATTTTAAACCTTCAACATATAACACATTTTCAAACACAGGTTAATTGGGAAGATGTACATTACCTGTGCCGATGATCTTATAATTGCTAATGTAAGTGTTATAATGTTTAAAGCACACTTCACACTCCGTTGTTAAATTTCGTTTAGTCAAAACATCTTATCAAGTGATCTTCAAGTATAATTCAAGACCAAGGTCCATAGCAAGTTCAAGATCTAGTAGAAGATCAATCTCAAGATAAAGTTGAAGATCAAGCTCGAAAGACAACATGAAGTCAAGATCTACTAATGTTCTAGTAGAAGATCAAGATCCTTAGGGAAGTTCAAAGTCTTTAATCTACTTCAAGACAATGAAATTCAGTCCAAACAAGTATTATAAACCCTAGAAAGACCTTAGGTTTAGGTTCTTTCAAATTGGGTTTTTATGCTTATATTTAGTTGAGTTTCAACTAGCCTAAGTTTTAGCTCGACCAACCTAAGATTTTCTCGACCAGTACTATTACAAACCGAGTGAAAACAGAAAATCTATTACACCTTCGACTAGTCGAGTAGTCTCCTCGACTAATCGAAGGACAATCTTCGACTAGTCGAGCGTTTCTCGAGTCAAAATCCAGCAACTAAATTAATTTAGATTTTGGCATCCTTGACCAGTCAAAGACCACCTTCAACCAGTTGAGCAAGGCGTTCGACCAGTCAAAGATTCGTTAGATCTTATCCCGCTCAAATCTGAAAATTCGCTGGAACTGAATCCAGAGCTTGGGCCAGTTGAAGGAACAACTTTTTTGCCTATAAATTGAGGTTCTCTCTCAATTCAAAAATACAATTCAAGTCTATCAAAATCTTTCTACAAGAGAGAGAAGCCTGAGTTATTGTCAAGCTATTGAACATTATTTATAAATCATTTTTTAGATTTTCTATTTAATTCCTTAATCTCAAACTCTGCCATTTTGATTCTAAAAAGAGAGTGAATACTCTTCTTATTGAGATTTAAAGGAATTAATGCAAGTAGCCATTAGTTTAAATTTAACTAAAATCAATAAAACCATTGACCTTTTCTATCGGACTGAACATTAAACATTCGACATTCAAGAAAAGCGGTTCTTCGGCTACAGCTTCTTATACGGTGAAGATAAGTATACATTTACATTTTGTATTTGATTTTTCTAAGATAGCCATAAAATCTCAATGTTGGTTTTTTTGAGATAAGCAAGAAAATCTTGGTGAGGGATTTCTTTGTTTATGATAGCCTGATAAAATCACAACTATATCAGGTTTTAAGGTGACCCTGTGAAAACCTTATTCATAGTGAAAGCCAAGATTACGTGGATAGTAATTTTGGAAGTGAAGTAAGTGTAGCTGTTTGAGAATAATTGTTAACACACCGAACCACTATAATTCTTAGTGTTATAGTGAATGCTTTTATTATTTTTATGGTGAATGGTTGTAATTTCATTTTAGTATGAGTGGTGCATGTTTGTAATATTTAGTTTTATTTACTCTTGCTTAGTTTAGAATTATGATTTTTATCACATTTGTTAAATAAAGTTGTCCTACCTAAACTTGTTTGGGTGAAGGTTGTCCTTCAAATCAGTTTGAATCAACGTTTCAATACTAGTGCAATTGAGATATCTGATTTATTTATTATTCAGTACTTTATTCAATTATTTACCATAGTCTTATTCACCTCCCCTATGGAACTTCTTAAGCTTTCCTTTTCATCTACCATCTCCGGATGTAACTGAGCCGCCATCGATTTGATCTATATTTGAAATAATAGCTTTACCACCTGTTATATGTCTAGAATATCTACTATCCAGTTACCATCTTGAATGGATACTAGCTTTTAAAGTTGTGTGGATAACCAAATACTTTACCTTTGAAATCCATTTCATGTCGGTTTTAGGTTTTAAAAGGTCGTATTAACTTTTGATGTTTCTAGGAGTTAGGATTTCTCCTATTTCTGTTTACTCCGTTCATACCTGTAACGCCCTGAAAATCGGGGGTCGTGTATAAACCCGACTCCCGAGTTCCAAACCATCACTTATGCAACAAATATGATTATGATTCAATGTTGACTGAGTTAGAGCATTCACATGAGTAAGATTATACCAAAACTGCAATTCATACTCCAGATCCAGTGATAAAACGCAAGCGGAAGACTGAAGAATATATATATCACTGTATGAAAACAAAATAATCTCAAACTGTGTCTAAAGTATGAATATATCTCTGAGCCTCATATACATGTCATAAACAAAAAGAAAATGTCGTAAAATAGTCCAACTAGTCGGTCCCGCCGATCTAGGCCACCTACGCAAAGCCATCGACGAACTCCATATACGAGAACTCATCCTGATCCTCGTAGTAATCCGGCTCTGCGTCCTGAATCGCCTCATCACCTGCATTTAAAACAGGGTCTGGTGGTGTTGCAAACACAGTCCCATAACGTGTGAGTGAGTGATCAACTCAGTGGAATAATAGAGTAAAGTTTAGCATGTTATCAAATCAATCACGCGTTAACAGTAAAGCAAACAATCAACCATCCCTAGGTACTGTTGTTAATGCAAGCATGAAATGACATGATGGATGCCCTCACTGACATTCTCCCTCATACGGCACCATCTTATGCCCGCGGCATGCTTTCTTCCCATAGTGCTCCACATCTTCCAGGCACATGCAATGCGATGTGGATATGATTACCGAGTTATTATTAATCCTTTCATACAGCAGTATTGGAAAACTAAGGTACCTTCCTTATATCAATCCCAACACAGATCCTGTCTAGGGTCGTCACTCCTATTAATCTCATATGATGTTATATTTGTAGGTCGTTGTAAGGGCTGTCACGGCTGTTGCTCGCACTCATTGCACCGCACCCCCATCACCTTATCAATACAGGCCTAATGTACTCTCGTCGCTACGGAAGGGTCGTCGCCTCCCGTAGACTCAGAATACACTCGCGGTCACTACAAAGGGCTCGTCACCTGATCAGTGTAGGCCGACAGCAAGAATATAGTGTCCCATACCACCATAATCTGCTTATGAGTCATAAGTACTCAGTGGTCACTACGGAGAGGTTTGTGGCCCCAGCGTAGGCCGACAGCTCGACCACGGTGTCCCATACCACCATGCTTGGCTCATGAGTCTTTATGGATTAAGGTACCATGGTTAATAGGGTTTCTAATGGTAAGTTCAATACCCTAGGTTCAAGCAGTTATGACTCATACAGGGTGAACATACAATGGCCAGTCGGGTTATTTGACGGGCTTAACTAGTACGAGCGCATCTCAATTCGAACGACATGAAGTGCATGAAACACTTCGTGTGGCCTAACCACTGCCGCCAACTCAAAACACGACTCACGTTCATCGACGCGTCCTTCGTGGAAAATAGAAGCCAACTACGAATTTAATCCATTACCGGCTGCCTGGACTAACGTATAGCCCCAAACACTTGAATATCAACATCAATAATCATATGAGAGTAGCAGAAATGAAATACAATAATGTAAGCATGTTGACACATGTTATAACATACAACTTAAGCAAATCATCCAACACATGCATTTCATGTATATAATGAAATCAATACATATAGCCAACATGTAAGAAATCATATACAACATCATATGGATTGAGAATTCATTCTAAAAACTAATCTACAATACCATTTACTCAATACATACTAATACAAACATTTATACAAACACTTAGTCTACACACCTTACTCTGCATAGCGTATGTCGACCCAAAGTGCGCATTAGGGCGAATCTCTTCGCCAAACAGATTATACACGCATACATAATATCATAACACGATGAATTTACATGTCAAGCATTTCAGCAAAATACGGACGTATGTGGTATTCCCTATAAATGCCTAAAATACCCTAAATCTCATATTTACCGTATGTTTACGAAACGGAAAACGGACAACATGTTATACATGTCAAACGGCGTTACCGTCGATAATCTACTATTAAACGACATTGAAAGCTTTGAACTTAGTTAATCAAAGCATCTAAAATCTTCACCTTTTTCCCTAGACATGTATCGATTCGATTTGAACGTATACGCTTCGTCAACGGCGTAAAGGCAACCTAATGCACAAGATATATAAGCTACTTCGCTATTTGAATTGAAGGAATCCTAAAACAGCAAGTAGTTAGGGCTTTTCTTACCTAGGAGTGCGTTGAAATCTCTGAAAAAGTGATTTGAATGCGGTGAATGAGCATGGGTAGCAGCTGTAGCAAGTGACGGGAAATCTCTCCCAAAACTCTCTCACTTTCTCTCACATTCTCTCTCTCTATCTAGGGTTTCTAGCAAATTCGGATGGGAGAGATATGAGAGGATTTAAGGCCCTTATATACGCTAAAAACTAACCTATTTAGACTTAGGAACAAAGTATACTTAGGTTATAACCAAATAAGGGCTGTTCCGATTCAAAAGAGCATTTCGGGAGGTTCCCTGGCCGAACGCGATTAGACTTAAGCTCATGATCACCGGATGTTGTCCAGACTAAGTTTTCAGTCCGGTAGAGTTCCCAGATCACATGTGGCGGTCCAGTTTCAGTTCAGCGGTCGTCGTACCTAAATCAGGTCTACAAGTCTCATGATATGAAAGAGAATTTTTTCCTGATCCGAGGGTAAAATTTGGCTGAATTCTGACGGTCAGAACGCTTAATAATAACGCGCAAAGACTCGTGCTAGATTTGAATTAAAATTTCAAATCTTTACCAATTTCTCACTCTCTTCACTCCAGGTTCAATGAAATAGCCTCAGACCATCGGTTGGGCTTGATTTTTGAAATGATTGTCAAGTCTAGCTAAGCGGTCATAATCGTCTAAGATTGTAGACATCGGACTTTCGACGCGCGGTCTAGATCCAATACAAAGTTTCAAAGGTTTCCTGAGAGAAAACGGGTTTAGAGTTTGATCCTAGGTTTCAGGGTATTATAGCGTCATTGATTCTACAAGTTTTGGGTCTTGCAGAACGTATTTAAAGCGATCAGGGACAATTTCACAGCTACTCTAACGTAGCGCTAGTTAACTTACACTTATTTTCTAAAGGAATTAATCCTAAGTGATTTCTGATCGAGTTAGTACTCGAGTCTCTATACTGATTTTTTCGAGGCGTTACAATCTACCCCCCTTAACAATAAATTTTATCCTCAAAATTTATACCTTTTCGTACTCCTCGAGAAGCTGTGTGTAGTTCTTTCTGATCTCGACTTCTGTCTCCCAAGTAGCCTCTTCCTCAGAGTGATGCGTCCACAACACCTTCACAAGGGGGATAACCTTGCTACGCAGTACCTGCTCCTTCCTGTCTAGTATACGCGTCGGTCGCAGTATATATGTAACATCTTCACCTAACTGCACCTGCTCCCATCTAATGATATGGGAAGGATCAGAAACGTATTTCTTTAGCATAGAAACATGAAATACATTGTGAACGCTCGCGAGAGGCGTAGGAAAAAGCTAGACGGTAAGCCACTACACCCATACGGTCAAGAATCTGGAATGGACCAATGAATCGCGGTGCTAGTTTCCCCTTTTTTCCAAACCGAAGGACTCCCTTCATAGGGAAAACATGCAAAAATACATGATCCCCAACCGCGAACTCTAGCGGGCGCCATCTCGTATCGGCATAACTCTTCTGTCTGCTCTACACTGTAAGAAGCCGGCGTTTAATGATATCAATCTTCTCCGACGTCGCCTGCACTAACTCTAGGCCAATCAATCTGTGATCACCGACCACTGCCCAACAATGCGGTGCTTGGCAAGGTCGCCCAAACAAAGCCTCATACGGTGCCATACCGACACTCGCCTGGAAACTATTATTGTACGCGAACTCTGCATATGCAAGACAATCATCCCAACTGTCCTTGAAGTCCAATGCGCAAGCCCGCAACATGTCCTCTAGAATCTGGTTCACCCGCTCTGTCTGTCCGTCTGTCTGTGGGTGGAAGGAAGTACTGAACTTCAACTTCACACCCATAGCCTCTTGAATGGGAGTCCAAAAAATAGAAGTAAAGCACGTATCTCTGTTCGACACGATCTCCAAGGAAACTCCATGCAGACACAATCTCTCTAATATACAGCCTGGCTAACTCGTCTGCAGAGTTCGTAACTCTGATCGGTAGGAAGTGCGCCGACTTCGTCAGACGGTTGACGATCACCCAAATAGAATCATGTCCCTTCCTCATCTTCGACAGTCCCGAGATGAAATCCATGCAAATGAAATCCCACTTCCACTCAGCTATAGGCATAGGTTGAAGGAGTCCAGGAGGTCGGCGATGCTCTGCCTTCACCTGCTGGCAAGTGAGATAACAGGATACGAACTCTACGATGTGGGTCTTCATACCCTCCCACCAATAAGTCCTCTTCATGTCACGATACATCTTGATACTGCTCGGATGCATTACAAGTCTAGTACTATGCGCAGCCTCGAGAATCTCTCGTCTCAAGTCAGGGACATCTGGAACGCATAAGCGGCCACAGTAACGTAAGCCCCCATCCGTGCCAACTCGCCACTCGACGTCTGCATCATCACTAGCCTGCTCTCGAAGCTCAGTCAGACGCGCATCATCCCTCTGCACCGCGATGAGTCTGCCATTGATAAAAGATCGCACTGCACATGTGCGATAAACTCATACGGCCCCTCTACAGTGAGTTTCTGCTCAAAGTCTCGTAAAAATTCAACCATATCTCACTCAGCAACCATCAACGGAGCCACAAACTCTATCGCCTTCTTACGGCTCAACGCATCAGCCACAAGGTTCGCCTTGCCCGGATGGTAGGAGACTTCGAAACTTGAAGTCCTTCAAAGTCTCCATCCATCGCCTCTGCCTCATATTAAAATCTCGCTGCGTGAATATGTACTTGGAGCTCTTATGGTCGTAAAACAGCTCGAACTCCTCTCCATAGAGGTAATGTCTCCAGAGCTTCAATGCGAATATAACGGCTGCCAACTCCAGGTTGTGTGTAGGGTAATTCTCCTCGTGCTTCCTTAATTGTCTCGAGGCATACGAAATTACCTTGTCCTTCTGCATAAGGACACAACCTAAACCAACGGTAGACGTGTCAGTATATATCTTATATCTAACCCCTTGCTCTGGCAATACTAGCACAGGGTCAGACGTCAACCTGTCCTTCAGCTCCTCAAAAGCTGTCTCCGCCTTATCATTCCAGGTGAACTTCACATCCTTCCGTGTCAACTGAGATATAGGTCTGGCGATCTTTAAAAAATCTCGAATGAAACGTCTATAATAGCCTGCCAAACCTAAGAAACTCCCCACTTCAGTGACAAAACCAGGCTGCTCCCAGTCCTGAACTACAACTACCTTAGACAGGTCAACTGTCATCCCATCCTTGGACACCACATGTCCCAGGAACTTCACTTCCTACTTCCAGAAGTCGCACTTCTTGTACTGTGCGAACAACTGATGCTTTCTGAGTGTATCCAGGACCAATCGAAAATGCTCCTCATGCTCCTCTCGACTCCTGGAGTATACCAAAATGTCGTCTATGAACACAATGACGAATCGATAGAGGAATGGCCGAAATACCCTGTTCATCAGATCCATGAACACGGCTGGTGCATTCGTGAGACCGAATGACATCACAAGGAATTCGTAATGGCCAAAGCTGGTCCTGAAGGATGTCTTCTGCACGTCCTCATCCCTGACGTGCAACTGGTGATACCCTAACTAAAGATCAATCTTCGAGAAGTACTGGGCCCCTCTCAACTGATTAAACAAGTCGTCTATCCTGGGCAAGGGATATCGGTTCTTCACCGTAATCTGGTTCATCCTGCGATAATCAATACACAATCGCATAGAACCATCCTTCTTCTTCACAAACAGTACTGGTGCTCCCCAAGGAGACACACTCGGTTGAATAAAACCAACCTCCAACAGATCATCAATCTGTTTCCTCAACTCCTCCATCTCACACGGTGCAATGCGATATGTCGGTAGTGAGACGGGCGTGGAACCAGGCACCAGATCGATAGTAAAATCGATCTCTCGCTGAGGTGGCAAACCAGGAATCTTCCTAAACAGATCTCCAAAATCACGGATGACTGGCGTATGCTCAAGTGTCGGGGCATCAACATCTCGTAGTAAAGAAGCGTAGTTAAGTATGCGGAAGGGGAGATTTACCCGCACTAAAAATGTAAAAGGCGTGCCCTCTGGCTCGTATACCGTTACCATACGGGTCTCGCAGTCAATCTCGGCCCTCCCTATAGTCAACCAATCCATGCCAAGAATGACGTCGAGATAAACAAGAGAAGGGTCGACGACAAGATCAAGAGCCATCGTCCTGCCTCCTAGATCCACCAAACAACCCTCGCACATCAGGGTGGCATCAGAAAAAGTCCCGTGAGCTGTAAGAACTCGCACTCCATCCATCCGAATAGTCGGTAGCCCAAGGCGCCTGACTATGGAATGCGATATCAAAGAAAGCGTGGATCATGTATCCACTATCACGAGTATAGGAGTACCTCCAATATGGGCGGTGACCTCAAAGGCCAAAGGCTGAGCAGTCTCTGTCTCGGCTGCCTCTGCTGTCAAAGCATGTACCCGAGCCTGCTGTGGACGGTTTGACCGCGGTACCATGGGCCGTTGAGGTAGCCGGAACGGAGGTACGGGAGGTCTGAAGGAAGGATGCGTAGGAGCTAACCGTAGGGGTGGAGCAGATAAAGCCTGTGGGCGTGTACGGTCGATCTTCTGTGGAGATGAAAACCCGTTATCCCGCATCTGAGCAAAATAATTCCCTACTGTGTGACCCGATCACCCACAATATATACACGACACATCAGGACGCCTCATTGGGGGTACTAGCACTGTAGCCTTAGGAGGAGGGTCGATGCGAGGCCTCTTGCCAACAAATGGCCTGTCCTGCATATCTGGTCATGGCCTAGGAATAATAGGGCCATGAGATCGAGCCAGTCGATCAAAATCCTGCTCTGTCCTCATGGACATGTGTATCAACTCTGCGTAGGAGGGTATGCTAACGCAACACATCTTCAACCGAATGTCCGGTCATAAACCCTCAGAGAATCATCGTATGCGCATCTGCTCGTCTGCAAGTATAGTCGGGATGTATCTACCCAACTCAGTAAACCGATGCTCATACTCTGTAACGGTCATGCCTCCCTGCTTGAGGCATAGAAACTCATTCTCTCGCTCGTGCCTGTAAGTCTGGGGATAATATTTCTCGTGGAAACAGAACTCGAATGCTGCCCAAGTCCAGACGAAGTCAACAACAATAGTCCACAACACACTATCACACCACAAGCTGGCCTCTCACTCGAACATGAACGTAGCCAACTCAACCTGATCAGACTCTGAGCAGTGCAGCATCCTCAGAATCTTCGACACACGGTCGAGCCAATACTAGGCCTCCTCGAGTCTGTGAGAACCCGTAAAGGTAGGAGGTCGCAAGCGCTGGAATCACTCGAGTAGGCCCCATGTATCAACAGTGTGCCCCGTAGGGTAAGCAGATGGTGCAGGATGAGCCATGCCCTCATCCTGAGTCGAAGTACCAGCATTCTCAGCTGGATGCATGGATGGTGCAGGTGGAGTCGCACTCCCACCCTTGCCGAAGGCCCTTGCTATTGTAGTTAAGAGCTGTTGGTGCTGCTGATGCATCATGGCCATCAACTGCTTAAACCTATCAGGAGGTGAAGCATACTGCGACACATACTGCTTCGAGGAGGACACGCGATACTGCTCTGATACCAACTTGTAATACCCTGAAAATTGAGGGACGTGCATAAACCCGACTCCCGAGTTTCAGACCATCACTTATGTAACAAATATGATTATGATTCAATGTTGACTGAGTTAGATCATTCACATGAGTAAGATTATACTAAAACTGCAATTCATACTCCAGATCCAGTGATAAAACGCAAGCGGAAGACTGAAGAATATATATATCACTGTATGAAAATAAAATAATCTCAAATTGTGTCCAAAGTATGAATACATCTCTGAGCCTCATATACATGTCATAAATAAAAAGAAAATGTCATAAAATAGTCCAACTAGTCGGTCCTGCCGATCCAAGTCACCTACGTAAAGCCATCGGCGAACTGCATATACGAGAACTCATCCTGATTCTCGTAGTAATCCGGCTCTGCGTCCTGAATCGCCTCATCACCTGTATATAAAACAGGGTCTGGTGGTGTTGCAAACATTGTCCCATAACATAGGAGTGAGTGATCAACTCAGTGGAATAATAGAGCAAAGATTAGCATGTTATCAAATCAATCATGCGTTAACAGTAAAGCAAACAATCAACCATCCCTAGGTATTATTATTAATACAAGCATGAAATGACATGATGGATGCCCTCATCGACATTCTCCCTCATACGGCACCATCTTACACCCGCGGCATGCTTTCTTCCCACAGTGCTCCACATCTTCCAGGCACATGTAATGCGATGTGGATATGATTACCGAGTTATTATTAATCCTTTCATACAGCAGTATTGGAAAACTAAGGTACGTTCCTTATATCAATCCCAACATAGATCCTGTCTAGGGTCGTCACTCCTAGTAATCTCATACGATGTTATATTTGTAGGTCGCTGCAAGGGCTGCCGGGGCTGTTGCTTGCACTCGTTGCACCGCTCCCCCATCACCTTATCAATACAGGCCTAATGTACTCTCGTCGCTACAGAAGGGTCGTCGCCTCCCATAGACTTAGAATACGCACGCGGTCACTACAAAGGGTTCGTCACCTGATCAGTGTAGGCTGACAGCAAGAATATAGTGTCTCATACCACCATAATCTGCTCACGAGTCATAGGTGCGCAGTGGTCACTACGGGAAGGTTTGTGGCCCCAGCGTAGGCCGACAGCTCGACCACAGTGTCCCATACCACTATGCCTGGCTCATGAGTCTTTATGGATCAAGGTACCATGGTTAACAAGGTTTCCAATGGTAAGTTCAGTACCCTAGGTTCAAGCAGTTATGACTCATACAGGGTGAACATACAATGGCAGTTGGGTTATTTGACGGGCTCGACTAGTACGAGCGCATCTCAAGTCGAACGACATGAAGTGCATGAAACACTTCATGTGGCCTAACCACTGCCGCCAACTCAAAACATGACTCACGTTCATCGACGCGTCCTTCTCGGAAAATAGAAGCCAACCACGAATTCAATCCATTACCGACTGCCTGGACTAACGTATAGCCCCAAACACTTGAATATTAACATCAGTAATCATATGAGAGTAGCAGAAATGAAATATAATAATGTAAGCATGTTGACACATGTTATAACATACAACTTAAGCAAATCATCCAACACATGCATTTCATGTATATAATGAAATCAATACATATAGCCAACATGTAGGAAATCATATACAACATCATATGGATTGAGAATTCATTCTCAAAACTAATCTACAATACCATTTACTCAATATATACTAATACAAACATTTATACAAACACTTAGTCTACACACCTTAGTCTACATAGCGTATGTCGACCCAAAGTGCGCATTAGGGCGAATCTCTTCGCCAAACAGATTATACATGCATACATAATATCATAACACGATGAATTTACATGTCAATCATTTCAACAAAATACGGATGTATGCGGTATTCCCTATAAATGCCTAAAATACCCTAAATCTCATATTTACTGTACGTTTACGAAATGAAAAATGGATAGCATGTTGTACATGTCAAACGGCCTTGTCATCGATAATCTACTATTAAATGACATTGAAAGCTTTGAAATCAGTCAATCAAAGCGTCTAAAATCCTCACCTTTTGCCCTAGACGTGTATCGATTCGATTTGAACGTATACGCTTCGTCAACGGCGTAAAGGCGACCTAATGCACAAGATATATAAGCTACTTCGCTATTTAAATCGAAGGAATCCTAAAACAGCAAGTAGTTAGGGTTTTTCTTTCCTAGGAGTGTGTTGAAATACTGGGAAAGTGATTTGAACGCGGTGAATGAGCACGGGTAGCAGCTGTAGCAAGTGGCGGGAAATCTCTCCCATAACTCTCTCACTTTCTCTCACATTCTCTCTCTCTATCTAGGGTTTCTAGCAAATTCGGATGGGAGAGATATGAGAGGGTTTAAGGCCCTTATATACGCTAAAAACTAACCTATTTAGACTTAGGAACAAAGTATACTTAGGTTATAACCAAATCGGGGCAGTTCCGATCCAAAAGAGAGTTTCAGGAGGTCCCCTGGCCGAACGCGATTAGACTTAAGCTCATGATCACTGGATGTTGTCCACACTAAGTTTTCAGTCCGGTAGAGTTCGCAGATCGCACGTGGCGGTCCAGTTTCAGTTTAGCGGTCGTCGTACCTAAATCAGGTCTACAAGTCTCATGATATTTAAGAGAAATTTTTTCTGATCCGAGGGTGAAATTTGGCTGAATTTTGACAGTCAGAATGCTTATTAATAACGCACAAAGACTCGTGCCAGATTTGAATTAAAATTTTAAATCTTTACCCATTTCTCACTCTCTTCACTCCAGGCTCAATGAAATAGCCTCTGAGCATCGGTTGGGCTTGATTTTTGAAATGATTGTCAAGTCCAGCTAAGCGGTCATAACCGTCTAAGATTGTAGACATCGAACTTTCGACGCGCAGTCTAAATCCAATACAAAGTTTCAAAGGGTTCCTGAGAGCAAACGGGTTTAGAGTTTGATCCTAGGTTTCAGGGTATTATTGCGTCATTGATTCTACAAGTTTTGGGTCTTGCAGAACGTATTTAAAGCGATCAGGGACAATTTCACAGCTACTCTAACGTAGCGCTAGTTAACTTACGCTTATTTTCTAAAGGAATTAATCCTAAGTGATTTCTGATCGAGTTGGTACTCGAGTCTCTGTACGAATTTTTCTGAGGCGTTACAATACCTAAGTTGGATTCCTATAACTCTTTAATCAAGTCCACAATTTTATCAATAAGACGAAGATTTTTATTTTCTCTCCTTTGATATCTGTGGTTGTTGGCAAATGTTTTTACATTAGAGAATTCTTGATAGGATTTTATATTTTTGAAAGTATTCTTTTTACGATTTAACTCATTTAGAGTTTCTGCTTTAGAGTTTAAGGATTCTCCTTTTACAAAGGTATGAGTAGAATTCTTAGATTTTAGATTGTTATACCTAATATTGGCAGTCCAGATTTGTCACCATTCTAACGGTATGAAGTTAGTAGTTTTTCTAGTTTCTAGTCTCCCTAGATATATTTCCAAGTATCCTTTGAACTATTAAGTGAAAAAACTTCAAATTTTAAATTTTCATTCTCAGATTTAAGATTTTATAATTATAAAATTTTCAAACTTAAATCTATTTTTAATCTTTTAAACAATCAAAAAAATTAAATTTTTATAAAACATCCTTTTCAAGTACTAATTATAATTCCTCATATTTTTTCTTTTAACTTTTTAAGTTCATCGTAATCTTACAACTTTCTCTATAAAGCGCATCATAAGCTTCTTAACTATCTTCTTCAATTTCTGAATCACTTTTGGGAGTTTCATAATCAGATGTTTCACAATCTTAAAAAGAAGTGACTCTGGCCATAGTCATAAAGGCATTATGTACTTTTACATTTTCCTAATCTGATTCATTAATTTCTGAATTAGTTTCAAATTCTGATGATTCATCCAAAACAACAGTCATGTCCCTTCTTTAAGATTTATCATATTTAGGACATTTTGAAACAAGATGATCAAATTCAGAGCAATTGGAGCATTGAGTGTTTTTAATTTTAGATTTTTAATAGTTTAAATTTCCTTCTCTTTTATCAAACGGTGTTTTAAAATAAATTTTTTTCATATTTTTGAAAATTTTATAAAATTTCTTTGCCAACATGGTCATTTCATCCTCATTTTTCTCATCATCAGAATTTTCATTCAAAACTTTTGATTTAGACTTAGAGGATTTTAGAGCGATGGACTTTATCTTAGGAGGTTTGAAATTCAATTCATAAGTTTAAAGGGATCCAACCAACTCCTCAACCTTTATAATGTCGATATCCCTCAATTCTTTTATAGCAGTAACCTTGGAATTAAACCTATCAGGAAGTGATTGCGGTATTTTTGTAGAAACCTTGCTTTTAGGGATGCTTTCACTAAGACCCCACATATAGTTAACTATGTCATTTAATTTCGTATAGAAGTTCATAAATGACTCATTTTCTTTCATATGAATTTCCTCAAATTTGGTTATGAGGATTTGGATCGTAGAATTTTTCACAATGTTTGTTCCTTCATGTGTCATTTCAAGTATATCGTAAGCTTGTTTGGCCGTATCACACAAAATAATTCTTTTGAACTCATCTAGTGATATAACACAAGTAATAACATTTAAAGCTTTTGCTTTTGCACTACTTCCATTTTTTCTGAGCAATTGTCCACAAATTATAAGCTCTCTTATAGACGTGGTTCTATTCTCGGCTATTACTTCCATAGTAAGAAGGAATCATTAAGTTAAAGTAACTTGCCACACACTTTCATCAATGGATTTAAGAAAGATCTTCATAATTACTTTCTAATAAGAATAATTTGAGACATCAAAGGGAGGTCACCTAGATATGGATAAACTTTTAAAATTTAACATCTTATATTTCTAGATCTACTTCTGGGAGGTAAATCCCAATAAGAGAAACCTCGCTCTGATACCACTTGAAAGATGAGTTACAGTTGTCTTAGAAGGAGGGTGAATAGGACCAAACCAATTCATGATATATTCTCAAATGTAAAAGGTATTAAAACCATGATTCCAATTAATTCGTAGGACAACCTCCACCTAAAACTTTAGGTAGGACAACCTTATTTCACGACATCATTAAAATCAATCTTCTAAAATAATAAAAGTAGAGAATAATATAAACAATCACCATAAATACACAAAGAATTATAGTGGTTCGGTGCTTAACACATACCTACTCCACTCCCAAAATTACTAATATATGTAATTTTGTCTTTCCACTATTTTCATTCTTGTGATTTTTACAAGCCTACCACAATAAAACCTCTAATGATTTTCACGGGCTAACCATTACTCAACCCAATGAAATATCCAAACTCTCTCAACAAACCCAAATGATAAAAATTTAATCAGAACATATACTTATCTTCTTGAATATGAAACGTTGATGCGAAGATACTGATGAAGTTTGTCATGCCCCAAACTCAGAAATCAGGCTCACAAAATTTTTGATCGCTGAATCCGGTGCAGACAACCTCTGTAGTACCCCATTCTAGACTCCTAGCATCTTTATGCCAGATTCAGATCCTAGGATCCTACAAGGAGGATGTTTCAATGTACAATTAACTCGTAATAAGCATAACCACAAGTATACCCAAATCACGAAGGCAAGATCATCATCACATATCCACTAATATAAACATTTGAATACAGTGCTGAAAGGAAAATATACATATATCTAAAATCAAAACTCCACAAGACCGTTGCACGCTCCAAGCTCAATGCTGTTGCGACCTAACGTCACCTACACGCATCTATCATGCATAAGCTTATAAAAAACTTAGAGGGTGATGTAAGTGTGTGCACAAGGTAAGTGTTAAGTATTCAATACAATGCCATAATCATATAATACTAAAAATACTGGCAAGATCATGAATCATACGATATCAGAGTACGTAATATAAATCAGCTATGCAAATGAGGAGTCATAAGGAGCCAAATATCAGATGTCGAGGATGCAATGCAATATACAATTCCTGATGAGTTCACGAATACCGATATCCTTAACCAGGTTATGTAATATAGGAGCACAGTAAACCAAATGTTATGTGTTGAGGATGCAATGCAATATGTGGTGTAAATAGAATGACCATGCTGGAGTGTGAAGTCAGGATGATAGTACGTAGTATCGTAGGCTATAGGGTTCATCACAAGGGACCTCTATCCAAACCAGTCCCATACCTAAATTTGGATTATCAGACTCAATGTGGTAGGCTCTTGATCTTAGGTTGGTCGCGCGCCTCAACCGAAATCCTGGCCATTGTGAAGGTACACAACAATCAGTTGCATGCCATTGGCCCAAGTGGATAGTGAATGAATAAATATGCAACTCCTGCTCGATAAGTCCACGTATCAGTACTGTACATCTCTAGGATCATCACCGGGGTCTATTACACTCTACACCAGCTTGCTACCCCTATCCAAGCACACAACTGAGTAAGTGGAAGAGACCTCATTATCCGCCTACCAATATCGAGCCCGGCTCGTCGATAGTGGACCCATTCCTTAAGCTGGTCAAATTTAACTTAGAAATTGCCTCCTCACTCAGGCGGGTAAGGTCACATCCCCTCTTAACTGACCACGACATAGTGGGAGACGCGACCTACTAGTATACGGCCCTTATGTACTCATATATATTCACTCGGTCTAGATGTTAAGGCGTCCTCTGGTACCAAGAGAGTTTAGGAATTTTCACTCAGGGCCATTTATAGCGGCCTGATGCTAGTAATAAATTTTTAGTGTCCCATCTGGCCATCCACGATATGTCTGTGGAGGCTACGACCCTGATGTTGCTAGGGCGTATAATAGTCACAACACACAATGTAAGATGCATGAGTCATATAATCCAGTCATGCATCAATCCTATGCATACCATGTGCTCATGTGAGACAATCTTTACCTATCAGGGAGTCTCATAACAACATAACCAATGATATATACAATGGTCAACCACATCTCATAATAAATATGTAGATGATGCGTATGGGCATGAATCATAATGTTATGTGTAACATACTCATAATCGGTACCGACAACCGGCAGCGATAATTGGCCTATACAATCAGCCTCAACAATCGGAATCGACCTAACAAAGGGACTAAGAGAAGGTCACAATATGGACATTCAACCATCATTGCCCATCAATGTGGACATTTAACCAACATTGCTCCCAAGGAGTGGCCCACATAGAGCCAAACATATCATGGGCCCATGGCCTCACACAAGGACCTAATACACATCACTATGGGCCTCACTCATGGGCCGCATATACATCACAATGGGCCTCGGTATATGGGCCATAAATACATCACATTGGGCCTCACTCGTGGGCCGCATATATACAATAGGTAGGCCATGGACATAGGCCTCAGATACATCATAGGGGCCACAATCCATGGGCCTAAAGCACATCATAATGGGCCTCATTAAGTAGGCTATAGAAATATCACAATGGCCACGCCATATGGACTGGAAATACATCTTATTGGGTGTTACCAAATGGGTCAGGAATACATCACAATGGGCCTTACACATGGGCCTCAGATTCAAACAGGTGGGCCCCATCATATGGGCCTTAAGTACAAAGTAGGAGGGCCCTATCACATGGGCCTCAAATACAAGGTAGATGGGCCCTATCACATGGGCCTCAAATACATCATGATGAGCCTCATGGATGAGCTGCACCAATGGGCCTCAAGTGAGCTTGGACCACACCAAAAATCATTTCAATAGTTGTAGGTGTATCATGTGTATCACTATACACAATCATTCCATGGGGCACATGGCCCTCTAATGATGATCAGCACTGCCCAAACATTGTCCAGGTAAATCAGCACCATCTAAACATTTCCCATGAAAATCAGCACCATCCAAACATTATCCATGTAAATCGGTACCATCCAAACATTGTCCAGCACTGTCCAAACATTGTGGATAGTGTGGATATGGAACATACATCGAGGTGGGGTCCACAACACCATCCAAACATTGTCCAGCACCATCCAAACATTCTGGATGGTGTGGATGAAATAAATACATCTAGTTATGGTCCACCGTCCAGATTTGTTGGACGGGGTGCATACAACACATACATCAAGGTGTGGCCCACAAAATTATTGACGTACAGGGCAGCAACAACTGCCTGATGCACGAGACCAAGTAGGTGAACGACTTAGACCAATAACACTTGCATCATCATGTGGAGCTCCCACCGTCCATGTGGCTAGATAGTGTGAATACATCACATGTATTATGGTGGGTCCACGTCTAGATGTGGACTAGATGATGTGGATCAAAACACCAACATCATGGTGTGGTCCACTATACGGATGGTGTAGATAAAATCCATAGCAGGTGGGTCCCACTGTTCCAACCTAATGGACGGTGGATACAACACATGCACCAGTGATACCACGTGGATGGTCCACCACGGTCTGGATCAAGCTGCCATTTGTATTTTCCTCACGTCCAGGCCTACTGGACGGCTTGGATAAAACATATACATGGTGGTCCCATGATTTGGACGGTGTGGATCAAAACCATACCTCATGTCAATACAACAACTATATAACTATTAAGGGTACACCAGCCAATCATTTATCACAGCAGGTGGGGCCCACCATATGTATTATATATATAACATATACACATATGTATTATATATAATATATTATTATTTTATTTTATTTTATTATTATTTTTTTTTAAATTTGCCAACATCCAGGCCCTGGACGGATTACCTGGATGTGGTACACGTACAATGTGGTGGTCCCCACTACTATAGGTGGGTCCCACGTCCCACGTGTGGAGGGCCCACACACATCATAGCTGGCCCCACCGTCCCTACCTTTAGACGGTGAGGATACAACCCATACATCACGGTGTATCCACATAACACTGTTCAGACAGTCTATCATCGTCCAAACATTCTGGATGGTGTGGAGAAAGACATACATCAAGGTGGGTCCATGTGGTGACCCACCACTGCTTGGACTAACTGATATTTGTATTTTTCCATCATCCATGGTAGCGAGAAGGGGGGGCCAACAAATGGATGGTCTAAATCAAGTTGGCCACAATCCAACAAAAAGGAGAGAGGGGAAGCGAGATGGAGAGAGAGAGAGAGAGAGAGAGAGAGAGAGAGAGAGAGAGAGAGGAAGGAAGAGGAATGTGAGAAGGCAAGGGACCCCGCCACTATGGGCCCTCCCCATACAATGCTTACATCAAGTGGGACCCATAACAAGTGGGCCCTCTAATCATCAAAATCATACAAAAATCACCCACCTCAATAACCCTTCTTCCTTCTTCCATCAACGTGTTCTATATCTCCAAAGAATGTGATCCAACGGTTGAGATGAGGCTTGGAGGGTGGAGATGTGAGGTAGGAAGGTGGGCCACATTAGGCTCTCATCTCCTTGGAAGCCATGGATTCTACTCTCCCTTGGTTGCTTGGGAGATGGAGTTTGAAATGAGAGAGAGAGAGAGAGAGGATGGGATGTAAGAGAGAGAGGGATGGGTGAGTGAGTGGTGGGTGATGGGGAGAGTTGACTTTCAGGTACTTGTGTAAGAGAGAGGTAAGGGTTGCTTGTACTTGAGGATGAGATGTGGTACTTGACATCTAATGGGATTGATTTGAAAGATTTTCTTAAGTTTTTTAAAGTGTGACGTTTTTCTCGAACTGAACGCAGGTCCATATCTCCTGGCTCGGGTATTACCTTAGTGCATCATACGCGGCGTCGGAATCGCAGCGACGGCGTAGTCACAATGGTACAAGTCTCAGGTCGAGCCGACTTTGATATACGGGACATGACTCAGGATCATGCATAAACACCGATAATAGATCGCGAGTAACCGAAAATCGATCGGGAGGACTACGGAAGCTTATGGAACAGTATGGGATAGGATACGGGCCTCACAAAGTTGGTGCTTCGATTAATGTGGCGATCTTATTTTTTAGATGGTGATGAATCAATATATACTCAACCAGAAAGGATTTAGGGATATATAGTTTCTTAAAAAATAAAATCCTAAAAGATATATATTCAATTCTCTAATCTCAAGTAGAATAATTCTTACTCTCTAATTGAATTTAAATCTAGCTTGAGAAAGAGAATTAAATAAGTGAAAAATAAAATAAGAATTATTATACAAATAACTTGGAAAGGATTGGAGTTTCTCTCTTTTCTTAAGGAAAAATTATTTTACTTTTTCGTATCTAAAATAATGAAAGAATGTCTTCATTTATAAACAAAGGATTTGCAACTTCAATTAACCTAAGAATAAGCTTCGACTGGCTGAACTTCAACGATATTGTCCCAATGGCTATCAAATTTTGCAGGATTTAATTTTATCAAAAATGTTACTGGCCCGTTCAAAAACTTGGTTGGCCAGAGCATCATTCAACTGGCCAGAGCATGATTCAGCTAGCCAAATATAAGGTTCGACTAGCCAAATTTCCCTGAAATCTAAAAGTTTACATTGTTGAAAACTTGACCTAGCTCCCCTTTAAGCTGACCCGAGCTATGTTCGACTGGTTGAACCCATGGTTGGGCTAGCCAAACTTGGCTCTAAATTTCTAGTATAAAGGTGTTGTAAACTTGGCCGAGGTTGATGTCAAGCTGGGCGATCTAAATTTTCCTGGTTGAACCTAAGGTTGGGCTGGCCGGACATTCTTAATTTTATATGGAGAATTTTAACAGGCCATGATAAAGTATTCTATCCTAGGGTCTTTCTAAAGTCATTTTACCTATTCCTTGGAATACACTTGATCTATCACTTGAAGCCTTTCCAAATCTTTTATACTTGAGATGTTGAGTCACGCTTCTTGAATTGTCGTATAGGACTGAACTGTGCTAAATATCCAACCAGTATTTTTTCTACAAAATTTGACAACATATATGTACTTATGATACCGACATTTACAATTTGCATTGTCATTCTTACATTATTTTTCTAGCTTATTTAATTATCTTCTGTAGTAGTCATTAATTCAATTAGAGAGTGCCCAATACTCAACTTCATACTAGAGAATTGAATCTACAAATTTTAGGCTTTTATTCTATGAAAAATCATATATCCTTAGATCCTTTTTAGTTATGCATATATTGGTTCATCTTCATCTAAGAAAAATACTTAAAAGGCTTCATCGATATCTTCGTATCGGCTAACGTCTTAAAGAAGATAAGTTTTTATTTTTAGTAAATTACTTTTAGTTTGGGTTTATTAAGATTGTCTGAATATCTCATCAGTTAAGGAGTAATAAGCCCATGAAATTCACTTAAGGTTTTATTTTTTTAAGCCCGTGAAAATCACAAAAACTGTAAGAGGTTATTAAGGTTATCTTGTGAAAACTTTGAAAATAGTGGAAGCCAAAATTACGTGGAGTAGTAATTTTAGAAGTAGAGTAGGTGTGTGTTAAACACCAAACCATTATAACTCTATGTATATTGTGGTGATTGATATTCTCATTATTGTTTTTATCATCTTAAAATATTGATATCAAGGACATTGTGAAATAAGGTTGTCTTACCAAAGATTTTAAGTGCAAGTTTCATACGACTCAATTGAAATCAAAATTTTAGTATTAATTGATGTTGTGAATTTATTTTTTGTAATTAATTATCAAAAATTGGTTAGTCCTATTTAAAAGTGCCCCCACCTCCCGCCAGCAAAGTTTTTGATAAAATTAAATCTTGCGAAATTTGATAGCCATTGGGACAATATTGTTGAAGTTCAGCTAGAGCATCATTCGACTGGCCAGAGCATGATTCAACTGGCTGAATATAAGGTTCGACTAGCCAAATGTCCTTAAAATCTATAAATTTACATTACTAGAAACTTGACCTAGGTCACCTTCGAGTTGACCTAAGCTATGTTCGACTGGCTAAACCCAGGGTTGGGCTAGCCAAAATTGGCTCTGAATTTCTGTAACACCCCGGATTTTGGCCAATCTGGGATTAGACGTCCTTAGGCAATGGGTTAACTAAAACACCTGGAAAATCGCTCAGAACCCAATTTCATAGCCAAAGAAATCACTTAGGGTTAATTCCTTTAGAAACTAAGCATAAGTTACCTAGTGCGACGCTGGAGTAGCTGGGAAATAGTCCCTGATCACTTTAAATACGTTCTACAAGACCCAAAACTTGTAGAATGCATGGTGCTATGATATTCTATAACTTGGGATCAAACTCTAAACCGGTTTGTTCTCTGGACCATTTTGAAATTTCGTATTGGATCTAGACCGCGCGTCGAAAGTCCGATACCTCCTATCTTAGACTGTTAGGACCGCCTAGCTGGACTTGATAATCATTTCGAAAATCAAGTCAAACCGATAAACACAGGCTATTTCATTGAGCCCGGACCGAAGAGAGTGCGAATAGGGACAGAATTGGAATTTCAAATTCAAATCTGGCACACAACTTGATGCATCAGTATTAAGCGTTCTGACCATCAGAATTCAGCCAGATTACACCCTCGGATTAGGAAAAATTTCTATTTCATATCATGAGACTTTCAGTCCTGATCTACGTGCGGTGACCGCTGAACTGAAACCGGATCGCCACGCGCGATCTGCGAACCCTGCCGGACTGAAAACTTGATGTATACTAGATCCAGTATGCATGAGCTTAAGTCCGACCGTATTCAGCCAGGGGACCACCAGAAATGTCCTTTTGGACCGAAACAGCCCCGATTTGGTTACCCCTCAAGTGAAACTTGTTCCCGAGCCTATTTCGGGCAAGTTTGAGCTTATAAAAAGGGTTGAAACCCTCACTCCTCTCTCCCATCCGAATTTGCAAAAATCTCTAGATTGGGAGAGAGAAAAGGTGAGAGTTTGTGAGAGAAGGTGTGAGAGATCTTCCTGCCACCTGCTGCTGCTGCTGTACGTGCTTAGGCGACGCACTCCAATCACTTTCCCGGCGATTCCAACGCACTTCTAGGTAAGGAAAACCTTCAACACTTGCTGATTTAAGCTTCCGTCAATTCTATTAGCGATGTAGTTTATGTAGCTTGTGTATTAGGTCGCCTGATCGCCGTAGACGAAGCGTATACGCTCCGTTCGAATTTACACATCCATAAGAGACAAGGTGCGGATATTAGACACTTTGATTGACTGTTTCCAAAGCTTTCAATGTCGTTTAATAGTAGATTATTGACGGCAACGCCGTTTGACATGTACAACATGCTGTCCGTTTCCTGTTTCGTAAATCAACGAAGAATATGAGATTTAGGGCATTTTAGTCATTTGTAGGAAGTACTGTTTTCATTCATATTTTGCTGATGTGATTGACATGAATTGTTGTCGCATTAAAATGTTAGGAATGCATGCATAATTAGTTTGGCGAAAAGATTCGCCTAAATGTGCACTTCGAGTCGACATACTATATGTGGACTCAAGTGTGTAGTGTAAGTGTTTGTATAAATTCTTGTATTAGTATGTATTGAATTAAATGGTGTTATGAATTAATTTGAGATTGATTTCTCAATTAATATGCTGATGTAAATGATTTCCTACATGTTAGCCATATGTACGATTTCATTATATGTATGAAATGCATATGCTTGATGTTGCACTTAAGTGGTATGCTATAACATGTACTTGATGATTTCCTTATGATTTAGTTGGAGATTGAATTCTCAATTAATAAGCTAATGGAGAGGATTTCCTATATGTTGGCGATATGCATAATTTCATTATATGTGTGAAAGACATGTGTAGGATGATTTACGTAAGTTGTACGTTATAACATGTGTTAACATGCTCACATGGTTGTATTTCATTTCCATTACTCTTACATGAATGCTGATGTGATTCCATGATTGTTTGGGACTATACTTAGTCCAGGCAGTCGGTAACCGAGCGAATTTGTGGTTGACTTATCTTGGCCACGAACGACGCGTCGATGAACGCGAGCCGTGTTTTGGAGTTGGCGGCAGTGGTTAGGCCACACGAAGTGTTTTACGCACTTCATGTCGTTCAACTTGAGATGCGATCGTGCTAGTCGAGCCCGTCAAGTAACCCGACTGGCCGTTGTATGTTCACCCTGCATGAGTCATAACTGCTTGAACCTAGGGTACTGAACTTACCATTGTAAACCCTGTCAACCATGGTACCTTGATCCACGAAGACTCATGAGCCAGGCATGGTGGTATGGGACACCGTGGTCGAGCTGTCGGCCTACGCTAGGGCCACAAACCTCCTCGTAGTGACCAGTGAGCACCTATGACTCGTGAGCAGATTATGGTGGTATGGGACACTATATTCTTGCTGTCGGCCTACATTGATAAGGTGATGGGGGAGCAGAGCAACGAGTGTGTGCAACAGCCCTGGCAGCCCTTTGTAGTGACCACGAGCGTATTCTGAGTCTACGGGAGGCGACGACCCTTCAGTAGCAGTAGAGTACAGTAGGCCTGTATTGATAAGGTGATGGGGGAGCGGAGCAACGAGTGCGTGCAACATCCCTGACAGCCCTTGCAGCGACCTACAAAATATACATTGTATGAGATTTCTAGGAGTGACGACTCTAGACAGGATCTGTGTTGGGATTGATACAAGAGAAGTACCTTAGTTTCCCAATACTGCTGTTTGAATGGACTAATAATAACTCAAAAATCATATGACCATAACATTGCATGTGCCTGGAAGATGTGGAGCACTCTAGGGAGTGTGGCATGCCGCGGTCGTAAGATGTTGCCGTATGAGGAAGATCGTCGGTGAGGGCATACATCACGTCATGTTATATTGCATTAACAACAGTATTAGGATTGTTTGATTTACTGCTTTACTATTTTTGCATGATTGATTTGATAACATGCTAATTTCTGATCTCTTATCCCAATGAGTTGATCACTCACTCCCACATTACGAGATGGTGTTTTCGGACACCCACCAGTCCCTACTGTGATTGCAGATGATGGCGCAGCCTGCAAGGCAGAGCTGGACTTGATGATGATGAGGAGGATCTCTCCTTTGTGCGTGTTCTGATTGACAGGATTACAGGGAGGTTGATTAGATGCCTTGAAACTTGTCATTTTATATTTTTAGAACACTCATGTATATCCTTTTGGTTTACTTTTGCAGTATACATGTATGTATATAACCTGGTAACATAATCACACTCTGGAGACATACAACAGTTTATATATGTTATACATACTATCACAGTCTTCCTCTTGTAAATTTAACCGTCTCTGGAGCGTGATATGCTGTTTTAGCTTAATCTCACTCATGTTTAATACATTATCACAGACAACATTTAATCATACATATCTATGTTGCATAAATAACATTTTGGAACTCGGGAGTTGGGTTTTTGCTCGACCCCCCGATTTTCGAGATGTTACAATTTCTAGCATAAAGGTGTTGTAAACTTGGCGGAGGTTGATGTCGAGCTGGCCGATCTAAATTCGCCTGGTTGAACCTAAGGTTGGGCTGGCCAGACATTCTTAATTTTATATGGAAACTTTTAATAGGCCATGACAAAGTATTCTATCCTATGGTCTTTTCTAAGGTCATTTTACCTATAGGTTGGCATACACTTGATCTATCACTTGAAGCCTTTCCAAACCTTTTATACTTGAGATTTTGAGTCATGCTTCTTGAATTGTCGTATAGGACTGAACTGTGCTAAATATCCAAACAGTATTTTTTCTACAAAATTTGACAACATATATGTACTTATGATACAGGCATTTACAATTTGCATTGTCATTCTTACATTATTTTTTTGATTATTTAATTATCTTCTATAGTAGTCATTAATTCAATTAGAGAGTGCCCAATACTCAACTTCAGACTAGAGAATTGAATCTACAAATTTTAGGCTTTTATTCTATGAAAAATCATATATCCTTAGATCCTTTTTAGTTGTGCATATATTAGTTCATCTTCATCTAAGAAAAATGATCACAACATCTACTAAAGCTTCAACTTAAAAGGCTTCATCGATATCTTCGTATTGGCTAATGTCTAAAAGAAGATAAGTGTTTATTTTCAGTAAATTACTTTTATTTTAGGTATATTAAGATTGTTTGAAAATGTCATCGGATTAAGGAGTGATAAGCCCGTAAAATTCACTTGAGGCTTTATTTTGTTATGCCCTTGAAAATCATAAAAACTGTAAGAGGTTATTGAGGTCATCTTATGAAAACTTTGAAAATAGTGGAAGCTAAAATTATGTGGAGTAGTAATTTTAGAAGTAGAGTAGGTGTGTGTTAAACACCAAACCATTATAACACTGTTTATTGTGGTGATTGATAATCTCATTATTGTTTTTATCATCTTGAAATATTAATATCAAGGACATTGTGAAATAAGGTTGTCTTACCTAAGATTTTAAGTGCAAGTTTCCTACTACTCAATTAAAATCAAAAGTTTAGTATTAATTGATGTTGTGAATTTATTTTCTGTAATTAATTATCAAAAATTGGTTAGTCCTATTTACTAGGCCCCCCTTTCTAGGACATCTATAGCTCAACTTACAATTGACATTAGAGTGAGGTTTCTCTTATTTGGATTCACTTCCTAGAGTTAGATCCAGAGCTATAAGATGTCCCATTTTGAAAGCTTATCCATATCCAAGCCACCTCCCTTTGATGGATCAAACTATTCATATTGGAAAGCATGGATGAGAATCTTCCTCAAATCTATAGATGAAAGTGTGTGATAAGCCCATGTGACTCAGTAGTTCCCTCCAACAATTGAAGTAGTAGCCGAGGATAGAACCACGTTCATAGGAGAAATAGCCTATAATATATGGACGAGTACTCAGAAAAGTGAACGTAGTGCTAATGCAAAAGCCTTGAATTTTATAACTTGTGCCTTATCACTGGATGATTTCAAAAGAATCATTTCATGTGATACGGTAAAACAAGTTTGACACATACTTGAAATGACCCATGAGGGAACTAATATTGTGAAAAAGTCTTAGATTCAAATCCTCACAACTAAATTTAAAAAAATTTGTATTGAAGAAAATGAGAAATTCATAGACTTCTATACAAAATTAAATGACATAATTAACTCTATGTGAGGTCTTATATTGAAGGTCAAATATTGCATATTATCCCTCATTTATATCTTAATTTTATAAAAATGATAATATTTAATGGTTTATTTTATTCGTGTTTGTGTTGAAAGGTGAATTTAAGAGCTGGGATTAAAACGGGTGCTAAAAGCATGGATTTGATGCTCAAGAATCACTAAGGGAAGAGATGGATCTTTGGAGACCAAAATTGAAGAATTCACATACCAATGATACGAGAAAACTAAGTGAGGAATGAAGAAAATCAAATATTTGAAGTGAAGAAAAGGAATCCTGAAATCGTCTTGAAAAAGCATATTATGAAACTCTGGGTCATTTTGTGAAATTGCGCAGAGTGAATTCTATTTTAGAAAACTGCATAAATTTGAGAATTATTCTTAATTTTTCTAAGTGTGAAAGTTGGAGTTCCACAACTATAAATAGGACTCCATAGGATGTTCCTGTGCATTTTTTAAGGTTTAAGGAGTGGAGAAAAAGGGTGAAGAAGCCGTCATTAAGAGTTTTTCTTCTTCCTTAGTTGTTTTCATACTTTCTTTTAGAGTTTTAGATCCAATCATGTCTATGGTTGACTAAACTTCTTAGCTAGGATTAAGAAGTGAAGCTTGTAGTATGATGAGATGTTTCTATTACTTTAATTCATGTTTATGTTGAATTCCATGGATTCTAATTTGATATTTAAGGAATACTTTTTATTTTTAATGGTTTATTGTGACTCAAATTATAGTAAATCTGTAATAGCTTTGAGTATCTTCTTTTCCTAATTTGAGATTGTGAAATTACTGTCAAGCCTTTGCCCTAGCATCTCATCATTCCGTAGGATCCCGCAGTCCTCTTGATCGAATTCTGGTGACCTGTGACCTATAACTATTTTTTGTGTGTGACCTTAAGTCGCATCCTATAAACCCAAGCTGACTCAACTCAAGACCTATGTCATTGCGACCGCGCCGTCACCATGTCTCGTGCTCCAATCCGACACTTAAATCATAAGATGTGGACTGCACATTATAATGGTCATGGACCGCACGTTGTGGGACCCGCCTATCCATTATGGCACTATAACGTCATGAAAATTAGAGGTCGAGCATAACTCAGCTCCCGAGTTCCAAAACATCACTTATACAATATTTTCAATGATGGATGAATGTTGTATGTATTAGTGCATAAAACATGAATTAGATTAAGCCAAAACGATAAAACATAATCCAGAGACAGTTATAATACGCAATCGGAAGTATGAAATAAATATATAAACCAGTACAAGTCCCCAAAATATGTATGTTATGCCAGGTCAATAGTTACAAGTCTTGTTTCAAAATATAAATGACAAAATGTGATAGTCCTCAATAAAGCATAAACCCTAAAGCCCTGATGATTCTGAACGGTCTAAGTGAACCCGCTTAAATACTACATACACGAGAAAGCCTCCTCATCATCCTCAAACTTCGGCTCTGCCTCGTGAGTCGCATCATCATCTGCAACTAAGACAGTCTGGTTGGTGTTTAAGCACCGTCCAAGAACGTGGGAGTGAGTGATCAACTCAGTGGAACTATACAGTAAAGGTAATCATGTTATCAATTCAGTCAAGCAGAAATGATAAACTAGTACAACAAACAAGTCCTAAATACTCTGATTAATGCAAGAGTGAAATGTAGTAATGATGCATGCCCTCACTTGCACTCCCTCAGAGTCTTCATCTTACGGCGCGCATTACAATTACCCGAAAGTGCTCTTCCTCGCCAAAGCACATGCAATGTAGTACATGGACGTGATTACTAAGTTTTTATTAGTCCTTTTCATACAGCAGGATTGAGAAGCTAAGGTACCTCCCTTATATCAATTCCTAAATAATGATCCATTCTAGGGTCGTCAGTCCTAGTAAATCTCATATAATGTTACGGTTCTAGGTCGCCGTAAAGGGCTCGTCACCAATCAATACAGGCCTAGTCATACCTTAGATACTACGATAAGGCTCATCGCCTCAATGTAGTTTCAGGATATGCTCGAGGTCACTACAGAGGGCTCATCACCAATCAGAGTAGGCCAACAGTACGAATACAGTATCTCATACCACCATATTTAACTCACGAGTCTAGGTTACTCACTGGTCACTACGAGGAGGCTCGTTGCCCTAGCGTAGGATGACAGCTCGACCACGGTATCCCATACCACCATGTCCAGCTCATGAGTCTTAGTGGATCGAGGTACCAAGGTTATCAGGGTTTCACTAGTGAATTTGGTACCTTAGATTCAAGCAGTAGCGTCCAAACATGGTGAACATACATCGTTCAATTAGGTCAATTGATGAGCTCGATTAGGACGAGCGCACGTTGAGTTAATCCATATGAAATGCATAAGCACTTCGTGTGGCCTAACCACTGTCGACATCCCAAGTACGACTTGGGTTCGTCGAACACATCCTGCATGGCGAAAATAATCTTACCACCAGTACAAGCCTTGTTACCAATTACCAGAACTATGATATAGTCCCAATCACGTACAATCACAATGATGAATATTTAAATCAATCCTACGATCATATGAACATATTATGGAATATAACTTGAACATGAATACAGTTGATGGAGGAAATCATACACACAGTAAAGGTAGTTGAGATTCATATCTCGACTCCCTTATAAATCACACTTTACTAATTACTAACTCATTCAGACATTTTCACAAACACTTAGACTACACTTTCAACATACATCACGTATGTTGGCCATATTAGGTATTAGGGCAAATCCTTTCGCCAAGGAGTTATCGCATACATAACAACCATGTACCTACGACAATTAATCATGGCAATCACAACATCAGATTCCAAATGCATATAAACATTCCAACAAACATTCCAACAAACACATGAAATACTCTATACACAACATAGTTCATACATATACGTAAAACGAAACAAATATTGCATTTGGCATGTGTAATGGCACCCACATCAGTAATAAATCATTAACTAACATTAAAAGCCTTGAAAACCAAAACCTAAACATATATAGTCCACACCTTAAACTGATAAACACGTAACGGATTTGATTTAGACGTTAAGTCTTCGTCAACGGCGGTTTAACAACCTAGAGTACGAAATACGTTAGCTACATTGTCACTTAAACTATTTAAAACCCTAGAATAGGTTAGGGTTAGGATTTCTTACCCAAGTATGGTATTAGAATTGCCAGAATAGCGATCCAGTAGCCATGGATAAGCACGTGAAGAGGCAGGGTAGAATCCCTAGGGGAATCTCTAATTCACTCACTCTCTTTCCCTCTCTTTTCTTCACCTTTCTTAGCTAGGGTTTTGAAATTCGTATGGATTATGGGAGAGAGGGTTTAAGGCCCTTATATAGGCTCAAAACTGACGAAAATAGTCCCATGGCCATGGTATACTTAGGTTATAACTAAATCGGGCTTGTTCCGACCCAACGGAGCAGTTCTAGAGGTCCCTTTGCTGAATGCGGTCAGACTTAAGGTCACAAATAATGGATCTTGGTCAAGCTAAGTTTTCAGTCCGATCGGGTTTACAGATCGACCGTGGCAGACCAGTTTCAGTTCAACGATCACTGATACCCGATCAGGGCCATAAGTATATTGACATGTGTGGGACATCTTCCCTGACCCAAGGGTGTATTTGGGTCAGATTCCAACTTTCAGAATGCTTGTAATCGGCCCGCAAGCGACACAACTCAGATTACTTAAATTTGGATTTAATTTTAAAAAAAACATTCACTTTCTCACACACTTCACTCCGGACTCGAGAAAATAGTCCCAGGAGATCATATAGACTTAATTTTTGAGGTGATTGTCAAGTCCAACTAGGCGGTCATAATTGTCTAAGTTCATCGCTATCGGACTTTCGATGTACGGTTTAGGTCTGATACGAAGTTTCATTGTGCTCCCGAGAGCAAACGGGTTAAAAGATCGATCCTAGTTTCTAGGGTAATGTAGCGTTAATAATTCTACAAGTTTTGGGTCTTACAGATCGTATTTAAAGTCATTGGTGCTAATTTCACAAGTAATCTAGTTTAGCGCTAGTTAATTCTCGTTAATTTTTAAAGGATTTAGTCCTAAGTAATCTCTGCTTGAGGTGGTGCTCGAGTTTTCGTACAAATTTTTTCAAGACGTTACAGGCACCATTCCCTAGGTAATCATGAGGGTATAACATCACCCTATCTATAGCCACCCTACCCTAGCCCATAGCCCCAAGCATGCTAGTAATAATGATGCCCTTTCTCTCCCATGCTTCTTACACATCTAATGATTGCCTAGCTAAGAGAGCTAGCAATCATTACCCCATTTCTCTCTCTCTCTCTCTCTCTCTCTCTCTCTCTCTCTCTCTCTCTCTCTCTTATCTCTTTCCCTCCCTTTCTTCCTCATTTTCTCATTCTCTAGCAAGAGAGAGAGAGAGAGAGAGAGAGAGAGCTCCCAACATCCCACCCATCTCCAAAAATCCAGCCCTCTTCTACTAAATTTTCCCAACAATCTAACTATCAAAAGTCCATTCCACCATTAAAAGATCATCTTAGGAGCATTGAAGCACTAAAGAGGGAGAAGAAGTTCAAGATCCTAAGTGGGTGTCATGTTTAGGGTAGATTTTCTATTTGTCTTTGAATTTCTTGCTTAGAATCACGTAGGACCCACCAATCAATGGTGGAGATCCTACTTGACCCTTTGGATGTGGCCAATGGCCCATCCATGATGTATGTATGATCCATGATGGGGCCATTCTCCATGGACCCCATCATGATGTTTTTATTAAATCCATGTTATTGATGGGTCATCTAGACCCTTAATTCATGGTGGTGAAGGCATCCCCACCTTAAATTCTCTTATGTAGGGCCATGCAATGCATGGGACCCATCTTGATGAATGTATGATGTACATGTGCATGCATAAGGGGAGCTCATAGTGGCGGAGCTCCTCTCACCACCACCGTTCTCTCTCTCTCTCTCTCTCTCTCTCTCTCTCTCTCTCTCTCTCTCTCTCTCTCTTCTTCTTCTTCTTCTTCTTCTTCTTCTTCTTCTTCTTATTATTATTATTATTATTATTATTATTATTATTATTATTATTATTATGGTGATAACGATGATGTATGTGGTTGGTGGGCAACGTGTGGGTGGACCCTGCTTGATGGGTGAATTGCATGCAGACCGTCTAGCCATGGGACGTCCAATAAAGCAACTACTGGACTGTATGAAAGGAAAACTCAAATATCAGCTTAATCCCAAAGTTGGTGGGTCCCACATGTGTGGACCCACCTGGTTTATGTATTTAATCCAAGTCGTCCGTCCATCAGGGACGTGGACCCACCATGATTTATGTATGTTATCCGCATCATCTGTCTAACGGTGGGATGCACTGTAATGTATCTGTTTTACCCATGCCATCTGTCCCTTTTTTTGGACGTGGGACCCACCATACACATGCTTCACGTGTGGGGGTGGGGCCCTACCTTGATAATGTGTTGTATATTCGCACTGTCCATCCCTAGACGGTGCTATTTGGAGCTAGTCGTGATGTATGGTTGTTATCCACACCGTCCAACACTCTGGACGGTGGGACCCACTCTATGTATGTGTTGTATATTCACATTGTCCATCTGAAGGGTCCACCTTGATGTATATATTGTACATCCCCACCGTCCATCCTTGGATGGTGGTGCGTGAGTCCATAATGTTGTACATGTTTTATCTATGCTATCCATTTGGTGGGGCCGATTTGGATTTTGTCGGCCCACCTGTTGCATGTGCAGGCCCACTATGATGTGTATATTATCTAGGCCATCCACCAAGGGCCCATCTTGTAGGCTAACAAAGTTATATGTGTTCTATATTCATATTACCCATCCATCTTTATTAAATCATGGGCTACCCCTTAAGGCCCAATATGATGTATATGTGGCCCATTTGGTGAGGCCAAATGTGATGTATATATGGCCAATATGAAGAGGTCTAAGGTGATGTATATATGGCCCATATGATGAGTCCTAAAGTGATGTATATGAGGCCTTTGAATGAGGCCCAATGTAATGTATTTGCAGCCCATTTGGTGAGGCCCAATGTGATGTATATATGGTCCATATGATGAGGCCCATAGTGATATATGTGAGGCCTTTGAATGAGGCCAAATATGATGTATTTGTGGCCCATTTGGTGAGGCCTAATGTGATGTATATATAGTCCATATGATGAGGCCCAATGTGATGTATATATGACCCATATGATGAGCCCATTATGATGTATATGTGGCCCATGAGTGAGGCCCAATGTGATGTATAAATGGCCCATGAGTGAGGCCCATTGTGATGTATATGTGGCCCATTTGGTGAGGCCCATTATGATGTATGAGAGGCCCAATGTAATGTACGAGAGGCCCAATGTGATATATGAGAGGCCTATGTGGTGAGTCCATTATGATGTGTAAACCCACCATGATGTATATATTAATGTTTATGATGCCCAACTATTGTCCTAGCTAGTATAAGGCCTTGGGCCCCTATCATGAGATAGATTTTATGGGCCATGCCTTGGGAGAAATGTTGGTTAAATATCCACATTGTAAAAGTAATAGTCGTTAAATGACCACCTTGTAATCCTCCCTAGGGCCTATTGTTAGGCCCACTCTCATCTCCCCTTATTGTGGGTTAACCTAAATTGATGGGCCCCCACTAGTACAAGTATGATCCATCTTACCTTTTTGGGCTATCCCAAATTATTAGGCCTCCATTAATACTAGCCCATTTATATCTTTTAAGCCTCATTAATAGCCCAGACGGCTTTATAATAGGGTGGGTAAGGAAGCCCACTTATTGTGTGATTCACCCTTGCTGAAGATGGATGAATATGTGGTATCAGATTTGGTATATCCACTATTGAGGATCGATCTTCACATTATAGATCAGATCTGTTGTCCTTCTGTGGACCTCGCCTTGTCTATAGGCCGATTATCGATTTTGACTATGAGTATGTGATAACATAGCATCATGATACATGCTCATACGCATCATTTGTATGCTTGTTATAAGGAGTGATTAATCATAGCATTATGCCATTGGGCAGGTTGTTTATGGGACTCCCTGATAGGCGGAGTTATCCCACATGAGTGCACGGTACACGTAAGATTGATGCATGACTGGATTGTGTGACTCATGCATCTTACATTGTGTGTTATGATTACTATACGCCCTAGCGAGATCAGGGCTTTAGCCTCCACAGGTATAGTGTGGATGACAGGATTGGATACTGAAAATACTTGTTAAAGTACGGGGGTGCCACAGATGTCCCAAGGTGAAAGTCTCCAAACCCTTATGATACCAAGAGGATGCTCCAACGTTGAGGTCGAGTGAAGGTAAGAGCGCACGAGTGTCGAATACCCTTAGGTTGCGTCTCCCATTGTGTCATGGTGGGTTGGAAGGGGTTGTAGCCTTTCCCACCTAAGGGTAGGGGGTAATACTAGACTGAGTCTGACCAGCTCATAAATGGGTCTGCTACCAATGTGCTAGGTAGATATTGGTAGACTATTAGTCAGGCAGGTAGTGAGGTTTCTTCTACTTGTATGGTTGCGCATCCAATTGGGGCGACGATCTGGTATAGAGTGTATTAGACCCCGATGATATCCTAGAGATGAGTTGTATTGATATATCGATTCTGATAAGGACTGACATGCTTGAGTTGCATCTCATATATGACAGTGGCCATGTAGGCCTTACATTGCATGACCTTGGTGACATGCTTGAGCTACATCTCGCATATGACAGTGGTCATGTAGGCCTTACATCACATGACCTTGGTATGGCTGATAGCATTCATGCCTTATATTGCATAGCATTGGTATGGCCAATAACATTCATGGACTTACCATCATTTCACATTACTCTGAATTGCATAGTTACATTTCTACTTTGTGCACACACTTTCCCCACCCTCTGAGCTTTCTATAAGCTTATGCATTATGTGTAGATGATGTTAAAACATAGCTAAGCAAGAGCAGGAGCATGTAACAAGCTTTTGGAGTCTCGATATTATCATTATATTTCCCTTATGCATTGTACTTTAAAGATTTTGATTATAGTCAATTTTGTGATGGTGTTCTTGTTATTGTTCATGGGTTATGCTTATGGTTATGCTTATTATGAAACAAATTTATATTGAAAATCCTCCTTGTAAGATCCCAGGATGGGAACTTGGTATATGGGTGCCGAGAGCCGAGAATGGGGTACTAAGGAGGCTGTCGGCGCCGAATTCAGCGATCAAAAATTTTGTGAGCCCGATTTTTGAGTTTAAGGCATGATAATTAGTAAGTCCTGTTGTTCATCATTGTCCCTTGAGCATTCTAAGGTGATGGAATCTTTCATAATCTTCACAATTGTCTTACTTTGAGATTATGAGATTGGTAAATCCTGTTGTTTACCATTGTCTCCTGGGTATGGTTTGGTGATGGAATCCCTGCCAATTATCATAGTTATCCTTCATTGAGAATTAGGTCAATGGAAGTTTAGATTTGGTTTTATTTATATATTTTCCAATTGGATAGGATAAGACTCCAATTCTAATTGTGTTACTTGATTCAAGCAAGAAGGCTCCCTGATCATTATAAGTGGATCCTTGGCACCCTAGTTCCTATCTTTAAATTCTTAATTTTAATCACTTTATTCATAATTACTGTGAGACCCGACCCGAGTTCGCATGTGTGTGTGTGAGTGTACATTTCATTTCTTGTGGTCCCCGGTCCTACCGGTCGAATTTCGATAACCCGCGACCTTCGGATTGTGCTTGCTCTTATCCTTGAGTCCTGTCACGTAGACCCGACTCGGATCGAGCCGAAACCTGTGCCATTACGACTGTATTGTCGCTGTGGTTCCAACGCCGCATCTTGTGCATCCATCCGATGTGTGGATCATAGGTTGTGTACGCTTCATTCTATGGCCATTGATTTTGATCATGTGGCCCACCTTGGAGTGGTGCATGTGGCCCACACTCTCTCTTTTGTACAAGTTCCAATACACACTACACACACCACCTAAATCTCCATAACTCACACTACCAAGACCTCACACACCACCCACACCTAACCACCCTAACAAAGATTGTTTGTATCACCATATGTTAATGATTACTTCCCTTAAAAAGCTTTTCCCTCTCTTTCCCTCTCATTTAACTCTCTCTTCTCTTCTTCTCTAGCAATTTCCCTCCATTTCTTCGGCCCACTTTCCTCCATTTTTTCAATCACATTCCTCCTTAATCTCCCACCATCTAACCCTTGAAACCCCATCTCCACCATTAATTCATCTCCCTTGGTGCTAAAGGACCATAGTGTAAAAGTTTGGTGGTCATCTTTGATGTGGGTAACTATTATTTTATTGAATTCCTTTCTTTTCCTTAATCTCATTATTTCTTCATGGATGGATCATATGGGACCCACCAATCCATGGTGGGGATCCCATTTGATCCCATGGATGTGGCCCTTTGGCCCATCCTACATGCATGTCATGATCCATAATGGAGCCATTCTCTATGGACCCCATCATGATGTATGTAATGATCCACTCCATCTCAAGGTCATCTAGACCTTAAGGATCATGTTGGGATGGCATCCCAACCATCTATAGCAATTATAGATTGTGCATGTAGTGATTTTATATTGCATGTATAATCAATGTAATTGCATGGGTATGATTCATTCTTGGGAGGGCCCATTAGCGGCGGAGCCCTACCCCGTGGCCGGATTGTGTTTCTTCTCCATATTTTCTTTCATGTCTTTATAGTGAATCTGATGTATGTGTAGCCCACTTGATGTGTCATGCAACTAGGCCCAAGTGGTTAGACATCCAGGCCCACCTTGTTGCCCCCATATTATTGGCATGTTTTGGACAACATTTGGGCTTGATTTTATAAATGATCTTGGAGAGGGCTTGGGTCTGAGAGTTGTATAAACTATCTAGGTGGACCCCACCCTGAGAAAATTATGATTTATTTCCCTTTTAATTATCTTTTGGGGTGGTTTGGATAGTAACATGTTGCTGTCCAAATCTGCCTGGACAGATCTTTGGGCCACCTTGGGGCCTAATTTCTGGATCTTTGGGGGGAATAATGAAACAAAATAATTTATGATTCTTTTATCCTCATGACCCACCTACAACCATACCAAATTTTAGCCCCATCTGTCATTCATTGGGGTCCTAAAGGTGTGGTCCAAGTGAGGTGGACAGTCTGGATTTTTCTGCACTGTTCCAGTAACATTCCACCCTGGACAGGTTGGAATTCCAAAATTTATTAAAATACTTTTGGGTGTCTAAAAATTCTAAACTTTATAGAGAGGTTTTCCACCCATGTTTGGACCTATCTACCAAAGTTTGGGACCAATGGACACCTGTACGTACCATAGTGGTGGCTGGACTGGCCCACTATAATATAGTGTCTAGATGAGTCTGATTTTCAGGATATATTAATTTATTTAAATGAATTAAAATATTTATAGATGTCCATAAATTCCAAAATTTTTTATGGGTGTGGTCCACTCATGTAAGGACCCACCTACCAAATTTCAGGGCTAATGGACCCCTATACACACTGTGACAAGGGTCGGACTGGCCCACCACATTAGGACGTCCGGGTCTATCCATTTTTCTGGATAGACTTTTTTTGTTTAAATTAATTAAAATACTTATGAATATCTAAAAATTCTAAAATTTTTTAGGGGTGTGTCCCACCTACGAAAGTATCACTCTATAAAATTTATCCCTAAAGGACCCCATTTGGGCATCTAAAATAATGGGACAAGATGATTGGACTGCCAGACTTTTCTGCTGTGCAGTCCAGTAATATGCCTTGATAAAAACCATAATTCAAAAATATTGCCCCTGATGGTGGGCCACATTTTTGGATTTCTTCCTATTGTATACATGATGAGGGACCTTGGGCCTCAATTTTTAGAATTTTAGAGGCCCTGGACCCACTCCAATAGAGTGCCCAAATTTAGGACAACAACTTGCATTGCATAAATTTTCTATACATTATTGTCCCTTGTTATTTTAGAACTTTGGGCCCCAGCCCATTTGGATTTGTGTGTGATTAGTTGGGGACTCATTCCTGATGTTCTAGGGCCCATTGGGACCATGATTGTGGGGCCCACTATATTGAGAAATTTGGGTATCTATTACTCTCTTATATTTTAGAATATTCTTAGGCTTAATTAAGGCCTTTTTGAGTCTCCATTGATGATCATTTGTGGGACCTACATATAAACCAGATTTTAGGACTTCCTAGTGGGCCTAGATTGAGCTGGAACGTCCCAGCTTGGCCTACACATATGTTGGGCTGACTTCCACCATTTTGATGGACTTATGGGTTGAGATAAAGGTGGTATTAGGCTCTTGGTTGCCCACTTAGATTGCTAGTAGTTGGGCTGATGTAGTGGGGCCCATTTCACCCAACTTAAACTTATTTTTTTAAGTCATGTTTTTATGCTCATGGGCTGCCCATTAAGTTCATCTAAATGTATGAGTCCTATGGCCATTGGGGTTTGGGCCTTGGGCCTTGATTCCTCTCCTTGGGCCCATATTGTTGAAGGTAGTATTGGACCCTTTTTCTCATGCCTTTTGTGGGACTTATATATGTAGTTTGGATGTGGGCCTTGGGCCTTGTAGCTATATGGATTATGGTTGGTTATGACTTGGGGAAATGGTGGTTAAATGTCCCCATTATGGACCCCTCTAAGTGTGGTTGAATGCCCAGCTTAATTTCTTGCTAGGCCCATCTCTATATTATTTAAGCCCATAACTTATATCCTTAGTCTCATGGGCTACCCCAAGTAAATGGACACCCACTAGAGGTTGTATCCCTTATGAGGAATTGGTTAAGTACCTATGCCCTCCATAGTTAGGTAGATAGTTCATCTTCACCTCGTTGGCACCCCTAATCATCTCCATGGCCCACTCCCATACACATCATATGCATGCTTAGTTGAGGTAAGATTAACCATGGTTGTGCCATTTTGATGGACATGTTGGTATCTCCCCGAGGGGTTGAGTTCTCCCCTCTGGAGCACGATGGATGCATGAGATTAATACATGGGTGATTGTGTGATTCATACATTTGGCATTTGTATAGTATGTAGATATCCGCCCTTGTTTCATCTGGGCCTTGCCTCCACAGGGATATTCGTGGATGACCGCATGTGTGGACACTGAAAATATTACTTCAGCATACCGTATGCATAGGATGCCTATGGGTGAAATTTCCAAAACTTCCATGGTACCAAGGATCTGCTCCAACTCCGTGACTGGGTGGAATACATGAGTGCAGGAGGGCCTTAAACCATTAGGCGGTGACTCCCACTATCTTGTATTCGGTTGGAAAGGGGCGTGTCCTTACCTGCCTGGTGTGTAGGGGGCATTACTAGGCTGAGTCTGACCAGCTTGTAAATGGGTCTGCTACCGTCAGGCCTTACTGGAGATTGGTTGTCCACAGGTGGGTAGTGAGGTCTCGTATGCTTGTTTGACTGTGCGAGGTCTGTAGAGCGGCAATCATTCAGTAGTGTAATGGACCCCGGTGATTTCCTTATGATTGAAAATGTACTTGACTTATGGTTTGGATATGGGCACTGGCATTACTTGCATCGCATTAACATTGGTTGTACAAGCCCCTTCATGCATTGTCTTAGTATGGCATCCAATACTCATCGCATCGTATTTATGATAAGCCTTGGTAAGGCTAGTGATTTTTCCATTGAGCATATTTTCCTTCTTGCATCTCCTACTATTCTTCTGTGCACCATTGTCACACACTTTCACCACCCTCTAAGCTTCTATAAGCTTATGCACGATTGATGCGTGCAGGAGACTCTAGGCAGGCATCGTAGCTTCAGGGCACAGAGTTGAGTTGATCTTGAGGACCCGGTGTTGCTGATCTTCCTTTCCTTCTCCTAACATCTTATGTATGTCCTTTTGTACCTTCTGAAAGTTGTAAAAGTTCAAATTTATAGTGGATTTTGTGATGTGTGCCTTTGTTATTCTCAGATGTACTTACTATGATCTTGGATATGCTCATATTGGTAATGATTACATTATTATGAAAATCCTCCTAGTAGGATCCCAGGATCGGAACGTGTCATAGGAGCTGAGAACGGGGTACTAGAAAGGCTGTTGCGGCCAGAACTGGCCATCGGTTTCCTTGAGATTCTTGTTACCGAGTCTGGCGCGTGACAGGAGTTGGTATCAAAGCATAGCAAGTAATTCTAAAATGACTTAGGAGAACATCGCATGTCTGTCATGAACATGGGGCAAGTAGTGTCCCAAGATCCTTCCTATCGCTCCGTATTGAGCCTATAATTGTCTTGATTCCTTTGTCATCATTATTTTGTAAAAGATGTCACGTGGTCGTGGCACCGGTGGTCGTGGTGCCCATAGACGAAGCACCTGAGGTACCCATCCTACTCGAGCACGTCCTGCTCCAGTAGTTGAGGTTCTGATTCCAGAGGTCTCGATCCAGCCTATTCCTCCAGTTGAGCCCGTAACACCCATACCTCTAGTTGCTCCGATTCCCCCACCTATTCTCCCTCTTAGCCTACTGTTACAGTTACTGAGGCTCCTACCCGGTTAGCCGCACCTGTACCTCCGCCTGAGGCGAGTGTCGGCCCTTCCTTTCCAATAGTACCTATAGGAGCTGAGCATTTTCAACAGTTGATGTAGCTTGTTGCCACTGCATTGCAGACCCGTCAGCCAGCTACCATTGAGGTTTCCAGATAGTCTGACTTACCACGTGCTAGTGCCATAGCCCGAGAGTTTCGAAAGCATGATCCCCCGAGGTTTAGTGGTGACCTTGACCCTTCTGCCGCCGAGGCTTGGTGCACTGAGGTTACGAGGATTTTTTACACCATATAGTGTCCTGTGGGCCAGAGAGTATCCTTTACGACCTATCTTCTTCAGGGTGAGGCCCGTCATTGGTGGTCATCTGTATCTAGGATGGTCGGGCCTTAGTTCTTTTGGATATGGGAGGATTTCATGGTCTATTTCGACAAGAAGTTATTCCCTAAGCATGTTCAGATTCAACTGGCAATCGAGTTTGAGACCCTAGTGTAGGGTGATATGACTGTATCTCAGTATGAGGGCCGTTTCTTGGCCCTTTCTAGATTTGCTCCTCATCTCACCAACGATGAGAAGATGAGGACCCATCGTTTTATGACTGGGTTGCGTCCTGCCCTTCATAGCCTTGTGGTAGGGCATTGTTTGAAGACGTTTAACCAGGTTGTTCATCGAGCACTGGTTTATGAGGAGGACTGGGTTATGACCCAGAAGTTAAGAGAGCAGAGTTCCGGTGGAGAACGGAAGAGGAGAGCGCCAGCCGGTAATTATAGGAAACACCGTCAGCAGAGAAGGAGGGGCAGATCAGGATTTTAGCAGCCTGTGGTTCAAACAGTAGCTTCTTCCTCATCATCAGCACTGCCAGTTGCTTCATCTTTCAACTCCTTTTCTAGTGTATGCTTCGGCCATGGACAGGCCAGGCATCGGAGGCATGAGTGCCCTCTCTCCATTGAGCAGAAGAGGCCACCGCAGTTACCTCCTCCTCATCCTCCTCAGTAGCAACAAAGAGCACAGCTTCCACCCCCTTCTCCTAGGGATCCTCCTTAGAAGAAGAGGTAACCAGGCAGACCTCCTCAATAGAGACAGCACCAGCAGCGACAGCATTAGCCGCAGCACCAGTAGAGGGGATATCCGTATGTTGTTCGATCCCTAGGTCTAGTGTGTATAGCAGCCCAACAGGCTCAGATTCAGGACCCTCAGTCTTCCGGTTTGCTTCCCCTGTTAGCTCAGGCCCATTTTTATTCTATGCAGCAGGCACCAGGCCAGGACCCACAGTCATCGACCGTTGGAGTCGTTGAGGGTATTCTTCTTGTTTCTACTTGTATTGCTCATGTTTTATTTGATTCTGGTGCTTCCTATTCTTTTGTGGCCGAGTAATTTTTTCGATCGATCGGTATTCCGTTGGAGTCCGTGTCTGAGGCCTTGACCGTTTCGACTCCCATGGGAAAGTCTGTGATATTAACCCGCTACTGTCCTTCTTGCCCGGTGTTGGTGGGTGAGATATTTCTTCCCGTTAACCTGTTCGTGATGCCGATGTCAGGATTTGATGTTATTCTGGGTATGGACTGGCTTGCAGAGTATCGTTCCATCTTAGACTGTGCTGCGAGGATAATTACATTTCATATTCCAAGCTTGCCAGTATTCCAGTTCGTTACCGAGCTAAGAGGAGAGCCGTTATCTAGTTTTTTGGCTTCTTTCATTGAGGATTCGTGGCAGAGAGTATTGAGCAACTGTCAGTTGTTTGTGAGTACCCAGATGTGTTTTAAGACATTCCGGGTTTGCGGCCGTATCGGCAGGTGGAATTCCAGATTGATCTGGTGCCCGGTACCGCGCCTATCTCAAATGCCCCCTACCGGATGGTACCGTTGAAGTTGAGGGAACTGCAGGAGCAGTTGGATGAGCTCTGAGAATTAAGTTTCATTCGTCCCAGCAGTTTGCCTTGGGGAGCCCCAGTATTGTTTGTGAAGAAGAAGGATGGTTCGTTGTGACTCTTTGTAGATTATCGTGAGCTCAATAGAGTCACCATCAAGAACCGATACCCGTTTCCCCATATTAATGATTTGGTTGACCAGTTGTAGGGTGCACAGTATTTTTCTAAGATAAACTTGTGTTCCATTTACCATCATATTCGGGTCCGGGAGGAGGACATTCTGAAGACGGATTTTCGGACACGTTATGGTCACTTTGAGTTTCTGGTCATGTCATTTGGGCTGACCAACGCGCTCGCCATACCCATACAACTAATGAATGAGGTTTTTCAGTCGTTCCTCGATCAATTTGTGGTGGTATTCATTGATGATATTCTTATATATTCAAGGACCTAAGAGAACCATGCTGAGCACCTGCGGATTGTGCTTGAGACCCTCTGTGCCCACCAGCTGTATGCGAAGCTGGAGAAGTGTGAGTTTTGACAGGAGGAGATGAAGTTCGTCGATCATGTGGTAACGAGGGAGGGTGTCGCCGTGGACCCTTTAAAAGTTGATGCAGTGCGTCAGTGGGGCCAGCCCACAAACGCGTCCAAGATTATCACCTTCCTTAGACTAGCAGGATATTATCGACAATTTATCGAGGGTTTCTCCCATATTGTAGCACCGCTGACCTGGTTGAAGCGGAAGGGCATCGAGTTCATCTGGAGTGACGCTTGTGAGAAAGCATTTGTAGAGTTGAAGGATCGCCTCACGTCCGATCCTGTTCTTACTCTTCCTGATGGGAGTGAGGGTTTTGTTATTTTTACTGATGCCTCTAGAGTTAACTTGGGTGCTGTACTGATGCAGTATGGGAAGCCAGAGGCGTATGCCTCGGGCCAGCTCAAGATCCATGAGCTGAACTACCCCACTCATGATTTAGAGCTTGCAGCAGTTGTCTTCGCACTGAAGGTGTGGAGGCATTATCTATATGGGGTCAGGTTCGAGCTCTTCTCGGATCATAAGAGCTTGAAGTATCTATTTTCGTAGTTTGAGTTAAACATGCGGCAGAGGCGATGGATGGAGTTGCTGAAAGATTTTAATTTTGACCTTCAGTACCACCCGGGCAAGGCAAATGTGGTGGCGGACGCGCTTAGTCGTAAACCACGAGGTCTAGTGGCACAGATGATGGTGCGAGAGTGGAAAATGGTTAAGGATGTTTCAGAGTATGACTTTGAGTTCGGTCTGTAGTCTTCCATTATTCAGCTTTCGAGCTTATCAATTCAACCCTCTTTGGTGGCTAGGGTGATCAAGGCTCAGCAGACGGATGAGTCACTTCAAGAGTACCGAGTAAAGGCCGCCTCCGTGGAGCAACCAGACTGGCAGATTGGTTCCGATGGTGGATTACGCTTTAAAGGCCGATTGTGTGTCCCGGACGTGTCAGAGTTGCGTCGTGATCTAATGACCGAGGCACATCGATCGAGACTTACTATCCACTCGGGCTCCATAAAAATGTATCGTGACATGAGAAGGAAGTACTTCTGGCGGGGAATGAAGCTCCAGATCGTGAGTTTTGTAGCCGAGTGCGACACATGCCATCGTGTCAAGGCCAATCATCAGAGACCCCCTGGTCCCTTGCAGCCATTGAGCATTCCGGAGTGGAAATGGGAGCACGTATCGATGGACTTCATCGCAGGTTTACCGAGGACTCAGCGCGGTCACGATACCATCTGGGTTATCATCGATCGTCTGACGAAGTCGGCTCATTTTATTCTAGTACATGCTACCCGGTCTATGGATTGGTTGACAAGGATATTCATTGAGGAGATAGTGAGACTGCATGGCATCCCAATTTCGATCGTTTCAGACCGAGACTCCATATTTACGTCTCAGTTTTGAAGGAGTTTTCAATGGGCATTGGGGGTCACTTTGTATCTCAGCACCGCTTATCATCCACAGATGGATGAGAAGACCGAAAGGGCCAATCAGATCCTTGAGGATATGCTCAGGGCTTGTGTAATCGACTTTGTGGGTAGTTGGGATGAGCATATGCGCTTAGCTGAGTTTGCATACAATAACAGTTATCAGGCGACTATCGACATGACTCCTTTTGGGGCACTTTATGGCAGACTGTGCAGATCTCCTAGTTGTTGGACCGAGGTTGGAGAGGGTCGTCTCTTAGGTCCTGAGCTTTTGCTACAGACGTCGGAGGCTATTGATGTTATCAAGTAGAGGATGCGCATAGGTCAGAGCCGGCAGAAGAGTTTTACTGATCGTCGGCGTCGACCCCTTGAGTTCACAGTCGGGGACATGATGTATCTCAAGGTCTCGCCTATGAAGGACATGGTTTGCTTTAATGTGAAGGGCAAGCTCACCCCGAGATTTATTGGACCTTTTGAGATTACTGAGTACATAGGCGCTATGGCCTATAGGCTTGCCTTACCTCCTGAGTTATCCCCGATTCACGACGTGTTTCATGTTTCTATGTTGCAGAAATGCGGGTCGGACACTATTCCTGTGATTGATTGGCAGCCACTTGAGATCCATGAGGATGCTTCTTACATTGAGCAGTCGATTCGTATTCTTGATCAGAAGGACCAGGTCCTCAGGACCAAGGTCATTCCCTTAGAAAAAGTGCAATGGGATCATCATTCAGAGGTCAAGGCATCCTGGGAATGTGAGGCCGAGATTAGAGAGCGTTATCCCTATTTGTTTGATGATTAATTGATATATGATTGTTTGTATTTCCTTCCTTATATGAAGATTGCTATATGATGGAGGTGTTTGGTCTTTTCTTTTGTCTTTGATTGTTCAATTTCGAGGATGAAATTTCTTTATTAGTGGGGAGGGTTGAGAGACTTGACCCGAGTTCGCATGTGTGCATGTGTGTGTGTGAGTGTGCATTTCATTTCTTGTGGTCCCACGGTCCTACCGGTCAAATTTCAGCGACCCGCGACCTTCGGATTGTGCTTGCGATCATCCTTGAGTCCAGTCACATAGATCCGACTCGGATCGAGCTGAAATCCATGCCATTGCGACTGCATTGTCGCCGTAGTTCCAACGCCGCATCTTGTGCATCCATCCGATGTGTGGATCATAGGTTGTGTACGTTTCATTCTATGGCCATTGATTTTAATCATGTAGCCCACCTTGGAATAGTGCATATGGCTCGCACTCCCTCTTTTGCACAAGTTCTAACACACATTGCACATACCACCTAAATCTCTATAACTCACACTACCAAGACCTCACACACCACCCACACCCAACCTACCCTAGCAAACATTGTTTGTATCACCATAGGTTAATGATTACTTCCCTTAAAAAGCTTTTTCCTCTCTTTCCCTCTCATTTCTCTCTCTCTTCTCTTCTGCTCTAGCAATTTCTCTCCATTTCTTCAGCCCATTTTTCTCCATTTTTCCAGCCACCTTCCTCCTTAATCCCCCATCATCTAACCCTTGAAACCTTATCTCCACCATTGATCCATCTCCCTTGGTGCTAAAGGACCTTAGTGTGAAAGTTTGGTGGTCATCTTTGATGTGGGTGACTATTCTTTTATTGAATTCTTTTATTTTCCTTAATCTCATTATTTCTTCATGGATGGATCACATGGGACCCACCAATCCATAGTGGGGATCCCATTTGATCCCATGGATGTGGCCCTTTGGCCCATCCTACATGTATGTCATGATCCATAATGGGGCCATTCTCTATGGACCCCATCATAATGTATGTAATGATCCACTCCATCTTAAGGTCATGTAGACCTTAAGGATCATGTTAGGATGGCATCCCAACTATCCATAGCAATTATATATCGTACATTTAGTGATTTTATATTGCATGTACAATCAATGTAATTGCATGGGTATGATTCATTCTTGGGAGGGCCCATTAAAGGCGGGGCCCTACCCCATGGCCGGATTGTATTTCTTCTCCATATTTTCTTTCCTGTCTTTATAGTGAATCTGATGTATGTGTGGCCCACTTGATGTGCCATACAACTAGGCCCAAGTGGTTAGACATCCAGGCCCACCTTGTTGCCCCATATTATTGACATGTTTTGGACAACTTTTGAGCTAGATTCTATGGACAATCTTGGAAGGGGCTTGGATCTGAGAGTTGTGTGACCCATCTAGGTGGACTCCACCCTAAGAAAATTATGATTTATTTCCCTTTTAATTATCTTTTAGGTGGTTTGGATAGCAACATGTTGCTGTCCAAATCTGCCTGGACAGATTTTTGGGCCACCTTGGGGCCTGATTTCTGGATCTTTTGTGGAAATAATGTAACAAAATAATATATGATTCTTGTAGCGTCATGACCTACCTACAACGATACCAAATTTCAGCCCATCTGTCATTCATTGGAGTCCCAAAGGTGTGGTCCAAGCAAGGTGGACAGTCTAGATTTTTCTGCACTGTTCCAGCAACATTCCACCCTAAACAGGTTGGAATTATAAAATTTATTAAAATAATTTTAGGTGTCTAAAAGTTCTAAAACTTTACAGAGAGGTAACCCACCCATTTTAGGACCTATCTACCAAATTTTGGGGCCAATGGACACCTGTACGTACCATAGTGGTGGCTGGACTGGCCCACTATAATATAGTGTCCAGATTAGTATGATTTTCAAGACAGGTTGATTTCTTTAAATGAATTAAAATATTTAGAGATGTCCATTAATTCTAAAATTTTTTAGAGGTGTGTTCCACTCATGGTAGGACCTACTTGCAAAATTTCAGGGCCAATGGACCCCTGTACACACCGTAGCAAGGGCTGGACTGGCCCACCACATTGGGACGTCCAGGTCTATCCAATTTTCTAGACAGACTCTTTTTGTTTAAATTAATTAAAATACTTATGAATATATAAAATTTTTGAAATTTTGTGGGGGTGTGACCCACCTATGAAAGTATCACTCTATAAAATTTTATCCTCAAAGGACCCCATTTGGGCATCCAAAATAATGGACCAAAATGGTTGGACTGCCAGACTTTTCTGCTGTGCAGTCCAGTAATATGCCTTGATAAAAACCATAATTTGAAAATATTTTCCTCGATGGTGGGCCACATTTTTAGGTTTCCTCCTATTGTATACATGATGAGGGACCTTTACCCTCAATTTCTCAAATTTTAGAGGCCTTGGACCCACTCCAATGGAGTGTCCAAATTTAAGACAACAACATGCTTTGCAGAAATTTTTTGTACATTATTGTCCCTTGTTATTTTAGAACTTTAAGCCCCAGCCCGTTGGGCTTTGTGTGTGATTAGTTGAGGACTCATTCTTGATGTTCTAGGGCCCATTAGGGCCATGATTGTGGGGCCCACCATATTTAAAAATTTGGGTTTCTATAACTCTCCTATATTTAAGAATATTTTTGGGCTTAATTAAGGCCTTTATAGGTCTCCATTGATGATCATTTGTGGGATCCAAATATAAATCAGATTTTAGGACTTCCTAGTGGGCCCAAATTGGGCTAGAACATCCCAGCTTGGCCTAGCCATATGTTGGGCTGACTTCCATCATTTTGATGGACTTATGGGCTGTGATAAAGGTGGTATTAGGCACTTGGTTGCCCACTTAGATTGCTATTTGTTGGGCTGATGTAGTGGGGCCCATTTCACCCAACTTAAACTTATTTTTTAAAGCCGTGTTTCTGTGCTCATGGGCTGCCCATTAAGTTCATCTAAATGTATGAGTCTTATGGCCATTGGGGCTTGGGCCTTGGGCCTTGATTCCTCTCCTTGGGCCCATGTTGTTGAAGGTAGTATTGGACCCTTTTTCTCATACCTTTTGTGGGGCTTATGTATGTAGTTTGGATGTGGGCCTTGAGCCTTGTAGCTAAATGGATTATGGTTGGTTATGCCTTGGGGAAATGGTGGTTAAATGTCCCCATTGTGAACCCCTCTAAGAGTGGTTGAATGCCCACCTTAATTTCTTACTAGGTCCATCTCTATATTATTTAAGCTCGTAGCTTGTATCCTTAGTCTCGTGGGCTACCCCAGGTAAATGGGCCCCCACTAGAGGTTGTATCCTTTATGAGGAATTGGTTAAGTACCTAGACCCTCCATAGTTAGGTAGAGAGTTCATCTTCACCTCATTAGCACCCCTAATCATCTCCATGGCCCACTCCCATAAGCATCATATGCATGCTTGGTTGAGGTATGATTGACCATGGTTATGCCATTGTGTAGGACATGTTGGTATCTCCCCGAGGGGTAGAGTTCTCCCCTCTAGAGCACGATGGATGCTTGAGATTAATGCATGGGTGATTGTGTAATTCATGCATCTGACATTTGTATAGTATGTGAATATCCGCCCTCGTTTCATCAGGGCCTTGCCTCCACAGGGATATTCGTGGATGACTGCATGTGTGGATACCGAAAATATTAGTTGAGCAAACCGGGTGCATAGGATGCCCATGGGTTAAATTCCTAAAACTTTTATGGTACTAAGGATCTACTCTAACGCCGTGACCGGGTAGAATACATGAGCGCACGAGGGCCTTATACTGTTAAACTGTGACTCCCACTGTCGTGTTGTCAGTTGGATAGGGGTGTGGCCTTAGTTGGCTGGTGTGTAAGGAGCATTGCTAGACTGAGTCTGACCAGCTCGTAAATGGGTTCACTACCACCTAGCCTTACTGGTGATTGGCTGTCCACAGGTAGATAGTGAGGTCTCTTATGCTCGTTTGACTGTACGGGGTCTGTAGAGCGGAAGTCATTCAGCAGTGTAATAGACCCCGGTGATTTTCTTATGATTGAAAATATATTTGACTTATAGTTTGGATATGGGCACTGGCATTACTTACATCGCATTAACATTACCTGTACAGGCCCCTTCATGCATTGTCTTGGTATGACATCTAGTACTCATCGCATCATATTTATAATAAGACTTGGTAAGGCTAGTGATTTTCCCATTGAGCATATTTCCCTTCTTGCATCTCCTACTATTCTTCTGTGCACCATTGCCACATACTTTCACCACCCTCTAAGCTTTTATAAGCTTATGCACGATTGATGCATGCAGGAGACTCTAGGCAGGCGTCGTAGCTGCAGGGCATAGAGTTGAGTGGAGCTTGAGGACCTGGTGTTGCTGATTTTCCTTTCCTTCTCTTAACATCTTATGTATGTCCTTTTGTACCTTCTAAAAGTTTTAAAAGTTCAAATTTATAGTGAATTTTGTGATGTGTGCCTTTGTTATTCTCATATGTACTTGCTGTGATCTTGGATATGCTCATATTGGTAATGATTACATTATTATGAAAATCCTCCTTGTAGGATCCCAGGATCAAAACCTATCTTACGAGCCGAGAACGGGGTACTATAGAGGCTATTACGGCCAGAACCAGCCATTGTTTTCCTTGGGATTCCGATTACCAAGTCTAGGGCGTGACAATTACTCTCTCAAATACTTTAGAATCAGTTTCACATCTTCTTCTAGTTTTACTTCTAATTGATTTCAGAAATGTACAAGTTTCAATTCCTGTGGATTCGACCTCAGTCTTAACGAGATTATTACTACATTGTAACCCTATACTTGGGGTTGTGAACAAGTTTTTGGCACCGTTGCCAGGGATTAACGGTTGCGTTTTCTGGATTTGATTATTTTTAAAATTAGGTTAAGATTATGATTTTTACTTCTATTTTTAGCTTAGGTTTTTTTTCAAAATTATTTTAGAAACTAATTTAGATTTTTATTTCTAGGTTTAGAAACTTTCCTTTCTTGTTTTTAGAAAGTAATTTACTTTCTAATTCTATGATCGAAACTTTCCTAATTTGTTTTTAGAAATTTTCCTAATCCGTTTTTAGAAACTAATTTCCTTTCCTTTTTCTGCTTTTAGAAACTTACTTTTTATTTTTAGAAACTTTCCTTCTTCTCTCTTTTTTTTAGAAAGTAGATTTATTTCTTAGTTCTTTTTTAAAAATTAATTCATTTTCCTTTTTCTTCTGTAGGATCCAAAAATAGAACTTCTAATTTGGTAACTTCTTTCTAATTCTCTTTCTTTCTATTTCCATATTTAGAAACTTTCCTAATTTGTTTTTAAAAACTAACTTTTCTTTCTATTTTCAGATTTAGTAACTTTTTTAAGTTTTTTCAAAAGTAACTTTTCTTTCTATTTTTAGATTTAGAAACTTTCGTAATTTTTTTTAGAAACTAACTTTTCTTTCTAGTTCTAGATCTATAAACTTTCCTAATTTGTTTTTAGAAACTAATTTTTTTTTTCTATTTCTAAATTTGGAAACTATCCTAATTTATTTTTAAAAACCAATTTGTTTTTAGGGCTAACTTTTTATTTTTGTTTAGATTAGGGTTTTTCTGATTTATTTTAAGAAACTAACATTGTTTTCTGTTTTGTAAGTTCCTAACATAGAACTCTCCAAACCGGTAAAATCCTTATAACTTCTCCTCTACTTACTTTCCATATTTCTATAGGATTTTTCTTTTATTATATTTTAGGATTAGATTCAAAATTAGGATTTCACCATGTATATGCAATAGTGGGAATGTCAATTTGCTGAGCTAGTTTTAGAGAATGGGAGAAATTGTGAATGGTTGTCAGATTATTATATTAAAAAATAACTTATGGCTTAAAATTTTTCTTAAAACATTATCGAGAACCAAACGGAATACAATGCTCTACCAGTTAAAAATCCTTATGTGAGCATATGCGGGAGAATAATTATACCCCATGGATTTAGAAAATAGTACATGAGTGTTGGGGTTATTATAACTATGGGAATAAGAATTATTATCACTCATCAGAGAAGAAGAAAATAATGAGAGATTACATTATGGGTGATAATATGTATCAACAACCATCAAATTCTCCCACTTATGACCCGTATAACTATAATCAGTGGAGACATCAATATTGGAAAGATGAACCAACAATAATGAGAGATTACATTATGGGTGATAATATGTATCAACAACCATCAGATTCTCCCACTTATGACCTGTATGACTATAATCAATGGAAACATCAATATTGGAAAGATGAACCAACAATACATCATAGTGACAATTCTCTTGGGTCTTCTACCTTTGAAATTTAACTAGAAATGATCCAAGAGGATTCACTTCAGGGTTACACAGACGATTTTCCTAACACTAGAAAAATGATAGAACTGCTTGAATCGTGCTTTGATAAGCTAATGCAGGCTAGTTTACCCCAGCCTCAACCCAATCCAATTCTTCATTCCCAACTCCCTACTTATGATTAGTGGAAACATCAAGATTGGGAAGTTGAATCAACAATGCATCATAGTGATAATTCTCTTGGGTCCTATACCTCTGAGATCCAACAAGAAACGATCCAAGAGAATTCACTTCAGAATTCCACATAAACTCTAGATCTCATCCAGCAAAACACACTCCAAATATTACAAGAACTTATAAAAGATATACAACAGTTAAGTTCACGTGATGTGATTATAGAGAATATTGAAATTGAGGATAAGGTGTTGGATTCTATTAATGATCATATGGTTCAATTTCTCAGAGAGTTGATCTCGATGACTATCCAAAGGAATGATTAAGAGACATTGGTGTCTTTCAAATATAATGATAGTGACACCTCCAGTCATATAACACACTTGACTTCAATGAGGAGGAAGAACTAGTTTATTCGAGCCTCAACTCAACCTAAAAAAATAATGAGAAAAGTGATCTTATCCCAATTGTGAACTGTACTGAATTGGAAGATGATTAGTATTGGGATGAGAATTATGAGTTTACAGCCTAAGATTCATTGGAATCGATTTCAATTATGGTTCAGGAATGTGATCATGAGGTTTAGGAAGTTGTTAACCATAATGATCTACTCCACCCATCTAACACACCTGATTTAAATATGGAGGATGAGCCTCTTCCAATCGACCCTTCCAGCTCTTTTAAGGTGTGTGTAGACCACTCCCTTGATTTAGATTATAATATAATTAGGGAGATGGACGAGTCACTTGATATGACTCTGAAATTTAAAACCACCTAATTAAGGCCATCATCTGAGCTATCAACCCTTGACGATATAATGCCTCTACTGGGTAGTAGCAATGAATAGAATCTTCACATCAATGCGCCTACTTATCCACAATTTATCTATGCAGGGCAGGGCGAGATGTATCTGGTGATAATTGACTCTCACCAAGTTGATGAATAAGAGATCATGTTTTACTCTATTCTTAGAGAAGGTAAGGAATCATTAGGCATATCATCATAAACCTCAACGTGGAAAATGAGCCTCTCTTAACGGACTATCTCAACTCTCTGAAAGATCGCTTAGCATATTGTACAGATTCAAATGATCCCATCATAAAAGAAATGACGGATGCCTTGCAAAACAATACCTCGGTGGTTGTTACTGACCGAGAGAACCCTTATTCTGAAGCCCCTCCTTCCACAGATCTTGAATGTTTACCATTAAGGGAGGAGGATCTGAAAGTTGAACTAAAGTCTGAAACATCGGAATATGTTGACACTACATCACCTACTAAGAATTGCTCTAAATTTTATCTACTTGTAGTCTCTGATTCACCATGTTACACTAACTCTGAAACTTTCTCTATCTCAGGTGAATTATATGTACTTTCAACACCTTAAGAGATTAAAAGGAAACTTTATGTTGAGGTCTACAAATTTCTCTGAAAATTCATGCTCCAGGACATCCAAGCTTATTATAAAAAATGGATTTTGAATGATCTTGTCGAGAAATCTATTGAGAATTTTATCAAAATATTGGCCGGAGGAGGAACCTTACGGCATGACTGAGTAGCTTTCCCCTATTTTCCTAGTTAGGTTTACTGGTTTCAAAGAATTTAGGATTAGGATAGTTTGCTTTCCACTATTTTAGGATAGTTTGTTTTTCACTGTTTAGGATAGCTTGCTTATTGTCTGTTGAGTCTTTTGTGCTAACCCATCTTCACACTGAGATTATTGAAAAATGCCTCAGAAATTCCTTCTTCAGGTATTATCTTTCCATCACTTCCCTTTTCTTTTCATTACCACTTTTGCATTACATGCTTATTTCTTTTACATTGAGGACAATATAGATTTTAGGTTGGGGGTATGGATTAGACAAGCTAATAAGTGTTTTCTTAGTCTTTGAACAAAAATTACGAAAAATTGAAAAAAAATTAAAAAATTAGAATTATAAGATGATTAATATTGATGTCTTATGTATCTCAAAGTTTAATCACTTGGGAGATCTTAAAATTAAGTTAATTCATTAATCCTCGATTAGAAGTTTTAAACATTGATTGAGTCATGATTTCACTTGTCACATCTAGCTTACATAGTAAAGTGTCAATTTGATATTGAATTGTTAACTTGATGATTATTATGTATGGAAGGAACCAACCTGAAAAATTTGTCCATCATGTTCAATAAAAAGAATTGAAAAGAAATAAAAAGAAAATACCTAGCTAAAAAAAGTTGTCATTGAAAAGGGATACCTATTAAAGATTTTTAAAAAGATTGACATAGTGTGAAAGCCATCGATGGAAAAATTAAAAACTAGAGGAATAAAAGAATGAATTAAAAGATTAACTATAAGGCAAGTTTTGGTTTAGATTTTTGGTTGTCCTGAATGCTCTTTTAACTATCAATGTTATCATGAAAGTGAAGAACTGGACCTTGGATTATGATAAGTCTAGACTTCACTATACACTCATGGAACTCAATGTTTAGAATTGTTCTAATTGGAGGATTAATGTTTCGAAGTTGATTATGAAACTTACCGAGTGTTAAAGTTTAAGAAAAGGTAATGTACAACATTGGTGTATTTTAAAATTCTATTATCTAGATCATTTTTTAAACCACTTGAGCTTATGGAAATTATCCTGTGGTTCTCGAAATATTTTTTGCATACTTTGCTCCGGACTAGCAAAATGCCAGTTGAGGATTGTGTTAAGGGTCAAATATTGCATATTATCCCCCATTTATATATTGGTTTTATGAACATGATAATGCTTAATGTTCTATTTTACTCATACTTGTGTTACAAGGTGAATTTAAGAGCTTATATTGAAAAGGGTACTAAATGCATGGATTTGATGCTCAAAAATACCAAGGCAAGGGATCGATCTTAAGAGACCAATATTGAAGAATTCACATGCCAAAGATCTAAGAAAATAAGTGAGGAATGATGACAATCAAAGATTTGAAGTGAAGAAAAGGAGTCCTGAAATCGTCCTGAAAAAGCATATTCTGAAACTCTAGGTCATTTTGTGAAATTGTGTAGAGTGAAGTCTATTTTGAAAAATTACACAGACTAAAGTCTATTTTAGCAACTGCAAGATCATTAGTAAAGGTAATGTATATCTTTTTAACTTACTTATATTTGAAAATATTTTATATGTTGAAGGATTGAAGCATAACCTTCTTAATATATCTGAAATTTTTGATAATAATCATAATATAAGATTTTATGATCGTGGATGTGAGATAATAAATAAATAAGGAAATATAATATTAAATGGTCGCATAATTTCTAAAAATTTCTATATAATTTATAACAACTCAACAAATCTTTCATATTACATGGTCCAAATAAACAAAACTGAATTATGGCACCAATGTATTAAACATGTAAATAATAAAGATCTTTGTAAATTGAGCAAAAGAGATCACTTCCAAGGCTTACCTAAGCTGAGAATATAAAGAAAATAGAGTATATGGTGCTTTTCAGGTTGACAAGAAAATTAAGAGTCGTCATAAGAAAGTGAACTCCTTAGCCACTAATAAACATCTTGAACTTCTCCATATGGACTTGGTTGGCCAACAACAATGGAGAGCAAAGGAGGAAAGAAATACTTCTTAGTCGTACTTGATGACTACACAATATACTCTTGAGTAGCATTCTTAATAGAAAAGTTGGATGCTTTTGACAAGGTCAAAAAGCTTGTTAAATGCATTAAGACTAAAAAAGAGTCATTTATAATCAGAATAAGAAGTGATCATGGAACGAAATTCGAAAATAGAAATTTTAAGAAATACTGCAATGACCATGACATATTACATGAACTTTCAGCTCCTAAAACACCCTAGCAAAATGGAGTTGTTGAAAGAAAGAATAAAGTATTATAGGAAATGGCAAACGTTATGTTGAATAGTATGAAATTGCCTAAATATTTGTGGGTTGATGTGATGAATATTGCTTGTCATATAATCATCCGTGTTTATAATAAAACTGGAAAAATAAAATAGCATATGAAATATGGTTTGAGAAAAAATCAAGCATAAAATACTTTTCTACTTTCGAAAGAAGCCGTTACATTTTACGTGACCGTGAAAATTGAAAAACTTTTGATGCAAAAAGTGATGAAGAAATATTATTGGGATATGCATTAAATAGTTGTACATATCGTGTTATAAACAAGAGAACTAGGGTAATTCAAGAATCGATAAATGTTGTAATTGATGATCATTTAATTAATTCTCATCTTCACCAAGATGATGGTGATGGTGATATCATTCTTATTAATTAAATTTAACCACCATCCAAATTAGATTTTACTGATTTAAGGTTGGTCAAAGTGTAAGACTTGTATCTTAGTCCATACCATTCTGTAGATTCCCGTGATCTTCCTTGTTGAATTCAGGTGACCTGCAACCTGTAATTAGCGTTTACGCATAACCCTGAGTCGCACACTGTTAACCTGAGCCGACTCAACCCGAGACTTGTATCCTAACGACCGTGTTGTAACCGCAGTTCTAACGTTGTGACTTGCGTGCTGGTCCGATACCTAGGCTAGGAGATGTGCGTTCACGTTCAGTTCAAAAAAAACACCGTGCATTTACAAACCCAAGAGAGATTTCAAATCATGTCCCATCAATCCCATCAAATGTTAAGTACACATCACCTCACATGTCAAATACAACCCCATCCACAAGCAACCCCTAAAGTCAACTCTCTCTCTCTCTCTCCACCCATCAAGTACACCCATCACTCCCCATCACTCCATCACCCATCCCTCTCTCTCCTCACAACCCTCTCTCTCTCATTTCTCAAACCCATCTCCCAAGCAACCATAAGAATCGTCCAAGCTCCATGAGAGATCTAGGTGTGGCTCGCCTTTCTGCCACCTAATCCCACCATTCAAAGTCCATCTGAACCATTGAATCGCACCCCTTAAAGCTCCATATCACATTGGCAGAAGAAGGAAGAGAAGATCTATGGTGGGTGATCTTGGATCTATATTTTTGTTATATTTATTTATTTATTTATGTATTTTTTGGTAATTTAAGGGCCCACATATGGTGGGACCCACCTTGATGTATGTTTTGTATCCAAGAGGGGTCCATAGTGGTGGGGCCCCTCCATCATCACCGATCTCTCTCTCTATCTCTCTCTCTCTCTCTCTCTCTCTCTCTCTCTCTCCATGAACGATGGCCCACCTATAATGTCATGCCCCAGACTCGGTAACCAAAATCCCAAGGAACCCGATGGATGATTCTGGTCGTAACAGCCTCCATAGTATCGTATTCTCGGCTCCTGAGACAGGTTCCAATCCTGGGATCCTATAAGGAGGATTTGCATAACAATGTAATCATTATCAATATGAGCATATCCAAGATCACAGCAAGTACATCTGAGAATAACAAAGGCACACATCGTAAAATCCACTATAAATTTGAACTTTTACAACTTTCAGAAGGTCTAAAAGGACATACATAAGATGATAGGAGAAGGAAAGGAAGATCAGCAACACCGGGTCCTCAAGCTCCACTTAACTCTGTGCCCTGCAGCTACGACACCTGCCTAGAGTCTCCTGCACGCATCAATCGTGCATAAGCTTATAGAAGCTTAAAGGGTGGTGAAAGTTTGTGACAATGGTGTATAGAAGAATAGTAGGAGATGCAAGAAGGGAAATATGCTCAATGGAAAAATCACTAGCCTTACCAAGGCTTATCATGAATACGATGCAATGAGTATTGGATGCCATACCAAGGCAATGCATGAAGGGGCATGTACAGCCAATGTTAATGCGATGCAAGTAATGCTAGTGCTCATATCCAAACTATAAGTCAAGTACATTTCTAATCATAAGGAAATCACCGGGGTCCATTACACTGTTGAATGACTATAGCTCTACAGACCCCGCATAGTCAAATGAGTGTAAGAGACCTCACTACCCGCCTGTGGACAGCCAATCACCAGCAAGGCCTGACAGTAGCAAACCCATTTACGAGCTAGTTAGACTTAGCCTAACAATGTCCTCTACACACCGATCAGGTAAGGCCACACCCCTATCCAATCTACTACATAATAGTGGAAGTCACAGCATAATGGTATAAGGCCCTCGTGCGCTCATATATTCCACCCGGTCACGGTGTTGGAGCATATCCTTGGCACCATGAAAGTTTTAAAAATTTTACCCTTGGGCATCCTATGCACCCGATATGTTTAACTAATATTTTCGGTGTCCACACATACAGCCATCCACGAATATCCCTTTGGAGGTAAGGCCCTGATGAAGCAAGGGCAGATATCCACATGCTATGCAACGACAGATGCATGAATCACACAATCACCCATGCATCAATCCCAAGAACCCATCATGCTCTAAAGGAGAAAACTCCACCCCTCGGGGAGATACCAACATGTCCTACTCAATGGCACAACCATGGCCAATCATACATCAACCAAGCATGCATATGATGCATATGAGAGTGGGCCATGAAATGAATATGGGTGCCAATGGTGTGAAGATGAACTTTCTACCTAACCGTGAAGGGTCTAGGTACTTAACCAATTTCTCATAAGGAATACAACCTCTAGTGGGGGCCCATTTACCTGGGGTAGCCCACGAGACTAAGGATACAAGCTATGGGCTTAAATAATATAGAGATGGGCCTAGCAAGAAATTAAGGTGGGCATTCAACCACACTTAGAGGGGTCCATAATGGGGACATTTAACCACCATTTTCCCAAGGCATAACCAACCACAATCTATATAGCTACAAGGCCCAAGGCCCACATCCAAACCACAAAAATAAGCCATATAAAAAGGCATGAGAAAAATGGTTCAATACTACCTTCAACGACATGGGCCCAAGGAGAGGAATCAAGGCCCAAGCCCCAATGGCCATAGGACTCATACATTTAGTTGAAATTAATGGGCAACACATGAGCATAAAAACACGGCTTAAAAATAAGTTTAAGTTGGGTGAAATGGGCCCCACTATATCAGCCCAATAACTAGTAATCTAAGTGGGCAACCAAGGGCCTAATACCACCTTTATCTCAGCCTATAAGTCCATCAAAATGGTGAAAGTCAGCCCAACATATGGCTAAGCCAAGCTATGACATTTCAGCCCAATCGGGGCCCACTAAGAAGTCCCAAAATCTAGTTTATATTTGGGTCCCACAAATGATCATCAATGGAGACCCAAAACGACATTAATTAAGCCCAAGAATATTCTAAAATATAAGGGAGTAATAAATACCCAATTTTTTTCAATATGGTGGGCCCCACAATCATGGCCCCAATGGACCCTAGAACATCAAGGATGGGTCCCCAACTAATCTTTCACAAAGCCCAATGGGTTGGGGCCCAAAAGTTCCGAAATAACAAGGGACAATAATGTTCAGGAAGTTTCTTCATTCCATGCTGCTATCCTAAATTTGGACACTCCATTGGAGTGGGTCTGGGGCCTCTAAAATTTTAAAAATTGAGGACAAAGGTCCCTCATCATGCATAAAATAATAGAAAACCCAAAAAGGTGGCCCACCATCAGAGAAAATATTTTTGAATTATGGTTTTTATCAAGCCATATTGCTGGACTGCACAGCAGAAAAATTTGGCAGTCCAACCATCTTGGATCATTCTTTTGGATGCCCAAATGGAGTCATTTGGGGTTAAAATTTTATAGAGTGACACTTTCATAGGTAGGACACACTCCCATAAAATTTCAGAATTTTTTTGGATATTCCTAGTATTTTAATTAATTTAAACAAAACAGTTAGTTCAGAAAATCGAACAGACCTAGACGTCCCAACACGGTGGGCCAGTCCGGCCCTTACCACGGTATGTACAGGGGTCCATTATCTCTAAAATTTGGTAGGTGGGTCCTACCATGAGTAAAACAGACTCCTAAAAATTTTTAAAATTTTTAGACATCTATAAATATTTTAATTCATTTAAGGGAATAAATCTGTACTGAAAATTGGACTGATCTGGACACCATATTATAATGGGACAGTCCAGCCACCACCATGGTGTGTACAGGCATCCATTGGCCCCAAAAGTTTTTATTTGGATCCTACCATGGGTGAACCACCTCTCTACAAAATTTTATAATTTTTGGATACACATAAATATTTTAATTAAATTAGGAATTTCAATCTGTCTAGGAAGAAATGTTGTTGTCCATGCATTGTTTACCCAATAAGGCGGGCTCAAACTTCATCCAGGAGGAGAAAATGGAGGTTTAGTATTTTCTTCATAAAATACAGTAAGGTATGGTCCAAAAAAGTGACCCATCCCTTAGAGAAACCAAGATGAAGTATATGTTTTTCCTCCATACATATGGGCTGGACAGCCCAAAAAGGTAGACTGCCCACCCCTATGGACCTCCTTTTTGGGTACCATTTCATGGGCCATCTGAGGTATGACCCACCACACCTCAAGGTGAGGTCCACATCTTCTCATTATACCCCATAATTATAAAGAAAATAATAAAATTCATGATCCAAAAATTTATGCCAAAGATTAAACATGACAGTCCATGCAACAATCCAAATTTTTGGACAGCAATACATGGCTGGACACATCAGCCTATATCTCAAAATTTTTAGCCATAAAAAGGGTGTGTGGCCTTCCTTAGTGGGCCCCACATAAGTCTAGATCAAAAACTAAGACTAGGACACTTGCATCATTGATTAAGGTGTCCAAAGATCATGGAGTTGGGTGGTAAGGGTGTCCCACCTTGCTGGATTTTTATTTTTATTTATTTTGGAACATCCTAGGCCCACTAAATGGGCCACAAACACATCATCATCCACACATCAGAGAAAATAGAAGAAGAAAAGAGAGTAATCCGGCCATGGGGGTAAGGCCCCGCCACTAATGGGCCCTTCCAAGAGTCAATATCAACTATACAACAATGTTACTTCATCATGCAACATTATACCAATGCATGCATGATCTATGATTAGAATGATTGGTTAGGATACAATCCCAACATGACTTATAGGGTCTAGATGCCCTTGAAATAAAGTGGATGATACAATATATCATGATGGGGTCCATGGAGAATAGCCCCATCATGTTTCATGATATGTATGTAGGATGGGCCAAAAGGCCACATCCATGAGGTCAAATGGGGTCCCCCCCATGGATTGGTGGGTCCCATATGATCCATCTAGGAAGAAAAAAATAAGATCAAGGGTAGAAAAGAAAATCAAAAATTAAAATCACCCACCTTAATGGATTCTACCCAAAGTTACATCAATATACTCTCCATGCTCCAAGGGACATGTATCAATGGGTGAGATGGATTGTTGGAGGTTAGATGGGAGAGGAATAGAGGGAGAAGGGGCTGGAAAAGAGAGGGAGATGATAGGAAAGTTGCTAGAAATTCTAGCAATGGAGGAAAATGAGAGGGAGGGAGAGAATAAAGAGAGAAAAATGCCATAATTATTTTGTAAGAAAAGTCATCATGACATAGGGAAGAGATTACAATGTTTAGGCCTTTAGACTAGGTTTGGGTGGTGTTTGTTGAGATGGGTGGTGTTTCCATAGGATTTGTGTGGTTTGTGTGTAGTGTGTATAGGGACTTGTGTCATGGGTGATGGTGGTCCACATGCATTCCACCTAAGTGGGCCACATGATCAATGGTCATATAATAAAATGTACACAACTTTTGATCTACATATTGGATTTATGAGCGAGATATGGCGTTGGAAACTCAACGACAAAGTGGACAAGATGGCATAGGTCTCAACTCGATCCAAGTCGAGTCTACGTGACCTGACTCAAGGATGATCGCAAACAAAATCTGAGGGTTGCGGGTCGCCGAAATTTGACCGGTAGGACCACGGGACCACAAGAAATGAAATGCACACTCACACACACACATGCACACATGCGAACTCTGGTCGGGTCTCACATATAATGTATGTATTTTATCCATGTCATCCAACAAGTGGGCCACCTGGATCCCGATTTGGGGCATGCATGACCTAACGGTCACATAGGCTGGATGAAAGGGAAAAATAAATATCAGCCTGATTCAAATCTGGTGGCCCATTATGTGGGACCACCGTGATGTATATGTGCCATTCAGCACCATCCAGTTTACTAGACGGTGAGCGAAACGGTGGAAAAAAAATAAATAAATAAATATAAATATATATATATATATATATATATAGTATGTATATATTATAATATAATATTATATTATAATAATATAATATGATATAATATTATATTATATATATACGGTATGTATATATATACATATATTTATGTATCTGTATGTGTAGGCCCCATGTGGGACCCACCTATTTGGGATTTGATTGGCTAGTGTACGCTGGTCAGCAGCCAACCACATAGCTGCTATATGCAACAATTTCGGTGGGCCACCACCTGCCACCACCTTGATGATGCATTGCATCCACTGTCCAGCCCATGGATGGTGGGTCCCAACCATGATGCATGTGTATTATCAATGTCGTCCACCTGTTTTCATATGGGCCATCCATCTATTGGACGGCCAGTAGCTGGAGGCTGCCCCAAAGACGTCAGCAAGTTCTATGGGTCCCATGTGATGTATATGTTACATCCAAGCCATCTAGACGGTGGCACCCACCGCTGGACTGACGTCAGTAAGTTTTGTGGGTCCTACGTGTGGTATATGTTGGATCCAAACCATTCATCCACCATAGGGCCCACGTGATGTGTTTGTTTCCTCCACACCGTCCAGACAGTATTGGACGGCGCTAGACAATGTTTAGATGGTGCAGATTTACATAGAAAATGTTTGGATGGTGCTGATTTACATAGACAGTGTTTGGATGGTGTTGATTTACATAGACAGTGTTTGGATGGTGCTGATTTACATGGGAAATGTTTGAATAGTACTGATTTACCTGGATAATGTATGGACAGTGTTGACCATCATTAGTGGGCCATGTGCCCCATGGAATGATAGTGTACAGTGATATACATGTTACACCTACAATTATTGAAATGATTTTTGGTGTGGTCCAAGCCCACTTAAGGCCTATATGATGGGGCCCACCTGTTTGAGTCCTCGTATTTGAGGCCCATTTGATAGGGCCCACCTGCTTGAATCCTTATATTTAAGGCCCATGTGATAAGTCCCACCTGCCTTGTATTTGAGGCCCATGTGATAGGGCCCATCTACCTTGTATTTAAGGCCCATATGATGGGACCCGCCTGCTTGAATTTGAGGCCCATGGGCAAGGCCCATTGTGATGTATTCGAGGTTCATGGGCAAGGCCCATTGTGATGTATTGGTGGCCTATGGACAAGGCCCATTGTGATGTATTCAAGGCCCATGTGTGAAGCCCAATACGGTGTACGTGAGGCCCGTTACGTTGTATGAGGCCAATGGCCCACTATACGTTAGGCTCTATGTGGGCCCCTCCTTGGCACCAATGTTGGTTAAATGTCAACATTGATGGGCAATGATGGTTGAAAGTCCCCATTGTGACCTTTTCTTAGGCCTTATTAGGTCCATTCTCATCTTCTCTAAGTGGATTGACCTAGTCATTGGGCCCCATTTGTATGATCCATCTATTCTCATTGGGTTATCCCAAGATGTTGGGCCCCCATTGCTTGTTAATAGGATTACTTCTTTTATTTTGGAGTCCATCGAGGACTCATTTGGGCCCCATAGGGCATCTTGCGGGCCATGCAATAGTATGGTGAAGGAACCCTTTCCGAATCCTTAAGATTTTGGGTAGGCCGCTTAGGCCCAACCTTGATATAAGGGGGAGTACATCATCATCATCATATAATATGCTTAGTATAGCTCCACGATCCATGCCCATATGCATCACATGTATGCTTGATGTGAGGAGTGATTGATCATAACACATGTCATTAGGCAAATCATTATGGGACTCCCTGATGGGGGGAGTTGTCGATATGAGCGCGCGGTACGCGCAGGATTGCAATATGGTTGGATAATGTGATTTATACATCTTGTATTGTGTGACATGACTATTGTACACCCTAGCGACATCAAGGTCGTAGCCTCCACAAGAGTATCGTGGTTGGTAGGATTAGACACTAGAAATCTTGTTCTACATGCGGTGCTATAGATGTCCCTAGGTAAAATTCTTTAAACCCTTATGGTACCAGGAGGTTGCTCCAACATCTAAACTGAGTGGATGCATGAGCATCAAGTACTGATTACTAAAAGGTCGCGCTTTCCACTATGTCGTGGTCAGTTGGAAGGGATGTGGCCTTACCCGCTCGAGAGGAGGGGGCAAAGCTAGGCTGAATTTGACCAGCTCGAGGAATGGGTCCACTATCAAAAAGCCAAACTCGATATTGGCAGGCAAATAGTGAGGTCTCTTCCACTCACCTTCTTATGTGCGATCGGTCGGCAATCTAGTTTGGAGTGTACTAGACCATGGTGATATTCTAGAGTTGAGTTATATTGATATGTGGACTCAGATAAGGATTGGTATGCTTGAGTTACATCTATCATTGCATGGCCTTAGTATGGCCGACATCATTCATGCCTTGCATCACATGGCCTTGGTATGGCCAACATCTTTCATGCCATGCATTGTATAGCCTGGGTATGACCAGTAGTATTCATGGATTCATCAGCATGTTCAACATTACTCTGAAATTGCATAATTATATTACTATATTGCGCATACACTTTCACTACCCTCTAAGTTTTCAGTAAGCTTATGCACGAGCGTTGTATAGAGGTGACGTTGGACCACAGCAGCGCTGAGGCAGGAGCGCATGGTAAATCATTTTGGAGCTTTTTTTTATCATCATTGTATTCCCTTTATGCGCACTCTACTTATAAGTTTTTGATCATAGTGAATTTTATGATGGAGTTTTTGGTTGTTGTTTGTGGGTTATTCCTTTAGTTATGCTTATTACGAATCAAACTGATGTTGAAAATCCTCCTTGTAGGATCTTAGGATCGGAACCTAATAAATGAGTGCCAGGAGCTGAGAATGGAGTACTACGGAGGCTATCGACGCTGGATTTGGCGATCGAGAATTTTGTGTGCTCAGTTTTTGAATTTGGGGCGTGACAAAAAAACTATCCAACTAATCAAATTCTTAGTAACTCTCTTTCTGATGTTCAAACCAGAAGACAATTGGAAAATATTTACAATCATATTTATTTTACTTCCCAAATTGAACCAGCTAACATAAATGAAACGTTGTTTGATGAAAGTTGGATTTTGGCAATGCAAGATGAACTCAATCAATTTGTAAGAAATGATGTGTAGTATCTTGTTCCCAGACCACCTGATAAAAATATTATTGGAATCAAGTGGAATTTTAAGAATAAATCAAATGAACTTAGAAATAGTATTAGAAACAAGTCACGGTTGGTTGTGCAAGATTATACTCAAATAAAAGGAATTGATTATGATGAAACCTTTACATCGGTTACTCTCCTTGAATTAATCAGAATGTTCATTTATATTGCTTACTATAAAAACTTTAAAATATATTGAATAGATGTCAAGAGTATTTTTCTAAAAAGTGACTTAAATGAAGAAATATATGTTAAACAACCTAAGGGTTTTGAAGATCACAAACTTCCTAATCATGTGTACCGTCTTAAGAAAGTTTTGCATGGTTTGAAACAAGCACCTAGAGCATGGTATGAAAGGTTCACTAAATTTTTTACTTAACCATGACTTCTGGATAGGAAGTGTTGACAAAACTCTGTTTGTTAAGAAATCCAATGATGATATTTTGAGTGTTCAAATATATGTTGATGATATTATTTATGGATTCACATGTGTTAATCTACCATCTAAGTTTGCAGAACTTATGAAGTCTGAATTTAAAATGAGTATGTTTGGTAAGCTAATATATTTTCTTGGACTTTAAGTAAAGTAGCATGAAGATAAAATTTTCATCTTCTAAACCAAGTATACACATAATTTAGTTAAAAGGTTTGGATTTGAAAATGGTAGAAATTTAAATACTCTTATGAGTACAACACTTAGATTATATAAGAATGAATCATGTAAAAATATTGATTCTCGTATTTATCGAAGCAAAATTGGTAGCTTCCTTTATTTAACTGATAGTAGACCTAATATAACATTTATTGTTGGTATTTGTGTTAGACATTAAGCTAATCCTAAAAAATCTCATCTATTGACTGTCAAACACATAATTAGATATGTTACAAGCACTACTAATCTTAGTTTGTGGTATCCGCATGACACATCAATTCAAATAGCAGGATATACTGATGCAAATTAGGCAGAAAATATCAATGATATAAAATTTACTAGTGGTGAATGTTTCTACATTGAAAATTGTCTAGTCTCCTGGATGAGTAAAAAGAAAAACTTAATATCCTTATCTACTATAGAAGTGGAATATATTGTTGTAAGAAATGGTTCTACTCAACTTATGTGGATAAAGCGAATGTTGACTAATTATGGCATAATTCAAGATACAATGAATTTGTATTGTGATAATACCAATGCAATTAATATATCTAAAAATCTTATCAAACACTCTCGTACAAAACATATTAACATCAGATATCACTATATACGAGAGTTAGTTAAAGAAAAGACAATTTTGCTGGAATACATTTAAATTGAAAAGCAGCTTACAAATATTCTAAGTAAGTCATTTGAAAGTGTTAAATTTTCTAATTTAAGGCATAATATTGATTTGTGTTTTATTTAATTATCTTTTTGAAGCTAATATTTTTTTCTTTCTAAATCTTTATTTTTAAAAGAAAAATAAAAACTGAAAATAAAAATTATTTTCCACTAACCAAACAGTAACTGGACTATCCGATCAACTGACAATGGTGTCCAGTCAGTCGAAATTCATGTTGTACACTCTTTAAAATGTGCAAAAATCTTTTTTTTTTCCCCTAAATTCTCTTCTTCTTCTTTGGCTTGTCGGTGTCTCCTTCGGTTATCCATCTTTCATTCATTGCTTGTAAGTACATTTGTGTCCATTTTATTGCTAATTTAAGTTGCTCATTGCATTGTTATTGTCATTCAACCTCTTTTCTTGAGTCTTAAAACCCTTGTTTTGATTTATTTCGAATAGATTTGATTTCCTTTATCTTCATTTTTCCTTCTTAATTAAAAGTGATGGAACATTGATCTAAATGTGTTGTACACAAAGTGCAACCAGTTCCTCGTCTCGATCCATTTCTCATCAGCTCGGACCATCCATCCATTAGAGGATGACCTCGAAAATTTTTAGAATTTTAGATCAAGGAGCATTATCATTGAAAGGTCTGTAAATCTTAATCATATTGTTGAATATGGGTTGCATGAACTTCTTTTTAACTTTAGATGGGAAAAAGTTCTTTAAAGGCAGGAAATGCATATCGATCAATAGTTTAAGGGATGTATTCCTCTATTTCATATCTTTCTTTAGAAACTAACAACTTTTTTAAAGTAATTTTCTTAGATGAAATAATTTCAAGTACACCCTCCACCAACGCATCTTTGATAGAAATTGAATTGGCAGATGATGGAATTTTAATTGCTCCTCTAATGGACAAGATGTCAAATTCTAGAGATCAAATAATTCTCTACCATTTGGAAAACTTTTTCCTAAGTACTTTGTTCTTCATCACATTTTTACGTCTAATGTTTATCCAAGAGTCAGTAACAAAACCAATCTCACTCCATTTATGGGTTCATATCCTTCATGCGATACCTACTGAGTGAAAATTTATCTTCTAACTCTCATTTATTACTCCTTCATTCATTGTCGGATGCACCCAAAGCATGGTTCTCTTCCATTTAGTTACCTCATGACATTTCTCGCGTTATCTTTTCATGTCCAAATTCTTCCTATTGAGACACTGAAATCTGAGCCTCCTTTTAACTCTTCAACTTTACATATGATGAATTTAACTCTTTTGCCTGAGCAACAAGGTGTATATGTATATAGGTAGGAAGAGAAAGAATATGTTAATATGGATGACATTTTCAATGAATTGGAGGAAGAATCGGCAGAAGATGAAGATGATTCTAACTATCGACTCTTAAGTTTTGGTGAGAGATTATCTTCTTCAGAGCATAAGATGGATGTGTTGCATGTTTCTCAAGAAGCTTTGACTTTAAATCAAAAGCTTAACATGAAGTACATAAAAAAGTAGTTTCATTATATAAGCAAGAGCTTAAAGAATATTGATCCTACGATGCCAACTCTGTCTTCTTATGAATCTGAATGATGTTTATTGTCATGAGTTTCTGAATTCGATATCTTTCTTTATATTCTCAAATTGATGATCATAACTTGAAATGCTTGTTTAATATTAGAACTTTGTGAAATTTCATGTTTAGTGTTTAATATTTGATCATATTCTTACTTCTTATATATTTCTTATCTTTCATCTTCCTTTGTGAAATTATGACAAAAATGGCAAGAGATGATATCGATGATATATATGATATGTAAAAACAAGATTTTTCTTATTTTTTTTAGTATATTTTTTAGGGAGAACAGGGGGAGCGGATAATGTATTCTTCATATAAAATCTTGTACTAAAAGTTCTTGATTTGAAGCCTTTATTATTCTGATTCTAATTGTTGAGTTTATGTAATTAATTAAATATTTGTAAAGGGATGAGTGTGATGAATGTGGAATGATATGAATATGTAATATGTTATGTTTTGTCATGAAATTGACCAAGGAGGATATTGTAAGTACTAATATTTTAAGCACACAAGTAGATTGTCAAATTTCATAGAAAAAATGTATAAGGTATGGATCTTCAACACACTTCAGCTTTATTCAACATTTCAAGACTAGAGCGTAACTTAACATCTCAAGATTAGAAGACTCAGAAGGATTTTAAGAGAAGAATCATTTATATGTCAACTGTAAGACCTGTACCCTAAACCGTACCATTCCATAGACTTCCGCGTTCCACCCGGGTGAATTTCGGTAAAGTGCAACCTGTAATTGGTGTTTTTGCGCAACCCTAAATCTCATCCTGTATATCTATATTGACTCGACTCAAAACTTATACCCTAGTGACCGCATCTCGCGTACCGATGCGACACTCTGGCCAGGAGTTGTTGGGCCATGTTTATTTCAAAGAAAATACCATGCAAGAGAATCTCTAATTAAATCAATCCCATCAATCACATCACTAGTCAAAGTAAAACACTAATCCCCAAGTACAACCACCCTCCCCAAAGTCAACTTTCTCTTACAACCAAGTACACCCATCCCTCTCTCTTACAACTTCTCTCTCTCTCTCTCTCTCTCTCTCTCTCTCTCTCTCTCTCTCTCTCTCTCTCTCTCTCTCTCTCTCCAAGCAACCCAAGGTCCATGCTTCCATGAGAGAAGCTAGTGTGGCTCACCTTCCAACATCCCATCTCCACCATCCAAAGTCCATCTCAACCAGTGGAATTGTTCCCTTAGAGCTCCAGAACCTATAGGTGGAAGAAGGAAGATGAGATCTAATGATGGGTTCTTTCTTAGGGTTAAATTTATATATTTTTTCTTAGATTTGATGATTTGAGGCCCCACTTGTGGTGGGACCCATCTTGATGTATGCATGGTATAGGGAGGGCCCATAGTAGCGGGGTCCCTCCCCTTCTCACGTCTCTTTCTCTCTCTCTCTTTGTGTGTTGGTGTGTGGCCCACTTGATCCACTCTTCACAGCCATGAGGACCCACCATGATTTATGTGTGTATCCACATCATCCGTACATCAGACGTGGACCCACCTGATGGACGTGTATATCCACACCGCCCATCCAATGAAGCAGATTCAACTTTCAGGTGGACAGCAGTCCATCAGATGGGACGTGCGGAACCCACCTTGATGTTTATGTCTTACCGGGCTAAACTGTCCATCAGTGGGCCCGATCTAATTGGGGCCCAGCTGATAGGGATGGCACATCCAGCCTCCAGCGCTCCTTGATGAAGCAAAAACACAAATATCTTATTGATCTAAAGCGTGTGGCCCACCCGCGTGGGACTACCATTATATATATATATATATATATATATATATATATATATATATATATATATATATATATATATGTATGTATATATATATTATATCCTGACAGTCTAGGGTGTCTAGCAGCCCTGGACAGGCTATACGGCTGCTGGTGGGCCACACCCACATGGAGCCCACTAGATGTATGTGTTTCGTCCTTTCCATCCACCGTCTAGTGGATTGGACGATGAAACCCACCTGAGGTATGGATTTTATCCAACATCGTCCATTTGTTTTGGTAGGGTGGGATCCACCCCACACATGATGCACATGTGGGGGTAGGGCCATGATGGTGTAGTTTGTATCCACACCGTCCAGATGAGGACGGTGCCATGTGGTGCCACGTCTGATGTATGGGTCTTATCACATTGTCTAGGGTGCTGGACGATGGGACCCACTCCTAATGCATCTAAAAGTGCTATACTGATAAACCCTAAGTATTGTTAAATTTTGGTGTGACAAACCAAATCAAGTTTGTATCTTGATTTGTATCAAGCTTGGCATCTATTCACATTGAATCTTTGACGTTCATTTTTTTCGTGCTAATTTTATCTTGCTGATATCTACGATGAATTACCGAGATCTTCAAACTAGAAGAAAGTGAAGACTTTCATACATTGAGTGAAGATAGAGTTTTTAAGAACAGTGCGGTTCAAGATCTGGAACCAAAAAAGTTCAAGAACTCAAGACCTAGTTGAAGATTATATTTGGTATGTCGAGTTCAAGCTTTGAAGATCGCAAGAATTAAAGCTACTGAAGTGATCGATAGATTAAGTGTTCATATGTTCTATCTCACAAGTAAGGTATGATTGACCTAGATTGACCTTAGATCATGATTAGATCATTTCATACTTTCGGTCGGTCATTTTGGTCTTTTTATAAGTGTAAAATTATGTTCTTTCGACTAGCCCTAACACTGGCTTGACTAATCCTATTATTTCCTCGACCAATCCAGAATTTGTTATGAATTTTAAGAATTTTTTTGTTGATTTACGACCAGTCCTAGAAACTGCTCGACCAATCGTGTGAATAGTACTCGACCAGTTGTGTAGTGCTCAACTCATTTTTCAGCGAGTAATCTGAACTCACACGACCAGTCGTGTGGTGTCCACGATAAGTCGAGTAGGCCCCTCGACTAGTCGTGGCACCCACAAAGCCAGTCGTACAGTTAAAAAATCTTATCGCGCTAAAATTTTAAAAAATCTGTTTAGATAAGTCCAGTCGTAACTAACCAAAGGCCAGTCGTGCGAACTGATTTTTCACCTATAAATAGTGTTCAAATTTTAGAGTTTTCTATTCAATTCTTATCATTCTTATGCAATCACTCTGAGATAACTTTAATTACATTCTAACCTATTTTGTGCATATTTAAGATTCTTTAAAGTAGCTCTTATTTTTTATTTTGATTCTCTATTCAATTCTTATTTTAAAAAGGGATATTTGATTTACCCTTCCTTGAGATCAAAATCAATACAAAATCCTTGCTAAATTAATTAAAAATCATCTAGACTTAAAACCCTATACACTTGTGAGACTGAACGTTGAACATCTACGTCGTCATCAAGTTGGTTCTACCGAGCTGCTTCATAATCATCATACAGAAAAGTTTTTACTTTTTCTGTAATTCAATTTATTTTTGGTTTGTGAGATTGTTCCAAAAAATCTCTATTTTGGTTTTTCTTGAGGTGATCCAGAAAATCTCAGAGTGAGGGATTTTTTGAATTATGTAAGCCCATCTAAAGACACAATTGTGAAGGTTTTAGGTGAACCTTGAAAAACCTATTTTAATTAGTGAACGCTAATATCCCGAGGAAGTGGATATTAAGAGTTGAGTAGTTATTTGACTATTTATTAACAATTGGTGTACACACAAGCAAACCATTATAATTTTTTACATTTGGTAGATGTGTGATTTATTTCTTTATCTTTTATAGTTTAAGATTGTGAGATGTATTTGTGGATATGAATATTGTAACCTTTATATTTCAGCATTGTGTGGTGAATGTTGTAATAAATTAGTTTCTATTTCTTTCATATCCACTTGAGTTAAAGTTTTTGTTACTCACCCACGTTCTAGTAAGATTGTCCTATTATAAACCATTAGTTTTTGGTGTTAGGTTGTCCTTAGAACCAAGTTTTTATCAACCTCTTAATACTTGATTTTTAAGGTTGTTATTTACATTCTTTTTGTCTATCTTTTGTCTATATTCTGCATATTAATTTTTATTTGACATAGTCCTATTCACCCCCCCTTCAAGGACATATAGCTCGGCCTTTTCAACATCTGTTACATCCAGACCATACATCTGGGTCTGATCATGAGGTTATTGTTATATTTGCTCCGTCCGTGTCAAATGGGACCCTCCTTGATGATGTTTGTATATGCGCTCTGTCCATGGCAGGTGAGACCCAACTTTATGTATACCCATCTTAATGTATTTATTCTATGTCCACTCCGTCCACCTGTCCATGGACATAGGATTCACCTAATGTGTGGATGGAATCCATGCGGTCTGTAAGGCCGGTATCATGGTCTGTACCATTTCGTAGGCTTCCGCTGTCCTCTCTGTTGAATTCCAACAACCCTCAACCTGTCACCTGTGTTTACGTGCGATCCTAAGCCAAGTCCTGCATATCAAAGTCAACTCGACTCAAGACTTGTACCAGTGCAACCGCGCTGTCGCCACGGTTCCAACGTCGCGTCTCACGGGCCGAGGCGATACCCGAGCCAGAAGATATGGGCACGCATTCATTCCGAAGAAATGCAGTGCTTTGTAAATTTAGAGAGAATCTCTACGATCCGTCACATCAATCAAGTCAAGTATAGCCTCCATACCTCAATGTCACCTCACCCTATCCCAAGTACATACACCCATTCCTTCTTTTTCCCAAGTCAACACTCTCTCTCCTCACCCATTCCACCTTTACACTAAATTTAAACCAAACCATACTTCTCATTCTCATTTCTTACAACACCTACTCCATCCATCCATCACTCCTCTTTCTCTCTCTCGCTCTCTCTCTCTCATTTCAAACTCCATCTCCCAAGCAACCAAGGGAGAGTGGATGTCCATGGCTTCCAAGGAGATGAGAGCCTAATATGGCCCGCCTTCCTACCTCACATCTCCACCCTCCAAGCCTTATCTCAATTGTTGGATCACCTTCTTTGGAGCTATAGAATGAGTTGATGGAAGAAGGAAGAAGGGATCTTGAGGTGGGTGTTCAAAGCATTAAATTTCTTTGATTTTGATGATTTGAGGACCCACATGATGGGACCCATTTTGATGTATGACTGTATCAAGAGAGACCCATAGTGGCAGGGTCCTTCCGCGACTCCGATCTCTCTCTCTCTCCCTATCTCTCCCTCTCTCTATCCTTTGGTGATGGAATGTGGCCCACCTATGAAGTATGTATGATATCCATGTCGTCCATGCGTGGACCACACACGTGGGACCCACCATGTGGAAGCTAATTGGCTGGAGTCTTTACAGCAGCTATATTGCTGTTGCATTGACGTTGCGAAGTTCTGCAGGTCTAACCGAGGTATGTGTTATTCAAAGTCCCTCCATTTTACTTGAAACGGGACTCCACCTAGATGTATGTTATATCTCCACCATCCACCCTACTTCCCAGCTCATTTTAGGCATTGAGCCGAAAAATGAAGTTAATCCGAAACTCTGGTAGGTTGCACCATCTAAAACATTATTTTAATAGTGAAAGTTATTAGGGCCCATTGCAATATTTTCTATGCATCAAAATATATCCAATATTGAGCTTCTTAGACCCGTCATGAGCCCAGGAACCCAGTCAACGGACTGAATCCTCTTGATGTGAGCCCCACCTATGAAAAACTTCAGATAAACAAATATATATATATATATATATATATAAACAGCAGACGTTGTTGCTGTCAATGTCCAGAGAATGCTTCAACAAGTAACGTCCGCTACTTGGGTTGGTGCAGGGTCAGTGGGCCCCATCTCAAGCCCCACCATGATGTGAGTTGAACATCGACACCGTGCATATGATGGGTCCCCTTTAGGCATGGGAACACCCTAAAAATCTGTCGTTCATGGCACTCTAGGGGTCCACACCACTACCAACAGGAGATTGAACGTTTACCATTGAAACCCTTTTTGGGTCAGAGGAGTTTTGGATTTATATGAAATTTATTTTTTTTCATCTTAATCCAGATCTTTGTGACCTTATTAACAGATGGGATGGAAAATAAATGTTATGGTAGGCCCCATGTGGGACCCATCTGCTGTAGTGGATTGGCTGGTCCGCCATGCACCAACTATATAGCTAATTGACATCAACAAGTTCCATGGAGCCCATGGACGCCACCCTAATATATGTGCTCTGTCCTGCTGTGAGGTCGACCGTGATATATTTGCCATCTAATTTGTCTGTTCATTTTGTCCAGGACATGGGACCCACTCCACACGTGTTGCACGTGTGGAGGTGGGGCCCACCTTGATGCATGCATTATATATTCACACCGTCCAGCAGTTATTGGATGGTGGGGCCCTCCTTATTATATCTGTTGTATAAGCATACAGTCCTTATGCAATGTGGGCCAACTTGATGTATTTATATATCCACACTGCCCATCTCTAGACGTGGGATGTGGAGCCCGTATGATCTATGTATTTCATTCCATGTCGTCCATCTGCGTAGGGCCCACCTTGATGTATCCGTTGTACACATGGACCTCACGTGATGTATATGTTTTATATCAACACTGTCCAACTATCTGGACGGGATCCACCATGATGTATTTTTATCCGCGCCGTCCAGGGCAGGCAACTCATTGTGATGTAATTTGGGCCCATGGGTTGAGGCCCATTGAGATGTATTTGCGGCCTATGGGTTGAGGCCCATTGAAATGTATTTAGAGCCCATGGGTAGAGGCCCATTATGATATGTATTTAGAGCCCATGGGTAGAGGCCCATTATGATATGTATTAGGCCTGTTGGTGTGGCCCATTTGATGCATATGAGACCCATGCATAGGGCCCACATGTTGTGTTTTTAAGGCCCATGTGCAGGGGCCACCTATTGTGTATATGAGGCCCATTAGTGCGGCCCAGTGATATAGCCCACTTAATGTGTATGAGGCCCATTAGTGTGGCCCATTGATGCAGCCCACTTGATGTGTATATGGCCCATTAGTGTGGCTCATTGATGCAACCCACTTGATATGTATGCGGCTCACTGATACAGCCCACTTGATGTGTATGAGGCCCATTAGTGTGGCCCATTGATGCGGCCCACTTGATGTGTATGCGGCCCATTGATGCAACCCACTTGATGTGTATAAGGCTCATTAGTGCGGCCTATTGATATAGCCCACTTGATGTGTATGAGGCTCATGTGCAGGGCCCACCTGTGATGTACATTAGGCCCATGTGTAGGGCCCACCTATTGTGTATTTGAAGCCCTTAGGTTATGGCCCATTGTGATGTATTCAAGGCCCATGGGCAAGGCCTAATGTGATGTGTTTATGGCCCATTAAGATGTATTTCCTGCCCATGACATGCAGCCCAATGTGATGTATTTGAGGCCCATGTTATGCGGCCTGTGGTGATTTGTATTACGCCCAATGTCATGTGGCCCATTGTGACATATATTAGGCCCGTTTGAGGGGTCCATAGTGATGTGTATTAGGCCCATGTGATGCGGCCCGATGTGTTATATATGAGACCCATATGATGAGGCCCAATGTGATGTATTTATGGCCTAATGTGATGTATATTAGGCCCTTATGTGAGGCCACGAGCTCATTATATCTTTGTCTCTATGTGAGCCACTCCTTTGGAGCGATGTTGGTTAAATGTCCACATCAATGGGCAATGATGGTTAAAAGTCCACATTGTGACCTTTCCTTAGGCTGATTGTGAGGCATTATCGAGGTCGATTCTAATTATCAAGAACAACTCTGATTGTCGAAGCCGATTCCAATTGTCGAGGCCGATTCTGATTGTCGAGGCCGATTATCGACGCTAATCCCGATTGTCGAGGCCAATTATCGATACTGATTCTGATTATTGAGGCCGATTCCGATTGTCGAGGCTGATTTCAATTATCGATACTGATTCCGATTATCGAGACTAATTATGATTGTCGAGGCTAATTGTTGAGGCCAACTCCAATTGTCAATACCGATTTTGATTATAGAGGCCGATTTCGATTATCGAGGCCGGTTGTATAGACCGATTATTGATGCTGATTATCGGTGCCGATTGTCAATACCGATTATAAGTATGTGATAACATAACATCATGTACATGCCCATACGTATCATCTGCATACTTATTATGAGATATAGTTGACCATTGCATATGTCATTGGGCAGATTGTTGTGAGACTCCCTGATAGGTGGAGATTGTCTCACATAAGCGCACGGTATGTGCAGGATTGATGCATGACTGGATTGTATCACTCATGCATTGTGTGTTGTGATTACTATACGCCCTAGCGACATCAGAGCCATAGTCTCCACAAGCATGTCATGGATGGCTAGATGGGATAACGAAAATATTTGGTTTGAGCATCTAGGCACTTTGGATGTCCATGGGTGAAAGTGCCTAAACCCCTGTGACCAAGAGACGCCCCAACTTCTATACCAAGTGGATACATGAGCGCCCGAGTGTCAAAAATCAGTAGGCCGCGTCTCCCACTGTGTCGTGGTCGGTTAGGAGGGGGTGTGGCGTTATATTGTATACTTGATACATACCTTGCACTCACACTTACACCACCCTCTAAGCTTTCTATAAGCTTATGCACGATAGATGCATGCAAGTGATGTTAGGTTGCAGCAGCATTGAGCTTGGGAAGTGCAACGGTCTTCTGAAGCTTTGATTTCGATATATGTATTTTCCTTTCAGCACTGTATTGAAATGTTTATAATAGTGGATATGTGATGATGATGTTGCCTTTATGATTTGGATAAACTTGTGGTTATGCTTCTTATGAAATAAATGTACGTTGAAAAATTCTCCTTGTAGGATCCCAAGATTGAAAATCTGGTGAATGCATGCTGGGAACCGAGAATGGGGTACTATGGATGCTGTTGGCACCAGATTTGACGATTGAGAATTTTGTGAGCCCGGTTTTCGAGTACGAGATGTAACACCATCCGTCCATTTCAATAGGGTCCACCTTGATGTATTTATTTCACCCACGCCGTCTAAATTGTGTTGGATGGTGCTGGACAATGTTTGGACAATGGTGATTTACATAGACAATATTTGGACAGTGATGATTTACATAGACAATGTTTGGACGGTGCTGATCATCATTAGTGAGCCATGTGCCTCACAGAATGATTGTGTACAATGATACACATGTTACACCTGCAACTATTGAAATGATTTTTGGTGTAACCCAAACTCTCACTTAAGGCCCATTAATGTGGCCCATCCATAAGGCCCATATTGATCTATTTGTGGCCCATCCATTAAGGCCCAGCTTGAAATAATTGTGGCCTATTTAATGAGGCCTATTGTAATGTATTTTCAGCCCATTTGGTAAGACCCATTGTGATGTATTTCCAGCCCATTTGGTAAGGCCCATTGTGATATATTTTCAGCTCATTTGATGAGGGTCATTGTCACGCCCCAAACTCAGAAACCGGGCTCACAAAATTTTCGATCATCGAATTCGGTACCGACAGCCTCCGTAGCACCCCATTCTCGGCTCCCAGCACCCATACACCAAATTCCGATCCTGAGATCCTAAAAGGAGGATTTTCAACATAAATTTTTTTTATAAGCATAACCACAAGTTTATCCAAAATCACAAAGGCAACATCATCATCACATATCCACTAATATAAACATATGAACACAGTGCTGAAATGGAAATACATATATATCGAAAATCGAAGCTCCGGAAGACCGCTGCATGCTCAAAACTCAATGTTGTTGCAACCTAACATCACATGCACGCATCTATTGTGCAGGAGCTGAAAGGGTGGTGTAAGTTTATGAAAAAGATAAGTTTCAAGTATTCAATGCAATGCTATAATCATACAATGTTGAAATATTGGCAAGATCATGAATCATATGATAACAGAGTAAGCAAAAATACTGTAAGTCTATAAATCATTCAATATTGGAATATGCAATGCGGATCGGCTATGCAAATGTAAAATCATGGAGAGCCAAATATCATATACCAAGGATATAATACAATATATAAATCCTGCTAAGTCCATCTACGCCATATAAGTGTAGATACATAGCAACGCAAAATATCATATGCCTGCGGATGTAATGCAATATGCGATGCGAATGAAATAACTAAGCTAGAGTGTGAAGTTAGGAAGATTGTATGTAGTATCGCATGCTACGGGGTCCACCACAAGTAACTTCTATCCAAACCAGTTCCATACCTAAATTTGGATGTCATACTTAAAGTGATAAACTCCTGATCTCAGGTTAGTCATGCAACCCAACCGAAATCTTAGCCATTCCGAAGGTACACATAACAAACAATTGCGCACTATCAGCCGGAGTAGATAGTGAATGAATGAATAAATAAATGAATATACAACTCCTGCTCAATAATTCTATATAACAATACGGTACATCTCTAGGATCATCACCGGGGTCTAGTACACTCCAAGCCGGCTACCGCCCTAACCGCCCGCATAGCCCAGGGAGTGGAAAAGACCTCACTACTCGCTTGCCAGTAGTATACCAATGCCTACCCAACTCGTTAATAGCGGACCCATTTGGGAGCTAGTCAAACTCAGCCTAGCTTATAGCCCCCTCACTCGGGCGGATAAGGCCACACCCTCTCCCAACCGACCATGACACAGTGGGAGACGGGGCCGACTAGTATTTGGCACTCGAGTTCTCTTGTATCCACTCGGCTAGACATTAGGGCATCTCATGGCCTCGAAGGTTTAGGGACTTTCACCCACGGACATCCAAAGTGCCCAGATGCTCAAACCAAACATTTTCAGAGTCTCAAACCTGATGTCGCTAGGGCATATAGTAATCACAATCACACAATGCAAGATGCATGAGTCATGTAGTCTAATTAAGTATCAATTCTATGCATACCGTGCACTCATGTGGGATAACTCCACCTATCAGGGAGTCTCATAAACCATTTATACTATGGTATATGCAATGGTTAATCACATCTCATAATAAACATGTAGATGATGCGTATAAGCATGTATCATGATTTTATGCTGTCACATACTCATAATCGGTATTAATAACCGACATTAATGATCGACCTTAAAAATGTGGACATTTAACTAACATTGTCCCTAAGCAATGGCGCACATAGATCCTAACATATAGTGGACCCATGGCCTCACACAAGGGACTAATATATAACACCATGGACCTCATTCGAGAGCTTAAGACACATCACGATGGGCCTCCCATATGGGCCTAATATATATCACGATGAGCTCGTCTGGCCCTCAAATGAACCACAATGAGCCTCATCACATAGGCCTCATATACATCACATCAGGCCTTAAACACGGACAGAATACACATCACAATGGGCCTCAAATACAACCGCATATACATCACATTGGGCTTCAAACATGGGCCGAATGCACATCACAATGGGCCTCAAATACGTGCTGCATATACATCACATTGGGCCCCAAACACGGGCCGAAAGCACATCACAATGGACCTCAATTACAGGCTGCATATACATCATATTGGGCCTCGACAATCAGCCTCGATATCCAACCTTGACAATCAGAATCGGAATCGGCCTCGATAATCAGCATCGTCAATTGGAATCGGCCTTGATAATCAGAATCGTCCCCAATAATAGGACTCGACAATTAGAATCAGCTTCGATAATCGACCTCAATAATTAACCTCGATAATTGGCCTCGACAATCAGAATCAGAATCGACCTCACAATCAGAATCAGAATCAGCCTCAATAATCAGCCTTGATAATCAAAATCGAAAATGGCTTCAACAATCAGCCTCGACAATCGAAATCAGCCTCGATAATCAGAATCAGAATTGACCTTAATAATAGGCCTTGACAATATGAATCAGAATCGGCCTCAACAATCACAATCGACCTCATCAATCAGAATTAGCCTTGATAATTAACCTCGATAATCAGAATCAGAATCAGCCCCAATAATCAGCCTCAATAATCAGAATTAGCCTCGATAATGGGCCTCAACAATCGGCCTAGATAATTAGCCTTAACAATAGGCCTCGACAATCAGAATTAGAATCAGCATCAACAATCGACCTCAACGATTGAAATCAGTCTCAATAATCGGAATCAGAATTGGCCTCAACAATCGACCTAGACAATCGGAATTAGTCTTGACAATTGAAATCAGAATTGGCCTCAACAATTTGCCTCAATAATCAGAATCAAAAATAGCCTCGACAATCGGAATCAGTCTCAATAATCAACCTCAAGAATCAGAATCAGTCTCAATAATCAGAATCAAAAATAGCCTCGCCAACAGTCGGCCTCGACAATCGGAATCAGTCTCAATAATCGGCCTCATCAATCGGATTCAACCTCGATAATCAGACTCGATAATCAGAATTGAAATCGGCCCCAATAATAGGCCTCGAGAATCGAAATTGACCTCAACAATCAGAATCGGCCTTGCTAATCGGCCTAAGGGAAAGTCAAAATGTGGACATTTAACCATCATTGCCCATCAATGGGGACATTTAACTAACATTTCTCCCAAGCAGTGGCCCACATAAACATCATTACATACATTATAGTGAAATCACACATTACAACGGTCCGTACATTCATTGCATTGGGCCTCACTCATGTACCTCATGTACCTCATAATGGACCGTAATACATGGGCCTCATATGTGTCAAATGGGCCATAATATATGGGATGAAAAATACATCGCATTGGGCCTTACTAAATGGGCAGAAAATATAACGTAATGGACCTTACCAAATGGGCTGAAAATACATCACAACAGGCCTCATCATATGGGCTGAAAATATATCACAATGGGCCTTGTATACATCAAGTCGGACGCACCAACGGGTCGCACCATGTGAGACCCGGCCCTAGTTTACATGTGTGCATGAGTGTGTGTGTGTGAGTGTACAATTCATTTCTTGTGGTCCCGCAGTCCTACCAGTCGAATTTTGGCAACCCACGACCTTTGAATTGTGCTTGAGATCATTCTTGAGTCTGGTCACGTAGACCCGACTCGGATCAAGTTGAGACCTATGCCATTGCGAACGTTTCGTTGTTACGGTTCCGACGTCGCTTCTTGTGAGTCCATCCGATGTGTGGATCATAAGTTGTGTACATTTCATTCTATGGCCCTTAATTTTAATCATGTGGCTCACCTTGGAGTGGTGCATGTGGCCCACACTCCCTCTTTTGTACAAGTTCCAACACACACTACACACACCACCTAAATCTTCATAACTCACACTACCAAGACCTTACACACCACCCACACCTAACCTACCCTAGCAACATTGTTTCTAACTTCCTACTACAATGATTACTCTTCTCTATCCAAGGCAAGAGAGAGATGATTGCTTGCCTTAAAATCTCCTTCCTCTCTTTTTCTCTCTCATTTTTCTCCCTCCCTCTCTCTCTCTCCCTCTCTCTTCTCTTCTTCTCCAGCAACTTTCTTCCATTTTTCCAGCCCACTTTCCCTCATATATCCCCCCATCTAACCATTGAAATAAGATCTCAACCATAGATCCATGTACCTTGGAGCTTGAAGACCATCTTGGAGGTGTTTGCTTGAAGACCTTATAGGTGGGTGTGCTTATACTTAGAACCTTAGGATCTCCATTTTTTCCTCTTATTTCTCTTCTTCACCTCATGCTTGAAGCATGTGGGGTCCACCAAATGATGGTGAAGGCCCCATGTCTTCTTAGATGTGGTCATTGGCCCATCTTTTTGTGCATGCATTACTCATGGGTGGGGCCATTCTCCATGGACCCCACCATGGTTTTTTTTCTTAGTTTGAAGGATCCTTAGGTCATCTAGAGCCTTGATCCTTAGTGGATATGGCATCTCCACCATTGAATTTTGATTTGAAGATGCATGCATGGGTAGACCTTGTAATCCCATCAATATAGTATAATGTGTATGCATGAGTGATGAGGGGAAGGGCCTCAATGTGGCGGAGACCCTTCCTTTGTGGACGAATCTTTATTTTCCTTTGTTAATAATCTTCTGATCATGAGTGTGTGACCCACCTTGTGGACCAAAAATTTTAGGGCCAATGGACCCCTATACACACCATGACGAGGGCCAGACTGGCCCACCACGTTGGGACGTCCAGGTCTGTCCGATTTTCAAGATAGTTTATTTTGTTTAAATTAATTAAAATACTTAAAAATATCTAAAAATTCTAAAATTTTGTGGGGGTATGACCACCTATGGAAGTATCACTCTGTAAAACTTCAGCCTCAAATGACCCCTTTTGGACATCCAAAAGAATGGGCCAAGATGGATGGACTCCCAGATTTTTCTACTATGCAGTCCAGCAAATGCCTTGATAAAAACCATAATTCAAAAATATTTTTTTTGATGGTGGGCCACCTTTTTGGGTTTCCTCTCATTGTATGCATGATGAGGGACCTTGGCCCTCAATTTCTAGACTTTTAGAGGCCTTGGACCCATTCCAATGGAGTGCCCAAATTTAGGACAGCAACATGTTATAATTATGCTTGGCCTTGGGCTAAAATTTTGAGGAGTGAAGCCCACCACATTTATGAAGATCTTAGAGGAAATAATTTATAACTTTAGTTCCTTAAATGTTGGGCTTTGTAAATACACTTTTGAGGCCCACCACAGCTAAATTTAATTAGGTCTATGAATGTAGATAGTTGTTGAACTCTTTAAGCCCAATTGGGTTGAAACTTTCCAAATAGGCCCATTAAACTCTTGGGCCATTTTTACCATACTATTGTGTTAGGTTAGTTGGCTGGATTACACAAGTAGATGGGCCCTTGGTTACCCACCAAATTAACTTTATACTTGGGTCGGGTTGTAGGCCCAATTTACTTGACTAAGAGCATGACATTTGCCCATGTAGTTTGAGCAATGGGCTGCCCACTAGGCCACCATAATATATGGGATTAGTGGCCTTTATGTTAGGCCCTAACCTTTTCCCTATGGGCCTATAGTGGTATATATGGGTTGGTTTATGTGTATTCCCCTTGTACCCATATTTTGGTTAGGCCTTGGGCCGCCCTTTTTGAAGCCTAAAATAAGTGTTTGTGGTATGATTATGGCTGCTCATTTCTCATTTCTGATGTTGCATGGGCCTTGGGCCTTGATCCATGATCAATTAGAGATGGGCTACCTCTTGGGGACCAATTGTGGTTGGATGTCCACATTGGTGGACCTAAGTTAGGCCCATGGGCTTCTGTGGGTGGTTAAAGGCCCACCATAGACCCTTGATAGGCTGTTTCATCTATTTAGGCCTATACCATTGTTCTCCTTAGTCTCGTGGGCTATCCTAGGTATATGGGCCCCCCCACTAGAGATTGTATTCCTTATGAGGAATTGGTTAAGTACCTAGACCCTTCATGGTTAGGTAGAGAGTTCATCTTCACCTTATTGGCACCCCTATTCATCTTCATGATCCACTCCCATACACATCATATGCATGCTTGGTTGAGGTATGATTGGCCATGGTTGTGCCATTGTGTAGGACATGTTGGTATCTCCCTGAGAGATGGATGCTTGGGATTGATGCATGGGTGATTGTGTGATTTATGCATCTGGCATTGCATAGCTTATGGATATCCGCCATTACTTATCGGGGCTTTGTCTCCACAGGGATATTGGTGGATGGCCGTATGTGTGGACACCTGAAATATTAGTTGAGCATACTAGGTGCATAGGATACCCATGGGTGAAATTTTTAAAACTTTCATGGTACCAAGGATCTACTCCAACGCCATGACCGAGTGGAATACATGAGTACACAAGGGCCTTATATTGTTAGGTTGTGGCTCCCACTGTCGTGTAGTCAGTTGGACAGGGGTGTGGCCTTACCTCCCTGGTGTGTAGGGGGTATTACTAGGCTGAGTCTGACCTGCTCGTAAATGGGTCTGTTACTGTCAAGTCTTGCTTGTGATTGGCTATCCACAAGGGGATAATGAGGTCTCTTACGCTCGTTTGACTGTGCAGGGACTGTAGAGCGACTGTCATTCAGCAGTGTAATGGACCCCGGTGATTTTCTTATGATTAAAAATGTACTTGACTTATGGTTTGGATATGAGCACTGACATTACTTGCATCACATTAGCATTAGCTGTGTAAGCTCCTTCATGCATTGTCTTGGTATGACGTCCAGTACTCATCGCATTATATTCATGATAAGCCTTGGTAAGGCTAATGATATTCTCATTAAGCATGTTTCCCTTCTTGCATCTCCTACTATTCTTCTGTGCACCACGTCACACACTTACACCGCCCTCTAAGCTTTTATAAGCTTATACACGATTGATGTGTGCAGGAGATTCTAGGCAAGCATCGTAGCAGCAGAGCGTAGAGTAGAGCTGATCATTTGAGGGCTACAGTGTTGCTGACCTTTTTCTCTTTTCCTTTTATCTCATGTATGTCCTTTTGAACCTTATGGATAGTTGTAAAAGTTTAAATTTATAGTGGATTTTACAATGTGTGCCTTTATTATTATCAGATGTACTTGTTGTGATCTTGGGTAAACTCGTATTGGTAATGATTATACTGTTATGAAAATCCTTTTTGTAGGATCTCAGGATCGGAACCTGCCTCAGGAGCTGAGAATGGGGTACTATGGAGGTTTTTACGGCCAGAATCGGCTATTGGGTCCCTTGTGATTCCGGTTACCGAGTCTGGGGCATGATAGGAGTTGGTATCAGAGCATAACAAGTAATTCTAGAATGACTCAGGAGAACATCGCATGTCTGCCATGAACATGGAAAAAGTAGTGCCCCGAGATCCTTCCTTTCGCTCTGTATTAAGCCTGTAATTGTCCTGATTCCTTGTGTCGTCATTATTTTATAGACGATGTCGCGTGGTCGTGGCATCCGTGGTCGAAGCGCCCGTGGTCGTGGTGCCCGTGGACAAGGCGCTCGAGGTACCCATTCTACTCGAGCACATCCTGCTCGAGTAGTTGAGGATCCGATTCCTAAGGTCCCGATCTGGCTCGTTCCTCCAATTCAACCTGTAGCACCTGTACCTCCAGTTGCTCCAGTTCCCCCACCTATTCCTCTGCCTCAGCCTGTTTTTCCGGTTACAGAGGCTCCAGTTGCTCTGGTTCCCCCAACTATTCCCCCTCCTCAGCTTGATGTTCCAGTTACTGAGGCTTCTGCCCCATCAGCTGCGCCCGTGCCTCCACCCAAGGTGAGTGTTACCCCTGCCTTTTCGATAGTACCTATAGGAGCTGAGTATTTTCAGCAGTTGATGCAGCTTGTTACCACCGCATTGCAGACCCGTCAGCTAGCTACCGCTGAGGTTTACGGGCAGTCTGACTTACCGTGTGCTAGTGCCATAGCCCGAGAGTTCCAACAGCATGATCCCCTGAGGTTTAATGGTGATCCTGACCCTTTTGCCACCGAGGCTTGGCACACTGAGGTTGCGAGGATTTTTGACAATATACAGTGTCCTGTGGGCCAGAGAGTATTCCTTGCGACCTATCTACTTCATGGTGAGGCCCATCATTAGTGGTCATCCATATCTAGGATGGTCAGACCTCAGTTCGTTTGGACATGGGAGGAGTTCCTGACCCGTTTCGACCAGAAGTTCTTCCTTGAGCAGGTTCAGATCCAGCAGGCGATCAATTTTGAGACCTTAGTGCAGGGCGATATAACTGTATCTCAGTATGAGGCCCGTTTCTTGGCCCTGTCTAGATTTGCTCCTCATCTCACCAGCGATGAGAAGATGAGGGCCCGTCATTTTCTGACTAGGTTACGTCTTGCCCTTCGTAGCCGTGTGGTAGGGCATTGTTTGGAGATGTTCGACCAGGTTATTCATCGAGTACTGGTTTAGGAGGAGGACTGGGCTATGACCCAAAGATTGAGAGAGCAGAGTTCCGGTGGAGACCGGAAGAGGAGAGCGTCAGCTGGAAGTTCTAAGCAGCACCGTAAGTAGAGATGGAGGGGCAGATCAAGATTTCAGCAGCCTATGGTTCAAACAGTAGCTTCTTCCTCCTCATCAGCACCGCCAGTCGCTTTATCTTTCGGCCCCTTTTCTGGTGTATGCTTCGGGTGTGGACAGGTCGGGCATCGGAGGTGTGAGTGCCCTCTCCCCATTCAGCAGCAGAGGCCACCGTAGTTGCTACCTTCTCGTCCTCCTCAGCAGCAGCAGAGAGTTCAGCTTCCACCAGTCGCTCCTAGGCTCCTCCTCAGCAGCAGAGGCAGCCAGGAAGACCTCCTCAGCAGAGACAGCACCAGCAACGACAGCACCAGCCAACATCAGCAGAGGGGATATCTATATGCTGTTCGATCCTTGGGTCCAGTGTGTATAGCAGCCTAGCAGTCTTAGACTCAGGACCCTCAGTCTTCTGCTTTGCTTCCCCTACCAGCTCAGGGCCGTTTTTATTCTGCGTAGCAGGCGCTAGGCCAGGACCCGCAGTGATCGACCGGTGGAGTCGTTGAGGATATTCTTCTTGTTTCTGTTTGCATTGCTCATGTTTTGTTTAAATCTGGTGCTTCTCATTCATTTGTGGCCGAGCAATTTTACTGATCGACCGGTATTCCATCAGAGTCCGTGTCCGAGGCCTTGACCGTTTCGACTCCTATGGGAAAGTCTGTGATATTGACCTGTCACTGTCCTTCTTGCCGGTTTTAGTAGGTAAGATGTTCCTTCTTGCTGATCTATTCGTGATGTCAATGGCAAGATTTGATGTGATTCTGGGTATGGACTGACTTGTGGAGTATCGTGTCATCTTAGACTGTATTGTGAGGATAATTACATTTCATATTCCAGGCTTGCCAATATTCCAGTTCGTTGCCAAGCCCAGAGGAGAGCCGTTATCTAGCTTCTTGGCTTCGGTCGTTAAGGATTCTGTGGCAGAGAGTATTGAGCAGCTGTCAGTCGTTTGTGAGTACCCAAATGTGTTTCAAGAGATTTAGGGTTTGCCACCGCGTCGACAGGTAGAGTTCCAAATTGATTTGGTGCCCGGTACCACGCCTATCTCAAAGGCCCCCTACCGGATGGCACCGTTGGAGTTGAGAAAACTGCAAGAGCAGTTGGATGAGCTCCGGGAGTTAGGTTTCATTCGTCCTAGTAGTTCACCTTAGGGAGCCCCGGTACTGTTTGTGAAGAAGAAGGATGGTTTGTTGCGACTCTGTGTAGATTATCGTGAGCTCAACAAAGTCACCATCAAGAACCGATACCCGCTTCCCTGTATTGATGATCTGTTTGACCAGTTACAGGGCGCGCAGTATTTTTCTAAGATAAACTTGCATTCCAGTTACCATCAGATTCGGGCCCGAGAGCAGGACATTCCGAAGACGGCTTTTCGGACACGTTATGGTCACTTCGAGTTCCTGGTCATGTCATTTGGACTGACCAACGTGCCCGCCATATTCATACAGCTGATGAACGAGGTTTTTCAGTCGTTCCTCGATCAGTTCGTGGTGATATTCATTGATGATATTCTTGTATATTCAAGGAGTCGTGAGGACCATGCCGAGCACCTACGAATTGTACTTGATAGCCTCCGTGCCCACTAGCTGTATGTGAAGCTGGAGAAGTACGAGTTCTAGCAGGAGGAGATGAAGTTTCTCGGTCATGTGGTAACGAGGGAGGGTGTCGCCGTGGACCCCTCGAAGGTTGATGCAGTGCGTCAGTGGGGCCAGTCCACGAATGCGTCTGAGATTCACAGCTTCCTTGGTCTAGAGGGATATTATCGACGATTTATCGAGGGTTTCTCCCGTATTACAGCACCACTAACCCGGTTGACGCGAAAGGGCGTCGAGTTCATCTGGAGTGATGCCTGTGATAAGGCATTTATAAAGTTGAAGGATGGTCTCACGTCTGCTTTTATTCTCTTCCTGATGGGAGTGAGGGTTTTATTGTCTTTACTGATGCCTCTAGAGTTGGCTTGGGTGTTGTACTGATGCAGCATGGGAAGCCAGTGGTGTATGCCTCGCGCCAGCTCAAGGTCCATGAGCTAAACTACCCCACTCATGATTTAAAGCTTGCAGCAGTTGTCTTCGGGCTGAAGGTGTGGAGGCATTATCTATATGGGGTGAGGTTCGAGCTCTTCTCGGATCATAAGAGCTTAAAGTATCCATTTTGCAGACCGAGTTAAACCTACGGCAGAGGCGATGGATGGAGTTATTGAAAGATTATGATTTTGACCTTCAGTACCACCCGGGCAAGGCGAACGTGGGCGCGGATGCGCTCAGCCGTCAGCCACGAGGCCTAGTGGCACATATGATGGTTCGACAGTGGGAAATGCTCGAGGATGTTTCAGAGTTTGACTTTGAGTTCAGTCTTTAGTCTTCCATTGTTCAGCTTTCGAGCTTGTCGATTCAACCCTCCTTGGTGGCTAGGGTGATCAAGGCTCAACAGACGGATGAGTCACTTCAGGAGTACCGAGCAGAGGCCGCCTTCGTGGAGCAGTCAGATTGGCATATTGGTTTCGATGGTGGGTTACACTTCAAAGGCTGGTTATGTGTCCCGGACATACCAGAGTTGCGTCGTGATCTGATGATCGAGTCACACCGATCGAGACTTACTATCCACCTGGGCTCCACGAAGATGTATCGTGACATGAGGAGGTAGTACTTCTAGCAGGGGATGAAGTGCCAGATTGTGAGTTTTGTGGCAGGGTGTGACACATGCCAGCCTGTCAAGGCCGATCATCAGAGACCCCCTGGTCCCTTGCAGCCGTTGAACGTTCCAGAGTGAATTTGGGAGCACGTATCGATGGATTTCATAGCAGGTTTACCGAGGACTCAGCGCGGTCACGATACCATCTGGGTTATTGTCGATCTTTTGACGAAGACGGCTCATTTCATTCTGGTGCGTGCTACCTGGTCGATGGATCGGCTTGCAAAGGTGTTCAGTGAGGAGATTGTGAGACTGCACGGTGTCCTAGTTTTAATCTTTTCAGACCGAGACTCCAAGTTTACGTCTTAGTTTTGAAGGAGTTTTCAACAGGCGTTGGGGGTCACTTTGCATCTCAGCACCGCTAATCATCTGCAGATGGATGGGCAGACCGAAAGGGTCAACCAGATCCTTGAGGATATGCTCAGGGCTTATGTGATCGACTTTGCGGACAGTTGGGATGAGCATATGTGCCTCACTGAGTTTGTATACAACAACAGTTATTAGGCGACTATCGGCATAACTCCTTTTGAGGCACTTTATGGTAGACCATGCAGATCTCCTAGTTGTTGAACCAAGGTTGGAGAGCGTCGTCTCTTAGGTCCCAAGCTTGTGCAAGAGACATCGGAGGCTATTGATGTTATCAGGCAGAGGATGCACATAGCTCAGAGCCGACAGAAGAGTTATGTTGATCGTCGGTGTCGACCCCTTGAGTTCGCAATCGGGGACATGGTGTATCTCAAGGTCTCGCTTATGAAGGGCGTGGTTCGCTTTGGTGTGAAGGGCAAGCTCGCCCCAAGATTTATTGGACCTTTTGAGATTACCGAGCGCGTAGGCGTTGTGGCTTATAGGCTTGCCTTACCTCCTGAGTTATCCATGATCCACGACGTGTTTCATGTTTCTATGTTGTGAAAATGTGGGTTGGATACTATTCCCGTGATTGATTGACAACCACTTAAGGTCCGTGAGGATGCTTCTTACATTGAGCCGTCAATTCGTATTCTTGATCGGAATGAGCAAGTCCTCAGGACCAAGGTCATTCCCTTGGTGAAAGTGCAATGGGGTCATCATTGAGAGGCCGAGGCGTCTTGGGAACGTGAGGCCGAGATTAGAGAGTGTTATCCCCATTTGTTTGATGATTGATAGATATATGATTGTTTGTATTATCTTTCTTATATGATGATTAGTATATGATGGTGGTGTTTTATCTTTTATTTTGTCTTAGATTGGTCAATTTTGAGGATAAAATTTCTTTATTGGTGGGGAGGGTTGTGAGACCTGACCCGAGTTTGCATGTGTGCATGAGTGTGTGTGAGTGTTCAATTCATTTCCTGTGGTCCCACAGTCCTACCGATCGAATTCTGGCAACCCGTGACCTTCGAATTGTGCTTGGGGTCATCCTTGAGTCCGGTCACGTAGACCCGACTCAGATCGAGCTGAGACCTATGCCATTGCGACCGCTTCGTCGTTGCGGTTCTGACGCCGCTTCTTGTGCGTCCATCCGATGTATGGATCATAAGTTGTGTACGTTTCATTCTATGGCCCTTAATTTTAATCATGTGGCTCACCTTGGAGTGGTGCATGTGGCCCACACTCCCTCTTTTGCACAAGTTCCAACACACACTACACACACCACCTAAATCTTCATAACTCACACTACCAAGACCTCACACACCACCCACACTTAACCTACCCTAGCAACATTGTTTCTAACTACTTACTACAATGATTACTCTTCTCTATCCAAGGCAAGAGAGAGATGATTGCTTGCCTTGAAATCTCCTTCCTCTCTTTTTCTCTCTCATTTTTCTCCCTCCCTCTCTCTCTCTCCCTCTCTCTTCTCTTCTTCTCTAGCAACTTTCTTCCATTTTTCCAGCCCACTTTCCCTCATATATCCCCCCATCTAACCATTGAAATAAGATTTCAACCATAGATCCATGTACCTTTGAGCTTGAAGACCATCTTGGAGGTGTTTGCTTGAAGACCTTGTAGGTGGGTGTGCTTGTACTTAGAACCTTAGGATCTTCATTCCCTCCTTTTATTTCTCTTCTTCACCTCATGCTTGAAGCATGTGGGGCTCACTAAATGATGGTGAAGGCCCCATGTCTTCTTGGATGTGGCCATTGGCCCATCCTTTTGTGCATGCATTACTCATGGGTGGGGCCATTCTCCATGTACCCCACCATGGTTTCTTTTCTTAGTTTGAAGGATCCTTAGGTCATCTAGAGCCTTGTTCCTTGGTGGAGATAGCATCTCCACCATTGGATTTTGATTTGAAGATGCATGCATGGGTAGATCTTGTAATCCCATCAATATAGTGGAATGTGTATGCATGAGTGATGAGGGAAAGGACCTCAATGTGGTGGAGACTCTTCCCTTGTAGATAAATCTTTATTTTCCTTTGTTAATAATCTTTTGATCATGAGTGTGTGGCCCACCTTGTGGACCAAAAATATCCAGACCATCCATGGAAGGTGTACATCCATGACAGTCCACCCTTGGACGTTGAAGCCCCTAATCCACCTATATGGGGCACATGCAAAGGGTATTTTGTAATAGGAAGGGTTTGAATATTTGTGGGGACCACTGGGGTGGTCCATACCATGATTTTCTTGGATTAAATTCTCTTTTAAATAGTGTTTATATTTATTTATTTTTTGTTATATAATGCTGTCCAGAACCATCTGGACAGATTTTTGTGTCATTTTAAGGCCAGATTTCTTGGCATTTAGAGGGTTATTGGGTCCCATGTAATGGATGTTTCTTAAAGGTGTGGACCCCACCTATAATCATGCTAAATTACAGCCCCAACTGACTTTCATTGGGGTCCCAAAGGTGTGGTCCAAGTGAGGTAGACAGTCTAGATTTTCTACACTGTTCCAGCAACTTTCCACCCTGGATAGGTTGAATTTTTGAAATTTATTAAAATATCTGTGGGTGTTTAAAAATTATAAAAATTTATAGGGGGTGGCCCACTCATGGTAGGACCCACCTGCAAAATTTTGGGGCCAATGGACACCTATACACACCATGGTGGTGGCTGGACAGGCCCATTATAATATGGTGTCCAGATCAGTCCGATTTTCAGGATAAATTAATTTCATTAAATGAATTAAAATTTTATAGATGTCTAAAAATTTTTAAACTTTGTAGGAGTGTGTTCCACTCATGTTATGACCCACCTACCAAATTTCAGGGCCAGTGGACCCCTATACACACCGTTGCGAGGGTCGGACTGGCCCACCACGTTGAGACGTCTAGGTCTGTCCGATTTTCTGGACAGTCTGTTTTGTTTAAATTAATTTAAATGGTTAAAAATTCTAGAATTTTGTGGGAGTGTAGCCCACCTATAGAAGTATCACTCTGTAAAATTTCAGCCTCAAATGACCCCGTTTGGGCATCCAAAAGACTGGGCCAAGATGGCTGGACTCCCAGATTTTTCTGTTGTGCAGTCCAGCAAATGCCTTGGTAAAAACCATAATTCAAAAATATTTTTTTTGAATGTGGGCCACCTTTTTGGGTTTCCTCTCATTGTATGCAAGATGAGGGACCTTGACCCTCAATTTTCAGAGTTTTTGAGGCCTTGGACCCATTCCAATGGAGTGCCCAAATTTCGGACAGCAACATGTTATAATTATGCTTGGCCTTGGACTAAAATTTTGAGGAGTGGGGCCCACCACATTTATGAAGGTCTTAGAGGAAATAATTTATACCTTTAGTTCCTAAATATTGGACTTAGTAAATGCACTTTTGAGGCCCACCACAGTTGAATTTAATTAGGTCCATGAATGTAGATAGTTGTTGAACTCTTTAAGCCCAATTAGGCTGGAATTTTCCAAATAGGCCCATTGAACTCTTGGGCCATTTTTACCATACTATTGTGTTGGGTTAGTGGGCCAAATTACACAAGTATATGGGCCCTTGGTTTCCCACCAAATCAACTTTATACTTGGGCCGAGTTGTATGCCCAACTTACTTGACTAAGAGCATGACATTCGCCCATGTGGTTTGAGCAATGGGCTGCCCACTAGGCGACCATAATATATGGGATTAGTGGCCTTTATGTTAGGCCCTAACCTTTCCCCTATGGGCCCATAGTGGTATATACGGGTTGGTTTATGTGTGTTCCCCTTGGACCCATATTTTGGATAGGCCTTGGGCCGCCCTTTCTAAAGCCCAAGATTAGTGTTTGTGGTATGATTATGGCTGCTTATTTCTTATTTCTGATGTTACATGTGCCTTGGGCCTTGATCCATGATCAATTAGAAATGGGCTACCTCTTGGGGATAAATTGTGGTTGGATGTCCACATTGGTGGACCTAAGGTAGGCCCATCGGCTTCTATGAGTGGTTAAAGGCCCACCATAGACCCTTGCTAGGCCATTTCATTTATTTAGGCCCATACCATTGTTGTCCTCAGTCTCGTGAGCTACCCCAGGTATATGGGCCCCCCCACTAGAGGTTGTATTCCTTATGAGGAATCGGTTAAGTGCCTAGACCCTTCATGGTTAGGTAAAGAGTTCATGTTCACCTTATTGGCACCCCTATTCATCTTCATGGTCAACTCTCATACACATCATATGCATGCTTGGTTGAGGTATGATTGGCCATGGTTGTGTCATTATGTAGGACATGTTAGTATCTCCCTGAGAGATGGATGCTTGGGATTGATGAATGGGTGATTGTGTGATTCATGCATCTGACAATGCATAGCTTGTGGATATCTGCCCTTACTTCATCAGGGCTTTACCTCCACAGGGGTATTCGTGGATGGCCATATATGTGGACACCGAAAATATTAGTTGAGCATACCGGGTGCATAGGATGCCCATAGGTGAAATTCTCAAAACTTCCATAGTACTAAGGATCTGCTCCAACATCATGACCGGGTGGAATACATGAGCGCAGAAGGGCTTTATACCGTTAGGCTACGGCTCCCACTGTCGTGTAGTTGGTTAGGTAGGGGTGTGGCCTTACCTGCCCGGTGTGTAGGGGGCATTGCTAGGCTGAATTTGACCAACTCGTAAATGGGTCCGCTACCGTCAGGCCTTGCTGGTGATTGGTTGTCCACAAGTGGGTAGTGAGGTCTCTTACACTCGTTTGACTGTGTGGAGTCTGTAGAGAGACTGTCATTCAGCAGTGTAATGAACCCTGGTGATTTCCTTATGATTGGAAATGTACTTGACTTATGGTTTGGATATGAGAACTGACATTACTTGCATCGCATTAACATTGGCTGTATAAGCCCCTTCATGCATTGCCTTGGTATGACGTCCAATACTCATCGCATCGTATTCATAATAAGCCTTGGTAAGGTTAGTGATATTCTCATTAAACATGTTTCTCTTCTTGCATCTCCTACTATTCTTCTGTGCACCACGTCACACACTTACACCGCCCTCTAAGCTTCTATAAGCTTAGGCACGATTGATGCGTGCAGGAGATTCTAGGCTGGCGTCATAGTAGCAGAGCGTGGAGTAGAGCTGATCATTTGAGGGCTACAGTGTTGCTAACCTTTCTCTCTTTTCTTTTTATCTCATGTATGTCCTTTTGGACCGTATAGATAGTTGTAAAAGTTCAAATTTATAGTGGATTTTGTGATGTGTTCCTTTGTTATTCTCAGATGTACTTGTTGTGATCTTGGGTATGCTCGTATTGGTAATGATTATACTATTATGAAAATCCTCCTTGTAGGATCCCAGGATCTGAACCTGCCTTAGGAGCCGAGAATGGGGTACTATGGAGGCTGTTATAGCCAGAATTGGCCATCGGGTCCCTTGTGATTCCGGTTACCGAGTCTGGGGAGTGACACACCAATGCGCCTCATAAACATCAAGTGGGCCGCGTTAATGAGTCGCACCAATAGGCCTCATCAAGTGGGCTGCATCAATGAGACGCACTAATGGGGCTCATACGCATCAAGTGAGCTACATCATTGGGCTGCACTAATACACATCAAGGTAGGCCTCAGGGGTGGGCCACAAATATATCCAACTAGGCCATTAAAATATCATATTGGGCCTCGATAAAAGGGCACAAACACATAACAAGTGGGCCCTGCATATGGTCCCTCAAATACACCACATAAGCCATATAAACATCAAGTGGGCTGCATTACATGGGCCTCATATATAACACGTCAGGCCTCATGGACGAGCTATAAATCCATCGAGGTGGGCCTCATGAATGGGCCATAAATACATCAAGACGGGCCTCATGGATGGCCACAAATACATCAAGGTGGGCCTCATCACATGGGCCGCACCAAAATTCATTTCAAAAGTTGTAGGTGCAACATGTGTATCACTGCACACTATCATTCTATGGGGCACATGGCCCACCAATGATGATCAACACCTTCTAAACATTGTTCATATAAATCACCACGGTCCAAACATTGGACATGTAAATCTGCACCATCCAAACATTGGACAGCACCACCCAACATTGTCCAACACCGTCCAACACTATCTGGATGGTGTGGATGAAACAAATACATCATGGTGTGGCCATAGCACCACCCAAACATTGTCCAGCACCGTCTAATACTGTCTGGATGGTGTGGATGAAACAAATACATCATGGTTTGGTCCCACAGAACCTGCTGATGTCAATACAGGTGGGTCTTCACAATAGTGGATGGTGTGGATCTCACACCAGAGAGGCGAGTCCCACATACTACTGATGTCTCATCTCAAATGAATACCTGGTGCGAGATAAACCAGCCAATCCACTCCTCTCAGCAGGTGGGTCCCATGTGGGGCCCACTAGATATATATGTATATATATATCAAATATTATATAATATGTTATTGTAATAATTTTTTTGAAAGGATGCAGCATCCAGCATCTATTCTAGACGGACAGTGTGGATTAAATCCATACATCACCGCAGGCTCCACATGTATAAGCAGATGGGCGGTTTGGATATATAATATATGCCTTAAGATGGGTCTCATCCCACACATGCAGCACGTGTGGAGTGGGCCCTACATGGCTGCTGAAAGGAAAACGAATGGAAGGTTTGGATATAATGTAACCTCATGGTGGGCCATTTGCTGTTGAGAATGCAATGGTGGGTGTGGCCCACCAAGATATACTTAATATAATATGTTATATTATATAATATTATATATATGTATATATCCATTATAGTGGGTGTCTAGATCCACCGTCCAGATCGTGGACGTCTGGATGGTGTAGATCACCACATAATCAAGGTAGGTCCACACGTGTGGCCCACATTAGCTTTAGATCAAACTGATACTTGTGCTTTCCTTCAATTAGGTCCGTCTAAACGGACTGCCATGTGGGCCCACTTAGTGGACGGCATGGATAAAATACATATTTCATGGTGGGCCATGCACACACACCATTATCCATACAAGAGAGAGAGAGAGAGAAATGGTGAGATGGAGGGACCCCGCCACTATGGGCCCCTCTCTTATATAATACATACATCAAGTGGGTCCCAAATCATGTAGACCTTACATCAAAATCAATTGAAATGAACACCCACCTCAAGTTCCCTTCTTCCTTCTTACATCAACATGTTCTATAGCTCTAAAGAATATGATCCAACGGTTGAGATGAGGCTTGGAGGGTGGAGATGTGAGGTAGAAAGATGTGCCACACCAAGCTCTCTCATGGAGGTAGCTTGGATGTGGGTTGCTTGGGAGAAATGAGAGAAAGAAGAGAGATGAAAGAGATGAGAAATGTGAGTGATGGGAATACTTGTGTAAGAGAGATAGTTGACTTTGGGGATCAATAGTTGTACTTGGGGATGGGTGTGTGTGATGGGAGTGATGTGTACTAGATTGATATGATTGATGGGATTGATGTGATGGATTCTCTTGGGATTAGCAACGTATAGTGTTTTCCTCCAATTGAACACGGGCCCACATCTCCTAACCCGGGTATCACCTCGGTGCATGAGATGTAGAGTCGGAACCGCAGAGACGGCGCAATCGCTAGGGTACAAGTCTCGGGTCGAGCCGACTTCGAAATACGGGATACAACTTAGGGTCACGCCCAAATGCCAATAACAGATTGTGGATCACCAGAATTCAACTGGGAGGACCGCAAAAGCCTACGGAATGGTAGGGGCTAGGATACGTGCCTTACAGTTCTCCCCACCTAATAAAAATTTCATCCTCAAAATTTACTATCACGCAGGACAACTCAAGGGAAGAGGAAGCATCGACTTATAATAAATCCATAAACAAATAGCACTATCTAATCTGAACCTCGTGCTCTCAAGATGCCTCATCAATGCTATGATGACCCAACTAATCTCGGATCTCGGATCAAAAATGATCAAAGCTCGAATACTAAGCAGCCTCACAATCTCAATAGTGGGGAGCTATGTCAGAAAATCTCTAAGTTATTCGAACTCGGGGATCTAACCATTCTAAGTTCTCAACAATCATAAAGTGTAGGGTAGCTATCAGCAGATATGTGATGTTATCTTCTGATATACCCAAGTTATGCTCTAATACCAACTTCTGTCACGCCCCAAAATCAGAAATTGGGCTCATAAAATTTTTGATCGTCCAATGCAGTGCCTACAGCCTCCGTAGTACCCCATTCTCAGCTCCTACATGCTAAATTTTGATCCTGAGATCCTATAAGGAGGATTTTCAACATATTTTTTTGGACAAGCATAACCACAAGTTTACCCAAAATCACAAAGGCAACATCATCATTACATATCCACTAATAGAAACATTTGAATACATTACTGAAATAGAAATACATATAGATCGAAAATCAAAGCTCTACAAGATCGCTGCATGCTCCAAGCTCAATGTTACTGCAACCTAACATCACCTGCTCGCATCTATCGTACATAAGCGTATAAAAAGCTTAGAGGGTGGTGTAAGTGTGTGCATAAGATAAGTCTCAAGTATTTAATGTAATGCCATAATCATATTGTAAGACTCGTATCCTAGACTGTATCGTTCCATAGGCTTCCGCGGTCCTTCCGATCAAATTTCGACGACCTGCGATCTGTTATCCGCATTTGTGCACGATCTTGAGTTGTGTCCAGTATATCTAAGTCAGCTCGACTCGAAACTTATACCGTCATGGCTGCATAGTCGCTGTGATTCCAACGCCGTGTCTCGTGTGGCAATCTGAGTTGTACAACAAAAGATGTAGGCCGCGCTTTATTTGAACCTTGATCGCATTTGTGGGACCCACCTATTGCAATGACATAATTTTTTAAGCCATCATGGGGTGATGTGCTAGGTAATCATTCCCTCCCCTTTTCCCAAAAGTCAACATCTACCCTTATGCATTAATGAAGGCCTTACACCATTATGACAAGCCATAATATTTTTCTCTCTCTTATCTCTCTCCCTCCCTCTTTCTTTCTTATTTCCTAGCAAGGGAGAGCTCCCAACGTCCATGAAAGTTCTCCATTCCAACCCTTTTGCAAGCTCTCCACCCCCAAATCCAACCCTTCAAAATCAATCCTAACCATTGAATCTTGTTCCCTTAGAGCTTTAAATCACATTGGTGGAAGGAGTCGATCTAGAGGTGGGTGCTTCTCTCTCTCTCTCTCTCTCTCTCTCTCTCTCTCTCTCTCTCTCTCTCTCTCTCTCTCTCTCTCTCTCTCTCTCTCTCTCTCTTCATTTTTGTGTGATGTGTGGCCCACTCGAATGGACCCTACCATGTTGTATGCCTTATCCAAACCGTCCAAGTCATGTGGACCCTACCCTTTGGTGATGGGAAAACATAAGTATTATATTGACCCAAGTCAGGTGGGCCACATCCACATAGAACCCACCAGCCGTGGCCCCCACATGTGGGACCCATCTAGATGAAATGTATAGTTCAGCGTCCCTAGATGCTGGACATGGCCTGAAGCGTGAACAGGTTATGGGTTGTACTCACTGCAACAACAAAAAAAAAAAAAAGTGTTATTACTTTAGCCTTTTTGGGTGGGTCACCCATGCAGGCCCCACCTTGATGTATGAATTCAATCCATGCCATCTATCCTATTTCTTAGATCATTTTAGGCGTTAAGCCAAAATTTGAGACCAATCCGATTCTTGGGCGGGCCATACCATAAGAAATAGTGCTATTACTGTTAAAACCCACCTTGATTCTCCTATTCGCCAAAAACATGTCACATATTGGTCTCATTTGATCGATCATGGGCCACAGAATCCAATGGTCAGGTTGGATTTTTCAGATGTGAGCCCTATATATGAAAAACCATCGAAATTTAGTTTTTTTTCAAAAAATATTATATACAAGAGAGAGAGAGAGTAGCAGCGCCTGCTAATGCTACACTATCAGAGGACACTCTACGCATGGCATGAAGAGGCAGACCGTTTGGGTCCCTGTCGTGGGCCCCACCGTGATGTGTATTGAACAATCAACACCGTGTATTTAGTAGCCCCTCCTGAGGGTAGTGGGCCACCCCAAAAATCAGCCGCATATGGGACTCAGGTGGCCCACATCACAGGAAATAGTGAAATTAGACGTCTGCCATTGAAACCACTCTTGGGCGACCCAGAAGTTTTGGATCGAAATGAAATTTGTTTTTCCTCTGTACTCAGGTCCTTGTGTGACCTTATTAACGGATTGGATGGAAGATAAACGTTATGGTGGGCCTCGCGTGGGACCTACCTTGATCTAGGTGCCATGCCAAGAGTTCCACCATCCTCTGGACGGTGTTAGGTTAGTTGGACGGTGCTTGGCCACTGCGATGTATGTGTTTCATCACATGTCGTCCATTTGCTATGCACGTGGGACCTACTACACACGTGCGACACGTGTGGAGGTGGGACCCACCTTGGTGTATGTTCGGTATATCCACCGTCCATTTTGGACAGGTGGAAATCCACCATGATGTGAGTGATGTATGCATGGACCGCCATGCTACATGCATTTCATCCAGCTGTCCACTTGTGGGCCCCAGTGACGTATGTGTTATATCCAAACTGTCCCTCCACTTCACATCCAAACTGTCCATCAATTTTGCTGTGTGGAGCCCACCTTGATTTCTTCGACCGTCACCAAGCCTTGAAGGTTCCACACCATGAGATATATATGTCTTATCTATACCATCCATTCATCTAGACATGTATCCAGACTGCCCGTCTAGTTTCCTGGTGGGCCACACATGTGGACCCCACCATGAGATACGTATTATATCTAAACCATCCATTTGTACTGGATGCTGCCACCCACACGATTTCACCCACACATACGTATATGTATTTATAAATAATGCATATTATATATATATATATATATATATATATATATATATATATATATATATATATATATATATATTATAATATAATATATAATATATTATATAAAGTATGTGGTGGGCCACTGCTACGTGGGACCCACCTTAATGCATGTATTCTCTATCCCAGACGTCCATCTCTTCCTGGACACTGGAGACCTCCTTTCTTTCTGTGACATATATAATATAATATAATATATTCTATATTTGATGCGCCATGTGCGTGGACCCCACCACGATGTGTATGTTTTATCTACACCGTCCATTGGCCGGGACGATGGGACCCCGCCTCAATGTATAAGTGGTATTCACCCCGTCTAGATACTTGAGCGGTGGAAATCCACCGTGTTACACGTGTCTCATCCATGTTGTCCAATTGGCGACTGGTGTGTGATGTCCTTACATGGGACGTGGACCACACCTCAGTACATGTGTGTCTTATACACACCGTCCAAATGGCTGGACAGTGGGACAGGCCTTGGTGAATGTAGTTTACATCCACGTCGTCCACCTGTTTTGATCCACACCTTCTACCCCAAAAGAATCTGATTCAAAATTCTAGTGGGCCACACGCATGGACCCCACCCTGATGTATTTGGTCTCCACTATCCAGTAGCAGCGGACGATGAGATCCACCTTGATGTACGTATTCTATATCCTCACGTCCAGATGGACATGAGGCCAATTAAAAACTCTGGTGGACCACATGTGTGGGACCCACCGTGATACATGTACTGTATCTTCCATGTCATCCTTGTATTGTGGTCCATCCACACTGACATCCGTGGCCCCCATAATGATGTATACATTTTAGCCACATCGTCCATTTATATGGGACCCACCTATGATCTGGATGTTTCATTCATGTCGTCCTGTACGAGGACGTGGGTCCCACATGATATATGTGTTTCATCCAAACAGTCCACCCATAGAACCCATTATAATGCATGCGTTGTATATCCGACTGGTGGGGCCCATTCCGTGATTCATAAGGCCCACCTGCTACATGTGCATGGCCCATTTGATGTATTTGAAGCCCACATGATGCGGCCCGATTTGATATATTCGGGGCCCACTTGATGTATATTAGGTCCATTGGTGCGGCCCATCCATGAGGCCTATCATGATATGTTTGAGGCCCATATGATGGGGCCCACCTGCTTGAATCTGAGGCCCATGGGCATGGCCTATTGTGATGTATTCGAGGCCTATGGGCAAGGCCTGTTGTGATATATTCGTGGCTTAAGGGCAATGCCCATTGTGATATGTATTAGGCCCATGATGTGTGGCCCACTTAAGGTATTCGAGGCCCAGATACGTGGCCCATTTGATGTATATGAGGCCCATGTGATAGGGCCCACCCGCCTTGTATTTAAGGCCCATATGATGAGATCCACCTAGGCATAGATATGAGGCCCATTATGATGTATTTGTAGCCCATTTAATGAGGCCCACATTAATGTATATATGGCCTACGTAAGGAGGCCCACTGTGATGTGTTCGTGACCTTTGGCAGGGCCCGACGTGATGTATATAAGGGGCCGATGTTATGTATATGAGGTCCAGGTGCAGGGCTCACCTATTGTATATTTAAGGCCCATTGAGATATGTGATTTTACCATGATGTATGTAATGATGTTTTTATGGGCTACTCCTTGGGAGCAATGTTGGTTAAATGTCTACACTGATGGGCAATGATGGTTTAATGTCCACATTGTGACCTTCCCCTTAAGCCTTGACTGATTGATTGTCGAGGCTGATTTCGATTTATCGAGACCTACATGATATATATGTGACCCGTAGTTGAGGCCCATTGTGATGTATATGTAGCCCATGTTTAAGGCCTAATGTGATGAATAAGAAGTCTATGTGACGAGGCCCATTGTGATTTATTCATGGCCCATGGACAAGGCCCATTGTGATGCATTCTTGGCCCATGGGCAAGGGCCATTGTGATGTATTCATGGCCTATGGGAAAGGCCCATTTTAATATGTATTAGGTCCATGATGCATGGCCCATTTGATGTATTCGTGACCCATGTGCAGGGCCCACATGTCATGTATTTGAGGCCCATGAGCAGGGCCCACTTGTTGTGTATATGTGACCCTTTAGTAAGGTCCATTGTGTTATATATTAGGCCTTTGTGTGGGGCCGTGAGCCCATTATATGTTTGGCTCTATGTGGGTCATCCCTTGAGGGGACAATGTTGGTTAAATGTCCACATTGTCGAAGCTGATTGTTGATGCCAGTTATTGATACCAATTATGAGTATGTGACAGTAAAGCATCATCATACATGCTCATACGCATTATCTGCATGTTTATTATGATGTGTGGTTGACCATTGCATATGCCATTGGATAAATTGTTGTGATACTCCCTGATAGGTGAAGGTTATCTCACGTGAGCGCACGATATGCACAGGACTAATGCATGACTGGATTGTATGACTCATGTATCTTGAATTGTGACCCATGATTACTGTATGCCCTAACGACATTAGGGTCATAGCCTCCACAGGCATATCATGGATGGCCAGATGGGATACCGAAAATCTGTTTGAGCATCGGGCTGCCATAGATGGCCCTGGGTGAAAATCCCTAAAACCTGCTTGGTACTAGAGGATGCCCCAACGCAGAGACCGAGTGGATACATGAGCTCCTGAGTGCCAAATATCAGGAGGCCGCGTCTCCGACTGTGTCATGGTCGGTTGGGAGGGGGTGTGGCCTTACCTGCCCGAGCGTAGGGGGTATTACTAGGCTGAGTTTGATTAGCTCATGAATGGATCCACTATCGACATGCCGGATAGGTATTGGCAAACCATTGGCCAGGCGGATAGTAAGGTTTCTTATGCTCACTTGGGCTATGCGGCTGGGAGAGCGGCAGTGCCATTTGGAGTTTACTAAGCCCCGGTGATGATCCCATAGATGAACCGTACTAATATATAGACTTATTGAGCAGGAGTTGCATACTCATTCATTCATTCATTCATTCACTATCCACTCGGACTGGTGGTGCGTAACTATTTGTTACGTGTACCTTCGTAATGGCCAGGATTTCTGTTAGGGCGCGCAACTAACCTGAGATCAGGAGTTTACCGCATCGAGTCTGACTATCCAAATTTAGGTATGGGACTGTTTTGGATAGAAGTCCCTTATGATGGACCCCATAACCTGCGATACTACGTACTATCATCCCGACTTCACACTCCAGCATGGTCATTCCATTCGCACTGCATGTTGCATTACATCCACGGCATATGGTACGGCTGACGCTGTTTATGTTACTCATCAGGAATCCATATTGCATTGCATCCTCTGCATCTGATATTTGACTCTCTATGACTCCTCATTTGCATAATTAATTTCTATTGCGCATTCTAATATTGTATAACTCATGCACTTATCAATATTTTCACTTACTCTATTATTGTATGATTTATGACTTTATCAATATTTTTGTTTACTCTGATAATTCCTGATCTTGTCAGTATTTCTATTTACTCTGATAATTTATGATCTTGTAAGTATTTCTGCTTGTTCAGATATTGTACGATTTATGAATTATCCGTATTTCCGGTATTATATGATTATGGCATTGTAATAAAGACTTGGCACTTACCTTGTGCACACACTTACACCACCCTCTAAGCTTTTTATAAGCTTATGCAAGATAGATGCGTGTATGTAATGTTAGGTTGCAGCAATGTTGAGCTTAAAGTGTACAGTGGTCTTCTGGAGCTTGATTTTCAATTTATGTATTTTCCCTTTCAGTATTGTACTCAAATGATTATATTAGTGGATATGTGACGATGATGTTGCCTTTGTGAATTGGGTAATATTGTGGTTATGCTTATTACGAGTCAAATTTACATTGAAATAAAAAAATATAAAAAAAATCCTCCTTGTAGATCTCAGGATTGGAATCTGGCATATGAATGCTAGGAGCCGAGAATGGGATACTACGGAGGCTGTCGGCACCGGATTCGGTGATCGGGATTCCTGTGAATCTGATTTTTGAGTTTGGGGCATGACACATATAATGTCTGAAATATTGGCAAGATCATGAATCATACAATAACAGAGTAAGCGAAAAAACTACAAGTCTATAAATCATTCAATATCAGAATATGCAATGCGGATTGACTATGCAAATGCGGAATCATGGAGAGCTAAATATCATATACCAAGGATATAATGCAATATATAAATCTTGCTAAGTCCGTCTAGGTCATATAAGTGCAGAAACATAGTAACCTAAAATGTCATATACCTGCAGATGTAATGCAATATGCGATGGAATGAATTGACCAAGCTGCAGTGTGATCAGGATGATAGTACATAGTATCGTAGGCTATGTGGTCCACTATAAGAGACTTCTATCCAGATTAGTCTCATACCTAAATTTGGAGACTCAAAGTGGTAAACTCCTGATCTTAGGTTAGTCACGTGTCCCAACCGAAATCCTGGACATTGCGAAGGTACACATAACAAACATTTGCACACCATCAGCCCGAGTTGATAGTGAATGAATGAATGAATGAGTATGCAACTCCTGCTCAATAAGTCTACATAACAATACCGTACATCTTTGGGATCATCACCGGGGTCTAGTACACTCCAAGCTGGCTACTGCCCCAACCAGCCTCATAGCCCAGCGTGTTGAAAAGATCTCACTACCCACCTACTAATAGTATATCAATGCCTACCCGGCTTATCGATAGCAGACCCATTTGGGAGCTGGTCAAACTCAGCCTAGCTTACAGCCCCCTCACTTGGGCAGATAAGGCCACAGCCCCTCCTAACCGACCACGACATGGTGAGAGACGCAGCCTACTGGTATTTGGCACTTGGGCGCTCATGTATCCACTCGGTCTAGACGTTGGGGTGTCTCATGGCCTCGGAGGTTTAGGGACTTTCACCCACAGACATCCAAAGTGCCCAGATACTCAAACCAAATATTTTTGATGTCTCATCTGGCTATCTATAACATGCCTGTGGAGGCCACAGACTTGATGTCGCTAGGGCGTATAGTAATCACAATCACACAATGCAAGATGCATGAGTCATATAATCCAATCATGCATCAATCATGCGCATACCGTGCAATCATGTGGGATAACTCCACCTATTAAGGAGTCTCATAAACCATTCGTACTATGGAATCAGAATCGGCCTCAACAATTAGCCTCGACAATCGGCTTCGATAATCGGAATGGAAATCGGCCTTAACAATAGGCCTTAACTATCGTAATCAGACTCGGCCTCAAAAATCAGCCTCGACAATCGGAATCGGCCAATCAACCTCGTCAATAGGAATCGACCTCGATAACCAACCTCGATAATCAGAATCGGAATCAGCCCCAACAATAGACCTTAACAATCGGAATCAACCTCGATAATCAGCCTCGACAATTGGAATCAGAATCGTCCTTAACAATCGACCTCGACAATTGGAATTAGAATCAACCTGGACAATCGGCCTTGACAATCGAAATCAAAATTAGCCTCAACAATCGATACCATCCTCAATAATCGGCCTCGATAATCAACCTCAACAATAGGCCTCGACAATTGAAATCAGAATCGGCCTCAACAATCCACCTCGATAATTAGAATCAGCCTTGAAAATCAGCCTCAACAATCAAAATCGAAATCGGCTTTGACAATCGACCTCGATAATTGGAATCAAAATCGACCTTAACAATCGAAATCAGAATCGACCTCAACAATCAGAATTAGCCTCGATAATCAGCCTCATCAATCAGAATCTGACTCGATAATTTGCCTTAATAATCAGAATTTGAATCAGCCCCAACAGTAGGCCTTAACAATCGAAATCAGCCTCGATAATCGGCCTCAACAATCAGCTTCGACAATCGGAATCAGCCTCAATAATTGTCCTCGACAATTGAAATCAGCCTTGGCCTCGACAATCAAAATCAAAATTGGCCTCAACAATCGGCTTCGACAATTGGAATTGACCTTAACAATCAGAATCGTCCTCGACAATTGAAATCTGCCTATCATTCGGCCTTGACAATCGAAATTGGCCTGGCTAATTGGCCTAAGGGAAGGCTACAATATGGACATTTAACCATCATTGCCCATCAATGTGAACATTTAACTAACATCACTCCCAAGCAGTGGCCCACATAAACATCATTACATACATTATAGTAAAATCACACATTATATGGATCTCCACATTCATCGCATTAGGCCTTACTCATGTACTTCATGTACCTCATAATGGGCCGTAATACATGGGCCCCATATGTGTCAAATGGGCAACAATATATGGGCTGAAAAATACATCTCATTGGGCCTTACCATATGGGCAGGAAATACATCACAATGGGCCTTACCAAATGGGCCATAAATACATCACAATGGGCTTCATCATATGGGCTGAAAATATATCACAATGGGCCTCGTATACATCCAACGGGTCACACCAATGGGCCCTAGAAACATCAAATGGTCCTCGTCAATGGGTCGCACCAATAGGGCTCATCAAGTGGGCTACATCAATGGGACGCATTAATGGGCCTCATACGCATCAAGTGAGTTACATCAATGGGCCGCACTAATATACATCAAGGTGGGCCTCAGGGGTGGGCCACAAATATATCCAGGTGGGCCATAAAAACATCATATTGGGCCTCGATAAAAGGGCACAAACACATAACAGGTGGGCCCTGCATATGGTCCCTCAAATACACCACATGAGCCATACAAACATCAAGTGGGCCGCATGACATGCGCCTCATATACAACACGTCAGGCCTCATGGACGGGCTATAAATCCATTGAGGTGGGCCTCATGAATGGGCCATAAATATATCAAGACGGGCCTTATGGATGGCCACAAATACATCAAGGTGGGCCTCAACACATGGGCCACACCAAAAATCATTTCAAAAGTTGTAGGTGCAACGTGTGTATCACTGCACACTATCATTCTATGGGGCATATGGCCCACCAATGATGATCAACACCTTCCAAACATTGTTCATATAAATCACCATGGTCCAAACATTAGACATGTAAATCTGCACCGTCCAAAAATTAGATAGCACCACCCAACATTGTCCAGCACCGTCCAACACTATCTGGACGGTGTGGATGAAACAAATACATCATGGTGTGGCCATAGCACCACCCAAACATTGTCCAGCACCATCTAATACTGTCTAGATGGTGTGGATGAAACAAATACATCATGGTGTGGTCCCATAGAACCTACTGACGTCAATACAGGTGGGTTTTCACAGCAGTGGACGTTGTGGATCTCACACTAGAGAGGCGGGTCCCACATACTATTGATGTCCCATTTCAGCTGAAAGCTAGTGCAAGATACACTAACCAATCCACTCCTCTCAGCATGTGGGTCCCACGTGAGGCCCACTAGCTCCATGTGCATAAGAAGATGGGCGGTTTGGATATATAATATATGCCTCAAGGTGGGTCTTATCCCATACGTGCATCATGTGTGGGGTGGGCCCCACACGGCTGCTGAAAGGAAAACGAATGGAAGGTTTAGATATAATGCAACCTCATGATGGGCCATTTGTTATTGACAATGCAATGGTGGGTGTGGCCCACTAAGATATATTTAATATAATATGTTATATTATATAATATATTATATTATATATTATTATATTTATATATATATATATATATATATATATATATATATATATATATATATATATATATATCCATTATAGTGGGTGTCTAGATCCACCGTCCATATCCTAGACGTCTGGACGGTGTAGATCACCACATAATCAGGGTAGGTCCACACATGTGGCCCACATTAGCTTCAGATCAAACTGATACTTGTGTTTTCCTTCAATCAGGTTCATCCAAACGGACCACCATGTGAGTCCACTCAGTGGACGACATGGATAAAATACATACTTCATGGTGGGCCACAAGCACACCATCATCCATACAAGAGAGAGAGAGTGAGAGAGAAACAGTGTGAAGGAGGGACCCCACCTGTCACACCTAAAACTCGCAAAACAAGCTCACAAAATTCTCGATTGCCGAATCCGGCTCCGACATCCTCCGTAGTGCCCCATTTTCGGATTCCGGCACTCATATGCCAGATTCCGATCCTAGGATCCTACAAGGAGGATTTTCAGCATGATTTTTTTTTTGTAATAGAGCATAACCACAAGCATAACCAAGCCACAAAACAACATCACCATATATCCACTTTATCAAAAAATTTAAGTATAATGTGGAAAGGAAAATACAGGGTGATCAAAAAATCTAAAATAATCTGATGTACGCTCCTACCTCAGTGCTACTGCGATCCAATGCCACCTGCACACATCGGTCATGCATAAGCTTACAAAAGTTTAGAGGGTGGTGTAAGTGTGTGCGCAAGGCAAGCATCAAATGTATAATATTAGAGTAATGTGGAAATATGCGGTAAGTCCATGAATGCTATTAGTTGTACTAAAGCTATGTGATGCAAATCATGAATGTTATCGATCATACCAAAACCATGCGATGCAAGGCCTATGTAGCCAAATATCATATGTGAGATGTAAAGTAAGCATGTCAGTCCTCATCAAGTACACATATCAGTACAGTTCCTCTCTAGATATCACCGGAGTCAAATACACTTCACACTGACTACCTTTTCCCTAGCTGCACAGCTAAGCAAGTGGAACAGACCTCACTATCCACCTGACCAATAGTCTGTCAAAACCTACCTGGCTCATCGATAGCGGACTCAATTACGAGCTGGTCAAACTCAGCCTAGCTTATAACCCCCTCACTCAGGCAGATAAGGCCACACCCCCTTCTAACCAACCACGACACGGTGGGATACGCGACCTGCTAGTATTCGGCACTCGTGCACTCATGTATCCACTCGGACTAGACGTTGGAGCAACTCGTGGTACCAAAAAGGTTTTGGGACTTTCACCCAAGGACATCCTAAGTGCCCACAGTGCTAGAACCAAGTATTTTCGGTATCCGATATGGTCATCCACGATGTTCCTGTGGAGCCACAACCTTGATGTCACTAGGGAGTACAATGATCATGACACACAAATGCAAGATGCATAAAGCACACCGTCAAATCATGCAGCAATCTAGCACGTACCACGCGATCATGTGGGGCACTCTATCTCATAAGGAGTCTTGTAAATGTTTCAGCCCAACTGGCTTATGCTATGATCAAACATTCCTCATATCAAGCATACATATGATGCATATGGGCATGAGTCATGGGATTATACCAAGAATGCTATAAAGTAATGAACTATCCTTACAACACAGATGAGCCTAGACAGCCTACACATAACAAGTATGGGCCTATCAATGGGCCCTAAGGAGAGTCATAATGTAGACATTTAACCAACATTATTCTTACAATGTGGACATCAAACCAATATTCCTCCCAAGGCACAGCCCTCCATAAATACTATTACATAAACCATGGTAGAATCACACAATGCAATAGACCTTGTATACATCCCATTGGGCCTGACCCATGGGCCTCAAATATATCAAGGTGGGCCTTAACAACGGGCCTCATATAACCCATCGGGCTTAATCAAATGGGCCGAATGAATGAGCCGAGTTGAATGGGCCAATTCAAATGGGCCGAATGGAATGGGCCAAGTCCAACTCATCTATTATAAAGATCAATGTAGAGTATTATAAAAATGAATCATATCAAAAGATTGATTAGACCGCACTCCAAATAATAGTGGTGAGAATATTTCTACCGTTAAAATCCTACTGGGCCCACCGTTATGTATTTGTTTTGGGATCCAACCTATTCATAAGTTAACATGGGGATAGATGGAGTGAGAGCAAAAAACATCAGCTCAGTCGGAACTATCATGGCCCTTAAAAATAAATTTCATATTGACCCAAAACTTCTGTGATACCCAAAAGGGTTCCAATGGTAGACGTTCATCATCACTGTTCCATGTGATGTGGGCCACTTGAGTAATATATATGGTTGATTTTTGGGGTGAGGCCCACTGCCCTAAGGGGCCATCAAATGCATGGTGTTGATGTGTCCATACATCACGGTGGGGTTCACAGCTGGGACCCGTGTTCCCCTGCCCAACTGTCCGTCAACCGCAGCAGGATGCTGCTACACACCAATAGTAGCAGCGCCTGCTGCTAAGTTATTTATTTTTTTTGAAAAATATATTTTTATGCGGTTTTTCACACGTGGGGCACACATCGGAAGAATCCACCCCACCCACTGGTTTTTACAATCCATAACAAATCCATCAAGCCCAATATTAGGCATATTTCAACGTGTAAAAAAATTTAAGTAAATTTAAACGGTGAAAATCACTGTTTGTTAAGGTATGGCCCACTAGTTAGTCGGATCAACTTCATTTTTCAGCTCAACGCCTAAAATGAGTTTGAAAAAAGGATGGTCGGATTGGATTGAATCCATACGCCAATGAGGGGCCTATACAAGTGGTCCGTCCAAATACTTTAAACCAGCTAACATACATTTTTTTTTGTGTTTATTCCAGCTCATGTCCAGACATTAGACTGTTCTTTAGCATAACAAATATATTCAAGGTGGGACCTGCTTAGGTGGGCAACCACATGGTCGGTGGTGTAGATACAATGCTTATAAAGTGGGCCCCACCTACAAATGGCTTGGATCAAATACATGCTTCAAGGTGGGGTTCATCCAGGTGGACCACATGGCCATATCATCACATGAAAAGAAAGAGAGAAAAAGAGATCGAGGGACACGTGATGATGGAGGGCTTTGCCACTACGAGCCCTCCCTTACATTCAATCATACATCAAGTGGATCCCAATACATGTGGGCCCATCAAATCGAAAATAAACGGTGGAGATCCTTTCTCCACTAAGATGTAAGGTCTAGATGACCATATTCATGCAAGGAGAATAAACATCATGATGGGGTCCAAGGAGAATGGCCCCATCATGGAATGATCATGAGTATCAAGGTGAGCCATCGGCCACACCTAGGGTCCAAAGTGAGATCCCTACCATCAATTAGTAGGCCTCACTTGGCCCTTCATCTAAAAAATAAAATCTAAGCCTATAAAAACACCCACCTTTCGATCTTCTCGGTCCGTTGGAAAGTCGATCTCCTTGTGTCTCACTTTGATGGTGGAAGATGAGAAATTAATGGCTAGGATGAAGGTTTTTAGAAGAGAAAGTGGGCCACACAAAACACCTTTTCTCTCTTTAGAAATACATAGACGTCCACCTCTCTTTTGCTTAGGATTTGTTGCTTAGGAAGTATGTTGAGAAATAAGGGAAAGAGAGAGGGTTGTAAAGGAGAGAGATTGATGGGTGATGGATGTGAGGGGAGTGATGGGTGAGGTGAGAGGTTAGTTGACTTGGTGGTTGCTTGACTTGTGGAGAAAGGAAGTATGGGTGCTCTTGTACTTGACATGAGGTGATTGATTGATTGATTGAGTGATTGATTGATGGGACATGTTGTAAAGATTATCTTGGGATTGCAAACGCATGTCGTTTTCTTCGAAATAAACGTCGGCCCACATTCCCTTTCAGGGTATCGGATCGGTATGCAAGATGTGACGTTGGAACCGCGATGACAGTGTGGTCGCAATAATACAAGTCTCAGATTAAGCTAACTCAAATCTATAAGATATGACTTAGAGTCACACACAAATATCGATTTTAGGTCACGGATAGCCGGACTTCGACAGGAAGGATTGCGGGAGTCGACGAAACAGTACGGAATAGGATACAGGTCTTACACCACCACATGGGCCCCTCTCTTATACAATACATACTTCAAGTGGGTTCCAAATCATGTGGACCCTACATCAAAATCAAATGAAATGAACACCCACATCAAGATCCCTTCTTCTTTCTTCCATCAATGCATTCTATAGCTCCAAAGAATATAATCCAACGATTGAGATGAGGCTTGGAGGGTGGAGATGTGAGGTAGAAAGGTGGGCCACACCAAGCTCTCTCATGGAGGTAGCTTGGACGTGGGTTGCTTGGGAGAAATGAAAGAGAGAAGAGAGATGAGAGAGATGAGAGATGTGAGTGATGGGAGTACATGTGTAAGAGAGATGGTTGACTTTAGGGATCGGTAGTTGTACTTGGGAATGGGTGTGAGTGATGTGTACTTGATTGATATGATTGATGAGATTGATGTAATGGATCTCATGGGATTAGCAACGCGTGACATTTTCCTTGAACTATATGCGAGCCCACATCTCTAGGCCTAGGTATCACCTCGGTGCGTGATACGCGGTATTAAAACTGTGAAAACGGTGTGATCGCTAGGGTACAAGTCTTGGGTCAAGCCAACTCAAAAATACGGGATACGATTCAGGGTCACGTGCAAATGCTGATAACAGATCGCGGATCATCGAAATTCAACCGGGAGGACCACAAAAGCCTATGGAACGGTACAGGCTAAGATACGTGTCTTACACCCATTATGATGTATTTTTAGCCCATTTAGTAAGGCCCAATGAGATGTATTTTTTGGCCCATATATTGCGGCCCATTTGACATATATGGGGGACATGTATTATGGCCCATTATGATGTACATGAGGTCCATGAGTGAGGCCCAATGTGATGTATATGTAGCCTATAAGTGAGGCTCATCATGATGTATATTAGACCCTTGAGACAGGCCCATGGTGATGTATATTGGGCCATTGTGTGAGTCTATGGGCCCACTATATGTTTGGCTCTATGTGGGTCACTCCTTGGGAATAATGTTGGTTAAATGTCTACATTGATGGGCAATGATGGTTAGATATCCTCATTGTGACCTTCCCTTATGCCCTTTGTTAGACTAATTATTGAGGCTGATTCCGATTATCGAGGCTAATTTTGATTATAGAGGTCGATTCCGATTGTTGAGGCTAATTGTTGAGGATAATTGTTGAGGCTAATTCCCACAGGCATATCATGGATGGTTAGATGGGACACCGAAATGTTTGGTTCGAGCATCTGGGTACTTTAGATGTCGTAGGTGAAAGTCAATAAACCTTCATGGCCAGGAGACGCCCCAACGTCTAAATTGAGTAGATACATGAGCACCCGAGTGTCAAATACTAGTAGGCCGCATCTCCCACTATGTCGTGGTCGGTTATGAGGGGGTGTGGCCTTATCCGCCTGAGTGAGGGGGCTTTAAGCTAAGATAAATTTGACCATCTCTCAAATGGGTCCGCTATTGACGAGCCGAGTAGGCATTGGTATACTACTGGTAGGTGGATAGTGAGGTCTTTTTCACTCGTTGGGCTGCTCGGCCGGCCAGGGCAGTAGCCAGCTTGGAGTGTACTAGACCCTGGTAATAATCTTAGAGATATACAATATTGATATGTGGACTTATTGAGTAAGAGTTGCATACTCAGCATTTTAACCATTCATTCATTCATTCACTATCCACTCAGGCTGGAGGTGTGTAACTAATTGTTATGTATACCTTCGCAATGGCCAGAATTTTGGTTGGGGTGCGTGACTAACCTGAGATCAAAAGTTTACCATATTGAGTCTGACTATCCAAATTTAGGTATGGGACTATTTTGGATAGACATCTCTTGTGATGGACCTCGTAACCTGCGATAATATCTACTATCATCCTGAATTCACACTCCAGCTTGGTCATTTCATTCACACCGCATATTGCATTACATCCGCGGCATATGGCATTTTGGGTTGCTATATTTCTGCATTTATATGGCCTAGATGAAGCTGATGGTATTCATAGCTCTTCATAATTACATATTGTATTGCATCCTCGGTATCTAATATTTAGCTCATTATGTCTCTGCATTGCACAGTCGACCTACATTACTTTCTCAATATATGTCATTGGCTTATTATGTCTTTGCATCGCATATCCTAGATAAGGTTGATAATATTTTACAGACTTGTTAGTATTTACGCTTGCTATGATATAGTGTGATTGACACTTATCTTGCACACACACTTACACCATCCTTTAAGCTTTCAATAAGCTTATGCACGATAGACGCGTGCAAGTGGTGTTAGGTCACGACAGCATTAAGCTTGGAGCATGCAATGCACTTCTGGAGCTTCTGATATTGTTATTGTATTTTCTTTTATGCATTGTACTTAAAAGTTTTGATATTAGTGGATATGTGATGATTATGTTGCCTTTGTGACTGGGTAACCTTTGGTTATGCTTCTTACAAGGTAAATGCACGTTAAAAAATCTTCCTCGTAGGATCCCAAGATCGAAATCTGGTGTATGGACGCTGGAAGTCGAGAATGGGGTACTACGGAGGCTGTCGGCACCGGATTCGACGAGCGAAAATTTTGTGAGCCCGGTTTTCGAGTTTGGGGCGTGACACCAACCTACAAGTAAAGATTACCTTAAAAAAGACACTGGTTAAAGTATATCTTAGTGGTTTTCTAATATTTAAATTATGGCGATTTTACATAAAAATCAAGGGTATTGGCCATCTCGACCCTTCCTTTTGCCAGCCGAACTATCTCAGGTCTGTCTGAGATTAGACTAAGTCATGTTTCCAACAACCAATAACTTTAATTTTTATGGAACTTCAGCCAGCCTGACTCTTTCTTCTGCCAATGAAACCAACTCGAGTCAAACCAAGAGTGACTCGGGTTAAGTTTACAGTGATGCATATTTTTTATTTCTCAAAATCTTATACCAGGCGAACCTTGTCTCCAGCCAGTCGAAGGTATCTTTTGCCAGCCAAAGATTGGCTCAAGCCAACCTCAGTTTATTTCAAAATCAAATCCTTCAAAATTTAATAGGTATTGAAACAGTATCGAGGAACTCCGACCTGCCAAAGGGATTATTAGGCTGATTGAAAATTCATATCTTAAAATATAAATAGGGATCATTTCTCGTTGTTTCAAAGCACGAAAAAAAAAAAAGAAAAAAAAAAAGAGAAAACTTCTAGAAACAAAAGAGAGAAATCCTATTCTTTTTCAAGTTATTTGCATTGTCATGCTTATATTATTTTTGTAGCTTATTAAATTCTCTTTTCTAGTAGTGATTAATTTAATTAGAGAGTGCTCGATACTTAACTTAAGATTGAAGAATTGAATCTACATCTTTTAAGCTTTTATTCTTTGAAAAATAATATATCCTTAAATCCTTCTTAGTTATGCATACATTGATTCATCTTCAGTTAAGAAAAATGATCGTTACATCTATTGAATCTTTAACTTGAAAGGCTTCATCGATATCTTCACTTCAACTAACGTCTTCAATACAATAAGCTTTTAATTTCAGTAAATTATGAAATTGCGGTGGAACCGCTAATACTGAAGTATGAAGTATGACTAAGTGTCCTAGAGGGGGGTGAATAGGACTTTTCAAAACTTGTAATCTATTAATAACAAACTATGCCTAACTTTTAAAACAAAGGAAATGAGGCAAAGTAACTCTAAGGCTTCCAAGACAATAGAGGGTCCAATTCACATAGACTTATACAAGATTTATATATATAAGAAAAACCTATAAGGATAGTGTATATTGTGTGTGGGATATGACTTCTATCAACACTTATACATTAACTAAATCATGCATCATTGTGAACATATAATGAACATAAGCATAACTAGATAAATGTACTCAAGGAAATCCCAAAACACAATTATGTATAGTGGTCCGGTTACTTGTCTATTCCACTTTCAGTAGACACACTCTCCTAGAGTGTACCGGATTTCACTATCCAATGGTTTTAAATTAACTATGAACCTTCACAACTTATACAAGGTTAATTAAGATACTTACACAAAGTTCTTTTAAAAGCTTACACAAGGTGACTCTTCCTACCTAAGGACTCAACATTGTGAGTGAACGTAAGGTAACCCAAGCCTACACAAGGCAACCCAAGCCTACACAAGGTTACACGTCTTACACGTCCTACACAAGGACACGACATATTCTCTCGCCGGAGGCCTACAACTAGGACTTGGCGAGTTTGACACTTAAACTCTGAATCTCAATCCTACACAAGGAAAGGTCTTCAGACACAATAAACTCTAAATACTTACAAATAAGTGGACGAGTCTTGTTCTCGTATAAAGTGAAGATCTTCAACAATGATGGAGAATCTTCAGTTCCCTTGAACCGCAACATGCTGATGATGCTTTCGTGAATACTCTGAGGTTGTGAGGTTTAGGAATTTTTATCTTCTCTATTTAAAAGATTTAAATCAATAAAGAAGGTTCCCATGAGCTATGCATTCAAGAGTTTCAAAGATAGGTATACTTAGTTGGAAGCTCCATGAATGCTAAAGTTCATAATTCAATCCAAGCATATAAGATAGTGAATTGATAATTAAGCGAGGGATTGAATGATGAACTCTAATGGAAAAGAGAGAGTGAGTGAGAAGGTATGTAGATCTTAGAATAACAAGCTCAAACTCTCTTAGATTCTAGCTCATTTTACCAAGAGCAACACTAGTGTATTTATAGAGTAAAAATCCCAATGGTAAAAAAATGGGCAGAATTTTGAAATGATCGACGTCGTCGAAGGGTGTTTGATCTTATCAAAATTTGAATTTTAATACCATCAAACTACCTTCGATTACATAAACTCTCTACTCAATATAGTTATTTGAGAGTAGAATAGATTCTAACTGTTTTTAATTGAGAATATTTCAATGAAATCGATGTGCACTTCGATTCATCGAGGGACATTCAATTCCATTAAGATTGCTTTTGTAAAATACACAAAGGTTGTTGGACAGTTTTATCTCATGTTCGATTTTATCGAAGAGCCCTTCGATCCAACGAAGTTTGAATTTCGATGATATCAAATGGACTTCAATGAACTCGAAGAAAATAGGTTTTCTTTGGAAAACTTGCTAGACAAAACTGAGTAAGTTTCGATGATATCGAATAGGCTTCAATTTTATCAACAACTTACTCTCAAAAACATCGAGGAGGCTTCGATGTCATTGAGGAGCACTTAGAGTATAATCTGTTTCTTTGGAAGAATTTTAAGGCCGAAGTAATCAAGGGTCATTCGATGTTATTGAAGAGAAAACTTCAATGATATCAAATAGTAATCGATGCTATCGAGATTTCTAGCATATCTTTCATTTTTGTTGTTAGACAGAGTAGGTGATCGTTCGATAATATCAAATGAGGTTCGATGTATCAAAGATGCCATCAATTGCAATTCGATGCACTCGATCAGGACTTGTGAATTTTTCAGGTTTTGTTTCTTTCTTCCATTTATACTCTTGATGCATTATACCAACTCTACCAAAAGATGTTTTAATTCATTTTATAGTGTAAGTTGGGATTATATGGGGTCATATACCTGCTAGGGTTTGTTGTGGGATGATGAGGTTATGGCTGATAGGTTTAAGTTTGATCATGGCCTTCATCTTTTGTTGAGGCTTGGTCTTGATGTCCTCTTCTAAGGACTCACTTAGACTAATAGACTCAACACTCATGTATATTTATAAATAATGACACTTTCAATCTTTCCCTTTGTCAATCACGTGATAAAAATAAACTAACAAACCCTATATTATTTATAATTAATATAATACATAAAAAGTCTTCAACTAGTTCTATTCTTGAGTTGATTGTAGCTCCTCCATGGTTCATACTCTCCTTTATACTCCCCCTAAGTTCCTACATTAAGAAATAAGAAACGCAAGGTGGAAAAAAGCTTTGGGAGCATATGTTTCTCCCCCTTTTTGTCAGTTATTAGCAAAGGGTAAATGATAGAAGATATAGATCAATACAACTGAAGTATGAATTGTACATATTAATCCAGGTTAGAGGGAGAATTAGAAAAACACATAAGTTCATAAGAGAGAAGAATGAAGCATAAGAACTAAACGTGAATTAAGTATGCCTTTGAGAAATGTATCAACATAAATCATAAAAGGCATTTTCAACTTTTCAAAAAGAAAGTGATAAGATATCATCATTCATCCCCAAAAGTTAACCAAAATAAATACCCCAAGCTTAGGTAGTATAATCATCATCCAAAAAGAAAGCCCTTAAGGGCATCAACATCCAAAAACGGTATCATCCAGAACAACATTTTTCAACAGAGGGACACTATAATCTGATATGGATGGGAATTAAGATTTGATTAAATTGGCTTGCTTATCCAAAAAGATAATTAATAAGTAAGCTAGTGACCCTATATCTCCATCTAAGGATAGGGTTAGGTCGAAGGACCAACACCATGTGGCAAGGTGTCATCACGTCTACATGTGATAGTTGATATCAGGTCCTACAGTGCCTTCTCCACTCACTCGAGTCCTCTTTGCATCACTCATGTGATCCGCTCGATTTGCGACAACCATTCATCTTGGTAGCAACGCTGATGTATGATCGAGGCGCAACGCTCGCACTGGCCAACATGACGACAGGTGCGTGTGACTGGTGTGAACAGAGCGTCACTGGGTTGTTGTCTCTCATCCTCTGTTTCTCCTACCTCAATCTTCATTGCTCCAATTTTAGCTCCTTCAACTTCTGTTTTTCCCATAGTATCATCATGATGGGGTCCAGAAGAAGAAGCTGGTATATCCAGTTGACCCATTCTCCTAATATTTGATTTAGTAAACTTGCGAGGTTGTCTAGGACGGTCAGTGGTGGGAAGTAATCCCACATGACGAGACAAAAGACAGATGAGATACGGGAATGGAATGTAGGTATCTCTAGTCCCTTGGACTGCGACGACCAACTGATGCAAAATAAGAGTAGGTAGACACAGTTCCACTCCTTGACTGATGGTATAAAGAATTCCCAACATGAATGGGGTGCGATCATATTTGTTGGTGCCCCGAGGATAAACGTTTGTAGTAAAAATTTCGTGAAGAATACAATATTTAGGAGACATGTGGGATCACACAGTGCATTACCCTCATGCCAAGGAACGTTTTTCCGATAGCAGAGATGTTTAGTGATTTTTTAACGAACTTCGAGTGAGTTGAAGTCATATTCTACAAAACCTTGAGTCTTTGTGGGAATTCCAATGAATTGACTGGTAAGTGCTAGAGTGATATGAGTAATGGTTTGCCCAATGGCGACATCTATGGAGGGGGGTCAGACACGGGTGAGTGACAATAGGCTAGAAACCTATATATTTATTCATTTCGAGTCACTCCACCAAAGTCAAGCATACTTGACCACCCAATGGCCTCAAGCATTGGTTCAATCTCAAATGGCGTTGGACAAGTTCTGTCAATTTGTCTCTCATATACCATTTTTCTTACTCGAAAATTTTCATATAGAGTTTCAGGCAATGGTGGCTCAATAGGGATTTGAACTTCAAGGGCAGGATCATTTCTCTGTGAAGGAGAGTCTATTTGGGTTGGTTGAGCCGATTTTCTTCTAGCAACCGTTTTGCTTCGTTTTGCCTTGGGATTGGAAGATTCTCCTTGATCAAATGATTTCTCATCTTTTCCCATTTGTAAGAAGGAAACTCGAAATAAATAGATATTATAAGGAAGGACTAGGAATTGGAAGCAATGAGACCCAAAATAGATGGACAAAATGATTTCGAAGGATGAGATTTAGATTTGGATAAGTAGAAATGACTTACCAACCTCAAATGATCAAGAAAATGGATCGAATGCAAGTCCACCAGTGTCTGTGAGTCAAGGAGTCGCGGAATGAGGGAAGATGAGTGAATGAAATGAAATTTCCCTCTCGTGTCGCATATATAGAGCGTGACTCTTCAATTTTATTGAAGCACTTTTGATGATATCGAAGGTGAACCTTTGATTTTATCAAACCATATTCGATGATATCGAAAGTAGTCCAGATAGGTCGGGGCAATTTTGCAATGCTTTTATTCTATCGAGTAGTATTCGATGTTATCGATGGTGGTTTGATTGATATTGAACATCCCTTGATACTATCGAAACAACTCATTTTTCATTTCAGATTATCTAGCCTTTTTCAAATGATGTACACATTTTTATCGGTATGTATGTATTTTGTACATCCAAAAAGTGGTCAAACAAAAGACAAACAAAATTTACACATCCAAAAGGATGGCCAGGCAATGTTTCGTCAAATATTGTAATGAGAACCATCTATCAATTTGTAAAGATGGTTGATCTTCAAAAGAATATTGAATGATGAACGTAGATCAACCTTCTTTGATTCAAAATGAGTATCAGAGTGTTAAGAAGAATCTGCATGATACTTGAGCTTACATGGAGATGCTGAGCTTATAAGTTAATTTTCTAAAATGTCTAAGTTTCAACGATCTCCATATATGATAGAAATATTAGTCAAGAGATAGATTGTAAATTGATTCCAAGTGGTAGACCTAGCAAAAAATCCCTCGTTCCAACACTAAGGTCTTGGTGTCGATCCCTAGTGGGGGTGGCTAATAGTGAAGTGTGAATTGACAGCAGGGTGTACTAACAAGCTAACAAAAAACTTAAAAAATAAAAAATAAAATAAAAAGCCTTTGAAAACCTTGAAAATAATATACAGCTAGTAATTGTGAGAGTAGAATAGGTGTGTGTTAAACACCGAACCATTATAACTTGTTAGTAATGTGTTGATTAATAATTTTGTTCTTATTTTTATCTAATTTTTATAAAAGCCATAATATATAATATATGCGTCTAATTTCCGGCTTACTTTAGGAAAATCTTGATTTCATTGGCATTTAAAAGGTTAGGTGGTCCATCATAAAGATTTGCGAGGTGAAGATTGAAAATCATACGCAGCTTTTCACGGAGAGGGAATCAAGTGCACTTTCTGGTACACCTGACTGTGTCAGAGAAATGGCCTGGATGCACGTAAACGAGTGAAACTAAAGCCTACGCAGCATCCGATACGTGCAGTATGTACAAAGATAGGTAGCCCGTATTTACAACAGAAGGTTTTGATAGCATACGGCACCACTATACCAGTGTATGGTACGGTGGCAGGTTTCCACCCGTATGCATCTTAAATGGTGATCTGAACCGTTCGTTTTCTGGAATCTAGGTCCCCAGCCCATCAAAGAAAGCATTTGCTGAACGGGTGTTTGTGTATCAAGATGAATATTTAATGGCTCGTATTTAAGATTTAAAGGTCAGGATCATCGAAGCATGTTTATAAGATCATAGCTTCTGGGTGGTAGCGAACATGAACGGTTAAGATCATCCTGGGGATCCAATTAGGGATGGAAACCTACCGCAACACCATACAGTACGGTACCGGCACTGTACCTATCAAAGGAGCAGATTAGGTGTTACCCTGGTGACGCGGGTGTTGCCGTTACCGTGGGGCCACCTTAATGATGTGTTGTATATCCACGCTTTCCATCCGTTGTTTCTACCGAGCAGTTTAGGAAAAAAAAAAATACTAGATTTAAATCTCAGGTCACCGAAGGAATCAGTGGTGAGTGAACGCCCACGGTTGGAAGCATCATATCGCCCATGGTAATGTTTCATTCAACCAGGCCTAAATGAAGGGAACATAAAAAATATCATCTGGATCTGAAATAGACCAAGATGAAGGGAAAATATAAATATCAGCTTGATCTAAAACGTCATCGGTGCACATACAACTTTTAATGGTCATTGACCACTGTTTCCAGTGGTGTGGTACACATGAGATTTTATTTTTTAAGTTTTCGGATCACGGTTTTAAATGAATATGGAAAAACGCATAGTACGCAAGGGTAATATCCACTAGCCGGGCGACACATAATCGGCACCCACCTATCAAGGCCCTCGCGCAGATTACATAGCTTTATCGGGTGTGCAGATTAGGTGTTACCCGGGCAACACCATGGTGGGTGTTTCCCTGACGGTGGGGCCCCTTAATGTATGTGTTGTATACGTTGGAGTTGGGTTCGTTGCCTGATACGTGTAAGGTTTGTATGCGCAGTAGAATTGATCCACAAGCATGATTTATATAGATCGACTTTGACTAAGTACTGAAATAAGCAAATACATCCAGTATGAACATATATGATCAGATTATGAGAAGATAGGTCACTTAACCACTTGCAGAATTTTATAATGTTCAGGCGATAGTCGAAGAATTAGGGTTCTTCCTTATTAGGTGGGTTTCTTTATGACTTTCACAAGAAACGACTTCATAAAATACCAATGCAATTAAACATAAAGAAAAACTCACATAGATCATTAGGAACAACTTCAAGAATGTCTCTTGAAAAAATTGCGTGATATTAGATAAAGAACAAATTTAACATATAAGTGTACATTTAGACTACAACTAAAAATTATAGTCAAGAATTATGTACTGCTAATAGATTATCATTACTTCTAAGATAAAGTGGGATAAAGTAAATTGATAGATTTGCTTGGTTTGATTGGTGCAAGACCTCATGCATTGGATTCCTCTATTATTTATAGAGTTGTTGTAGTTTATTCTTCTACATGCTTCTTTCATTACTCTAGTAATTATAGACTGTAAAGGCACAAAAAATTCCAGTGCCGTCGAGTTTCATTAGTCCACGTCATTTCCGATGACTTAAGCTAACAAGATACGCTAGATTTCTCTCTCGAATAGACTGTGTGCTGCACAATATGACTTTTCTAGCCTATCTTCCTCTGGTCATTACCCAATCAAGGCAATGTACTCAACTGGAGGGTGCCTTCTTCAACCTTTCTCCCTTTCGTCTTTTTTATCTAATAAGGACGGTATCCACTAAGTCTTTTGTAGTCATATGGTGCATGCTCTACCGTTACCCTTTCCTTGGGTCTCCGGCTATTGCGCTTGTCACTTTAAGACATTAGAATGTTCATCAATGTAGAAAAATGGTACTTAATTTATGAAAATTTATTACAAGTAGCTAAAACTTAAGGTATTTGTGGAAAATAAAATGCTTGAAGCATTTGTAGAGCTCGACCCATCACTCTTTACTAATAGTAGAAATACAAGTGCTCTGTATTCCATGGATAGGACAGAGCTCCTCCTTCTAAGTCTTCTATCTGGTATGTTCCTAGTCGGACTATACCAGTAACTTTGTAAGGTCCTTCCCGACTCAGTCCTAGGGCTCTTGAGCCGAGCTCTTTCATACTCAGGTAGACTTTTCAAAGCCCTAAGTCTCCCACTCTTGAGCTTCGTTGCTTCACTCTTGAGTTGTAGTATCGAGCAACTCTCTGCTAATAGGCGGCGAACTTCACTTGTGCATTGTCTTTAAGTTCTTCGAGCAAGTCAAGACTTCGTAGCATTTAGCATTCATTTTCTTCTGGCCGAAACAGCTAAGTTTGGCACGAGGGCATTCCGATTTCAACTAGGACCACTGTCTCAACGCTGATGGCCAGTGAGAAGGGTGTTTCCCCAGTAGTTGTCCAAATTGTGGTGCAATATGCCCATAGGACGTGTGGTAATTCTTTTACCTATACTCTCTTGAACCTTTCAAACTTGTTCTTGAGGTGACCGTTGATGATTTTGTTGACTACTTCAACTTAACATTTGACTTAAGGGTACCGAGGTGAGGTGAAGTCATTGCGAATGGCAAACTGCTCGTACAGACCTTGGAACTTGGCATCATCAAACTGTCTGCAATTGTCAGTGACAATGGTGTGGGGTAAGCCAAACCTACAGAAGATGGATTTCTAAATGAAGTCGGTCTTCCTCTACTTAGTGATCTAAGCTAAGGGCTCAGCCTCGGCCCACTTCGTAAAGTAGTCGACAACAAAGATAAAAAACTTAGTATGTCCCTTATAAGCAAGGGCCCGATGATATCTACCCCCCACTGATTGAAGGGTCAAGGACTGGTCATTGAGGTTAGCTGCTCCGGTGGCTTTCACAGCACCGCCGTGAACTATTGGCACTTGTCGCATTTTCTCATGAATTGCTTGGTATCCTCATGCATGGTGGGCCAGTAGTACCCTTGTTGGACTGCTTTTTGTGCCAAAGCTCTCCCTCTTAAGTGATTTTAATAAAATCCTTCGTAGATTTCTCTTAGGACATATTCAGCTTCTTCAAGTTGTAGGCACCTCAAGTAAGGTAGCAAGAACCATTTCTTATATAGGACATCTCCTAGTATAGTGTACCAAGTAGACCGACACCTGATTTTCCATGCTTTAAGCTTGTACTCTAGCAGCTCACGCCTGCTACAAGTAACGGATGATCAAGTCCCTAGCTCGGCCAATTGCTAACTGGGAGGGTCTCATTCAGCTCGGGCTGAGTGAAGCTCGGTTCTGACAAGAACTCTATCGAAACAGTTCTGTCGAGGTCGGAATCGATTGTCGAGGCTAACCTAGCCAAGGAATCTGCGTTGGCATTCTCGGATCTCAAGACTCGCATGATCTCGTACCCTTCAAATTTCTGGAGCAGGTCATGTACCCTATTTAAGTAAGCGATCATCTTCTTAGCTTTGGCTTGGTATTCTTTAACATTTCGAAAATCGGGGGTCGAGGATAAACTCCACTCCCGAGTTCTAGAACATCACTTATGCAACATTTTCAATGATGAATGAATGTCGGCTGTATTGGTGCATAAAACATGAAGTGGATTAAGCCAAAACAGCATATCATACTCTAGAGACAGTTAAATTAGCAAGCGGAAGAATGTAAAAGATACATAAAATATATGAACTGTTGTAAGTCTCCAAAGTGTGAACATGTTATCAGGTTAACTAAATACATGTATACTCTAAAATAGAAAGAAGAGAATATACATGGGTGTGTAAAAAAAACGTAAAATACCAACTATATTGGCATCTAATCAGTAATCCTGTAACCCCGTCAATCAGAACCTGCATATAGGAGGGATCTTCCTCATCATCATCAAGTTCGGCTCTACTTCACAAGCATCGCCACCATCTAAAACTAAAATAGGGACTGGTTGGTGTGCGCCACACCGTCCCATAACGTGGGAGTGAGTAGCTAACTCAGTGGAATCATATAGCAAAGATTAGCATGTTATCAAATCAATCACGCGATAATGGTAAAGCAAGCAATCAAACAGGTCCTAGATACTGTGATTAATGCAAGAATAAAATGATATGATGAATGCCCTCACCGACATACTCCCTCATGCGACACCATCTTACGTCCGAGGCATGCTTTCTTCCCTCAGTGCTCCACATCTTCCAGACACATGCAGTGCAATATGAATATGATTACCGAGTTGTTATTAATCCTTTTCATACAACAGGATTGAGAAACTAGGGTACTTCCCTTATATCATTCCCAACAAGGATCCGGTCTAGGGTTGTCACTCTTAGTAGTCTCATACGATGATATATTTCTAGGTCGCTACAAGGGCTATCAGGGCTGTTGCACGCACTCATTGCACCGCTCCCCCATCACCTTATCAATACAGGCCTAGTTGTACTCTTGTTGCTACGGAAGGGTCGTTGCCTCACGTAGACTCAGAGTACGCTCGAGGTCACAACAAAAGGCTGTCAGGGCTGTTGCACGCACTCGTTGCTCCGCTCCCCCAGCACCTTATTAGTGTATGCCGACAGTAAGAATATAGTGTCCCATACCACTATAATCTTCTCAAGAGTCTGGGTTGCTCACTGGTCACTACGGGGAGATTTGTGGCCCCAGCGTAGGCCGACAGCTCGACCACGGTGTCCCATACCACCATGCCCGGCTCATGAGTCTTAGTGGATCAAGGTACCACGGTTATCAGGGTTATCACTGGTAAGTTCAGTATCCTAGGTTCAAGCAGTTATGTAATGCCTTGGAAAAATCCATACTGAGACTCGAGTACCAACTCGACCAGAAATCACGTAGGATGAATTCCTTTAGAAATTAAGTGTAAGTTAGCTAGCGCTACGCTAGAGTAGCTGTGAAATTGTCCTTGAACGCTTTAAATACATTCTACAAGACCCAAAACTTGAAGAACCAATGACGCTATAATACCCTGAAACCTTGGATCAAACTCTAAACCCGTTTGCTCTCAGGAACTCTCTGAAACTTTGTATTGGATCTAAATCGCGTGTCGAAAGTCCGATACCTATAACCTTAGACCGTTATGACCGCTTAACTGGACTTGACAATCATTTTGAAAATCAAGCCCAACCGACGTTCAGAGGCTATTTCATTGAGCCTAGAGTGAAGAGAGTGAGAAAAGGGTTGGATTTGAAAATTTAAATCCAAATCTGGCACGTGACTTGACATGTTATTATTAAGCATTCTGACCGTCAGAATTCAGCCAAATTTCACCCTCAGATCAGGAAAAATTTCTCTTTCATATCATAAGACTTGTAGACCTGATCTAGGGGCAATGACCGCTGAACTGAAACTGGACCGCCACGTGCTATCTATGAACTCTGTCAGACTGAAAACTGGGTGTGAGTAACATCCAGTGACCATGAACTTAAGTCCGACCGCGTTCGGCCAGGGGACCTCCCGAAACACTCTTTTGGACCAGAATAGCCCCGATTTAGTTGTACCTCAAGTAAACTTTGTTTCCAAGCTTAATTTGGGAAGGTTTTAGCCTATATAAGGGCTTTAAACCCTCACTTATGTCACCCATCCGAATTTGCTAGAAACCCTAGCTAGAGAGAGAAAAAGTGAGAGATTGTGAGAGAGTGTGGGAGTGATCTTCCTGTCACTTGCTGCAGCTGCTACACGTGCCTAAGCACAGCATCCCAATCACTTTGTTGGTGATTCCGACGCATTTTTAGGTAAAGAAAACTCTAACTACTTGCTGATTTAGCATTCCGTCGATTCAAATAACAAAGTAGTTAATACATCTTGTGCATTAGGTCGCCATTACGCCGTTGACGAAGCGTATCTGTTCTAATTGAAACGATACACGTTTAGGGCAAAGGGTGCGAATTTTAGACGCCTTGATTGGCTGATTTCAAAGCTTTCAATGTCGCTTAATAGTAGATTATTGACGGCAACACCGTTTGACATGTACAACATGCTGTCCGTTTTTCATTTCGTAAGCGTATGAAAAATATGAGATTTAGAGCATTTTAGTCATTTGTGGGAAATACTGTTTACATTCATATTTTGCTGAAATGTTTACCATGGCTTCTTGTCATGTTAGTATATTAGGAATGCGTGCATGATTGGTTTGGCGAAGAGATTCGCCCAAATGCGCACTTTGAGTCGACATACGCTATGTAGACTAGAGTGTGTAGGCTAAGTGTTTGTATAAATGTTTGTATTAGTATGTATTGAATAAATGGTGTTGTGAATGAGTTTTGAGATTGAATTCTCAAGTAATATGCTGATTGAATGATTTCCATTACATTGGCTATATGTATCGATTTCATTATATGTATGAAATGCATTTGTTGGATGATTTGTTTAAGTGGTACATTATAACATGTTTCAACATGCTTATAATGTTGTATTTCATTTCCATTACTCTCACATGATTACTGATGTTGACTTGCAAATGTTTGGGGCTATGCTTAGTCCAGGCAGTCGGTAACAGAGTAAATTCGTGGTTGGCTTATATTTGCCACAGAGGACACATCGATGAACGCGAGTCGTGTTTTGAGTTGGCGGCAGTGGTTAGGCCACACGAAGTGTTTTACGCACTTCATGTCATTTGACTTGCGATACGCTCGTACTAGTCGAGCGCGTCAAGTAACCCGACTGGCCATTGCAAGTTCACCCTGTATGAATCATAACTGCTTGAACCTAGGATACTGAACTTACCATTGGAAACCCTGTTTACCATGGTACCTTGATCCATAAAGACTCATGAGTCGGGCATGGTGGTATGGGACACCGTGGTCGAGCTGTCGGCCTATGCTGGGGCCACAAACCTCCCCGTAGTGACCAATGAGCACCTACGACTCGTAAGCAGATTATGGTGGTATAGGACACTATATTCTTGCTGTCGGCCTACACTGATCAGGTGACGAGCCCTTTGTAGTGACCGCGAGCATATTCTGAGTCTACGGGAGGCGACGACCCTTCCGTAGCGACGAGAGTACATTAGGCCTGTATTGATAAGGTGATGGGGGAGCAGTGCAACAAGTGCGAGCAACAGCCCTAGCAGCCGTTGCAGCGACCTACAAATGTAACATCGTATGTGAATGCTAGGAGTGATGACCCTAGACCGGATCTGTGTTGGGATTGATATAAGCAAAGTACCTTAGTTTTCCAATACTGCTGTATGAAAAGGAATAATAACAACTTACATGTGCCTAGAAGATGTGGAGCACTGAGAGGAACGCAAGCATGCCGCAGGCATAAGATGGTGCCATATGAGAGAGTATGTCGATGAGGGTATCCATCATGTCATTTCATGCATACATTAACAACAGAATCTAGGAATGTTTGTTTCATTGCTTTACTATTATCGCGTGATTGATTTGAGAACATGCTAATCTTTGCTCTATTATTCCACTGAGTTGATCACTCACTCCCACGTTACGGGATGGTGTTTGTAACACCCACCAGACCCTGTCTTAGTTGCAGGTGATGCGACGATTCAGGATGCAGAGCCAGATTACGACGAGGACCAGGATGAGTTCTCGTACATGCAGTTTTACGACGGATTTGTATAACCGACTTGGATCGGTGGGACTTCTTAGTGGGACTATTTTTGACTTTTTTTTTTATTTATGACATGTATATGAGACTCAGAGATGTATTCATACTTTGAAGACAGTATGAGATTTATTTTGTTTTCCATACAGTGATATATATATATATATATATATATATATATATATATATATATATATATATATATCCTTCAGTCTTTCGCTTGCGTTTTATCACTGGATCTGGAGTATGAATTGCAGTTTTGGTATAATCTTACTCATGTGAATGCTTTAACTCAGACAACATTGAATCATAATCATATTTGTTGCATAAGTGATGGTCTGGAACTCGGGAGTCGGGTTTATACACGTCCCCCGATTTTCAGGGTGTTACAAGTTGGTATCAGAGCATGATTTAGATTATACCGGGCCTGTGTTATGGTCACACGACGTACGCTGTCGGCCCTTTGACTTAGGTGGGTGCGAGAAAAATCTAGAAACACTCATAGGACTCCAGTTTCGCCAATAAGCGAAGTCTACTCATATCGATCGTTTGATCGAGTCCGTAACGCATCTAGGGTCGCGTAAGGCAACCTAAGTAGCCTGTAGGTTGTTAGTAGGCGGATTTAAGATGTTCTCAGAAGCATTTACAAATCCTAAAATTCATGTCCTTGGGTCGTGGGGAAACCACAACCCTCATACTCAATCTCAGGGCTTAAAAACCCCGTTTCACCCAATTTCTTCATAATCTTTCCTCTTACCACCCCATTCTTCATTTTTTTCTAAATATTTTCACACTGGGCATAAATTCTAATGTGTAAATGATAGAAAATCATACTTCAACAAAAATTTACTATAAATAGTAAAAATAGGTAATAATTGGACTTTTGGCCATTTCAGTCATGGAATATCTTATAAAAAATGGGTTAATTGGATGGATTAGATTCTCCTATCCCAAAATCATATGTTACATAATGTATAAGTTCATTCTGGTTCACAGACTAGCCCCGGAACGCCTCAAGTGGAGTTTTGGGCCTATGTAGGCCAAATTACAATGAACAAGGGTGGGCCCCATGTATATTTGAGGTCCCTAGGGCAGGGGAGACCCAACCCATATGGCCTGACCGGTCGAATTGGGAGATGGCTGGCGATGGCATTGCCGGTTCGGCGATGCATCGCCGACCGGTGGGCCCCATGTGATCTGAAACTCGGGCGCACGCCCTAAATGGGGTAGGGCACCCCTCCCATGTGTGGTTCGCACCTTAAACTCCCTGAAACCCGCACCTCCTTCACAACAGCCCCCTCCAAGCTCTCCCTTTTCATTTTTTTTTGCTGCCACCCTCTCAAAACTTGGTGCCTAACCACTTCCAATCCTTTTTTCTGCCAAAACCAACGCCTACCCACCCATTGGTGGCTGTTCATAGCTCTCTCTCTCCGATTTCATCGTTTGAAGCTCCCACAACCTCCAATCGAGGCTGAAATCGTGTGGAGCTCTATTCCCCTTTATAGTTCTCTTTTCCCTTTGAGAATCCAGCCTTTGGGAGCTTGATTCATCCCTCTACAATTCCTAGATTTACTTCAATCAGTTTGGGCAGCCGTTTCTCCTTATTTCGCTCATTTTCCATGGCTTTTATTGAAGCTATTTTGGCCTTTTTCTCTTTCTCCACCATCCTTTCTCTGATGGTAAAGAGGAAAACTATCACAGACGAAGCTGGGCCTAGTCGCCCTTCACGATCAAGGAAGCCGAGGGGTGGCGCCGCTAGCTCAAGCGCCGCCGCAGGTCCAAGTACAGCTCGTGAGTTTCACACAAAGCGGGATTTGGATCCCCATGCTCACGTAGGGTGAGTACTGTTGGCAGAGTTGCCCCATGGCACTTATACAGATCGCAAGGTCTTGTTTGAAGCACATGTGGAGGAGCGGCTCTTTGGTGAATATCTGTTATTTGAGCGCATTGAGGCTGCACACTAGGGTCCGCTCTTTGAAGCACAGTCTCGAGCGAACGTGATCACCATTCGTGCCTTCTATGCTCGTATTCGGGATCCTACGTTGGAGAAATTACAGTTCAGGATTCCCTTTGATAGAGAGCGGATGGCTACGATCGATGTTCGACTGATAGATCGCATTCTGAAGGTACCTCTTGGTGAAGTTCATCCCAGTGCTAAGAATCTGAAGAGTGCTCATGAGCGAGATCGTCGTACCAGGTTCCTATGTGGTGGTTTGGTTCCGTGGCTGCCTAACAGAAGCCTCTTAGCGTCCCATATGTCGGTTGATTTTCTCCTGCTACATCACATTTGCACGTTCAATGTGTATCCTAGGTCGACCAACCGCTGTGAATGTACACGTCTCATGGTCGATTTCCTGTATCAAGTGAGCCAGGGTGAAAATGTGTGCATGGCCACGTTTGTATTGCGACAGATCGTCCTCATAGCACAGTCGAGAAGAACGTCAGAGTCTCTTCCTTTTGGTCAGCTCATATGCAGGATTGCACTTGAGTTTGCCTATAGACTTGGGCCAGAGATGCTTGTACCGATCCACTTCATCGACGAGACTACCATGAACAGGATGAAGATCGGGCCTCGACATCGAGAGGCTCAGCTTGATGCTGACAGCGAGGGCTATTATGATAGCGAAAAGGATGCAAGTGAAGAAGAGGCTGGGGAAGAAATAGAGGAAGAAGCCCAGGGAGAAGAAGATGAGGAGGCTCAGGATACTGATGAGAGCCCTCCTCCAGCGACTTAGGCTACTAGAGATGCTCACATTTCCCGACTCGAGGAGATTCAGGTTGCCTTGCGACGGGAAGTTCAAGAACTTCGGGCCGAAGTTGAGGATACTAAGGCTATCATGAAGAGAAAATTTGGCAAGGTGACTCGCACCTTGAAGGTGATCCTGTGTTGCTTGCAGGATAAGGGTGCTCCTCCTCCATCCCCAGACTCGGACTAGTGATCTAGATCCAGATGTTGTTCGTTGTAGTTAGTTGTTTCCTGTTTTCTGTGTGTAAGCCTGATAAGGCTAGTAGTTTTCTTATGTTGCTGCAGTAGCTTTGACTGGCTTAGTTTCCCATGTATTTCTTGTCATGATGCATGTAAAGATATATCTCTTATATTGTGACAATTTTGATTAAATGAAATGTATGGAATGTTTTTGACTTGTTATGTGAATGACTGGTGGTGGTGTGTTTGTACTATTACTGTGACTAACAAGGTTGCTCCCTATTTTGAATATAGAGAATGCCATCTACGGCCACGCTGAGTACAACACGACTTATATTGGGAGAGCCTATGGATCGGGTTTCTCTCCAGACTGATGAGCATACGGACCCTGCTGTGAGCCCAATTCCTGAGACTGCACATGAGTCTCAGCCTTCTACTGGTCCTACAGCTGGACCACCGCCATTCACACCGCCTATCAGAGAGCAGTACCATGCATCTTCCTCGACGCAATATGTGCCACAGCCTGCTCCACCTGCAGATAGATTTGAGTAGTTGATGGCCATGATGCATCAGCAGCACCAGCAGCTCTTGACTACGATAGTAGGGACTCTAGCCCAGGTTGGGATTGCGACTCCACCTGCACCCCCCGTGCATCCAGCTGAGGATGCCGGTATGTCGACTCAGGATGAGGGCATGGTTCATCCTGCACTGCCTTCTTACCCTACGGGGAATGCCGCTAATACACGGGGCTTACTCGAGCGATTCCAGCACTTACGGCCTCCCACTTTTACAGGTTCTCACAGACCCGAGGAGGCTGAGTATTGGCTCGACCGTGTGTCGAAGATACTACGGATGCTGGATTGCTCAGAGCCTGAACAGGTAGAGTTGGCTACGTTTATGTTTGAGTGGGAGGCCAGCCTGTGGTGGGATAGCGTTTTGTGGACTGTTGCTGTCGACTATATCTGGACTTGGGCAGCGTTCGAGTTCCGTTTTCACGAGAAATACTATCCCCAGACTTACATGCATGAGCGGGAGAATGAATTTCTACACCTCAGACAGGGAGGCACGTCTGTGACTGAGTATGAGCATCGTTTTACCGAGTTGGGCAGATACGTCCTGACTATACTCACAGATGAGCAGATGCGCATACGGTGCTTTTCGGAGGGATTGCGACCGGACATTCGGTCGAAGATGTGTTGTGTTAGCATTCCCTCCTACGCAGAGTTGATTCACATGTCCTTGCGGGCAGAGCAGGATGTGGTTCGACTTACGCGATCTCGTGGCCCTATGGTTCCTAGGTCCCCACCAGATTTGTAAGACAGGCCCTTTGCGGGCAAGAGGCCTTGCATCGACCCTCCTCTTAGGGCTACTGTGCCAGTGCTTCCGATGAGGTGCCCTGATCTATCATGTACTTATTGTGGGAGATCGGGTCATGCAGTGCAGAGTTATTTCGCTTGGATGCGGGATAGAGGGTTTTCACCGCCGCAGAAGATCGATCGTCCACGCCCACAGGCTTTATCATCTCTACCTTTACAGTTGGCTCCTGCGCATCCTTCCTTCAGACCTCCCGCATCTCAGTTTCGGCCTCCTCAACGGCCCATAGTACTGAGGCCGAACCGTCCATAGCAGGCTCGGGTACATGCTTTGACAGCTGAGGCAGCCGAGACAGAGACTACTCAGCCCTTGGCCTTTGAGGTCACCGTCCATATTGGAGGTACTCCTATACTCGTGATGGTGGATACTGGATCCATGATTTCATTGATATCGCATTCCATAGTCAGGCGCCTTGGGTTACCGACTATTCTGATGGATGGAGTGCGAGTCCTTTCAGCTCACGGGAATTTTTCTGATGCCACCCTGATGTGTGAGGGTTGCTTGGTGGATCTAGGAGGCAAGACGATGATTCTTGATCTTGTCGTTGACCCTTCTCTCGTTTATCTCGTCGTCATTCTTGGCATGGATTGGTTGACTATAGGGAGGGCCGAGATTGACTGCGAGACCCGTATGGTGACGGTATATGAGCCAGAGGGTACGCCTTTTACATTTGCAGTGCGGGTAAATCTTCCCTTCAGCATACTTAGCTACGCTTCTTTACTACGGGATGCTGATGCCCCGATACTTAAGCATACGCCAGTCGTCTGTAATTTTGAGGATCTGTTCAGGAAGATCCTTGGTTTGTCGCCTCAGCGCGAGATTGATTTTACTATCGATCTGTTGCCTGGTTCCACGCCTGTCTCACTACCGACGTATCGCATGGCACCGTGTGAGATGGAGGAGTTGAGGACACAGATTAATGATCTGTTGGAGCTTGGTTTTATTCGACCCAGTGTGTCTCCTTGGGGAGCACCAGTTCTGTTCGTGAAGAAGAAGGATGGTTCTATGCGATTGTGTATTGATTATCGCAGGCTAAACCAGATCACGGTGAAGAACAAGTACCCTTTACCCAAGATCGATGACTTATTTGATCAGTTGAGAGGATCGCAGTACTTCTCGAAGATTGATCTTTAGTCAGGATATCATCAGTTGTGCGTCAGGGATGAGGACGTGCAGAAGACAGCATTCTTGACCAGCTTTGGCCACTATGAGTTCCTTGTGATGTCGTTCGGTCTCACGAACGCACCAGCCGTGTTCATGGATCTGATGAACCGGGTATTTCAGCCTTTCCTCTATCGATTCGTCATTGTGTTCATTGACGACATTTTGGTATACTCCAGGAGTCGAGAGGAGCATGAGGAGCACTTGCGATTGGTCCTGGATACACTCAGACAACATTAGTTGTTCGCACAGTACAAGAAGTGCGATTTCTGGAAGCAGGAAGTGAAGTTCATGGGACACGTGGTGTCCAAGGATGGGATGGCAGTTGACCCGTCTAAGGTAGCTGCAGTTCAGGACTGGGAGCAGCCTGGTTCTGTCACTAAGGTGAGGAATTTCTTGGGTCTTGTTGGCTACTATCGACGCTTCATTTAGGATTTCTCGAAGATCGCCAGACCTCTATCTTAATTGACACGGAAGGATGTGAAGTTCACCTGGAATGATAAGGTGGAGTCAGCTTTTCAGGAACTGAAGGACAGACTAACGTCTGCCCCTGTGCTAGTATTGCCAGAGCAAGGGGTTAGATACACGATATACACTAACGCGTCTAGAGTTGGTCTGGGTTGTGTCCTTATGCAGAAGGACAGGGTAATTTCGTATGCCTCGAGACAATTAAGGAAGCACGAGGAGAATTACCCTACACACGACCTGGAGTTGGCAGCCGTCATATTCGCACTAAGACTCTGGAGACATTACCTCTATGGAGAGGAGTTCAAGTTCTTTTACGACCACAAGAGCCTTAAGTACATATTCACGCGGCGGGATTTGAATATGAGACAGAGGCGATGGATGGAGACTTTGAAGGATTTCAAGTTTGAAGTCTCCTACCATCCTGGAAAGGCGAACCTTGTGGCTGACGCGTTGAGCCGTAAGAAGGCGATAGAGTTTGTGGCTCCGCTGATGGTTGCTGAGTTGGACATGATTGAGTTTTTGTGAGACTTCCAGCAGAAACTCACTATGGACGAGCCATATGAGTTTATCGCATATGTGCAGGTGCGATCTCAGATGGATGACAGAGTCATCGAGGCGCAGCGGGATGATGCGCGTCTTACTGAGCTTCGAGAGCAGGCCAGTGATGATGCAGACGCCGAGTGGTGAGTTGGCACGGATGGGGGCTTACGTTATCGTGGCCGCCTATGCGTCCCAGACATTCCCGACTTGAGATGAGAGATTCTCGAGGCTGCGCACTATACCAGACTTGCGATGCATCCAGGCAGCACCAAGATGTATCGCGACGTGAGGAGGACTTATTAGTGGGAAGGTATGAAGACCCACATCGCAGAGTTCGTGTCCCGTTGTCTCACTTGCCAGCAGGTGAAGGCAGAGCATCGCCGACCTCCTGGACTCCTACAGCCTATGCCGATTGCTGAGTGGAAATCGGACTTCATTTCCATGAATTTTATCTCAGGGCTACCGAAGACGAGGAAGGGACATGATTCTATTTGGGTGATCGTTGACCATCTGACAAAGTCGGAGCACTTCCTATCGATCAGAGTTACGAACTCTGCAGACGAACTGGCTAGATTATATATCAGAGAGATCGTGCGTCTGCATGGAGTTCCGTTGGAGATCGTGTCAGACAGAGACACGCGTTTCACTTCTACTTTCTGGACTCGCATTCAGGAGGCTATGGGTGTGAAGTTGAAGTTCAGTACTGCCTTCCACCCACAGATAGATGGACAGACAGAGCGGGTGAACCAGATTCTAGAGGACATGTTGCGTGCTTACGCATTGGACTTCAAGGACAGTTGAGATAATTGTCTTGCATATGTGGAGTTCGCGTACAATAACAGTTTTTAGGCGAGTATCGGTATGGCACCTTATGAGGCGTTGTATAGGCGACCCTGTCGAGCACCGCATTGCTGGGCAGAGGTTGGTGAGCGTAGATTGATTGGCCCAGAGTTAGTGCAGGCGACGTCGGAGAAGATTGATATTATTAGATGCCGGCTTCTCACAGCGCAGAGTAGACAGAAGAGTTATGCCGATACGAGACGACGCCCACTAGAGTTCACGGTTGGGGATCATGTATTTTTACGAGTTTTTCCTATGAAGGGAGTCCTTCGGTTCGGGAAGAAGGGGAAGCTGGCACCGCGATTCATTGGACCATTTCAGATTCTCTCGTGAGCGTTCACAACGTATTTCATGTTTTTATGCTGAAGAAATACGTTTCTGATCCTTCCCACATCATCAGATGGGAGCAGGTGCAGTTAGGAGAGGATGTTACATATATACTACGACTGACGCGTATACTAGATAGGAAGGAGAAGGTACTGCGTAGAAAGGTGATCCCCCTTGTGAAGGTGTTGTGGACGCATCACTCTGAGGAAGAGGCTACCTGGGAGACAGAAGCCGAGATCAGAAAGAACTACCCACAGCTTCTCGAGGAGTACGAAAAGGTACAAATTTCGAGGATGAAATTTTTGTTAAGAGGGGTAGATTGTAACGCCCTGGAAAAATCCGTACTGAGACTCGAGTACCAACTCGACCAGAAATCACGTAAGATGAATTCCTTTAGAAATTAAGTGTAAGTTAGCTAGCGCTACGCTAGAGTAGCTGTGAAATTCTCCTTGAACGCTTTAAATACGTTCTACAAGACCCAAAACTTGAAGAACCAATGACGCTATAATACCCTGAAACCTTGGATCAAACTCTAAACCCGTTTGCTCTCAGAAACTCTCTGAAACTTTGTATTGGATCTAAACCGCGCGTCAAAAGTCTGATACCTACAATCTTAGACCGTTATGACCGCTTAACTGGACTTGACAATCATTTTGAAAATCAAGCCCAACCGACGTTCAGAGGCTATTTCATTGAGCCTGGAGTGAAGAGAGTGAGAAAAGGATTAGATTTGGAAATTTAAATCCAAATCTAGCACGTGACTTAACACGTTATTATTAAGCGTTCTGACCGTCAGAATTCAGCCAAATTACACCCTCGGATCAGGAAAAATTTCTCTTTCATATCATGAGACTTGTAGACCTGATCTAAGGGCGATGACCGCTGAACTGAAACTGGACTGCCACGTGCGATCTATGAACTCTGTCGGACTGAAAACTGGGTGTAAGCAACATCCAGTGAACATGATCTTAAGTCCGACCGCGTTCGGCCAGGGGACCTCCCGAAACACTCTTTTGGATCGGAACAACCACGATTTGGTTATACCTCAAGTAAACTTTGTTCCCAAGCCTAATTTGGGAAGGTTTTAGCCTATATAAGGGCTTTAAACCCTCACTTATCTCACCCATCCGAATTTGCTAGAAACCCTAGCTAGAGAGAGAGAAAAAGTGAGAGATTGTGAGAGAGTGTGGGAGTGATCTTCCTGTCACTTGCTGAGCTGCTACACGTGCCTAAGCACCGCATCCCAATCACTTTGTTGGTGATTTCGACGCATTTTTAGGTAAAGAAAACCCTAACTACTTCCTGATTTAGCATTCCGTTGATTCAAATAGCAAAGTAGTTAATACATCTTGTGCATTAGGTCGCCATTACGCCGTTGACAAAGCGTGTCTATTCTAATTGAAACGATACACGTTTAGGGCAAAGGGTGCGGATTTTAGACGCCTTGATTGGCTGATTTCAAAGCTTTCAATGTCATTTAATAGTGGATTATCGACGGCAACGCCGTTTGACAAGTACAACATGCTGTCCATTTTCCATTTCGTAAGCGTATGGAAAATATGAGATTTAGGGCATTTTAGTCATTTGTAGGAAATACTGTTTACATTCATATTTTACTGAAATGTTTGCCATGGCTTCTTGTCGTGTTAGTATATTAGGAATGCGTGCATGATTGGTTTGGCGAAGAGATTCGCCCAAATGCGCACTTTGAGTCGACATACGCTATGTAGACTAGAGTGTGTAGGCTAAGTGTTTGTATAAATGTTTGTATTAGTATGTATTGAATAAATGGTGTTGTGAATGAGTTTTGAGATTGAATTCTCAAGTAATATGCCGATTGAATGATTTCCATTACATTGGCTATATGTATCGATTTCATTATATGTATGAAATGTATGTGTTGGATGATTTGTTTAAGTGGTACATTATAACATGTTTCAACATGCTTATATTGTTGTATTTCATTTTCATTACTCTCACATGATTACTGATGTTGACTTGCAAATGTTTGGGGCTATGCTTAGTCCAGGCAGTCGGTAACAGAGTAAATTCGTGGTTGGCTTATATTTGCCACGGAGGACGCGTCGATGAACGCGAGTCGTGTTTTGAGTTGGCGGCAGTGGTTATGCCACACGAAGTGTTTTACGCACTTCATGTCATTCGACTTGCGATACGCTCGTACTAGTCGAGCCCGTCAAGTAACCCGACTGGCCATTGCATATTCACCCTATATGAATCATAACTGCTTGAACCTAGGGTACTGAACTTACCATTGGAAACCCTGTTAACCATGGTACCTCGATCCATAAAGACTCATGAGTTGGGCATGGTGGTATGGGACACCATGGTCGAGCTGTCGGCCTACGCTGGGGCCACCAACCTCCCCGTAGTGACCAATGAGCACCTACGACTCGTGAGCAGATTATGGTATTATGGGACACTATATTCTTGCTGTCGGCCTACACTGATTAGATGACGAGCCCTTTGTAATGTGACCGCAAGCGTATTCTGAGTCTACGGGAGGCGACGACCCTTCCGTAGCGATGAGAGTACATTAGGCCTGTATTGATAAGGTGATGGGGGAGCGGTGCAACGAGTGTGAGCAACAGCCCTGGCAGCCCTTGCAGCGACCTACAAATGTAACATCGTATGTGAATGCTAGGAGTGACGACCCTAGACCGGATCTGTGTTGGGATTGATATAAGCAAAGTACCTTAGTTTTCCAATACTGCTGTATGAAAAGGAATAATAACAACTTGGTAATCATATCCACATCACATTGCATGTGCCTGGAAGATGTGGAGCACTGAGAGGAACGCAAGCATGCCGCGAGCATAAGATGGTGTCGTATGAGGGAGTATGTCGGTGAGGGCATCCATCATGTCATTTCATGCATACATTAACAACAGAATCTAGGAATGTTTGTTTCATTGCTTTACTATTATTGCGTGATTGATTTGAGAACATGCTAATCTTTGCTCTATTATTCCACTGAGTTGATCACTCACTCCCGCGTTACGGGATAGTGTTTGCAACTCCCACCAGACCCTGTCTTAGTTGCAGGTGATGCGGTGATTCAGGATGTAGAGCCAGATTACGACGAGGACCAAGATGAGTTCTCGTACATGAAGTTTTACGACGACTTTGCGTAGGCGACCTAGATTGGTGGGACTTCTTAATGGGACTTATTTTGACTTTTCCTTTTTATTTATGACATGTATATGAGACTCAGAGATGTATTCATACTTTGGAGACAGTATGAGATTTATTTTATTTTCAATATAGTGATATATATATCATTTAGTCTTTCGCTTTCATTTTATCACTGGATATGGAGTATAAATTGTAATTTTGGTATAATCTTACTCATGTGAATGCTTTAACTCAGACAACATTGAATCATAATCATATTTGTTGCATAAGTGATGGTCTGGAACTCGGGAGTCGGGTTTATACACGTTCCCCGATTTTCAGGGTGTTACAAGTTATGACGAATACAAGGTGAAAATACAATGGTCAGTCGGGTTACTTGATGAGTCCGACTAGCGTGAGCGCACGTCGACTCGACCGACATGAAGTGCACAAGCACTTCGTGTGGCCTAAACACTACTGACGATTCTAGTACGACTCGGGTTCGTCATACACATCCTTCGTGGTGAATAGAATCCAACCACGAATTCTAAACTATTACCGACCTGGACTAGAGTATAGTCTCAAGCGCAAAGATGTGAATCAGTAATCATATGAGATAAACAGAATTGAAATAACAAGTAATCCAAGCATGTTAGTAACAAGTTATAAGATATAACATAGTCAATTTAACCATACACAAGTACTTCACACATAAGGAAATCAATTGAAATACAACAAGCATAGAGGAAATCATATACATCATCAAATTAGTTGAGAATCCAGTCCCAACGCTAATCTACAACACTATTTACTCAATACTTACTAATACATACATTTATACATATGCTTAGACTACTCAACTCCAACGTACTTGACGTATGTTGATTTTAACATATAGTATGACAGATCCTTATATCAAGGAGATGTCTAATACATAACAATTATGTTCTTACATTCAAAATATATGACAGGCATAAACCATATTGATTTAAGCATTTCAACAAACACTTGGTCTACACACATTAGTCTACATAGCATATGTCGGCCAATATGTGCATTAGGGCGAATCTCTTCGCCAAACAGATCATACACGTATTACTAGTATAGGTACATGGTAAATACTCATGACAATCATATCAGCAAAATACGTACGTATACAGTATTTCCTACAAATACCTAAAATACCCTAAATCTCATATTCTTCGTACGTATTCGAAATGAAAAACGGACAGCATATTCCACATGTCAAATAGCATCCTTATCACCAATCTACCATTAAACGGCATTGAAAGCTTTGAAAACAGGCAATCTAAGCGTCTAAAATCCACACCTTACACCAGAAATTGTGAAATGGAGTTGATTCAGACAATAAGTCTTCGTCAACGGCTCAACGACAACCTATACCACGAAATAGGTTAGCTACATCATCACTTATGCTATTTGGAACTCTAGAATAGGTTAGGGTTATGATTTCTTACCTAAGAACGGAGCTGGAATCGCTAGAATCGCGATGCAGGTGGATGGCTTTGGCACATGGAGCAGCAAGGATGAATCCCAGGAGAAAGCCCCAACTCTCTCTCACTTTCTCTCTCTTTTCTCTCCTCTCTCTCCTAGGGTTTTCCCCAAATTTGTATGGGTTAGATGTGAGAGGGTTTAAGGCCCTTTTATAAGCCCAAACATAATCAAAACAGACTTCAAGTCAAGGTATACTTGGGTTATAGCCAAATTGGGTCTTTCCCGATCCAAAAGAACATTTCTGAAGGTCCCCTGACTGAATACGGTCGGACTTAAGCTCATGAATGTCGGATCCTGATCACATTAAGTTTTCAGTCTGATAGTGTTCCCAGATCGCACGTGGCGGACCAATTTCAGTTCAGCGGTCACTGAGACTCGATTGAGGATTCCAAGTACACTAACCTGAGTGGAAAATGTTCCCTGATCCGAGGGTGTATTTGGGTCAGATTCCAACAGTCTGAATGCTTATACTTAACCCGCAAGGGAAACGTGTCAGATTTATTTAAATCACATTTAATTTATAAAGAATTTCACTCTTTCTCACACTCCTTGCTCCAGGCTTAATGAAATAGCCTCAGAACATCAGTTGGGCTTGATTTTCGAAATGATTGTCAAGTTCAACTAGGCGGTCGTAATTGTCTAAGATTATCGCTATCGGACTTTCGACGCGCGATCTAGATCCAATACAAAGTTTCAAAGGGTTCTTGAGAATAAACAGGTTTAGAGTTTGATCCTGGATTTTAGGATAATATAGTGTCAATGATTCTATAGGTTTTGGATCTTACAAATCGTATTTAAAGTGGTTGGTGATAATATTGCAGGAAATCTAGTGCAGCGCTGGTTAATTCACGTTAAATTTCTAAAGAATTTTGTTCTAAATGATTTCTTTGGCCTTGGAATTGGGTTCTGAGAGGTTACCAAGGTGTTATGGTTGACCCATTGCCTAAGGACGTCTAACCCCAAGTAGGCAAAAATCCGGGGTGTTACAATCTACCCCCCTTAAAATAAAATTTCATCCCCGAAATTGGCTAAGGGTAATGAGTCCCTTGAGAGACTTTAGTGTTGGCATTCTAAGGTTGGTTCAAATCCTATTTAATGACCTAACCTTACGTATAACCTAAATCAACTTCTTCGATCCTGGGCCAGTGGGGAAGAGGCCAACCACACTTCCGCTGCGCTGGTCTGATCCAACAATTGTGTTAGTTAATCCTAACTAGATTGGGCTCGGTACGTTCTACCTCCCTTAAAACTTAGTTCTATTTAAGGTTCAAGAATCTATGTCTCGATCCGTATATCGAAACGAGGTGTAACTTAGGGCCTATCCTTGACATGAAATGGGAAACAACCTCTCACTACATTGGTCTTCCTTTGATAATGATGCATTCTATGGCATTAGTACCTATGATTATAGAAAAGAGCTGAAATGATGGGTGTTGTGGTTGATTTTAAGGACAAATGTGAGTTGGTGGCAAGATATCTAATTCTCTACTGGCTATAAGTCCTCGCCATTTCCCAAAGACAAAGTGATAACTTTTGGTTGTAAGTGGTTGGGCCAACACGGAAGAAAGGTTGTGTAGTGGGTCTGAGCCGGATACATAGACTTTCTGCCTAGGACAGAAAATTTACCGTATCGGTTCTTAATCCGAGTTGATGTCAATCTTCTACTTGATCAGAGCATTGGATTTATTGCTAACGACTAGGATTGAAAATTCGATTCAAACCGCGAATACTTCGCTTATATATACAGTTCCTTTACTCTGCGTTCCCAACTGTAAGAAGTCCTTGGGAAGGCAATTCTAAGGGAAATTCTAAGGGGCGTGCTGGTTTATTCTAAGTTCCATCTGAGGGATTTATAAGTTTTTCCTAAGAGTGAATGGTTCTAAGTTAAAACAACTTTTCCAAGGGTTATAACAGAAGTCTATAAGTATTAAGAAAATCTATTAAAGGAATGAGGTTCTACTCTAACCAAATCTAACCTACTATTCCTTAGCATATACAAGCTTTACACTGCTTAATATAACTAGTAGACTAGTCTGTAACTCACTAGCTGTAATCCAAAGTCTAGGCTTATACGTTAGATGGTTTCATACCATTTCTACTACAGAGGATTGTTCTATCGCTTAGAGTTAAGATTGTCTAATTGAAATTGAATTTCCTATATCGTCAAGTCTTTTAAAATCTAGGAGTACTAACTCTTAAGTCCAAAACTCCAAGGGCATATGTGGCCAGTGGTCTCAAGTTGTGTTAAAAGGGACCACATTACTAATCCCATGTCGGGATTGGGAGTGGCATGCTTGATAGGAGGGCGGGGTGAGATAAAAATTAATCTTGTAGGCTTAATCCCGGGATTTACTTTTAATCATATACATTCCAAACATGGTAGTGGAAACCATAGGATACGCCCAATCTAGGGACAATACCTTACAGCGAACGAAACGACATGCACTTCATTTAATAAAATTTGTCACAATACATGGAATAAAGTTCCACATGAATTATGACAGGAACGCATGCGGCTATGCTAAGCCCAAACCACTAAACACAAACACATTTTCTACCTATGACATCACTAGACCCAACAACAACAAAACACAGAAATCCTTAAAATGAAAATCAAACAATCTACATGACAATGGCATAGATGCCTAATTCTACCAAAAGACTTCTACCACGGTCCTGACTTACCTTCTTCAATACTATCTAGTTTAATACAGTCTGCTGCCCATTAGAGCTCTATCGGCCATGTATTCTTACTACTCCTCAAGCGAAGAAAGTGGAGAAATGGGATGGGTAAGTAGGTTCCCACGAGTTTGAGGCTCAAATGAGAGCTTAAGAGCTCAAATGAGAGAGAATGGAGAGGGTAGACAGTAATGGAGAAGGGTTTTCAGCAGGGTAGTGGGGAGGTGGCACGAAAATGAAAGAGGGGGCGTTTGGTGGGGCAATTTGAGTGAGAAATCAGAAGTTTGGGAGAGAAAGGAGAGCTTGGAGGGGTGATTTGTGAAGGAGGTAGGGGTTTGGAGTAGTTTTAATGGACGGCCCACATACCAGGGGGCAACCCTAACCCCCAAATGTGATCGGCCTGACGGCCCGCCTGAATGGGGCCCACTGTACGGCGAGGCCTAGCCGACTCGGTGAGGTCCTCGCCGACCTCTATGCTAAATGGCTATGCCTCGCCATTTAGGAGAGGTCCTCCTGCCCTAAAGACCCAAAATTTATGTGGGTCCCACCCTGGATCATGCTAGATCAGCTTGGGTAGGCCTACGACTCCGTTTCGAGCTATTTCGGTTCATTTCGGGTACTAACTGATGTATATTCACGCTTGGCGATTTTTAACAGCTGGGATAGGGTCAATTGGGGTCTAGACCCATCGATATATGGTCTAGGAGTGTTTCGGGGTCGCCTCAAGCGATCACAAGGCTGTACGAACTCGATCTCGGCGATCGTTTTCAGTAAACTTTCGCCGACAAACAAACTGGGGGTCCTAAACTCGTTTCTAGATTTTTCTCGTACCCTCCTACATTAAATTGGTGTCAGCTTGCGGTGTGTGACCATAACCCAGGTCCAGTTTAATCCAAATCATGCTCTGATACCATCTGTAACATCCCAAAAATTGGGGGTCGAGGATAAACTCCACTCTCGAGTTCCTGAACATCACTTATGCAACATTTTCAAAGATGAATGAATGTCAGCTGTATTAGTGCATAAAACATGAAGTGGATTAAGCCAAAATAGCATATCATACTCCAGAGACACTTAAATTAGCAAGTGGAAGAATGTAATAGATACATAAAATATATGAACTGTTGTAAGTCTCTAGAGTGTGAACAAGTTACCAGGTTAACTAAATACATGTATACTCCAAAATAGAAAGAAGAGAATATACATGGGTGTGTAAAAAAAGGTAAAATACCAAGTGTATTGGCATCTAATCAGTAACCCTGTAACCCCGTCAATCAGAACCTACATATAGGAGGGATCCTCCTCATCATCATCAAGTCCGGCTCTACTTTACAAGCATCACCACCATCTGAAACTAAAATATGGACTGGTTGGTGTGTGCAATACCGTCCCATAACCTGGGAGTGAGTAGCTAACTCAGTAGAATCATAGAGTAAAGATTAGCATGTTATCAAATCAATCACACGATAATGGTAAAGCAAGCAATCAAACAGGTCCTAGATACTGTGATTAATGTAAGTATGAAATGACATGATGGATACCTTCACCGACATACTCCCTCATACGACACCATCTTACGTCCGTGGGATTCTTTCTTCCCTCAGTGCTCCACATCTTTCAGGCACATGCAGTGCGATATGAATATGATTACCGAGTTGTTATTAGTCCTTTTCATACAGCAGGATTGGGAAACTAGGGTACTTTCCTTATATCATTCCCAACAAGGATCCTTTCTAGGGTCATCACTCCTAGTAGTCTTATACGATGATATATTTCTAGGTCACTGCAAGGGCTGTCAGGGCTGTTGCACGCACTCGTTGCACCGCTCCCCCATCACCTTATCAATATAGGCCTAGTTGTACTCTTGTTGCAACGGAAGGGTCGTCGCCTCACGTACACCCAGAGTACGCTCGAGGTCACTACAAAGGGCTGTCAAGGCTGTTGCACGCACTCGTTGCTCCGCTCCCCCATCACCTTATCAGTGTAGGCTGACAGCAAGAATATAGTGTCTTATACCACCATAATCTGCTCACGAGTCTGGATTGCTCACTGGTCACTATGGGGAGATTTGTAGCCCCAGCGTAGGCCGAAAGCTCTACCACGATGTCCCATACCATCATGCCCAGCTCATGAGTCTTAGTGGATCAAGGTACCATGGTTATCAGGGTTATCACTGGTAAGTTCAGTACCCTAGGTTCAAGCAGTTATGACGAATACAAGGTGAAAATACAATGGTCAGTCGGGTTACTTGATGAGTTCGACTAGCTCGAGCGCACGTCGAATTGACCGACATGAAGTGCACAAGCACTTCGTGTGGCCTAACCACTGCCGACGATTCTAGTACGACTCGGGTTCGTCATACACATCCTTCGTGGCGAATAGAATCCAACCACGAATTCTAAACTGTTACTGACTGCCTGGACTAGAGTATAGTCCCAAGCGCAAAGATGTGAATCAGTAATCATATGAGATAAATAGAATTGAAATAGCAAGTAATCCAAGCATGTTAGCAACAAGTTATAAGATACAACATAGGTAATTTAACCATACACAAGTACTTCACACATAAGGAAATCAATTGAAATACAACAAGCATAGAGGAAATCATATCCATCATCAAATTAGTTGAGAATCTAGTCCCAACACTAATCTACAACACCATTTACTCAATACTTACTAATACATATATTTATACAAATGCTTAGACTACTCAACTCCAACGTACTTGACGTATGTTGATTTTAACATATAGTATGACAGATCCTTATATCAAGGAGTTGTCTAATACACAACAATCATGTTCTTACATTCAAAATATATGACAGGCATAAACCATATTGATTTAGGCATTTCAACAAACACTTGGTCTACACACATTAGTCTACATAGCATATGTCGGCCAATATGTGCATTAGGGCGAATCTCTTTGCCAAACAGATCATACACGTATTACTAGTATAGGTACATGGTAAATACTCATGGCAATCATATCAGCAAAATACGTACGTATATAGTATTTCCTATAAATACCTAAAATACCATAAATCTCATATTCTTCGTACGTATTCGAAATGAAAAATGGACAGCATATTCTACATGTCAAACAGTATCCTTATCAGCAATCTACCATTAAACGGCATTGAAAGCTTTGAAAACAGGCAATCTAAGCGTATAAAATCCGCACCTTACACCAGATATTATGAAACGGAGTTGATTCAGACGATAAGTCTTCGTCAACGGCTCAACGACAACCTATACCACGAAATAAGTTAGCTACATCATCACTTATGCTATTTGAAACTCTAAAACAGGTTAGGGTTATGATTTCTTACCTAAGAACGGAGCTGAAATTTTCAGAATCGCGATGCAGGTGGATGACTTTGGCACGTGGAGCAGCAGGGAAGAATCCCAGGAGAAAGCCCCAACTCTCTCTCACTTTCTCTCTCTTTTCTCTCCTCTTTCTCCTAGGGTTTTTCCTAAATTCGTATGGGTTATATGTGAGAGGGTTTAAGGCCCTTTTATTAGCCCAAACATAACTAAAACAGACTTCAAGTCAAGGTATACTTAGGTTATAGCCAAATCGGGTCTTTTTCGATCCAAAAGAACATTTCTGGAGGTCCCCTAACTGAATGCGGTCAGAATTAAGCTCATGAATGTCGGATCCTGATCACATTAAGTTTTCAGTCTGATAGTGTTCCCAAATCACATGTGGCGGACCAGTTTCAGCTCAGCAGTCACTGAGGCTCGATCGAGGATTCGAAGTATACTGACCTGAGTGAGAAATGTTCCCTGATCCGAGGGTGTATTTGGGTTAGATTCCAACGGTCTGAATGCTTATACTTAACCCACAAGCGAAATGTGCCAGATTTATTTAAATCACATTTAATTTATAAAGAATTTCACTCTTTCCCACACTCCTTACTCCAGGCTCAATGAAATAGCCTCAGAACATCAGTTGGGCTTGATTTTTGAAATGATTGTCAAGTCCAACTAGGCGGTCGTAATTGTCTAAGATTATCACTATCGGACTTTCGACGCGCGGTCTAGATCTAATACAAAGTTTCAATGGGTTCCTAAGAACAAACAGGTTTAGAGTTTGATCGTGGATTTTAGGATAAGATAGCCTCAATGATTCTATAGGTTTTGGGTCTTACAGATCGTATTTAAAGTGGTTGGTGCTAATTTTGTAGGAAATCTAATGCATCGCTGGCTAATTCATGTTAAATTTCTAAAGAATTTCATTCTAAATGATTTCTTTGGCCTTGGAATTGGGTTCTGAGAGGTTACCAAGGTGTTATGGTTGACCCATTGCCTAAGGACGTCTAACCCCAGGTAGACAAAAATTCAGGGTGTTACATATTCAAAGGTCACTTGGTAGACCATTAGCTGCGAGCCATTATAAATTTTTAGCTTTTGTGTTCCCATCGCCTTAGCTAGTAGTAGGCCTGCCAAGTGTGCCTCGTACTCAGCCTTATTGTTGGAAGCTTAGAAGTTGAATCACAGTGCATACTCGATCTTGGTCTGGTCAGGAAGGTTAGAATTAACCCCACCCTGCTCTCTTGTGCATTAAAGGTCCCCTTTGCATAAAGGATCCACGTCAACATTATCGGGCTTTGCTTTTTCCCCTCATATGTGGGAGGAATGTCTAGAGAGTGCATGAACTCTGTGACAAAGTCGATGGACAACCTGTCCCTTAATGGTCGTCCGAGGTCAATACCTAATGTTGAACTCATCAATCATGATCGCCCACCTAGCTAACTGACCTGAAGCTTTTGGCTTCTATAGCACTTGTCAAAGGGATTGATTGGTCGGGAACATGATAGTGTGAGCTTGTAAGTAGGGCCTAAGTTGTCAAGACGATGTGACTAGGGTCAGGTCCAACTTCTGAATCTCCTAGTAGCATGTCTCGACATTGCCATTGCTCTTCTTACATAATAAATTGGTTGTTGAGCACCCCCATCCTTCTAGATTAGAGTCGAGCTGACTATTGTTAGTGAGATAGCCAAGTATAGTAACAGCTCTTCCCCTTGCACAGGTTTAGAGAGCAAGGATGGAGACCGTAGGTAGGCTTTAATCTGCTAGAATGCCTACTCGCACTCCTCTGTCCAAGTTGGCTTCTTACTCCCCTTCAGTTGTTTGAAGAAAGGTAAGCACTTATCTATCACCTTGAGATGAAACTATTCATGTCGTCACTCTGCCCATGAGGAATTGTATCTCCTTTGTCAAATTGGACAAGCTCATCTTTGTGAGAGCTAGAATCCTGACAGGTTTTGCCTCGATCATTCGCTAGTGGACCATGAAACCCAAAAACTTCCTCGACCTGATGCCAAAGGCACACTTGCTTGGGTTAAGCTTCATCATGTATCTCCTTAGGATACCAAACATCTATCTCGGGTCAATTATGTGGTCCATGGACTCAATGCTTTTGACAAGCATGCCATCAACATATACCCCATAGTCTTTCCGATCTACTTGGTAAACATCTTGTTCACCAATCTTTAGTATGTTGCTCCGGTATTTTTCAGTCTGAACAGCATGACCCGGTTGCAATACAAACCTCTATATGTGATGAAGGTGGTCTTTTGCTTTTCATGCTCGTTCATGTTGATCTGTTTATACCCTAAGTACGCATCCATAAAGTTGAGCAACGTGTACTCAGCGGTGGCGTCCACCAACTAGGCGATCCTTGATAGCGAAAAACTATCTTTGGGGCAAGCCTTGTTTAGGTTAGTGGAATCGACACAGACCCACCATTTCTTATTAGCCTTCTTCATCAGCACTACATTGGCGATTAGTGGACCTCTTTAACGAAACTGGCCTGAAGAAGCTTCCGACATACTCATTAATTGCAGCATACCACTCCGCATCGAAATCTCATCTCTTCATTCAAATGGGCTTGTGGTCGGGATCCATGTTGAAGCAGTAGACCATGGTTCTCAAATAAAACCCGAGCATGTCTTAATGAGAGCATGTGAACATGTTAGCACGCTCTCTCAAGAGTCTGTCATTTCGACTAGAAGTTGGGACCCAAGCAGTGACCCGATTTGTACCATCCTTTTAGGGTCTTCCTCAAAGAGTTGTACGAGGACCAAGTCTTCCACGGGCATTCCTCTTTCTGTACTTTCCTTCATAGGATCTAGGGAGGTGATATGCATTGCCCATTATTATCGTGAGTTATTAAGTAGCATTCTTGGGCTTCATGCTTGTTACCCCTGACACTACCGACCCCATGCTCAGTCGAAAACTTCATGGAAAGGTGATAGATGGAGACTATAGCCTGCATGGCATCCGTAGATGGTTTGCCCAAGATTACATTGTACATGAAGGGTGGTCCAACACGAGGAAGTCTACTATGGTGGTGACATGGTTGGAGCCCTCTCCTATCGTCATTAGCAGTAGAATGCTCCCTTTCGAGGTCAGATTCTCTCCTACGAAATAGAGAAGAGGGGTTCACATGGCCATAATCTCGACCTCCCTATCCCCAACTTGTCGAAGGTAGATGCAAACAAAATATCTATGAAGCTTCCTATGTCAACCAGCATCCAGTGCACTTTGTGTTTGGCCACAAGCATGGTGACCACTAGTGCGTCATCATGGAGGTTGGATCCCCCATGCATCCTCCTCAGTGAAGGCAATTGTGCACGATTCTATCATGGGCTCTTTTCTAGGAAAATTGGCAAGGTTCACCTGATGGACCTAGTTGGTGAACGTTACACTCCAAGCATGAGCTCGACATGCTCAGTTTGAGTCACCTCCATCGATGGGTCCTCTGAAAATGTATAAATTTTCCCAACCGGTTTATTATCATTGTGCTTCTCTCATTATTCTTACCAAGGAGCTGGTCAGTCTTCCTCGCTCCTGGCAATGAAATAGCGTAGGTAGCCCTCTGAACAAGGGACTCAATCTCCTCCTTGATATAGAAGTAATCAGTCGTGTTGTGGTCATTATCTCGATTAAAGTGACAGTATTTTGACATGTCCCTTTTCTTTGGATTGGACCTCATCTTGTTTGGCCACTTCAAAATTCTCTTCTCTTTGACCTCCATAAGAACCTGCTTTGGCGTGGTGTTCAATGAAGTATACCAGTGAAACTGGCTCTCTAGAACTTAGGAAGCCCAAGGAATGTCACCCTACTCATCATCTCTCTTTCTTTTGGGGTTGGCGTAGGATCTCTCCTTTACCTCTTTTCTCTTCTTATCTTTTATTGAGCTACTCTCACCCTTGGAATCCTTGTGGCCTCCGAACAGTTCCTTGGCGTTGGTGTATTCATGGGCTCGGTTCATAAGGTCAAACAGAGTCTTCGGGGGTTCATACTAAGCGAGAAGAGGAGCCTCCCACATTTAAGCTTGGTCATCATAGCCATGAGGGCTACCTCATTAGAGTAGTCCCCAACCTAGACGGCCTTAACGTTGAACTAAACGATGTAATCCTTCAACGACTCATCGCCCTTCTGAGTTACCATAACAAGATGAGTCATTAGCTTGCAAATATCTTTGACTCCAATAAACTAAGATGGCAAAGGCCCTACTGAGCTAGGCGAAAGAGCCAATGAACTTCAGCTACAGTTTTTGTAGCACTTCCGAGCTGCCCAGTAAGTGTCAGGGAGAGTACCTTGCACATCACGAGTTTAAAAGCGCCTTGAAGCTGCATCCACCCTATGAATAACTCTAACACTACAAGAAAAACGGGCAAAGGCTACAGCCAAAAACCGTAGCAAAAGGGCTTTTGCTAGGGATATGATTCGTAGTACGTCTGTTGCTATTGGTGGTGTAGCTAAAGGTATAACTACAGACTATTTCTGTAGCAATAGATACCAATAGCTACGGACTATATCCGTAGTAATAGATACCAATAACTACGGATATAATCCGTAGCAATAGATACCAATAGCTACGGATTATGTCCATAGCAATATCTTTAGCTACCCCACCAATAGCGATGGACGTGCTACAGCTTATATCCATAGCAAAAGGGATTTTATCCATAGCAATAAATACTAATAGCACTAATAATATCCGTAGCAATAGATACCAATAGCTATGGACAAAAGCCGTAGCTATAGCTACGATTATATTCATAGCTATTTTTTAAAAAAATTGTAATAATACGACCTGTTTTCATTGTAAGAACCTATTGTGATTGATAACTCACCTAATCTTAATGCTGATAGAAATCATGCATAAAATGCAATCAGAAAAAGAAATAAATGCATTTATTACAAATAGCAATCAAATCATACAATGCATCCTACATTCACATTTCTAAATAAACAGTACTTCACTTTACTCAACCTATCATAAGAATTATAACTAAGGCGTGCCCTGATGTGCAATAAACAAATACACTCCAACACAGTAAACACCCTCCATATGCATTCAATAATGCTCACGTTTTTACAGAATTTTCTTCCTTCAGACAGTCAATTTCGGCAAATGCAAAAGATAAGAGTTTCTTCTTTCCTTGAAACTGCAGATGTAACTTTTGTGGACTTCGACATAAGATCACTTTCAAGTTCTCAAACCCTTCCCTTAAGAAAATAAATTTCATCCTCCACTGACTTCTTTAGCTTGTCAGCCTGTATAAAACAACATTTGTAGACACAATCAAACAAGCATGCCTTGGTAAACATCTTAAAATGAAGAAAGATAAAAAAAATACTTATATAATAAGAAATCAAAAATGTACCTACAAATCTTCTAAACAATGGAAAAATCCAACATGAGTAATGTGTTCAAACCTAGGATGAAATTTTAAACTTAAAACCTAGGTTTAGGTTAAGGTTATAGGTTTAAGTTTAGGTTTAGGTTTTAGGTTTAGGTTAGGTTTAGGGTATAGCTTATAGCTTATAACTTTAGGGAATTAAAAATAGGTTAAGGTTTAGGTTTAGGAAATCAGGTTCGGATTCGGGATCGAGTTTAGGTTTGGGTTTTCAAGTTTAGATTTAGGTTTAGGTTAGAGAGTTGAGATTAGGATTAGGTGTAGGTTTAGGTTTAGGTTAGGGAGTTGAGATTAGGATTAGTGTAGGTTTAGGTTTAAGGATTTGAGAATACATTTAGGTTTTAGGTTTAGGTTTAGGTTTAGGTTTAGGTTTTAGGTTTAGGTTAAGGTTAGGTTACAGGTTATAGGTTATAGGTTAAGGTTTAGGTTATAGGTTTTGGTTTATGTTAAGGTTATAGGTTTAGGCTTAGGTTTAGGAAATCGGGTTTGGGTTTGAGATCGGGTTTAGTTTGGGTTTTCAAGTTTAGGTTTACGTTAAGGAGTTAAGATTAGGATTAGGTGTAGGTTTAGGTTTAAGGATTTGAGAAAACATTTAGGTTTATGTTAGGTTTAGGTGTAGGTCATAGGTTATAGGTTATAGGTTTAGGGAATTGAGAATAGGTTAAGGTTTGGGTTTAAGAAATCAGGTTCGGGTTCAGGATCGGGTTTAGGTTTGGGTTTTCAAGTTTAGGTTTAGGTTTAGGTTAGGGAGTTGAAATTAGGATTAGGTGTATGATTAGGTTTTGGGATTTGAGAATGCATTTAGGTTTTAGGTTTAGGTTTAGGTTTTAGGTTTTAGGTTATGGTTTTAGGTTTAGGTTTTAAGTTTAGGTTAAAGTTAGGTTATTGGTTATAAGTTTAGGTTATAGGTTATAGGTTATAGGTTAGGTTAAGGTTATAGGTTTAGGTTTAGGTTTAGGTTATAGGTTTAGGTTTAGGTTATATGTTATAGGTTATAGGTTATAGCTTTAAGGAATTGAGAATAGGTTAAGGTTTAGGTTTAGGAAATCGGGTTCAGGTTTGGGATCAGGTTTAGGTTTGGGTTTTCAAGTTTAGGTTTACGTTAAGTAGTTGAGATTAGGATTAGGTGTAGGTTTAGGTTTAGGAATTTGAGAATACATTTAGGTTTTAGGTTTAGTTTTAGGTTATAAGTTATAAGTATAGGTTTATGTTTAGGTTAAGGTCTAGGTTTAATTTATAGGTATAGGTTTTGAGATTTGAGAATAGGTTTAGGTTAAGGGATTTGAGAATAAATTTAGGTTTTAGGTTTAGGTTTAGGTTTTAGGTTTAGGTTAAGGTTATAGGTTTAGGTTAGGTTTAGGTTATAGGTTATAGGTTATAGCTTTAGGGAATTGAGAATAGGCTAAGGTTTAGGTTTAGGAAATCGAGTTCGGGATCGAGATCGGGTTTAGGTTTGGGTTTTCAAGTCTAGGTTTAGGTTAAGTAGTTGAGATTAGGATTAGGTGTAGGTTTAGGTTTAGGAATTTGAGAATACATTTAGGTTTTAGGTTTAGGTTTAGGAATTTGAGAATACATTTAGGTTTTAGGTTTAGGTTTAGGTTTAGGTTTAGGTTTTAGGTTTAGATTAGGTTTAGGTTATAGGTTATAGGCTATAGTTTTAAGGAAATGAGAATAGGTTAAGGTTTAGGTTTAGGAAATTGGGTTCGGGTTTGGGATCAAGTTTAGGTTTGAGTTTTCAAGTTTAGGTTTAGGTTAGGGAGTTGAGATTAGGATTAGGTGTAGGTTTAGGTTTAGGAATTTAAGAATACATTTAGGTTATAGGTTTAGGTGTAGGTTTAGGTTATAGGTTATAAGTATAGGTTTATGTTTAGGATAAGGTCTAGGTTTAATTTATAGGTATAGGTTTTGAGATTTGAGAATAGGTTTAGGTTAAGGGATTTGAGAATACATTTAAGTTTTAGGTTTAGGTTAAGGTTATAGGTTTAGGTTAGGTTTAGGTTATAGCTTTAGGGAATTGAGAATAGGTTAAGGTTTAAGTTTAGGAAATAGAGTTCGGGATCGGAATCGGGTTTAGGTTTGGGTTTTCAAGTCTAGGTTTAGGTTAAGTAGTTGAGATTATGATTAGGTGTAGGTTTAGGTTTAGGAATTTGAAAATACATTTAGGTTTTAGGTTTAGGTTTAGGTTTTAGGTTTAGGTTAAGGTTATAGGTTTAGATTAGGTTTAGGTTATAGTTTTAGGGAATTGAGAATATGTTAAGGTTTAGGTTTAGGAAATCGGGTTCGGGTTCGGGATCGGGTTTAGGTTTAGGTTTTCAAGTTTAGGTTTAGGTTAAGTAGTTGAGATTAGGATTAGGTGTAGGTTTAGGTTTAGGAATTCGAGAATACATTTAGGTTTTAGGTTTAGGTTTAGGTTAAGTAGTTGAGATTAGGATTAGGTGTAGATTTAGGTTAAGTAGTTGAGATCAGGATTAGGTGTAGGTTTAGGTTTAGGAATTCAAGAATACATTTAGGTTTTAGGTTTAGGTTTAGGTTTTAGGTTTAGGTTTAGGTTTAGGTTTAGGTTATAGGTTTTGGGATTTGAGAATAGGTTTAGGTTAAGGTTATAGGTTTTGGGATTTGAGAATAGATTTAGGGAATTGAGAATAGGTTTAGGTTATAGGTTTAGGGTATGGTTTAGGTTAAGGGTGTGGTCCCTGTAAATACAGATATATAAACACGGCCTGTCCAAATGGTCAGGCCCCTCCAATGTTGTCCATAAGAAATGGACAGCTTCATCATAGTCATAACAACGGTTTCCACCTTCCAGAGACTCCCGCTCATTTGGATAGCTACGATGCACATCCGGGTCTGCTCCATTAATTTCGAGCAAATATATAAATACGGTCTGTCCAAATGGTCAGGCCCCTCCAATACTGTCCATAGGAAATGGACAGCTTCATCATGGTCGTAAAAGTGGTTCCCACCTTCCAGGGACACCTGCTCATCCGGATATCTCCGACGCATATCCGGGTCTGCTCTATTAATTTCGAGCAAATACATAAACACGCCTGTCTAAATGGCCAGACCCCTCCAATGCTATCCATATGAAGTGGACAACTTCATCATGGTCATAACAGCGGTTACCACCTTCCAAGGACTCCCACTCAACATCTGGATAGCTCCGACGCACATCCGGATCTACTTCATCAATTTCAAGATAATATATAAACATGGGCCTATCTAAATGGCTAAGCCACTTCATCAACAAATAAAATAAGAAAATAGAGTCCTAGAGTGAAGGGTTATAAATTTTTAAGGCAAATAGACAACCTGCATTTACATAATGTATTCACAAAATGGTTGTTTCCTTCATTTTGTTAATAAATTTTTAGGTTGCGCCCCATCCAAACTTGAGTTTGATATTTGGATGGCTTGGATTGCTGTAAAACTATGCCATGTGTATGGTTGTGGTGAACTATCAGAGGATAGCATGTAAAGAAACCAAATTTTTACAACTACTTCACCTCTCCTCTCTCCAACCATTTGCACATTGTTTCCTCTAGCAGGTGCCAACTCTACTAGTAGTTAGATAACGGTAGCCATATATGTTTGCACTTATGAGCTAAAAAAGTATGAGGTTAATTGTTACCCTCCTACTTACTCATGAGTTTGTCTTGCCCCACATGCACCCTCTTCGCATGGACTTCTCCACGTAGTATATGTGCTAACCTAGCACACAACCTTGCTTTCCAAGCCAAGAGTACCTGCTTGATATTTGGACATCTATTAGAGAGTTAAAATGAAAAAGAAGAAGAAGAAGAAGATAAATTAAAAAAAAATCAATGGTTCCAATTTAACAAAATAATACCCATTAATAAGAAATCATGATGTCAAAATAATCTAATTATGATGTACCATATTTGAAGTTGGGTCCACATATTGGCCAATTCAAATTAAGCCTTTCATTTGTAAACAAATCAAAAAAGAGAGAACTGTAAGCCTAAAATTGTTAGAGTAAGAACATATAAGTACAGCTCCAAAATTTACCTTTCTCCATGGGCCTGATAAATTTATTCCAGTAAATCTTTCTTCATCTGCAACTAGTTGTATAAGATTAGTGAAATTACAAATTACACAAACATTAGTTATTACTTGGCTACTGTAAATGGTAGAACCCATCTAGAGTACACATAGCATGCATGCATTTCAACTAAGACCATTGAAACCTATTGGCCCATTCTTAGATGGAGAACAACCAATTCACTACCCTTGTGTTAGCTAATTAATTTTGTCCTTCTAGTTTGGACAACTAACCAATTTCTCAATTTTTTCACTATTCATTCACGGCCACCAATTTCTTCTGTGAGCATGATTTTTAGGGGAGTGGACTAGGTGCGCCTTGGCATCACCCAAGAAAGTGTGGCCCATACCATGGGGCCCACCATGCGTGTATTCTATATCTACGCCAATCAATCTATTTTACTAGATCATTTTAAGACGTGAGCTCAAAAATGAAGAAAATCCAAATCTCAAGTGGACCATACTAAGAAAGCAGTGGTGAATTGAATGTCTTATCATTAAAAACTTCTTAGGGCCTACCATCATGTTTTGGTAATGTTTATTTGCCATCTAACCTATTGATAAGGTCACACAAACCTGGATGAAGGAAAAAAAAAACAAATATCAACTTGATCCAAAGCTTTTATTGCCCATTGATGGTCAATCACCACTATTTCCTACAGTGCAGTCCACCTGAGAATTGGATCTGCTTCATTTGGGATCATGCTCTAAAATGATATGGTAAAACAGAGGGAGGTCATGGATACAGAATACATATATCAAGGCGGGCCCCATGGCCAGGGCCACACCATTTTGAGTGAGGCCAGGGCACACCTACCCACTCCCAATTTTTGTGGTAATGCTCTGCAGGTTGTTGTGCGTGTACGCACTCTGTGATGGACCTTCTTTTGATGTCTGTTGATAGGATTCTCTGCAACAACTGAAAAACCAAAAAAAAAAAAAAGTGCGTTGGGTGAGAATTTTCCCGGCCCTCCCTCTATTTTTTACACTCTCAAAAATACTTCCTTTGAAAATAAATTTTTAAAGGAAATGTTTCTTTTAGTTTTCCAAGCTCTCTAGCAATCCTAGAGAATAAATAATGCCACAAGAATGCCTTGAAGTAAGTTGCATTGATGATAAAGACGATTTCCATCCAAGTTGAAGATCTCTTTGGAAATTTCTTCACATGAATCTAATTGGGCAGTCATTGATCTGTGAAGATAAGTTGAAATAAATAAGGTCAATAGTCCATAATCACAACATTTGGTTTTTGAACAATGCCCCATGCTCGTAAGGCCCACCCGATCAATTTCAATCACATACCTCATCACTAAAATAAAACACTTTTGATTATCTACAATACAAATTAAAACACGTGAAAATAATTGGAGTATAACCATCATGTTTTAAAATCCCAACTGGAGTCCAGTTTCCAGTATCCAGTTTTAGAAGCAAGAACTAGAAAATCACTCTTCATGCATGTGCATGTGTATTTTAATATTTATATGAATCCTACCATTCATCTACAAATTCCCACAATGGCATATCACAATATTCTGGATACCCAGTTAGTGGTTTGCAAATCAGGGCGCTAATGTGTTAGGTAGGATCGAGTCGATGGGTGTATTAGATCCAACCTGTTTACTAATTGGATCAACATCTCAGCCCCAAACTTGATCCATTAGTATATACATGGGTCAAGTCCAATTAGGATCCAAATCCAAATAAATTGCAAGCAAGGAAGAAGATCCAAACCTATCTCATTACCTGTCACTTGGTTTTTGGTCGATCTATTATCTTCTTCTTCTTCTTCTTCTTCTTTTCTATCTGAATGTTAAATCTACAAATAACCAAACAAAAGAAATTAACATCCATTCTCCAGATGAGCAACAGAATTCACAAGAAAAAAGTCCAAGGAATAATGTAACGAAAAAAGTATCGAATTTTCATGTGGCAATTTGTGTATGAAGAAATGGATGGTTAGAAAAGGATCAAACAGTCCACATTCAACTTTTAAGGATAACCAACTGTCCACATTCAAGTGACATATGTGACTACCTGATAAATTGATCTTCCTAATTTCTAAACTCGTGTAATTCACTGTGTACTTGCCTGACAAACATCCTGGATCTTGAGCATGATCCTCAGATTAACACACATGATCATCACTCATGCAATTCACTAAGAGCTGGTGATCTGGACATAGATTGTTGACAGTTTTCATCTTAGGTGCAGCAAGCATTTGATTACATAATCTGATGCCTAAAAGCCCAGCAAAGACCATTCTCACACCCCAATGTCAACTGAGGAGAAAAAAAGAAGAAACAAAAGCTCATCATCACACTTCACATTTTAAACTAAGAAGATAGCTGAGCATAAACGATGTTATAACTAACTTGGCAACAGAGAATCATGGCCCCAATAGTACCACAATCAGTGCAATACATCACTACCTTCACTTAAGGGGATCCATGATGATCGTTGTATGACCATTAGACATAATTTTGGCATAACATACAGGGACGCCCAAACACTGCCTTCCAATTACAATCTTTTACATAGAGGCAGTCACAAGTATCTTCAGCTCATAGCCATGTGATCGTAAGGAAGAGAGAACATCAGAGTTCAACCATACAACAATAATTCCCCATCTTGAGATGAGGCACAGGGGGTAAGCCAATCCTTAAATAACTGAACTTCGAAAGAGCAAGATAGACGTGTAACTGAAATAATCAAACTGTAAGACAGCAATTGCTTTCTATTTTGCTATTCTAAAATAGAAAAGGTGGGAAAATCCCTAGAATCAAGTTGTAGAAAATGGATAAAGGGCCCATCATTTCTATTTTTCTATTCTAAAATATTCTTATAAGAAAAGCTTTAGAACTTCTATAATAATAAAAGATCCCAAGAAACAAAAAATAGTATCTATGAAGTAAATGAAATAAGGTGGAAAAAAAAGATCCCAATAAAAGCAATTGTCTATTAAAACTGATGAAAGAAATCTTTAAAAAAAAAAAAACATCAAAGAGAATTCATTCATAGCAAAAACAGATAGTTGAGCAACATGTTGTACCTGTCGAGCATCGTATTAATACTCTATACATGGAACTTAAGAGTATGCAAGCTGCATCCATATTTTCTTTTCATATTTGGCAATGTTCTGTTAATGTGTCACCCAGAGGAAGATGTAGTGGTACAACCTGAAGGAATGAGGTGGGAAAACATCATTCTGTTATTATCTAAGATGGATTCAGATTATATCTAAACAAGAAACAACTGATATGGAAATTAATACCAAGCCATGAATTTGAATAATAATCATTACCAGAACTTCAACCATGGGATACCTCACATGTGCCACAACTCAATTTCAAGCGCCCCAAATATGTTGTGTATGCCACATGTGCAACCGTCCCATACATGTGAAATGTATTAACACATGTCGATAACCATTAGTAAATGTTTTTTTTTTGTGCCAAAATTGAGCCTGTGCACTATGCAGTGTTTTCACAAACACATACAGGGCACTTTTAGTTTCTCACTAGTTGTAAAACAGCAACAAGTATTCCTTAAACACCTTATATGCAACATTAAAATCAAGAAAAAATGGTATTTGTTTGGGGTGCATACCTTCCTTGCCACTAGCACTTCGTTGAGTCATTTCATCAAACACTTGGTGAGTAACATCAATATCAAATTAACCGAGTCATCAAACTTCAAAGAAGAAATCATGAAAATAAAAAAGAAAGAGAATTTTGTTTCATGAATTTAACACTATCAAACAATCATGAATATATTAAAGCTGAGAAGATCAAAAGAATATCACCTTACAAAAGTAGAAACCCTAATTCGTTGGATTTGTATGCCGATGAGGTGTGGTCGGAGCACCATTACAATGCCATTGTAGGGTAGTTGGGTTACGGTAGAACAGAGCTACAACAGGGGGAGAGAGTGCGCGAGAGAGAGAGAGAGAGAGAGAGAGAGAGAGAGACAGAGACAGAGACACAGAGTGCGCCAGAGAGAGAGAGACGGAGAGTGCGCGAGAGAGAGAGAGAGAGAGACAGGGAGAGAGTGCGCACAAGAGAGAGAGAGAGAGACAGGGAGAGATTGCACGAGAGAGAGAGAGAGAGACAGGGAGAGAGTATGCACAAGAAAGAGAGACAGGGAGAGATTGTGTGAGAGAGAGAGTCAGGGAGAGTGCACGAGAGAGAGTGTTTGGGCGTGACTCTTTTTTAGCACGCGCCCAAAAATTGGGGCTTTTCTGACGGACGGACTAATTAGGGATTCCGTGGGGCCCTCCATGATGTATTTAGTTAATCCATTCCTATCTATAATTTTAATAAATTATTTTACTTTAGAAAACCAAATTTCAGATATATCTAAGACCCAACTGGACCACACCATAAGAAGCAACTGTAATTTAATATCAATGTTTCCTACCATGTGATCTACTTGAGCCTTCGATCTAGCTGATTTTTTTTCAACATCTAAAGTAATATTTAAAAATATATAAACGGCTTATATATAACATATACTTTCTTTTAGGCCTCATAAAGCCCCTTACGACACTAATAATTATTAATGGTGTATCAACTTTTTAGCTACAGATTAAAACTGTAGCAAGTGTAGCTAAGGTTTATATCCATAGCAAAAAAGCAACATGATCTGAATCCTTTGCCCCTTTTTTTGGTAGTGTAAGTACTTGTTGGGGTCACCCAAACCTGAATAGGGTTGAATTTTGGACATCCTAAATCTCGATGGTAGTTGTACTTACATGATGTCATTGATGAATGGCATCTCAGTTTGCTCAAGGAGGGCATCAACAGATACTATGGCCTTTGCTCAGTATGCTTACTGAATATCACTTGAGTTAGTCTACAACCTCTTTGATTTTCTGCCCCCACAAGGGACCTCACTACCTGTCATGGCTTCTGGAGCTTTCCCCCAAACCTGTCGCTTCTCTTCGAGGGTGTGGCGTAGGTTAAATTTGGCGAGCTCTGTAGTCGCTCACGTCTGCACTATGACGATAAGGCATCCTCCAGCTCGTATCTACCCCTAATGCTGCTCAAGGCACGATTGCACTGGGCAAGACTGCTCGGTCACTGCCTCTCCCACTTGCTTTTGATTGGTCAAGGATTCCTACTATCTCCCCAGAAACCTCATGATGCGATCTACATTATCGGGTGGGGTGTCAACCTGCTTACCAAGGGAAATGAGTAGGATTCCCCAATTTCATGATTTCTTTACCATAGCTTATGAGGGAAATTGGGAATGGGGAGGTGATTGTAAAGCCTAATCCTCGCAAAAAAAAAAAAAAAAAAAAAAAAAAAAAAAAAAAAGAAGAAGAAGAAGAAGAAGAAGAAGAAAGAATAACCCTAGGAAAAATCTAGTCAACCCACCGAGTTAACTCATTGAGTCAAACCGCTGAGTTAATTCACCTAGTCAACACATCCAATCAGTCTACCCAATCAACTCACCTAATCAACTCAAGGCCTAAAACCAACACCAACCCAAGACCCAAGTCCAACCAAAGCCCATTTGAAATCTTTGAGGTATAATAGGTAGTACTAAAGGAGGCAGAGCCCTCCACACACTTGAGGGAGCTCCCCTACCAAAGCATGGAGCTCTCTGTGGCATGCGTGACACCCAGTGTACTGGTTGCCATGTGGTAGGTGTTCACAAACCCAAGTGTAAGGTCACAATGTAGTAATAACTCAGTAAGATGGAGGTCGAATCCATAGGGACTAAACATGTACATATTCTGAAAATAATTAGAGCTCGAACTAAAAAAAGATCTAAATTGAAATCTAAATAATTGAGAGTAATGTGAATAATGTTTATTAAAACTTATGAATTTAAAGGTGGAAACTAGGATGTCAAGGACCCACTTGTAGCTATCAAGATGCTACCTTACTTAATTTAAGGAACACAATTGGAATTGCAGTCCTATCCTATCCAATTGAAAGATAAAGCAATTTAAATTAAATTTAAACTTTTCATTGACCTAATTCTCAATGGAGGAGAATTTTCATGCTTGGAAGGGATTCCATCACCCTACCATGCCTAGGAGATGATGGTGAACAATAGGATTTACCAATCTCATAATCTCAAAACAGGAAAAGAAAATATCCAAAACTATCACAACATCTATTGTAATTTAAGTCACAATAAATCATAAAAAACTAAAAATATTCCTTTAATAACAAAATAAAAATCAATGAGGATCAAGAACAAGAATCAAAACAAAATAATTATCTAAACACGCTACAAGCTACACCTCTTAGCCCTAGCTAAGAGGTTTAGCCAACTATAAACATGATTGAAACTAAATCTCTTAAACAAAGCATGAAAAATAAACTAGAAAAAAAGAAAAACTCTTTGGCGGCTGCTCCACCCATGTATATGCTCCTTAAGACCTTTTCAAACCTTAGAAGATGCTTTGGAGCATCCTAGTGAGTCCTATTTATAGTTGAGGAACTCCAAATTTCGCACTGAGTTGAAAAAATCTAGAAACCACCTCAAATTTACGCACTCTGCGTAGTTTTTCAAAATAAACTCAGAGTTTAAAATACCTCAAATTTATGCACTCTGCGCAGCTTTCTAAAATATACTCGAAGTTTCAGAATATGCTTTTTCAGGACAATTTTGGAAATATGTTTGTTTTTAGGATAATTTCAAGATTCATTTTCTTCACTTTAAATCTTTGATTCTCTTCGTTCCTCACCTAGTTTTCTTAGATCTTTGGCATGTGAATTCTTCATTAATGACTTCCAAATCTCTAAATCTTCATTTAATAATCTTTTGAGCATAAATCTTCTTTTTTACATCAATTTCACCTTAAGCTCTCGTAATCACCTCACATATAAAAACATGCTTAATTAAATCAATTAAGTACTATCATGTTTGTAAAACTAAAGAATAAATAGGGAAAATATGCAATATTTCACACTCAACAGTGGGATCTCTATTTTAGTAAGGAGTGTAATTCATGTGCCCCTCTCCCTTTTACAACCCTTAAACATGTGCAAGGTTGGGATGACTTCGATGCCCCTCCTCCTTATCCAAATTTATGACCAATGCCATCCAATCCACCCATTTAGATATTGACACATGACAATCTTGAATCCAAGTCATCTAAAGCCTCTTTACCCTTGGACTTGACTAGAATTATAAGAAAATTGGGTAGGAAGGCAATAAATAGCCTCCACCCCTCCTCACTTAAGATCATCCTCTCCTTCTTAAGTCACCTCATCAACACACCTAATCATCCGATAAAACACATAACACACCTCAAGCATCTCACCCCTTAGCTTGGTCATCCCATCCCTCCACCAAGGAGAGGAGAGAGTAACAGGAAGGAGTCCATCCTAGGTCAACTTAGTCCACCCTAATTCCTACCTTCATAAGCCACTTAGGCCCTAATACTAACCACTCAATCCAATCCTTACGACACAACCGTCCATCCAGCTGTCCAACTTTCAATCAACTTCATTCATTTCACATAAGCATCGTGCAACACTTATTCCCTTCTCAACCCCCTTGCTTGCTCCTGCACCCAATTTATTCGAACGTATGCTCTGTGGCTTATCGACATAGCCGGATCCTACCCATAAAAAACTTGGATTGATCAGTTAACTACTTCGTAAGTTGGCAGTCAAGGTAGATTTATCCAACCAAAATTATAGCTTTTTGTAGGTGTTGCATTTAACACATCATTGCACACACATTACATCATTAGTGCGCAAGAACGAAGTGTTAATCCTTAACACTTTTCTTGATCCTATGAAGTAGAGACCTTACATTTATACAGACAAAGAGGTACCTAATGCCTTCTCTCTCTATAATAATGGTCCCTCACCTAAAAATTTTAGTCGTAGATCAAGGAGTCATCTTAAAGCAGGGAAACCCCAGATTCTCTATACAAACATTTTTACAAGGTCTAACCGACTATGGAATTGGATATGTGGCTAAAGGCAACTCTAGTCAAACATAACCCCTTTTCATTTTATTTATAACCCCAACCAAATAGCGAATTCCACGTGAGTGTGGTCTACCCACCCAGATCTAACGTCCACACCAGGCTACCCATAAGGCCCTAAAAAGCTGAAAGGGTAAGCCGAAGAAGACCATTAATGAGACCTGAAAACGATCAAGGGGATGGATCAATTGGACCATGGCCTATTCAACCTACTCCTAACCACTCGCCAAAAGGTACCAATAAGTAGAAAATTAATTCAAACACATTTCTTCGACTCTAAAAGTACTAACAACTCATAAAAACCCAACTAAAAAGATCCCTGATACCTCTAAAAAATAACCACGGGATTAGATCGACTAATGCTAGAACAAAAAATGGTATGACCAAGATGAATGCCATAGCTCCAAAGAATTATAGAAGCACCAGATGCATAAAGGCCTGTCATAAAAAAGGTTCTTTCAAAAAAATGGCCCGTAAAGGGCCTACTACAGAGTATCTTCAAATTGTGGCACCTTTTGTAAATGCCTATCTGAGAGAATGACATTTAAAATAAAGCAATGAGCCAAAAAAGAGTCCATCAAGAGTCATTATTCGGCCTATTTAGCCTATATAAAGGTCATAATAGCAAGCCATTAAGAAGGGGAACAAAGGACCATGTGAAAGCAAAGCTGTTGCGAGAAAATCCTCCAAAGCCTATTGCAAGTCATCTTGAGCCTAGTCAGGTCTTGTACCACACCAACGCTACTTAATGCCCGACGTGTAATAGTAGTGCAGACTCCTTGTTGTCCCAGAAGAAGCCTAGTTATAATGTCACCCTATCTAACTAATCCACAAGTCACCCAAAGTCGAAGAAGATATTGAAGTAAAAGAGTAGGGTTGGAATCAGGGACATTCGGCTATCTCTTTTAACTGAAAAGTGTGTTTGATTTTTCCTTTTTCCTACTCACATCTTGAATCAGACCGTACTCTGCGCATTCAAAAAATATCTACAAATGTACATCTTCATTTTTACTTTATGTTATTTCTTTTATCTTTCTTTACTTTGCCTACTCATGGTCCTGCTATCCTGTGCAATATGGCTTAATGTAATGATACTAAAGTTTATTTAAATTCCACAAAAATTGTAAAATCCCATAAAGTAGAAACTGTGCATTACGCAAGTGAAAAATGGTGTCTAATTACTTTCTTTTTTCATAACCAAGATCCTTATCCAGAATCTACTATGCAGGTCAATCATAGAAGTCATGTGGGTTAGAAAATTTGGTATTATCCCACTCCACAAATAATTCTACAGCTTCTAGCCAACTATAAATTTTGAAATATATTTGGCTAGTGGTGACAGAAGTCAAATTATCTAATCTAATATACACCCAATAACATTACCTAACAGATGCAATTCTTAATAGTAACCATCATCCTAACAAACACTAAGTCAAAATCGAAACAAGCAGCAAAAGAATCACAGCAGCATTTCTCGCTGAGTGCGTCTAAGTCGTTCACATGCACAATGGCATTCACAATTATATATTACCATTTAATAAATAAATAAATAAATAAAGTCTATGCATGCAAACCTTTTAAATGATACATGGGGCTCCCAATCATCATCTGGGACAGTTCAGTCAATGGCGCCATTGGGAGCAAGCTATACTGTAAAAAAAAAAAATCACCCCTATCTAATGATCTTAACCATACAAAATGTGACCAATTTATTAAAACTGTCTATTTTTTATGAGCCATGGATTACATGGTTAGAATCATCCAAAAATAAATAAAACTACTATTTTGAAAGCATAAGCAATACAAATGAGGATCTAACGGATAAATGGTTGAAGATGATGACTTACTTATTTATCAAATCTTTAAATTATAATTAACAAATATCGAAGTGCGTTAAGTTTATCCTTCAGGTCCACCTGGCCAGCTGAACGCTGAGTATGAGTTTTTTAAATTTTTGAAGTATTCAGTTAAATATTAAAAACATCTAATTATGTTGTTTCAAGAAACAAGGGACCACGAAATCAAATATAAAAACAAGTCCACCACTACAATTTTGGACGTGGATTGTGTTGCATGTAGTAGGGCACCAAATGTACACCATCCAAGGATAATGAAAAACCACCATATGCAACTATCATCCTAGAAATGCATGATAAATATGTAAAGACTAGAGCTGTACACGAGTCGAACCAAGTTAAGCTTGGCACAACTCGACTTGGCTCAGCCACTAGCTGACCCCAGCTCAAACTCAGCTCGACTCGATCCTCGAGCCTAACTGGCCAGCTCGACTCAGTTCAGTTAGCAACTTGGGCCGATTTGATCTGAGTTCGAGCCAGTGTGGCATCTTCTCAAACAAATGGAGTGCACCTTCAATTTCTCACAGTATGCAAAATAGCAGTAACAGTTTACAAGTATTTCATCAAACACTCGGTAGGTAGCATCAAAATCAAGATCCAAATGTAGTTTTATCAAGTAATGTTTTTCTTTTTATGGTGATTTGTTTCATATCCATACCTTCCTCGCCACCAGCTGATCCCACAAAGAACGTATGCACCCAAAACAACACTTTGTTGAGTCATTTCATCAAACACTTGGTGAGCAACATCAATATCAAAATAACCAAGTCATCAAACTAGTTTGGTTCAATCCGAGTTCGATTCAAGTTGAGGTTTGATCCAAGTCGATTCGAGCTTAGCCAAGCTCGAACTTAGCTCAAAAAATTTTCGAGCTCCAAAAATCTACTCGACTTGACTCGAATGCAGTTTTGAACTAAGTTGAATTGAGCTTTTTCGAGTCGAGTTAAGCGAGTTAACTGTTGAGACTTAAATATTGCATATTTTTCTCCATTTACATCTTGGCTTATGAACATGATAATGCTTAATGGTATATTTTATACATGTTTGTGTTACAAGGTGATTTTAAGAGCTTGGATTGAAAAGAATGTTAAAAGCATGGATTTAATGCTCAAGTATTGCCAAGGCATAGAATGGATCTTTTGGAGACTAAGATTGAATATTTCAAGACCCCAAGATCTAAGATAATAAAGTAGAGAAGGAAGGAAGTCGAACGAACAAAATACTGAAACTCTCTTCTTTACCTGTGTCATTGACCACTGTTTGATGACATTGAAGCCATGGTTCAATAACATCGAACATGGTTCAATGACATCGAATTTTTACATGAAAATCAAGTTAGTCGCCGGACATATTAGGTGTCATTCTCAATTACTCGAAAACTCCCTCGATTACATCGAGGAGTTACTCGATGACATCGAGAATAGCTCGATGGCATTGGATTTTCTGAAGAATTCTGAAGCAACTCACTGGACTGTTGTGGACGCTTTTTCGATTACTTGAAGACCTGTTATTGATTCGAAGATACGCTTGATGACATCAAAGGAAGGTTTGATGACATAGAGACTTACGTAGTGCAAAAGGAGAAAAGGCATGACTTTCGAATTCAAACCCCTTCGATGACATCGAACTCGTTACGCAGAGTTATGCGGACTGCGTAAATTTGATACAATTTTGCAATTTTGTGGAAACTAGCTTTAAAATATGGGTTCCTAAGGACTTTTTAGGATATCTAGGGTTTTGAGGAGCAAAGAAAAGGGGTGGAGCCATCATCCAAGAGTTTCTTCTTCTCTTCTTCTTAGTTTTTAATGCTTTCTTCTAGGGTTTTAAATCCAATCATGTCTATGGTTGGCTAAATCCCTTAGGTAGGGCTAAAGGGTGAAGCTTGTAGCATGATTGAGATTTTTTTCTTGCTTGATTCTTGTTCTTGTTGAACTTCTTTAATTATAATTTGATATTCAACAAATACTTTCCATTTTGAATGGTTTATTGTGACTCAAATTACAATAGATCTGCAATATCTTTGAGTATCTTGTTTTCCTGAATTGAGATTGTGAAGATAGTAAATCTTGTTGTTCACCATCGTCCCTTAGGCATGATTAGGTGATGGAATCTCTTATAACCTTTACAATTCTTCTATGTTTGGTTGTGGGATTGGTATATCATGTTGTTTGCCATCATCTCCTGGGCATGGTTAGATGATGAAATCACTTCCAATTCTCACAACTCTCATCCGTTGAGAATTAGGTCAACGAAAGTTCAGATTGATTTTATTAATATATCTTCCAATTAGATAGGATAGGACTCCAATTTCAATTGTGTTCCTTGAATCAAATAAGGAAACATCCTAATAGTTACAAGTGGATCCCTGGGCATCCTAGTTCCCACCTTTAAATTCACAAGCTTTCAATAAATTATTCACAATTACTTCCTATTATTCCAGATTTAAATTTAAATATTTTTCTAGTTCTATTCTTAATTATTTTCAAAATACATATAAGAATAGTCCTAATGGATTCGACCTTGGTCTTACCGAAATTATTACTACATCGCGACCCTACATTTAGGGTTGTAAACAAGTTTTTGGCGATGTTTCGGAGAATTAATGGTTGCATTTTTCTGAGATGAATTAGTTGGGAATTAGGTTAAGATTAGGGTTTATTCACTTTCTATTTCTAGGTTAGGTTTTCTCTGAATTATTTTTAGAAACTAACTTATCTTTCTGTTTTGTTGGATCTTAATATAGAAATTTCCAATCTGGTAACCTCTTTCTAATTCTCTCTTTCTTTTTTAGATTTCTTACTTATTTTAGATTTCAATTTTTCTTTTTTGGGTTAGGTTTGATTTTGAAATTAGGAGCTGAGAGTGTTTCATGCCCAAGTGGGTCTGTGATAACACTCGACATCTCTTGAGTGAAGGAGGATTGGTCGAAGGGTTATCTATCCATCACAGGATTAGACACCACCCGAGATTCTCAAAGTTAATTAAAGTGATGGCAGTCAATCAACTGGCCAATCAACCCAAAATTCAACCTTAACCTCCAGTTGTGGAAGCACAGGATAAGAATGAGGTGTATCATATACCCCTGCCTCGTACTTTATGAGATTATTTACAACCGACAGGGGTGAGCACACCTTCTTGTATGATCTTTCCAAAAAAGACAAGAAATATAGACATTAAGCCAGGATTAATCCAACTCCTTCCCAAGTTTCTTAGACTTAAATCTAAAAATCCATATCTACACTTGAAAGAGTTCGATGAGATAATAGACACTTTTTATTTTCCTAATGTGTCTGAGGACACAACCAGGCTGAAACTCTTTCCTCTCTCCTTGAAAGAAAAAGCAAAGACGTGGTTACATTCACTATGTCCATGATCTATCGGTAGATGAAATGGCCTGATAAGGGAGTTCATAAAGAAATTCTTCCCATATCATAAAATGAACATCATCAAAAAGTCGATCATGAACTTCGCCCAAAAGGAAGATGAAACATTCTTCCAATGTTGGTGGTGGTTCAAGGATCTTGTCAGTTCATGCACACAACATGGTTTTAAAATGTGGCACATAACAAATTTCTTCCATAAAGGACTGACATCTTCCATGCGCTAATTCGTCGAGACAATGTGCAATAGGGAATTCATGAACAAAGATATCTATGAGGTATGGGATTACTTTGATAACCTCACTGAAACCGCACAATCATGGGACATCTCCCTGAGAACTAGCACCATGTCTAAGCCTACTCAATCAAAGGAGAGAGGCGGAATATATCTCTTAAAAGAGGATGATGATATAAATGCTAAAGTGGCTAGTCTCATAAGGAAACTTGAGGCCATGGAACTTAAGAAGGAAAAGGATAAGGAAATTGTTTGTGGCATTTATACTTATAACATCCATATAACTGAAAATTGTCCAACAATACCTATTTTTCAACAAATACTGAATGAGCAATCGAATGTCATAAACAACTATCAGAGGCCTTTTAAAGGAACCTCCTTAAATACATATAACTGTAGCTAGAGAAATTATCCAAATTTTAGTTGGAGGAATGGACAATTAGGTACACCTCAAGGCATCCTTAACCAATTCTTGGATCAAAGGAAACCTCAAGAGGACCCGGTTCTAAAACATATTCAAGACCAAGAGCTACTCAATCAAAATTCAGCACAAACATTACAGGATATTAGATCAGCATTGGGAACGCTTGCGTCGTCTATTCAAAAGATAGAGTCACACTTAACAATTGGGGAGAAATGGATTCTTACAGCCCAACCTCTCCTAAATCCAAAACCACAATAAGAGATTAGTGGCTCAAGCTCTTAAATCAAATGAAGGAAGTTAAGTCTATCACCACCCTTAGGAGTGGGAAAACAATTAAAAAATCTATTCTGGTAAGGACTGAAAAGTCTAAGGACCCGAAAATAGATGAAACTGATAGATCTAATAACCCTCCACGTGAGTTAGAACCAGAACTTCAAGGTAAGCTGATTGTACCATTCCCCCAATAGTTGATTGCACCAAAACCTCTCTCTAACTCTCAGGACATTCTAGATGTGATGAAACAAGTGAATGTCAACATTCCTTTACTAAATGTCGCTTAACAAATACCTTCATATGTCAAATTTTTGAAAGATCTATGCACTACCAAAAGATGATAAAATATTCAAAAGAAAATCTATTTGACAAAAATAAAATAAAAAGGAGTGTCATCCTAAGACAAGATGCACCACAAAAGTTCAAAGATCCTGGTAGCCCAATCATCACTTGTGTAATTGGGAACTATCAAATTAAGCACACACTTCTTGACTTAAGAGCAAGCGTAAATATGATCCCTTACTCGATCTATGAACAACTAGGTCTAAGTGAATTAAAATCCACCCAGACCACATTATAACTTTTCGATTGCTCAGTTCGTGTACCGAGAGGGATGATTAAGGATGTGTTGATCCAAGTTGACAAATTCTACTACCCAGTAGATTTTATCGTCCTGGATACTCAAACCATTGTGGACATGAGCACTCAAATTTCAGTCATTCTTGGTTACTCATTCATCGCCACATCAAATTTAATTATTAATTGTAGGAATGGAGTCATGAATTTGTCTTTTAAGAATATGACATTGGAGCTCAATATCTTTTTCAATATAAGCAAAAGGTTGAAGATGATAACAATGCCCACGACATTAACATGATTGACTCTTTCGTGGAAGATAGAACCCTTTTGACCTTGTCCTCTAATGCTCTAGAGACGTGCTTGTCACACTCCCCAATTTGGATGATGATATGATTAGGGAGATGGATGTCATGCTCGATACTGTGTCGGTACTTGAAGTTAACCAGTGGAGGCCACAATTTAAAGAATTGCCCCAAACTAATGAAGTACCTCTGTCATCTACCTTTACCTTCTAATTTGAAATATATCTATTTTGGTTAAGATGAGACATACCCGGTGGTGATCTCCTCCACCTTGAGCAAGAACAGGAGAGTATGCTTATATATCTACTCCCATTGAGCATAAGGGAGCTCTTGGATGGTCGATTGTGGACCTCAAGGGAATTGACCCTTCGATTTATACTCACTGCATTTATCTAGAGGATAATGCTAAGACCTCACGACAACCAAAATATAGATTAAATCCAAACATGAAGAAAGTGGTTAAGGTTGGGGTTCTTAAGCTATTAGATATAGGTATCATATATCCTATATCCGATAGTCAATGGGTGAGTCCAACTTAGGTGGTTTCCAAAAAGTCTGGAATTATCATAGTAGCGAATGCCAACAATGAACTCGTGCCAAATAGAGTTACTACTGATTGGAGAATGTGCATTGACTATAAAAAATTGAATACCGTCATGAGAAAGGACCACTTTCCTTTACCCTTCATTGATTAAATTTTCAAAAGGCTAACTGGTCACTCGTACTATTGATTACTTGATGGGTATTTGAGTTACAACTAGATAGAGATAGCCCTTGAAGATCAGGAAAAGACCACATTCACATATCCCTTTGGACATTTGCTTACCGAAGGATGTCATTCGGACCGTGTAATGCCCCCGCCACTTTTTCAACGATGCATGATGAGTATTTTTTTGACATGATGGGACAATATTTAGAGGTCTTTATGGACGACTTCTTTGTCTTTGGCCCATCCTTCAGCGATTATTTAAAGAATCTTAAATGTGTGCTGAAGCGATGTGAGAAAAAGAAGTTGGTACTAAATTGGGAGACGTGTCATTTCATGGTTTGTAAGGGAACTATTCTTGGACATATCATCTCGTCCATGGGAATTGAGAATGATAAAGTTAAAATTGATCTTATCTCTACCCTACCTTCACCTAAGAGCATACAAGACATGCGATCCTTCTTAGGACACGCTGTGTTTTACAGAAAATTCATAAAAGACTTTAGTCACCACTCTCGTTCTTTATATAATCTACTTCAAAAGGATATACCATATGAGTGGACTAAGTCTTGAGAGTCAAATATTTCATATTATCCCTCATTTATATCTTGGTTTTATAAACATGATAATGCTTAATATTATATTTTACTCATATTTGTATTGCAAGGTGAATTTAAGAGCTTAGATTAAAAAGGTGTTAAAAGCATAGATTTAATGCTCAAGAATCACCAAGGCAAGGGATGGATCTTAGGAGCCTAAGATTAAAGCATTCACGGGTCGAAAATCTAAGGAAACCAAGTGATGAAGGAAGACAACCAAAGATTTGAAGTGAAAGAATCCTGAAAACTGTCTTGAAAAATGATAATCTAAAATTCTCAGGCCAGAAAAACATAGTTTTGGAAAACTGCCGGAATAGACTTCAATTTTATCAAAGACCGTTTGATAGAATCGAAGAATATATCAAAGATACTTCGATAGTATTGAGAATTTCAAGATTTCAAGCCAAACTCGTTAGATAGTTTTGGACATATCTTCGATTTTATCAAAGACACTTCGATAGAATCGAGAAATTCAGGATTTCAGGCCAAACTCGCTTGATAGTTCTGGACCAAACATTGATTCTATCGAAGACTGTTCGATAGAATCAAAGGACATATCAAAGACACTTCAATAGAATCGAAACTGCATAAATTTGAGGCGGTCTCTAGATTTTTCCAAGTTGGTGCTAAAGGAGGTGTTGCATAACTATGAATAGGAGTCCTCAGGGCATCCCTAAGCATTATCTAGGGTTTGAAGGAGCAAAGCACAAGGATGGAGAGCCATCGCCAAGCATTTTTCTTCCTTTCTTCCTTAATTTTTATATTTTCTTCTAGAGTTTTAGATCCAATCATGTTTATGGTTGGCTAAACCTATTAGGTAGGGCTAAGAGGTGAAGTTTATAGCGTGATGGGATGTTTCTCTTACTTTGATTCTTATTTATATTAAACTTCATGGATTCTAATTTGATTATTCAAGGAATACTTTAAGTTTTTAATGGTTTATTGTGACTTAAATTACAATACATCTGCAATAGCTTTGAGTATCTTCTTATTCCTCTTTGAGATTGTGGGATTGGTAAATCCTGTTGTTTGTCATTGTCTCAAGGGCATGGTTTGGTGATGGAATCCCTTTCAATCTTCACAGTTCTTCTTCATTGAGAATTAGGTCAAAAGAAGTTCAGATTTGATCTTAATTGCTATATCTTCCAATTGGATAGGATAGGACTCCAATTTCAATTATATGACTTGAATCAAGTAAGAGGGCTCCCTAATCACTACAAGTGGATCCTTGGAAACCCTAGTTCCCACCTTTGAATTCTTAGTTTTAATCACCTTAATCACAAGTACTCTCTCAATCACTTTAGAATTAGTTTTACGACTTCTACTAGTTCTACTTCTAGTTAATTTCATCATACATATGAGATTAGTCCCTATGGACTTGACCTCGGTCTTACCGAGATTATTACTACATTGTGACACTACACTTAGGGTTGTGAACACTGAGCAATGCCAAGAAGCTTTCTCTAAGCTCAAGGGCATGTTGACTACCACACCTATCATGCAACCACCTGATTGGAGCATTCCTTTTGAGATAATGTGTAATACATCTGACTATGCAACTGAGGTGGTGTTAGGCCAAAGAAAGGAAAAGAAGTCCTATGTTATTCATTATGCAAGTAGAACTCTAAATCTTGCCCAAGTGAATAACTTTACTAAGGAAAAGGAACTCTTGGCCATGGTATTTGCTTTGGACAAATTTATATCCTACTTGATTGGATCTAAGATCATCATCCACACTGATCATGCGGTGCTCAAATACCTTCTTTCTAAGAATGATGTTATGCCCCACCTGATAAGATGGATCCTCCCACTCCAGGAATTTGATTTGAAAGTAAAAGATAAAAATGGAGTAGAAAATGTAGTGGCTGACCATCTTTCAAGACTTGATCTCCCTGATTCCATTGAGACAGCACCCATAAATGACATGTTCCCTGACAAACAACTGTTTAAACTCTCCCACTTACTTTGGTTTGCTGATATTACAAATTATCTTGCCACAGGTTTCACGCCAACACATTGGACTGCGCAAGATAAGAAGAAATTTTTCACTGAGGAACGCAAATTATTTTAAGATGATTCGTATTTATTTAAATATTACCCAGACTATATTCTAAGGAGATGTGTACCAAATAATGAACACTAAAGTGTCATCTCCTTCTGTCACTCTCAGGCCTGTGGTGGTTACTTTTCTACCAAAAAAACCACGACCAAAATTCTACAGTGCGACTTTTACCAGCCCACTATGTTCAAGGACACTCATGAGTTCTATAAAGCATGTGAGCATTGTCAAAGATTGGGAGCATTATCCCATTGAAATATGATTCTTCTAAACTTAATTCTTATCATTGAAGCATTTGATTGTTGCGGCATCGATTTCATGGGACCATTCTCCTAATCCTTTGAGAATATATACATACTACTAGCAGTAGACTATGTCGATAAAAGGGTCGAAGTGATCCCGTGCCGAAATAATGACCATCAAACAGTCATTAAATTCTTAAAAGAAAACAACCTTTCCCGGTTCGAAATGCCTTGAGTCATCATTAATGATAGAGGTTCACACTTCTGTAATAAGTCATTTGCGAACTTAATAAAGAAATATGGCATCTCTCATAAGGTGAGCACTCCATACCACCCACAGAGAAGTGGGCAATCTACGATTTCCATCAAGGAAATTAAACACATTTTGAAAAAATTGGTTAACCCTAACCAAAAGGATTAGTTAATCTAATTGACCGATGCTTTATACGCTTACCGTACAACCTTTAAAACTCTTATTGGAATGTCTCCCTTTAGACTTATCTATCAGAAAGCTTACCACTTGTGGAGTTGGAACATAGAGCCTACTGGGCTGTTGAGAAATTGAACTTCAATTTGGACAACTCTAGCTCGCTGTGCAAATTACAATTGAATGAACTTGAGGAAATTCGGAATGAAACATATGATAACTCAAGAATTTACAAGGACTGGATGAAGGTGTTCCATGACAGGAACATCCTTTGAAAATCATTCTTGACTGGTCAAAAAGTTCTTCTGTATAATTCTTGGTTACATCTCTTTCCAGGTAAACTCCAATCTTGTTGGACCAGCCCTTTCACTGTTACTAATGTCTATCCTCATGGGGCCATTGAGATAAAGAATCCAAACAATGGAAATGCTTTCAAAGTAAATGGACATCACTTAAAGCCATAACTCTGACTAATCCTATATACCAAGATTGATCTCTTAGTCTGATGGAGGTATAGTTAGGTTTATTGCTTTCGTAAGATTTAGGACTAGGATAGTTTGCTTTCAGTTTGTTTCATTTTATTTTGTGTTAAACCATTTCTTGCTAAGATTCATAGAAATGCTTCAAATTTCTACCTCCTGGTACTATCTTTCCATCACTACTCCCTTTCTTTTCGTTGTCTTGTGTGCATTACATGCCTATTTCTTTTACATTGAGGACAATATAGATTTTAGGTTGGGGGTATGGATTTAATCAGTATTTTGTAGTTTTGAGCAGAAATTACAAAAATTTTGAATTCTCCAAACTGAAATACATTTGGAAGCGATAGTTTGAGTAATTAAGAATGCCTTAAGTGGGATAATGAGATCTTGAATTGTCGAAGTTTGATCGCCCGAGTAAACTATCACCTAAGGTTCTTGAATTCAAATGATTAAGAAGGAAATTTGTATATCATGTTGATCTAAATCGCAAAACACGTTCAAGTTACTTCCTTGGGATATGCTAGGATTTCTGATTGGTAGCATTGATATCATTAACGGATGTTGAGAATTGAATCTGGAGAATTTTATCTACCTTAAAAGATGAAAAACCAGTTAAAAAATTAGGAGATTGATAAAAAGGCCATGAATGATGAAACGAATGAAGGATGAAAATGTAACACGCCAATTCTCGAAACGCGAGTACACTACTCATTTTCCAAAAACCCGAGTATTAACCTTTAATAGTGGCTCAAATTTTACGTACATTTTTTAATCAAAGTTAGTAATATAGCGGAATAGAAACAATTAAGTATAAGAGGGAGTCCAAATATACAAAACTAAATATTTTAAGCAGTTAGTTGAAAACTTATACAAACCAATGTCTTAACATTTTATAAAACATGATAATACAAATTTAATACAAATGAAGTCAAGAATAGAGAGTCACAAGATGATCTGGCTCCTCCTATTCCATATGAACGCCAACATGCACATCATCTGTATCTCCTGCACACTGAGTATGGTTTGATAGTGTCAATGGCTATCCCAGTGAGGTATAACCCCCAAGATTTATCATATCATCAAGATAATTAAGCATAGTTGTCAAGAACAGTGTATAACAAATATTTCACAATGATTATCATAGTAATCAAATAAGGTTTATCAAATACGCATTCATTAAATAAATTCCACAAAGATAATCTTGATTAAATGCATGGATGCGTGCACATGCTCACAGACTTGGGAATGCACATCTAGCTAGTAAAAATTCACCCAAGGAGAACTAGCCCTCGAAAAGTACTCAAAGGTACACTCTAGGGAGGACTAGCAACCCGAAAAAGATCATGCAAAAAGGACACCCAAGATAGCCTAGCTTCCTGGAAGAGTACACCATGTACGTCCAAGGAAAACTAGACACCCAGAAAAGCCCATGCAAAAAGGATGGCCCATGGTAGTCGAATGCACGCAACGAAAACTTACGATCACCAAGTAAAATACTCTATGGTACAGCCCGTAGTGACCTAAGAAAACCCCGTGTCTTGTATCGACCACCTGGTAAAGCCGACATGCCATGAAATGTATAATTAGTCTAACCATTATTATTCCAGTTGCAACCAACTAATTTATATAACTTAAGGCCGTTATAAGAGTTTGACATCCAGTATAGGCTAACAACTTAGTGGGATCTAACAAGTATAATGTTTCAAAGGGAATCTCTCCAACTAGTAGTCAATCATTGTCCAAAAAGTGGAACTTACCATCATAAAGACGTATAAATATGGTCCGTCAAAGCTACATGGGCAAATATTCCATTAAAACTATAAGGGTAAATAATTCGTCCCAAGGACATGATAAAAATGGAATTATCCTCAAAAGCCACATAGGCACAAATGGTAATTCCACAACAGATGTTCCATTTAATTTATTAGATAAAGTGGCCACTAGTTTGAGGACTTCCAAATTTACCATCAAGTAATCACAAGTGGTAAAATGAGTCATGTATAATCTCAATGACACTTACGCATGTAAAATGTTCTTCTTAACCTAGAATAGAGGTAATGAAATTTCATTGCACTTTCAAATGTTTAAATTTAAATCCAATCCATTAATCATTTATAAAAGACCAAAATCAATAAGAGAAATTCACCATTTAAACAATCAATGATATAAATGTACAAAGATGAATAAACCAAGCTAACTATCAAGATGTATAAAAGTTTGAAGGGTGATCCTTACTTTTCAAGAGTCAAATTGACTTCCCTTATTGTTGGAATTGGTTGCACATGTTCACAAATCCAATCTTACCACAATTTAGACTATTTGTTCAGTTAGAACGCCACGTCATTCCCTAAGATTACACTTAAAGATTTAGATAGTGTAGAATTCAAGTATGAGTCATGACTTAAAGAGGATGATTTAAACTTCAATATTAGATCAACATAGTTAAACTAAAACTATATTGGAATTTAAATGATTTCTATATTGGAATTTAAACTAAAACTTTGAAATTAACTTACTTAGATAAGTCATGGTACGACTCGACTTCAGTGAGTTGACTTAACCCAACTCGGCAGCACCTCTCTTTCTTTTCCTCACTTCTTCAAGATACTTCTTCTTCCTTTCATTTTCCTTTTCTCCCTTTTCCTATCTGAAAGGTGCGTATCAAGGCTGGACTCGGTGTCCAAACTCGACCTAACTGAGTCAAGCAAGTCAGCAACTCGGTAGTTTTGTTATCTACACTAACTAGCTAATCTTAGTGCTAACTAAGTTCAACTCATGGATAGAACAAAGATTGATGGCGGGACATAGGGATCTTACTAGACAAATCAAAGACACGATCCCTGTCTCACTCGGAGAGTCGACTCAGATGGGTCACTCGATCTTCTTCCCTCTTCTTTCTTTCTCCTTTCTCTCAATCTCTCTTTCTTCTCCCTCGTCTCTTTCTTTTCATGCCTCTCTTTCTTCCCTCTGAAGGTCCAGAGTTGTACCAATCCAAGCCAGAGGTTGGGTGGTGACTCAAGGGTTGGACCGAGTCATACCAACGAGGTGACTCGAAGCTCGACATGGTTACATGCGACTAGGGAAGAATAGCTACTTCTGCCCTCTATGCATCTCCTCTCTAATATGAAAATCCAGAGGTTGTTGAGACTCGAACAACCCTCTGGACAAACTCAGACTAGGCCTGAGTCGAATGGCGAGTCACAGACTCGACTGTGGGAATTGATAACAAAAGAAGATTTCTTCGTCTGTCCCTCTCTTCTTCTCGCTCTTCCTCTTCCTTTTTTTCTCTTCTTCCTTGCTTCTTCTTCTACTTCTCTCTCTCTCTCTCTCTCTCTCTCTCTCTCTCTCTCTCTCTCTCTCTCTCTCTCTCTCTCTCTCTCTCTCTCTCTCTCTCTCTCTCTGGTAGGAAAATCAAGGGAGAAGTTGGACTCGACCCAATCTCACAGTGATTCAAACTGAGTCAACTTATCTGAGTTTAGCAGAAGGAACGGCGCACTCTCTCTTTTCACACTTCCTTTCTCTTTTCAGAAGGGGTTTGCCCTAAAAGACAGCCTTTTATAAGGCTTATCAAGCTATTCTAGACGTTTCTATCCAACTAATCGGTGAATTTACTCTTTAATCTAACCGACGAGCTTGGGTTATGAAACTCAGATTGCTATTAGTATGGTTTTAAACTAACCTTACAAATGGACTTTTGACATGTTGGTCCATCTAATGAATGACCTAGATCAACAAAATGAAGCCTTACCCAAGATGTGCGGTTTACGGTCAAATGGAGAAGATGACGTGAGCTACAATGGTGGATTTTAATTTAAGGGTTGACCTTTTAATCTACCACGTCTAGAGGGCGTGGATTAGTCCTCTGATCACTGTGAGTCCTACTATCCAGTACAACTATCCCCACATATCAGTGGGTTTCAATATTTCCAGCCGCGGACAATAACTCACGTTTATTTGTGAGTTTCTTGCGAGAACTCTCATCGGTGCGAGATGGTCTTGCTAGTTGCCCTAGGATGGACGTACAGGAAGCCCTTGGAAATTTTCAGAATCAGTTGTGTGGTTGGGATTGAGCCAGCATGAAAATACGAAAAGATTCTTTCCGCATTTCTTTTAGGCATGAAAAAAAAGAAAACCCTGACTCCTGAAGTTAAGCGGCTAGTGACATGTCCCAAACTCGAAAATTGGGTTCACAAAATTTCAGATCACCGATTTCAACGCCGATAGCCTCCGCAGTACCCCATTCTTAACTCTCGGCACCCATATACTAGGTTTCGATCCTGAGATGCTATAAGGAGGATTTTTAACATGAATTCAATTCGTAATAAGCATAACCCATGAACAATAACCAAGACACCATCACAAATTCCACTATAATCAAAAGTTTTAAGGTACAATGCGCATAAAGGGAAATACAATAACAGAATCGAAAGCTCCAGAAGTCTGCTACACGACCCAATCTCAATGCTACTGCAGCATCCTAACAGCATCTGCACGCATCAATCATGCATAAGCTTATGAAAAGCTTAGAGGGTGGTGAGAGTGTGTGCACAATATAAGCGTGCTCAAAATGCAATATCAAAGTAACACGAAATCATGCTGATAAGTCCATGAATACTAACAGTCATACCAAAGTTATGTGATATAAGGTATGAATGCTATCGGCCATACCAAGGCCATGATGTCGGCCATACCAAGGTCATGCGACGCGAGATGCAACTCAAGCATACCAATCCTCATTTGAATCCATATATTAATGCAGTTCATCACTAGAGCATCAAATATCAGTACAGTTATCACTCTGGATAATCATCAGGATTTAGTACACTCCAAATGAGCATAAGAAACCTCATTATCTTTCTGGCCAATAGCCTGCCAATACCTATCCAGCACATTGATGGCGGACTCATTTACGAGCTGATCATACTTAGCCTAACAATGACCCATACCCTCGGGCGGGTAAGGCCAGACCCCCTTCCAACCGACCACAACATAGTAGGAGACGCAGCCTCCTGGTATTTGGTCCTCATGCGCTCATGTATCCACTCGGTCTCGACGTTGGAGCGTCTTCTAACGGTTTAGGAATTTTCACTCAGGGACATTTATGGCACCCCGATGCTAATAACATTATTTTTGATGTCCAATCTTATCATCCACGATATGCCTGTGGAGGCTACAGCCCTGATGTCACTAAGGTGTACAGTAATCACAACACACAATATAAGATATATGATTCATGCAAGCTAGTCATGCATCAATCTTACACATACTGTGCACTCATGTGAGACAATCCCCGCCTATCAAGGAGTCCCATAACAACCTGCCCAATAGCATATGCAATGGTCAAGCACATCTCATATCAAGCATACAGATGATGCGTATGGGCATGTATCATGATGATATGCTAAGCATACTCATAATCGGTGTTGATAACTAGCATCTATAATTGGCCTCCATAATGGGCCTATATGTAAGGCGGGGTCCATAGATTAACAGTCGATCTAAACCATAATATGAAGATCAACCCTCGGCTGTGGATATATCAATTCCAGTAGCATGGAATCTATGACGAGGATGAACCATGCAACATCAATGAGGCCCAGTAATTTAGGTTAACCCACTAAGAGAATGATGAGAATGGGCCTATCAAGGCCTAAAAGAAGATCATAATGTAGACATTTAACCATCATTACCTATCAATGTGGGCATTTAACTAACATTGCTCCTAAGGAGTAGCCCACATAGAGCCACACGTATAGTGGGCCCATGGCCTCACACAAGGGCCTAATATACATCCTTATGGGCCTCACTCATGGGCCTAATACACATCACAATGGGCCTCACTCATAGGCCACATATGCATCATTTTGGGCCTCATCATATAGGCCTCGTAGAAATCAAATGAGCTACAATACATGGGCCTCATATACATCAAATGAGCTGCAATGCATGGGCCTCATATAAATCAAATGGGCCACAATACGTGGGCCCTGAATACATAATAATGGGCCTCTCATACGAGTCCAATATGCATCACATCAAGGTAGCCTTAATGGATGGGCTACAAATATGTCAAGGTAGGCCTCATGGATAGGCCATAAATACATCAAGGTGGGCCGCATCACATGGGCCGCACTATCTATACCATTCATCTATTTAATAGATCATTTAGAGCATTACCCAAAAATAAATCACATCGGAAGATCATCTAGACCATACCACAAATAATAGTGGAGATAATCATTTCCACCCTTAAAATTTCCAAGGCCGACCATAACTTTTATTTTCTATCCAATCTGTTCATATGGTCACAAGGACCTGAATCAAGAGGAAAAATAAATATCATATTGATGCAGAACTTCTGTGATCCCTAAGGATTTTAATGGTAGGCGTTCAATTCTCCATTGTTTCCTGCAGTGTGGTCCACCTGATGGATCTGCCTCATTTTTTTGTCTCAAGCCCTAAGACGAGCTCACCATTTGGATAAACAGTTTGGATGTAACACATACATCTGCAGTGGGTCCCATCGTCTAGCTGTCTGGATGGTGTGGATTAGACCCATATATATTGGTGGAGGCCCATAGAATTTTGTTGGCGTCAAGTAGCTAGTGCGAGGGATGCTGGCCCACCGTCCAGATGATGGACGGCTGGGATTACAGTAGAGGTGGGACCCACGAAACTTGCTGACGTCACTACATCAGCTAATTAGCTGGTGTGGATATTCTAGCCAATCCGTCAGCAGGTGGGTCCCACATGGGGCCCACCACATACATACATACATACATACATATATCTATACATATATATAATGATATTATTTTTATTTTTATTTTAAAAAAAAATCTCCAACGTCTAGGCCGTGGACGGCTTGGATGTAAAACACATAAGTCATGGTGGTCCTCACTGTCCAGACCACTGGACGATGTGGATGGCATGGATGAAAGGTATACATTAGGTTGGTCCACACGTGTGGAACCCACTAGCCTTTATTATTATTATTATTATTTGGAAAGAGCTGATATTTGCATTTTCATCTAGTCCAAACCAGCTGGATGTCCAGCGGACGAATGGCCTGGATGAATCATGGCATCTAGTGGGTTCCACGACGACGTGGCCCACCAAAACTTAATCAAGCTGATATTTATTTATTTCCCATTCATCCTGGCTGGCCTAAAAATGGGCAGCAAGTCGGGCCCCATTCGCTAGATGTCTAAAAATCTGGACGGTCTAGATTGTTGGACACATCAAATGGACCACACATATCATCACATAAAAAAGAAATGAAATGAGGAGGAAGAGAGAGAGAGAGAGAGAGAGAGAACGGTGTGATGGAGGGGCCCCGCCACTATGGGCCCCTCTAATACATACATCAAGATGGGTCCCAAATGGGATCCATACCATCGATCGGTAAGCCCTACTTGGTCCATCACAAAAAATGAAATCTAATCTTACAAAACCTCCACCTATATCACGCCTTCTTTAGCTTTTTAGACTCATTGGCTCCTAAGCTAGCTCTTTAAGGGCTGATGATGAAGTTTTGATCGTTGGATGGGAAGATTTGGTGGTGGGAAGATGGATCCTCTCTTAGCTTCTTCTCTCCTTATGATTTTTCTCTCATGGTTGTTTGAGATGAAATGAGATGGAGAGAGAAGATGATGGGATTAAAATGATGGAGGGAATGGATGTTGTAAGAAAATGGCATGGAGGGTATGGGCTTGGTTGAATTTTAGACGAGAAAGGGATGGGTGGAGAGAGAGAGAGAAAGAGAGAGTTGACTTTGGGTAAGGCTTGTGTAAGAGAGGGATGGGTTGTGTACTTAACTTGTGATTGATTGATTGATATGATGCGTTGTAAAGATTTTATCAGAATTCGCAATGCGCGGCGTTTTCTTCAAAATAAACGCGGACCCACAACTCCTAGCTTGGGTATTACATCAGCCACGAGATGTGGCGTTGGAACCGCAGCAATGACGCAGATGCTAAGATATAAGTTTCGAGTTGAGCCGATTCGGGTTGATAGGGTGTAACTCAGGGTCAAGCGCAAATTCTATCTACCTGTCGCGGGTTGCCGAAATTCAACCAGGAGGACTACGGGAGTCTAAGGAACGGTACGGTCTAGGATACAGGTCTTACCGCTAAGATAAGCTGAAACTGACGGTGGATATGAGAAGAAGTGGAGGCACGTGGATCGCCAGCGTGGCAATGAGAAACAAGATTTCCATGTTTGAACGTTACTGCACGCGCATCTGTTTGCACTAGGATTTACGTGTTTCGTCCTATTGAAATAGCTAAGGTTCGGTCGAATTTAAATGTCGCGCCAGATTGACAGCTCGGATCATATAAATGAACGATGATTATGGCCCATCAATCACAACAGCGGACTACAGTCTGTTGTTGGCGGGAAAGTTTGAAAGGAGAAGGAAACTTCTTCCTTTAGGCTCAGGTCTAACCTAATTTGACCAGATTTCTGGTCCTGTGCACTGCGGCTATGCGCAAGCTGTGCACACGCACCCTAGATGTGGGGCCTACAGTGACGATTTGGGAAATCCACTCTGACCATTTGCTTCCTTGTTGTATATGGGACTATGAGTCCAAGAATGAGATTGATCTAAACTCAGGTGGGCCATGCCAAGATGATTTGTTAGACGAGTTGTATTACGGTCAATCATTCACACTATCAGGGTCTGTTGTGTGGTCCTTTGAGGGTCATTCGGATGATCATGACTATTCATTTGACTAGTCAAGTCTTACTAAGCCTTGGCCCTGAAATTTTAGGGAATCCATTATCTAAGTAGGCAGTTTATAATGAAGTTTGTTAGAAGTATCAATTCTAAACAATCTGATGATTGGGTAACTTCCAAATCTGATCTTACTGGTTCTATGAGTTTCTAAGTTAATCAAATTTTGCTCAAATAGTTGATTTGGTAGCCAGGTAATCTCAGTCCTTGAATGGGCCACGAAACGTGAATTTAAGATTTTATCCACCACTCTCGAAGAGTCATGTGCCTAAAACTGTCATGTGGGCCACAACACATGAACATCTAATTATTAAATCTTAGCCTAATGATCATTTAAACACTCTAGTGGTTTGATTGATTCATATTTAGTTATCAATAATCCTAGGGATCGTAAAGAATGTTTGTGTGATCTGGGAGTTTAATATGAATCCAAATAATCCGATTTGTGTTTTCAAATGATGGGTCGTATGACGAAACATTGTAAACTTGATGAACGGTAACACCCGAATACTAAAAGGTACAGGGTATTACAGACAACACCTCCGAGGAGAATGAAAAAGGTCTCTGAAAAGGATGTAATGTCTGAAAAAGAATGAATAGGAGTTACCGTCGATATAAAATCAAAAACTGGAAAAAGAAAGAAAAGGGGGTTATGTTTAGTATTTGAGTTTTTGACTAATTGTGATGTGATGAACATAGCTAACATTATGAACTGATAGTGTGTTCATGGGAAGCAAGTTGATATTCACCAAGCACATTGGAAAAACTTGATACACAAATTTATGATTTTAAAACTGATAAAGAACTTATTTGATTGATTGCTTATATAATTTGGCTCTAGGTTTTCAAAATCTCACTTTCTTGTCTTGACTTTACTCATTCATACCTGATTGCACAAAAGATTATTTCCTAAAAAAAGGTTTTAAATTTTGAAGATGGAAGATTATTTCACATATATTTTGCTCGGGACTAGCAAAACGCTGGTTAGAAAGTGTGTCAAGACTCAAATATTACATATTTTTTTCGATTTATATCTTAGTTTTATAAACATGATAATGTTCAATGGTATATTTTATAAATGTTTAAGTTATAAGGTTATTTTAAGAGCTTGGATTGAAAAGAATGATAAAAGCATGGATTAAATGCTCAAGAATTGTCAAGGCATATAATGGATCTTTGGAGATCAAAATTGAAGATTTCAAGACTCTAAGATCCAAGATAACTAAGTAGAAAAGGAATGAAGTCAAAAGAACAAAAAGTTGAAACTCACTTCATTACCTGATATCAAAGCCAAGGTACACAGCTCAATGACATCGAAGTTTTACATAAAAATCAAGTTGGTCACTGGACATATTGGGTGTCATTCTCGATTACTCGAAGACTCCCTCGATGACATCAAGGAGTTACTCAATGACATTGAGAACAGCTTGATGGCATCGAATTTTCTGAAGAATTTTGAAGCAACTCATTGGACTGTTGTGGACGTTTTTTCAATTACTCGAAGACTTGTTTGATGATTCGAAGATACGCTCGATGACATCGAAGGAAGGTTTGATGACATAGAGACTTACGCAGTGCGAAAAGAGAAAAGGCACGACTTCCGGATTCAAACTCCTTCGATGACATCGAACCCGTTATGCAAAGTTACGCGGACTGCGTATATTTAATATGATTTTACGATTTTGTAGAAACTAACCTATAAATATGGGTTTCCTAAGACTTTTAGGATATCTAAGCCTTGGAGGAGCGGAGCTAAAGGGTGGAGCCGTCATCCAAGAGTTTCTTCTTCTCTTCTTCTTAGTTTTTAATATTTTTTCCTAAGGTTTTAAATCCAATCATGTCTATAGTTGGCTAGTTAAGGCTAAGAGGTGAAGCTTGTAGCATGATTGAGATGTTTTTCTTGTTCAGTTCTTGTTCTTATTGAACTTCTTTGATTCTAATTTGATATTTAAGGAATACTTTTAGTTTTTAATAGTTTGTTGTAACTCAAATTACAATATATTTACAATAGTTTTGAGTATCTTCTTTTCCTGATTTGAGATTATAAAGATAATAACTCTTGTTGTTCACCATCATCCCTTGGGCACAGTTAGGTGATGGAATCTCTTCTAACCTTCACAATTCTTTTATGTTTGGTTGTGGAATTGGTATATTATGTTGTTTGCCATCATCTCCTGGGCATGGTTAGATGATGGAATCACTTCTAATTCTCACTACTCTCATCCGTTGAAAATTAGATCAATGAAAATTCAGATTGATTTTATTGATATATCTTCCAATTAAATAGGATAGGACTCTAATTCTGACTGTGTTCCTTGAATCAAATAAAGAAACATCCTAATAGTTGCAAGTGGATCCCTGGGCACTCTAGTTTCCACCTTTAAATTCACAAGTTTTCATTAAATAATTCACAATTATTCCATTTATTTCAGATTTAAATTTAGATCTTTTTCTAGTTCTATTCTTAATTACTTTCAAAATACATATAAGATTAGTCCATGTGGATTCGATCTCAATTTTACCAAAATTATTATTACATCACAGCTCTACACTTAAGGTTGCAAATATTAACCAAGATACTCGGTTCATGTAAAGCTTTAATAAAGACTCACTACATGAAATGAGGATTTTGACCCTTTTAAGTGTGCCTGTAAATGCACAAATGCCACTTTTCGATTGGAGGTGGATGGAGTGCGTCCACTGCCTGTAGGATGCAATTTGCTTCCATAATTTTGGGACGTGGCTCATCCATGGTTGATTTCATAACGTATTCGGTTTAAACTAAGTTAAATGCATACATGTGTACGACTTCTAAGTGCTTGCAATTCAAGCAAATTGCAGGAGTGCCAGTAACTCTGAAAGTTCAAAAGCAAGCTTGAGATTTTAACCATGACCAACCGGATGGTGAGAGACGCGCACCTGTCTCTCAGGGACGCGGACGGGTTACTGCCCCCATCGGGACCTAGCAAGAGAAGGGAGCGGATTTGGTGAGACGCCGGATCCACGGAGGAGGGTGGGACCCTTGATTGTGGGGCTTACAGTGATATATGTGCCTTAAATCCACACTGTCCAACCATTTTGATAGCTTATTTCAGTGCATGATCTTAAAAATAAAGCAGATCTAAATCTTACGTGGACAATACCACAGGAAAAAGTAATGATTGAATCCCCATCATTAAAAACTTCATGGGACCGTTGGAATGTTTATTTGTCATCCAACCGGTTGATGATGTCAAAAAGATTTGGATGAAAAGACTACAGAAATATTAGCTTGATCCAAAACTTTTGTGAACCATGAGAAGTGTTAATGGTCAATTATCACTGCTCCCTAAATTATGGTCCACCTGAGATTCGGATCTGCTTTATTTTATGAATCACGCCCTAAAATGAGCTTTCAATATGGATGGATGGCCTGGATGTAGTTACATACATCACAGTGAACCCCACAGTCAGGGTCCCACCTACCTCGTGGAGGGGTTCTCACCTAATCTGCTCCCTCAAGAGATGGACGCTCCTGTATCCTGTCAGGGGCTCTACAGGGGCCCTGTAGAGCCCTACCACGGTACATGTGTCGTTACCAATGCCATCCATCCATTTTGACAGATCATTTAGGGCATGAACCTAAAAACGAAGCAGATTGACGGCTCCTAGGTCCATACTTATAGAAGTAGCGGGTCCATTTTAAGACATTAGCCTAAAAACAAAGCTAATATTTATGTTTCCTTCATTTAAGTTTGTGGGACCATTTTAAAACATTAGCCTTAAAAACAAAGCTAATATTTATGTTTCCTTCATTTAAGTTTGTGTGATCCCGTGAAAAGGTTAGATAGCAAATGAACATTACGGTAGGACATAGGAATATTTTAACCATGGGTGTCATTGTCGCCCCTACTTTATGTACTAAGGTCCACTTGAGCCTTCGATCAACCTCTTTCTTTGTACATTGCCCTAAAATTACTTTAAAAAATAGGTGAATGGCGTAAAACATATAGATCACCGTGGCCCCACGGGGCTTCTGTCAGGACCGTCCGTCTCTAGCTAGTGTAAGTACCCATTCGGCGACCGACTCTCGGAGCAAACCAATGGCAAACAGCAAACGGGTTGCACGGACTCACCGTGGTATGGGTTTTATCCATGCCGTCCATCGTTTTCCCAGATCATTTTATACGATGAACGAAAAAACTACGCAGATTCAAGGCTCAATGTAGCACACAGTGAGAATTGAATGGTCTTCATTTAAAACTTCTTGGGAGCCGGAGCCGTCCGAGTTTTGATCAAGCTAAATTTTTTGTTTTCCCTTCATCGAGTTCTATGTCACCTTACGAACGGATGGCAAATAAGCATCTTGGTGGGCCTAGGAAGGTTTCAACGGTGGCTATCATTATCACCATTGATTCTTATTGTGTGGTCCACTTGAGCCTTGGATCTGCGTTATTTTTACGTTAATACCCTAAAATGATCAGGCAAAATAGATGAATAGCGTGGATAAAACACACACATTACGGTTGGCCCCACAGAGCATCTGCCTGGGCCGAATCCGTCCAGCAGGGGCTGGGCGCAATCCCAGTCCGGGCAAACCGTCTTTTATATATATATATATATATATATATATATATATATATATATATATTAGGGAGAAAGGGGAATGGCACGTGCTGAAGCTGATCACTCTTTTTCACGTGGGACAACTCGGTCCCCACACAAAAAGCCCCGCTCCCAGTCGATAAAATAATGAGAATATGCCGACATTATTACTGCCCCTGGACAACCTGATATTTACCAAAATGCCACTTTCTCTCTCGAGTGACACATGCATGATGTAACGCTCCCCGACCGTTTCGATGAAAGAGAGGTTTTCTTTTTGAACAATGGTCTTCTACGAGAGAAAATACATCCCGATGTATCTTATTTCTCTGGCCATTCGATTTGGTTTCTTTTTAATGATCCAAACCGTCCGTGATAATGATCCACTTGGATTTGAGATGTCCCCCAAACCTCTCGGATCGAATATTTCAACCGGCCCTCCGATGTACAAATATTTTGTCAACCGTCCATGTCCAAAGTAAAAGGGCCAAATTATTGAAGGGTTAAGAGAATCCAGTGAAGTGCTTATATGTGTTGCCTATCGACCGTACAAAGTGATTATCATCATTTAAACGGTTTAGATGATTTGATAATGAACCGGATTCAAAGGCAATCCTCTATTAATAAATTCATAGAGAGGTAATCTTTACCCGAGGCTCCCAAAGTTAACGCAGGTTTTAACTTCTAGCTGTAAATATTAAGACATGTTTCATTTGAATATAAATTGTTACTGTGTTTCTCTCCTCAACCGTCTATTTGTAGGTAAATAAATCAAAAGATGAATTTTATGGCAGGGTCCATCCAAAACTTTGGTGACCCTGTTGTGGTTTACTTTCAAATTTGGTTATGGGATTAGTGCGGATGATGGAATTGAATCTGAGGCTCAATTCAAACCGAAGAGCTATGACCCTAAGCACCGCGATAAGTAGACACATACTATATGTCTGAGATCAAATGAGATCGACCACCTATTTAACCACTCACTCAATATGTAAATAGGATCAAGAGATATTCAGATGATACGGTTCATCCTCTCATGACGATTTATACATTTGTCTTATATACGAAAGAACTTTTTAATACAGATAAAAGAAAACATGAAAAGAAACCTTGTAGTCGGTTGCGAAGATCATCTACAAAAAACTTTCTCAAATGGAGAACTAAATCGAGCGTATGAGCGTAGACAAAAATTATATATAGCTAAGCTTACCCACTACTTGATTAACACTATCGATTATACTATAGAATGTAAACAGCATGCAAAATGTAAAAGATTATACTAAGAAATGCAATTGACTTGCATAAATGTAGAATGATTTCACTAGGGAATGTAAATTATGGATAATTAAAAGATATATTGAGTTTGATTGGGTTGATATAGTATAAATTTTTCATGTTGAATTCATTTACTATTTATAGCCTTCATCCAGCCATCTAAATGCTTCCCATATTCTAACGGTTGTTACAACCATATCACACAACTCAACTCCTCTTGCCTATAATCCCGTCATCTGTCCTGTAATTGCTTCTACACAATCACTATTTAATCAACCACTTAATAAATGATGTAGCATCACTCGATGCGCTCCAATTGTATTATTGTAGAATCTTCTTTGTATATCCTCAAAAATCTCCAAATACACAACATAAATCCATCCAGATTACACACAATTCGATCTAATTGGCTTTCATAGGAATTGGTGACAATGGGGATGAACAATGCCCCCATGTGAGTTCACCTTTAGAAAAAAGGCGAAAGTGACATGTGGCCCTCATTAATGCAACAGTATTTCGATACACGTAGCAATGTCATAGTAATCGTCTCTAACCGATATAGCCCTGCACATCAGCTCTAATCACCCTTTTTCGAAATAAGGGCTAACCTCGATGTGACGCGTGTACTCGTATTGTACAAAACATAATTTTAATAATACCTTAATAAATGCTCCATCTCCTCGGTCGATATAAGCGTCGTTTTAAAATTTTTCACTCTACGCTTCTTTCTTCATCATTCTTCCCCAAAATTCAAATTCCTTCCTCTTTTTTTCCAACCATAACAATGGGTGACTTATCATCCTCTTCCCCATCTTTTCATCAGGATGACTTGGTCACTGTAATGAATGTCCTCAGTGAGAAATACTCCAACAAAATAATCTTTAAATCACCGATTGGAGACTATTATTACATGGGATCGGCATTCTTCCCAGAGATTGATGTTGATGAAGTTAGTATAATGGACACTCTGTTTCCTATCTGCCCAAATGAAACTTTACTAATTCAATCTAATTCCATTCTAGAACTAACCAATGCCCAAAAGAATCCTTGATCCTGGCTGAAACCACTATTAAAATGGGATGTTTGGTTCGCTCGTGTTTCTTCTCAATATGAAACGATATGGATGACATTTACGAGTGCATCAAACACTCCATAAACGATTATCCACCCGACCATATTCTTCTTACAATGGCGGCAACATTTTGGAGCCCATCCATCAACACCTTCTTCAAATGCGACCTACGAGTTCATTAATTTTGGATATTTCAGCTTTGACCCAACTTCTTTCTTTTGACGAGGCAATCTTTCCAAGATTGACGTTTTGCAAATAAGACGGACAATGCCTATTCACACTTTATGCAAGGGTAGCGCAAAGGTGAAGGCCAAGTCAATTACGAAGAACATACAGACCTCCTACTACTCTGGATTTACCAACATTTACTTTGCATGAATGCTCTTCAGATCACGAATGAGTTTGTTCAACTAATTGGTGGTTACAAAGGGTCGAAAACCTATTATGGCATCTTTTATACTAGGCCACCTGTATAGAGAACTATTTTTGAAATCACAAGGGTCTATATCTTGGAGGAGGACTGTTATGGCTTCTTCAAATGTGGATTTACGAATATTTATGTCATTCTCTTGTATATTCTCCTATTCATTCTGATGTTATTTATTTTTCTTACGGTTAGTGCATCATCCATTCTCTCAAAGAGATCCATACATTTTTCGTTTATATGGACTACTTATTCTTTTATCTTAATAAAAGTAAAAAGAGTTAATCGTTCACCCCTTTTTTATGATAGAGAGTTTGGTCCAGCTTAATTTATTGGCCGATACGAGGATAAAGATAGCCAAGATCCATCTCAGATGCATCTTGCTTAGGAGTGCTACCTCATTTCTAGGGATCTCCCTTATGGTGGCACAATAGACATTGACAATAATGTCAACGCTGAATCAAGCAATATTGTTCAAGCCTACTCGCTTGTCGATTCAATCTTGTCCAATGCATTCCCTATCCATTCATTAAGAAATCATGTAATTAACCTCCCTTTACTCAGTCAATCATCAATCAAATCGATCTTTATCATTCTCTTAATTCCACTTTTCAGTCAACCAGTCTAACTCTCAATCTTCCCATTTGTCCGTATCAGCCTCAGATGATAGACACCTTCTCTGATTAGTGGGACAGTCATTACAAAAAGTTGGTTAATAAGTCTCATCAAGTTATCATCGCTAAACTCTTCTCTACTATGAAGCTTCAAGGAAAGAAAAGAGCAACGCCTTAGTTGGCCACAACTCCTAACTGAAAATCGAATAAATCGAATACTAAATCGGCCACTGCTAGTATTCTGCAAGTTTCACTAACCGAGACAGTTCATCAACCAAAGCGCCAAAAATCTATGGTGAAGACACATGTTCCTCTAAAATCTCCATCAACTCGACCATCTCCAACAACCCCAAAGAGGATCTTGACCTAGGAGCTCCTCTTAGCCTAACCCCACAACTTCCCACTTTAGTCTCCACATGCAAAGATCCACTTCCTCAACTAACCATAGCAAATTGGCCACTGCCGACCTCAACCAAAGGATGATGGCAATTAGGTACTTCTTCAGCCAAAGTTGTGTCTTCATTTGAAAAATACTTTAAAACAAAATATTGGTCAGAGCTCTCCATTAAAGACTATTTCAAAGAAATTGAAGAAGGCCTAAAACGTCACTAAGAAGCTCACTATAATAAATGTTGGAATAAATACTGGCAGGATAGGAAAAAATTAAAAAACTCTGATCTTTCATTCGATGAGAAATACCTTACTCCATATCACCCTAATTTGCGATCATTCATACTTATACTCAAGCAATGGTGGTGGTTATTAAAAACCCTTAATTCGTGAACAGCTATTCGTCACCCTTATCATCCGTTCTGATTTTGGTGGAGACAATTTTCACTTATATAACTATTCTAAGTTCTTTACCTTTTCTTTTTTCATTAATTCTACATTTTTATAGTTACTCAAGAAATATTGGCCACAAAAAAGAAAATTGTCGTGGCGTAACTGCTACAACAATGTCAGGTAGCGATCGATATCCCTAGATAGTTAAAGTACATATTGTCGAATATAAAGGAACCGTTAGCAACGAAGCTTCTCCTTCTCATACTTCTCCAAGGGCTACAATTATCATCATAGAATCTGAATACATGGTCAATGACCCTTAAGCATCAATCATTATTATCAACCAGGAGGAAAAAGAAGAAGATGAGCATCCCATGAGCGTCACTCCTTAGAGTTTCAAAAGAGAATCATCCCCTCAACCCATTCCTCCATCGGTTCAACAACTTCCTTCGACTGTGGAATCTCTTCCTTTAGAAATTGAAGAGAATTTTCAACTGAGTGCGTCACATGATATACTTATCTTCGATTAAGCAATGGACGAGGTCCCCTCGACTGATGTCTCTCTACCTTGCTAGAGCCTGATTCCGACATCTACATCAATGTCAACCAATGATACCTCAAATTTTACTGTAATGATTAGAGGTTCTATAACACCCAGTCCAAAAAGGGAACAGTGTCCTGAGGTGCACGTGTGAGCCGGTGTAGGATCGAATAATTCAGTTGCATGTGTGGGCCTACTATGGACTAATTAATGACAAACTTAACCACTAATGGAATTAAATCAAATCGTGCTTGGGTCGAGCACGGGCCGTAGAGCCAGATAGCCCCTTTATATTCAGTGATTGTCTATACAGGCCATGTATCACTCGAGGAAGGTCCAAAAATCCCTTAACTTTGTCAGACCTTTGGGCTCGCTAGGCTTGTGGTCCCACGTGGACGCCAGGCCCCGAAGATGCCCAGAAATGGTTATCAATGCTGCCCTACCGACACTTGAAAGCCACGAGTCGCCTAGCTTAAAGCAATAAAGTCCTAAAATTAAATCAATTGCCCCTGCTGCTTGAGTATGCATATTCGGGCGTTCCAGCCGTCAGATCTTGTAAGACCCGTATCTTAGTCCGCACCGTTCCGTAGACTTCCGCGGTCTTACCAGTCGAATTTCGACAACCTTCGACCCTTAACCGATATTCACGCGCGACCCTGATTCATACGACGTCAACCCGAGTCGACTCTACCCAAGACCCGTACCCTAGCGACCGCACCGTCGCTGCAGTTCCGATGTCGCGACTCGCGCACCGAGGCAATACCCTGGTCAAGAGTTGTAGGCCGACGTTCGGTGCGAGGAAACGCCATGCGTTGCGAAACCCAAGGGAATCTGTACGAGGTGTCCCATCAATCCCATCAATCCATCAATCAATCAATCCATCACATGTCAAGTACATGTCAAGTACACATCACCTTTCACCCATTCCCAAGCAACCATAAAAGTCAAGATTTTCTTACAAGACCCATACCTCTCTTACACAAAAAGCCTCAAAAGTCAAGAATCTCTTACACCTCCCATACCTCTCTTACACAAATGGCCACAAAAGTCAAGGTTTTCTTACATACCCATCATTCACCACATCCATCCATCACCCATCTCTCTCTACAACACTCTCTCTCTTTCTTATTTTCTCATCTCATTCTTCAAGAAAAACTCCATACGTATGAGCTCTCCCTCCCTTTCAAAAAAAAAAGCTCCAAGGTGGCCCACTTTCCTACCCCATCACCTCCCATCTCAACCATCCATTTCCCATCTCCTCCATTGAAATCAAAGCTAAGGTGCTAAGGAACCCCTAGGAGCAAGAAGATCGGACAGTGGGTGCTTAATACTATTAGATTTTTATGTTTTTGAGATGGGCCAAGTGAGGCCAACCGATCAATGGTTTGGATCTCACTTGGGACCCTAAGATGTGGCCGATGGCCCACTAGGATCATCATGATCATTCTATGATGAGGCCATTCTCCATGGACCCTATCATGATGTTTATTGCATTGGGAAGGTCATCTAGACCATCCATTTTGGTGGAGAAAGGAACTCCACCGTTGATTTGTAGATTTTGGTGGTCCCACATGCTTTAGGGCTCACTTGATGTATGATTCATTGCAAGGGAGGGCCCATAATGTCGGGGTCCCTCCATCAAGCGTGTCCCACCCTCTATCTCTCTCTCTACTTTATTTTCCTTTTTTTTATCATATTGTGTTTGTGTGGCCCACTTGAATGGACCTCACCTTGAGGTATTTATTTTGTCCAGTGTTCTTCAAGTGGGGCCCACCTTACATGTTGTACCTGCATCATCCATCAGTGGTGGCCCACTTCAGCAGGGCCCACTATAATGTATTTTTTTTTGAACCAAACCGTCCAGCGTCTGGGACGCTGGACGTCCCTGTAATAATAATAATAAAAAAAACGGGGGGCTTTGGGGTGAGCCACATGCATAGGCTCCACCTTGATGTATATTTCCAATCTAAGCCGTCCATCCTCTTACCAACAGTATTTTAGCCGTTGAGTAGAAGATTGAGGCTGATCTGAATATCTGGTGGGCCATAGTATTGGGAACATTGGTGGTTACCATTGAAGAAATTTTCTGACATTTCTGTACACCCAAAATTCTCAAACTCTGGACTCATTGGGACGGCCTCGAGCCACTGAACACAATGGGCGGAGTGGATCTATGAGATGCGGTCCCCAGGCGTGAAAAACTCTGAAAAAATGGGTTTTTTATATTTTCTTTTAAAATAGTAAAGAGGCAGAGCCTCTCTGACGCTGCAGGCGTTGCAACAGTAGCTGCAGCAGGCGGGCGGGCGGGCGGTCAGCTAGCCACCCACGGCTGCTGCCGTGGGCCCCACCATGATGTATATGTTTTATCCACGCCGTTCATGAGGTGGGTCCCCTCCTCAGGTGGGCCCCCTCCAAATTCTGGCCCAATCCACTGATCAGGTGTCCCACACCATAGGAAACAGTGGAGTTGAACCTCTACCATTAAAATTATTTTTTTTAGGCCCCAGAAGTTCTGGATCAAGATGAGATTTGCGTTTTCCCTTCATCCAGGTCTGAGTGACCTTATGAACGGCTGGGATGGCATTTAAATGTTACGGTGGGCTCCACATGGACCCACAATGATGTATGTGTCCTATGTCCACCGTCCAACAGACGGTGGAGCCCACAATGATGTACATGTTCTTCTAGGCCCTTGTTGTCCATCTATTTTGATCGTAGGGCCCCCTGTCACCTAGCAACAGCAAGTTTTGTGGGTCCCACCATTATATATATATATATATATATATATATATATATATTATATACTATGTATATTTAATACTATATACTTTATAATATGTATATGATCGTAGGTCCAAGGTCCATATGACCTTTGAATATAATGGATTGTAGATAAATATTACAGTGGGCCTAGGCCCATGTGACCCTATGAATAGTTTGGATGGAACTAAACATCATATTGGGCCCAGTTTGAATAGAAAATAAACACTATGTTGGGCCCAAGGTCTAATGGAAAATAAACATTTCAGTGGACCTCTAGGCCCATGGGATTGGACCCATTTGATGTATTCCAAGGCCCATGGGATTAGGCCCATTTAATGTAATTTAAGGTCCGTGAGGTTGGACCCATTTGATGTATGATAAAGCCCATGAGAGTAGGCCTATTTGATATGTATAAGGCCCTTGGGTCGAGAACCATTTGATGTAGGCTAAGGCCCACAGGTTATGACCCATTGCAATGCACATAAGGCCCATTGGTGCGGCCCATTAACATGGCCCACTTGATGAATAAAAGGCCCATATGATATGGCCCATTTGATGTATTTAAGGCCCAATGGGATGTACCTAAGGTCCATTGCAATGTGTGATCCCAACCTGATTTATATAAGGATTTTCTCTACGGACTATGCCTTGCGAGCAATGTTGATTTGACGTCCACATTGCGAGTGTAATGCTGGTTGGATGTCCACATTACGACTCTCCTTAGGGCCCATTATTAGGCCCATACTTGTTGAGTATAGGCCGTCTAGGCCCATCTGCGTTGTAAGAATGGTTCATCACTTATTTACATGTTTAGTATAGTTTCATCACTCATGATCATACGCATCATATGCATGCTTGATATGAGAATTGATTAATCCTAGCATATGCCTTCGAGCAGGTTGTTTATGGACTCCCGATTAGGCGGTGTTACCTTACATAAGCGCACGATATGCACACGATTTGTTGCATGAATGGATAGTGTGATTCATGCATTTCGCATTTGTGTGACATGGATATTGTACGCCCTAACGACATCAGGGCTGTAGCCTCCACAGACGTATTGTGGTTGGCAGGATTGGATACCAAAAATCTCGTTCTACATGGGGTGCTATAGATATCTCTGGATGAAAGTTCCTAAACCCTTATGGTACCAAGAGGTTGCTCCAACGTCTAGACCGAGTGGGTAGATAAGCGTTGAGGGCCGATTACCAAATGGTTGCGCTCTCCACTGTGTCGTGGTCGGTTGGAAGGGGGTGTGGCCTTACCCGCCCGAGTGTAGAGGACAATGCTAGGCTGAGTCTGATCAGCTCGAGGAATGGGTCTGCTATCGACGAGTCGTGCCCGATATTAGTAGACAGATAGTGAGGTCTTTTTCACTTACCTTATTGCGCGCGATGAGGCGGCGATCTGGTTTAGAGTGTACTAGACCCCGGTGATATCCCAGAGATGAGCTGTATTGATATGTGGACTTATATGAGGATTGTATGCTTGACTTGCATCTTACATCGCATAGCCTTAGTACGGCTCATGATATTTATGGATCCATCTCATATTCCGCATTACTCTGATATTGCATAATCATATTACTACCTTGCGCATACACTTTCACCAACCTCTAAGCTTTCTATAAGCTTATGCACGATCGTTGTGTGCAGGTGACGTTCAGGCACAGCAGCGCTGAGGCAGGAGCGCGTTGCAGATCGCTTTTACAGTGACCATGAGTCAGCCTGTGTATGGGACATTCTACCCGTGTTATCAGCTGTGTCGGGGTGACAACCTCTCTACAGTGACCGCGAGTAGGACATTTAAGTCCCAATCTATTTCATCTATATTTATACTACTTTTCGGGAGTGACGACCCTAAGATAGGGCTAAGGGTCGTGAGAGTCACATGGTCACTGCCCTTGAGTCGCATGATCAGGTTAGGGAAATACTCCACTAAGGGTATTCCAGTTTCCCTAACTTGCTAGACGAATGAACTTAACTAATCAACTGGGCTAACATATTTCATGACATTGCATTATAATTGTAGCAATTATACAGTCGAGGTTACTTTTAAGGGAGTATTGTTTCATTGTGAACGTCAGATGTCGTCGCTTGAGGGAGTGTTGGTTTTTATGAGGAGCATGCATCATATCATAACCATGCATTTGCATTAACAATAGTGTTTAGGATTCCATAGTGCTTATTGTTCATTAAATGTATCCTATGCATGATAATTCGTATACCTATTGCTAATGGTACCACTGAGTTGATCACTCACTCCCACTCTCGGACGATGTTCTAAAACACTAACCAGAATCCAATATAGATGCAAGTACCCTAGAGCAGCATGCACTAGACGATGTCAGTGTGGACGACAGCGAGGAGCAGGCATACTATTAGGAGTTTGGTGGGGCATATTAGCGAGGTAGATGTCGGTGGGACTGGGCTAGAGCCCAAATCATTTTGGGGTGTGATGAGCATATGGGATTGGATCCCTAGATGACTGTTATTTGAATCTATTAAGTTGCTATGTTGGATATGACTTGAAACTTAACTATCTGATTAGCAATTAAACATGTTTAGTCTAATTCATCATTGCTTGCTAATACCTGATTAATTATATGCATTTGTGAATCATTATTGCACGCGTGGCACTCAGAAATTCGAGTGCCAAGTAGCTACTCGGTCCTTGAATTTCGGGGCATTACAGGTTCACTCTTATTTAAAGACATCATCTTTTCCCTCCAATAGGCTCTTATCAATGATATCATTATATTTGAGTCCCCTACTCTTTCCAAAGAGTTACAATGTCTCAAGGGAGAGCTCCAAATACTTGTGAATTCTGGGTTGTTAGGAATTGTATCGGTTGAGCTGATTGATAGGCTACCATAATCAGACGCTTCGAAGCTAAGGAGGTAACAGTGGGATCCCAAGTAGCTATGACTAGTGATATTATTGATAGGCTATTGGCTTGCTACATAGAACTAAAGATGTTAGATGCTAAATTGGAGAAAATGAACATATGAATCGTTGCTCTAGAGGCAGCGTTGATGTCTTTAAAGAGAGATTTTGAAGAGAGGAGTGTTAAATGCAATCGAAAGAGAAAAACTGTAACACCCTAGGCTTTTTTTAGTACTTAGGTGCTATAATGGAAGCCTAATCTAGTATAAACACTAATCAAGCCGTCTATCTTCAAGATAGATTATCGAGTGATCAGAGAAACCTGATTTAGGACTATAATAACCTTGCTAGACAATTGAATTTCACATTAGTTATTGCAAGCTTTAGACCACATGATCCACTAATTGTTCAACTTATACCATGATCATTAATAACCCAACCATACGATTATAAGATCAATCATAAGTTTAGATTATGCACCTGTTCAACTGCAAGATCGACCATCCAATCATTCATTGTGGATCATGGAACGTCTTGATTAGCCCACTAGCACTAATGTCCACTTAGATGGGTCTCAAGGGTTCAAATCGTTGAGATCACCATTGACTTCCACATGAGCAGTCTCTAAGGCCATTAGTGTAGGAGGTAGATCTAATTTGATCATTGGTCTCAATTTTTGAAGCACTAGCCAACTGACCCACTAATTTATCATGTTCTAGAAAACCTAATGATATACCAACTCCTGAACCATACTACATAGCATAATCATGAACCTAATAAGTGGTTCTAGTCCAAATTAAGACAATAGGAATAGCCTTCAGTTATCTAACGAGTCATCTAGTCATTCATCAATACTTGGAAGAATCATTGAAATAGACCAGGCCATTCATTAACAACCTCGGTCCCTAGATCACTAACATCAGATCCACATCGCTATCAGGCCTACAAAACTTATACCCACAACCCAAATGGGCAATCGTCCTCAACCCAGCTCATAGTAGCAAGATGCACCGTTAGAAACTCACTTGAATAGTCCCTAGGACCTTTTGACTATTGGTGTTTAAGAACAGTGCGATCTGGACATCAAATCAATGAATTCCACAGCTAAGAGCTAAAAACATAGGAGAACGGCCCACGTGAGCTTTGGATTTTCCTGATTCTTAGCCAGAGGGCTTGATGGGGTCCTCCACAGAGAATGGATGGGGTAGATTTTGTCCAGCATCAATGTGGACCCCACTTCTAGTGGTGTGAGTGCACCAGGGGGGGGTGCATCGGCTGTGCACTATACGTGAAATCGGGTCAAACTGAGTTTAACCCGATGATTTTCAAAGAAGGAAACATTCCATCTTCCTTTTCCCGCTAACATCCATTTCAAACGGATAGACATTTTTGCTATGCTCGATGGCCCACCATCGTGCCCACGTGCATGATTCGAGCCGTCCATCGTGTCGGAGCACCAAAACCAATCAAAACCATGTCATCCTTGCAACTCCATGTGCGTGTAGGATCTCATAGGGACAGACGCAAAGATGCAAGTGTGATGTGTTTCCTCCTGTTCTAAAACCAGATCATTGTGATTGAGGTGGGCCACCTTGAGAGGATCCAAACCATCCATCACGTGTGCAACGTGGGTCTGACCAAAACCACGTCACTCGTGCGAGTTCATGCACATGTGCATGTGCACGAGCATGGGCCCGAGCAAGGTTGCGTGCGACTATATTTCAAAAAAATGTACTTACTGCCAACTATTACAATCCGTGTACTCGCTCCTTTCTTCATCTCAGTCGTCCCTTTTACTGATCATCCCTGCCCCTCGCTGGGTGCCGAAAAAGGAGGGACAGTCGACTGCCAGACGAAAAGCATGTCAGGATTTTTTCCTCTTCCGGTCGTGCAAAGCTAGAACGATCTAGACTCTCGGTTGTGTCTTGAAGACCAATCCGGAGTGTTGGATGTAGGGCAACGATGGTATTAGCTGTTAGGGCAGCAAGGTTTCAAAAAGGACTTTCCATCTCGCGAGAAGAAAGCTGCAATGTGATATCTCGCAAGTCACTACACTCGGGTGAAATGGGATAGGGAAAGTAGACCCCAACTGATCAAGGATCCCATCCGACCCATCCAAATGGTCCAGATCACCCTGATAAGCCGGCAATAAGAAATCGCCATTGGTGGTGACATCATCTTCTCCCTTAAACCAGAAAACCCACTAAGATGAGATGGGCCCCACTTCTTAATCTATAATGTCCATTCGGTGGGCCATGTCAACGGGAGATACATCCCATGGATGGATTACTCCCATGCAAAGCGGGAAGTGGAGAAAAGAGTGAGCGAAGTAACTACAAATCCAGACCATTCGCTATGATAGCTAGGGGTGGTCGCGAGCACGCCCTAGGCCTATAAAAGCGTCACATTTTCCTTGGGATTCCCATCAAAAAATCCTAAGGGAGGAAAGGAAAGAGCGGGTGAGGAATATAAAGAAGATCAGCCATTTGTTGCACTCGCTGCCTTACCGTAATGAGTCTATCCAGTCGACTCGGGTCGAGTTAGAGCGTGACTAAGAGTCTAAGAGGGAGAGAGTAGGAGGAGAAATAGGAGACAGAGAGAGGGAGTGAGCTCGCTCGAGTGTTAGATCGGTGCTGCACTGCACCGAGTCAATCTGCCCGTCTCGAGTTGAGTCTGGTCAGTGTGGACCAGAAACAGCCATAATAGAGGGCAAGACTACAGCAAAGCCCTATCAGACACCACATTGAGTCGAGCTAGAGAGTCCAAATCAAGTCAGAACCCACTGCCCATGCAAGAAAGGGGGTGTTAAGTTAACTCATCTACCTCCCCACGAGAAGCCTGGTACTGATTGGGTTGGAACCCAACACCAGCTCTCACTGCTATCCAACCAGACTTAGGTCAGATTTGCCCAAGTGACTCAAAAATTAAGCTGGCCTGATCACATCTGGTGTAACCAACGCCGAGATCTCTCGTTCCTTCAGTAGGTGGGCAAGTATGTGTTATTCGAGTAGTGTGGCGTCACCTAGAACACCACTAGGCCAAGGTTGTTTCAAGGTGTTGGAACAACCGACAGGCGCATGGCATCCAAGTTGACTTCCGCAAGCCTGGTATGGGCTGTTCCAGCAACCAGGTGTTGTACACGGCCTTCCGGCGAGTTAACTCGCTTCTATCAACCTTATGAACTCGGTAGCTCACCGAGTTCCCATGAGTTTCAGGGATGTAACAACTGGCTGATCAGCCCAGTGGACGACGTAACTTGAGCTCTAATCTGGGAATTATCTCCCCGTCAATCACCATCAACCGAGTTTGGGCTGGATGATTCAACTCAGTGGTCGATTCACTTGGACCACTCTAGACGGGTTCGGGTTCTCTGGTTGCTGAAATCAAAGCCCTTCGGCCCCTCCACTGCTGTGATGGTGGTCGTTCCATCTCAGCCAGCAAATGCATAGTCAAAGTGCATTTTAACAATCACATGGCTCAGTTGGGTTGTAACCACTACGAGCTGGCTGTTTAAAGCAACGAGGGGTACATATTTTTCAAGATGTAGGAGACTCTGAGGCTATTTAAAAGAATAGGTTGTGGTAGTTAATCTCTAAGGGAACTTATCTATCTTCCTAAGGTTGAACCATTACACCTCCAAGCTAGCTACTAAGGTAATAGACAAGAGCTACAAGGATCTCAACTTGTGGGAGAACAACCGACTTGTAAGGTGATGACTTCTCCCCTTGAGCTTTCCATCTCTAAATTAGATCAAGGATAGTTTTTATATTAACTATGAATGATATTTTAGAGTTTGATTAATCATATGATTAACATACTTGAGTATATATGTTGAGGATCGATCATGAATATCAAATGCATATGATAGGCCTTAATTCATTTAAATAGCTCTTGAATTGTATATACATTTGTACTTAAGTTTTACCTTATTAAAATGGTATCCTAGATTGTTACCAAATTTCTATGTTAATCTCACATGCTATTGTATTGTTTGCAAGACACATATGAACCAAAATCTCTCTACTCAAAGAGGGGAACCTCTATTTAAGAAAGAGAGTTCGTACTCACAGTGTAATGAGATTAATTGTGCTAGAAATAGATACTCAACATGGAGGCTATGTTAATGATAAATTATTCATGGGACTTACCATCTATGGAGTGATTCCACCTATTTGATTGTGGGATGAACCATTTGACATTTTTATCGTCATTGCTTATTCGTATTTAAGGCATACATACCAAGTCCTTTGAATCATTGTATTTAGCACGTTTGGCATTCATTCTCACTCAACATACGATGGTAGCTTCCCATACTTTAAGAGTTGATTGGCCACATGCTGATGAGTTCTATCAACATCCTAAGGTGATAGACTTATGGGCCGGGGATGGTTGAAATGAGACATTATACTCGAGTCATCGGCCTATGCTGGGTGACGAGCCTCCCGTAGTGACCATGAGCTTTATTAAACTGGCTGATTGTAATTAGACTAATAATGACTTGGCTAATCATGCATACATGACATATTGACGATGATGGGTAGATATTTTTTGAATGTTGTTGCATGTGCCCTCTGGGTTATTAAGGGTATCGTTTCGCTAGCAATCAAATCATCGACTATCAATTTATGTACATGATGTATGATAGGCAGTTGTTATGCGGTACGTGATGTACACACGTGATGTGCTTCGCTAATAGTCAGCCTTTACATGGGTGGCGTGCCCAACTATCGACTGGATGAGCATCCCCAGGTCGATGATGCATTCATGCATCCATGCATATAATAAGACTGCATTTTGTTATGTTTTGTATGCCTTATTACTTTCATGTTATACTTGTCTAAGGCGGCGATGTGTAATCTTGAAGGGAATCACACTAAACTAGCCACTCATCCATGAAATATATAACCGTATAGGTAAATTAGGTGGCCTAAATGATATACATGTTTAGACTTGATGAGGAGTAGAATACGATTGCCAGGGATGCATGTCTGTATTTGTCAAGAGGAGCTACGCGATCTTACGGCTCAAATTTATATGCATTTTGCTATTTCTCTTGTGTAAATTATGTAATTCTTATATTTCTTAGTTTTGAGACATTGGTTTGTATAAGTTATAATGGGAAGCTGCTCATATATTCTAAATGTAAATGTAAATTTTTCTTTATATTAATTTGTCCATCCTACGCTAAACTTCTAACTCTGAAATATATATATATATATATATATAGAATTTGGGTCTCTATAAGTTAACACTCCGATTTTTTAGAAACGAGTCATATACTCGGGTCTTGAAAACACGGAGCGTTATAAAAATGGTCGAGGCCCTAACCGTGTCTGTTAAGGCTCAAATAGAGGTTATTGGCCGTGTTCGACAAACAGTCGTCAAACACGAGATTGTTTTGTGTAAGGTGAGAAGTCAGCTAGAGAAAGTTGAAGCCGCAATTCAACAATTTTCTCCTTTAAATTATAGTTTTTCTTTCTTTTGTACTGTAATTGTTTATTAATAAAATTGGCCATCAAGTCTTCTTTTATCATCGATCACTTTACTTAACATTCTCCTTCTTTTTCTAGTTTTTGAATAACTAAGCGATGACATGGGGTCCATAATACATGGAGTTGTATTTAATCCTAAGAAATAATGGCCATGACGATTGTACGTACCTAATTTCAGGAACATGTGGTGTCTTTGGTTACCATAAGTGCATCAAACATGGGTTTCGTAATCACCTATTTAAGCCACCTTGAACTCCCATTCTAAACTCACATTGAAATCCAAGTAAATTCTTCAGCTCCTTGATCTCTACAGCCATGGCTTCTAACTCAAGCTCTCCTTCCTTCCATTATGGCGTAAAGAGTTATCTAAAAGAGATCTTTAACTAGGGTCTCATTGACTTCAGCCAATCCTCATTGCTTTTTTACGTCAATTACTTCATCAGGGAAGCCTTAGAGGCTACCAAATCAGACACCATGCTGAGAGAGCTTTTGAAAGTACTAAGGCACTTATATTTCATTGGAACTTCCAGGCCATCTTTGAGTCCGAACAGCTTGCGGAACACCTAAGGAAGCAAGATGTAGTTCGGGAGGATTCTTTGCTAACTAATGAAGTTTACGAACTGGAATGGAACAACCGATTACGATAGAACCAGATTTACTAGTTCAATTGTACCCTACTTCATGTGCTGCAAGCACAGCACATCGAGTTGCTAGAGAACATCAAGGAGGAGTGTTCCTTTACCCCTAAGGACCCTGACAACCCAGAGGATCTCATCTCCTTCATCAATTCACAAATTGTCGATTGTCAAGCTCAATCGAAGGCAAGCCTATCTAGGAAGAGGGAGGCTAAGGGTTAAGTCCCCTCACATAGCAACTGCGTTAATCAGCTACTGCATTTCCTACCCCTCTACATAGAAGGAGCTGATTGGAACGCCTAAACACCTGAGCTTCTTAACCGCTTTACTTTTATTGTTATGCTTACTTTGTAATGCATCCAACGGACAACTTACTTCTGAATAAACTTTGCTTTTGTTTATTATCACATTGTTCAGATATCTGTTATAGTATATTTTCTTCCTTAATGTAGAATGGCTTATTCCCCATTGAATCATCATCATTCCAAAATACTGAGTAATGGCCTTACCACTTTAATTGGTCATTGCTTAAGATATTCAGAATGATCGACTAACTAGAACCTTCCACTAGCCTTTCATTAAACGAATTGGACTAAAGCACTCGTTAGGTGATTACCTCTATAGCCGATACAATATAAAATAGTGACGTTAACCCAACTATTGACGATCCTTATCGATAAGACTTCTTCTTCAAAACTCGGTTGCTTAGTATTTATTCTCTTTTTTTAACCATTTATTGATTGGACCGATGTGGATAAGGATTTGTGCGCCGCTTTTCTAGGAATTCTCATTTATTTTAGTTACTTATCCCAACCTTTTAGGAATTAAATCAGCACTGTACTGCTTAACTGGGGTATCCCAACCATCGCGCTTCACCAAATCCAAGCATTAATTACTCCTATTGATGCCTATAAAAGCATCACTTCTCCTTAGATTTGTATTGCACCTTCGACTTCTGTTGAATTATAAACTTCAAACTCCATGGCCTCTATAATATTTTGCTCACAGTCCATGACCATTTTGAAGGAGATCTTCGATGAGGGAATTCAATACTTCTCCAATCTTCTCTCCTTCACAACATCCATCCCTTCAGTAGGGATGCCTCTAAAGTGACCAAAATTGATGAAACTCTGCGAGAAATCCTGGAAGTTCTTACCAAACTATAGTGCCTCGGAGAGGCCTATTTTAAGGCCAGCTTGGAACTGCAGTGATGTGGTGACCCACTAAGAGAGAAGGCAGTCGTTCATGCTAAGTCCAAGACTTTTTCAACCTAATGTGATGCCGCTTGGAAGGGTCGATTGCACTAGACTCGTCGGCATCGCTTCAATACGAAAATGTTGTAATCGTTGGAAGCCCAACGCAGCGATCTGGTTGTCGATCTCTTGGAGATCGCACATCTGTCTCCCTAACGGGATCGGGCAGAGTCCCAAGATCTTTATGGCTTTCATCGAGTCATAGATAAAACTCTATTAGGTGAATGAAAGCAAGCAGGTATGGAGAGAAGAAGGCCGAATATGAGGTCGACGCGGTCGGCTGCCATTTTGAAATGGTGATAGACTTTCTTCACCAGTGTACAACAAAGAGTCCGTCGTGTAAGAGCATGCAGGCGCAGGCTCAAAAGGCAAATGAGTTATATCTAAAGGAATTTGAAGAGCTTAAGGAGGCTTACAATTGAACTAGCCAATCAGCTGACTATACCCCTCTCTTTTTCCTTTTCACACATGTAATTAGGTGATCAATGACTCAAAGCCCTCTATCAACAATAATAATAATAATAATAATAATTTTCCTTCATTCTACTATTTGCAGTAGAACATTTTCTATTTTTTTTCTTTTTACACTTGCTCGGCGTGCTCCTACACTACCTCCCATAAGGAAGGATAGTATATTTTAAAGAATCGGCCATTAATTGGAGCCTTCATAAACCTTTTGTTTGTCTTATAAGAGATAGGTTGTACCCTTGAGGACTTGGATGACAACATATGGCCATTCCATGTGAGTGACCATTTCTTATCTAAGGAACAATTGGTGTTCGCTATTAGCAACACCAGTTTCTAGACTTTATCTCCCTCCTCAAAGGATTTCCCTTTCATCCTTTTATTGTATGCTTGAGTGACAATGGATTTGTTGCTAGTAATGGAATTCAGGGCTTTCATTCGAGTTTTCTCCAGCACTTCAAACTCTACAAACATTACTTATATGAACTCAGGAGGGGTTAACTTAGCCTGATGTGTGACTGTAACACCCCGAATTTTTACCAACCTGGAGTTAGATGTCCTTAAGCAATAGGTCAACTATATCACTCTCAAAGCTCAATCCCAAAGTCTAAAAATCATTTTTCAACCCATTTCCTTCAAAATCTCACCTTTCACCACCTTATTCTTCAAATTTCTCCAAGTACTTTCATATTAGACATAAATCCTAAAGTTTAAATGGTAAAAACTATACTTAAACTAAAACTTACTGTAAATGGTACGTACATGAATAAAATGGGATTTTGACTATTTAATATTTAGAATTTCATAATTTAAATAGTTTATTTGGATGGATTAGCTTCTTATACCCCAAAATCATATATTGTACATTGCGTAACTCATTCCGGTTTGCAAATGAGACTCGATAAATACCTCGACAGACTCGTGGGCCCAAACAGCTCAATTTGGGGGGACCCGAGGTGGGTCCCACATGTTTTCGGCATCCCCGAGGGGGGAGGACATTGCCCCTAGGGTGAGCCCTCACCAAATTGGTTAGTGACCGGTGAGGTCTTGCCGATTTGGTGAGGCCTCGTCCGTACAGCGGTCAGGCAGTCCATTTTCTACTTTTTTTCTGTACATTTTTTTCAAATTTAAAAAATTATATCTCCTTCGTTATAACTCTAATTTAGGTGATTCAAAAATCAAATTGAAGCTAAATAAGTCTAGTTTTATATAAAAATATAAAAAAATATAATAAAATATTTAATATAGTTTAAAGTAGGATGTTGTGACAACTGTCTGAAAATTACTTGTTGGACAGCTACTGCTTCTAGAATTTTTAAAAATTTTCTACAACTCAAAATATTATGAAATTTGGTAGAGATAGGTTAAACTTAATGATAAACCATTAGAAAAATAATTAAATTAATATTATAACTAGAATTACCCAAAATGGGACATAAAATGGCCCTAGGATAGTATTCTGCCATAATTAGGGTAGAATTTGGTTAAGTACCAAACTGAATACTCAGTAGAATTAACTTGAACCACTTTAAATATGAACTACAAGATTTAAAATGAGTAGAACTGCTAACTCTATGTTACCTAGAAACCTAGGATCAATCTCTAGACCCAGTTGCTATCGGGAGCATTCAGAAACTTCATATCGGACCTGGACCGCACGTCAAAAGTCCGATAGCGATGAACTTAGACCATTATGACCGCCTAGTTGGACTTGACTATCACCTCAAAAATCAAGGCCATACGATGTCTTGGGACTGTTTCCTTGAGTCCGGAGTGAAGAGAGTGAGAAAGCGAAGATTTTTAGAAAATTAAATATAATTTTAAGTAATCTGGATCATTTTTCTTGCGCGTTATTTCTAAGCGTTTTGACCATTAGATTTTGACCCAAATTCTCCCTCGGATCAGGATAGTTGGCCCATACATGTCATAGTACTTATAGCTCTGATCGAGTTCCCATAACCGTTGAACTGAAACTGGTCCGCCACGATCGATCTGGAAACCCGACCGGACTGAAAACTTAGCTTGACCTAGATCCAATATTAGAGAGCTTAAGTCCGACCGCATTTAGTAACAGGACCTCCAGAAGTGCTCCGTTGGATCGGAACAAACCCGATTTGGTTATAACCTAAGTATACCTTGGCTCCAGGGCTATTTTCATCGCTTTTGGGCTTATAAAAAGGCCTTAAACCTTCTCTCACAAATCCCATACGAATTTCAAACCCTAGTTAAGAAAGAGAGTGAAAGAGAGAGAGAGTAGGAGATTCACCCAGGGATTCTACCCTGTCACTCCACGTGCTTCAACACCACTACCGTATCGCTATTACGGTGTTTCTGATTCCATTCTTGGGTAAGAAATCCTAACCCTAACTTGTTTTGGAGCTTAGAAAAGTTAAGTGTTGTTGTAGCTAACTTATATTCATGCCTTAGGTTGCCTATCCGCCGTTAACGAAGACTTGTCGTCTAAATCATATCCGTTACACGTTTTCTGGCTATATACGTTTAGGTTATGATTTTCAAGACTTTCAATGTCGGTTAATGATATATTACTAACATGGATGCTATTTCACATGTATAAAGTATTGTCCGTTTCATTTTTTAGTTATACGTTAACTATGTTGAATATACTGTATTCCTCATATTTGTAGAAAATACCGTATACGTATAAAATTCGGATTTGTGCTTGCCATGATTAATTGTTGTCTATGTATGCTAGATGCATGTGTATCAACTTCTGGGTGAACAGATTAGCCTAATACGTGTTTTATCAACGTACGTTGCGTATGTTATATTGTGTAGTCTAAGTGTTTGTGAAAATGACTGAATGAGTATAGAATTCGCTTTTGTAACATCCTAAAAATCGGGAGTTGGGTAGAAACCCAACTCCCGAGTTCCAGAACGTCACTTATGCAACATAGATAATGATAAATACATGTTGTCTGTAGAATGGCATTAAACAAGATTGAGACTAAGCCAAAACAGCATATCATACTCCAGAGACAGTTAAATGAGCAAGCGGAAGACTAATAAATACATAAAATATATAATTGATTGTAAGTCTACAGAATGTGAACAGGTTACCAGGTTAATTAAATACATGTATACTCCAAAACTGGAAAGAAAAGAATATACATGAGTGCTCCAAAAATATAAAATGACAAGTGTCAAGGCATCTACTCAACCTCCCTGTAATCCCGTCGATCAGATCATGCATAAAGGAGGGATCCTCCTCATCATCATCAAGTCCGGCTCCGCCTCGCAGGCCGCGTCATCATCTGCATTTACAAAAGGGTCTGGTGGTGTTCGGAACACCGTCCCGTAACGTGGGAGTGAGTAATTAACTCAGTGGAATCATAAAGCAAAGATTAGCATGTTATCAAATCAATCACGCGTTAATAGTAAAGTAAACAATCAAACATTCCTAGATACTGTTGTTAATGAAAGCATGAAATGACATGATGGATGCCCTCACCGACATACTCCCTCATGCGGCACCATCTGCGTCCACGGCATGCTTTCTTCCCGCAGTGCTCCACATCTTCCAGGCACATGCAATGCGATATGGATAATGATTACTGAGTTGTTATTATTCCTTTTCATACAGCAGGATTGGAAAACTAAGGTACCTTGCTTATATCAATCCCAACACAGATCCTGTCTAGGGTCATCACTCCTAGCAATCTCATACGATTTTATATTTGTAGGTCGTTTCAAGGGTTGCCAAGGCTGTTGCTCGCACTCGTTGCACCTCTCCCCCATCACCTTATTAATACATGCCTAATTATCCTTAAGACTGTATCAGGACTCGTCGTCCCCATGCGCTGTTAGGATAAACTCAAGGTCACTACAAAGGGCTCATCACCTGATTAGGGTAGGCCGACAGTAAGAATATAGTGTCTCATACCACCATAATCTGCTCAGAGTAGGGTGCTCACTGGTCACTACGGGGAGATTTGTAGCCCCAGCGTAGGCCGACAGCTCGACCACGGTGTCCCATACCACTATCCCCGGCTCATGAGTCTTTATGAATCAAGGTACCATGGTTGACAGGGTTTGTCACGCCCCAAACTCGGAAACCGGTCTCACAAAATTCTCGATCGCCGAATCCGGCGCCGACAGCCTCCGTAGAACCCCATTCTCGGCTCCTACCTCCCATTCGTCTGGTTCCAATCCTGGGATGCTACGAGGAGGATTTTCAACGTCAGTTTGTTTCGTAATAAGCATAACCAAAGGCATAACCTACAAACAACAACCAAGAACTCCATTACATTTTCACTATGATCAAAAACTTTACAAGTACAATGAGCATAGAGGAAAATACAATGGTAAAGAATAAAAACTCCAAAACGATCCGCAACGTGCTGCTGCCTCAGCGCTGCTGGCAGCCAACGTAACCTGCACGTAACGGTCATGCATAAGCTTATAGAAAGCTTAGAGGGTGGTGAAAGTGTGTGCGCAAGGTAGTAATATGAACATACAATGTCAGAGTAATGCAGAATATGCAGATGGATCCGTAATATCATGAGCCGTACCAAGGCTATGCGATGCAAGACATGAATGGTATCGGCCATCCCAAGGTCATGCGATGTGCAATGCAACTCAAGCATACAGATCCTCATCTATGTCCACACATCAATACAGTTCAAATATGGGATATCACAGGGGTCTAGTACACTCTAAACCAGATTGTAGCCACATCGCGCGCAATAAGGTAAGTGGAAGAGACCTCACTATCCATCTGCCAATATCGGGCGCGACTCGTCGATAGCGGACCCATTCCTCGAGCTGGTCAAACTCAGCCTAGCATTGCCCCCTACACTCGGGCGGGTAAGGCCGCACCCCCTTCCAACCGACCACGACACAGTGGAGAGCGTGACCGTCTGGTAATCGGCACTCAACGCTCATCTACCCACTCGGTCTAGACGTTGGAGTAACCTCTTGGTACCATAAGGGTTTAGGGACTTTCACCCAGGGATATCTATAGCACCCCATGTAGAATGAGATTTTCGGTATCCAATCCTGCCAACCACGATCTGTCTGTGGAGGCTACGGCTCTCATGTCGCTAGGGCGTACAGTAATCATATCACACGATGCAAAATGCATGAATCACGCTATCCAGTCATGCAACAAATCCTGCGCACATCATGCGCTCATGTAAGGCAACACCGCCTATTCGGGAGCCCATAAACAACCTGCCCGAAGGCATATGCTATGATCAGTCACCTCTCATATCAAGCATACATATGATGCGTATGATCATGAGTCATGAAACTATATTAAACATGGTATAATGAAATGGACTATCCTTACAATGCTGATAGGCCTGGACAGCCTATACACAACAAGTACGGGCCTAATACTGGGCCCTAAGGAGAGTCGTAATGTGGACATCCAACCAGCATTACACTCGCAATGTGGACGTCAAACCAACATTGCTCCTAAGGCACGATCGTTGTGAACATCGTTACATACTCTGTGTTGGGGTCACACATTGCAATGGACCTTAGGTACATCCCATTGGGCCTTAAATATATCAAATGGGCCACATTCAATGGGCCTTATATGCATCAAGTGGGCCTTACGTTTATCAAATGGGCCGCATTACTGGGCTTCACCAATGGGTCGTAGGTACATTGCAATGGATCACAATCCAGAGGGGCCTTAGAGTATATCAATATGGGACTAATCACATTGGCCCGATGCATATCAGATGGACCTAAACTCATAGGCCTTATTTAAGTCAGATGGGCCTAAACCCATAGGCCTTAAAATACATCAAATGGGCTTGATCCCATGGGCTTTAAAATACATCAAATGGACCTAATCCCATGGGCCTTGGAACACATCAAATGGGTCCAATCCCATGGGCCTTGGGATATATCAAATGGGCCTAGTCCCATGGACCTTAAATAAATCAAATGGGCCTAACCCATAGGCCTTTTACTATCAAATGGGCCTAACCCCTAGGCTTTAAATAAATCAAATGGGCCTAACCCATAGGCCTTTGCAAATCAAATGGGCCTGACCCATACATAGGCGGCCCACCCAAACTTTAACTCATGCCTTAAATGATATTTCCAAATGGGTGGACGGTCTGGATGCATCTCATGCATCATGGCGGGGTCCACTGAGTTTGGGCAGTGCACAGCATCACCGTGAGCCCCAGCACCACCTTCCAGTGGACGGATTAAATACAAACATCATGGTGGACTTCCACCGTCCGCCTAGACGGTGGATATAAAGCACATACATCATTATGGTTCCCATGTGGGGCCCACACTAATATTTGAAAGCCATCCAAACTGTTCGTAAGGTCACTCGGACCTGGATGAAGGGTAAATACAAATTCCAACTTGATCCGAAACTTCTGTGTGCCCAAAAAGAATTTCGAGGGCAGCCACTAAATCCCCCATTATTTCCTATGTTGTGGGCCACCTAAGCTTTGGATCGAGCTGAAATTTGGAGGGGGCCCACCTGAGGAGGGGACCCACCTCATGAACGGCATGGATCAAACATATACATCATGGTGGGGCCCACGGCAGCAACCGTGGGACTGGACGCCCGCCCGCTCCAAACGCTGCACTGACAGAGAGAGAGACAGAGAGAGAGAGAGAGAGCAGAGGCTCTGCCTCTTTCAAAAATTGGGGAAAATCCGTTTTTCGGTGGTTTTTCGCACGTGGGGCCCGCTTCACAAAAATTCGCCCCGGCCATTGCGTTCAGTGGCTCGCAACAGGCAAAATGAGTCCGAAGTTTGGGATTTTTTGGGTGTGAGGATGCACCAAGATGGGTCCTACTAGCTTTGAATGGTAAGGAATACAATTTCATATGATATGGCCCACCTAATTAACAGATTAACCTCATTTTTTGGCTCAACGCCTAAAATGAGTTGGAAAAAGGGATGAACGGCATGGATTTGATCAAATACATCAAGATGGGCTATAAGGACAGCCCTTCCCTTTTCTTTCTCTTTTTCCTTCTTTTTTTTTTTTTTTTACTTAGATAGGGACGTCCAGCGTCTCAGACACTGGACGGTTGGGTCTTTTAATAAAAAACATTGTGGTGGGCCTCATTTAGGTGGGCCACCAGTGATGGATGGTGTGGGTGCAACATATAAGGTGGACCCCACTTGAAGAAAGCTTTGGACAAAATAAATACTTTAAGGTGGGGTCATTCAAGTGGGCCACACAAACACTAACAATGACATAAAATAAAATAAAAAGAAATGAGAAGGGAGAGAGATGGAAAGTGGGACACGCTTGTGATGGAGGGACCCTGACATTATGGGCCCTCTCTTGCAATGAATCATACATCAAGTGGGCCCTAAAGCATGTGGGACCACCGAAATCTAAAAGCAACGGTGGAGATCCTTTCCCCACCAACATGGACAGTCTAGATAACCTTCCTATTGTAATAAAATAAACATCATGATGGGGTCCATGAAGAATGGCCCCATCATGGATGATCATGATGATCGAAGCGGTCCATCGGCCACAACTTAGGGCCCCAAGTGAGATCCAAACCATTGATCGGTTGGCCTCACTTGGCCCATCTCAAAAACATGAAAAACTAGCAAAATCTAGCACCCACCATCCGATCTTCTTGCTCCTAGGGGTTCCTTAACACCTTAGCTTGGACTTCAATGGAGGAGATGGGGAATGGAAGGTTAGGATGGGGAGATCATGGGGTAGGGAAGGTGGGCCACACTTAGAATTTTGGGAGTGCTTGGAGATCTCTCATACGTATGGAGCTTGGAATTTTTTTGAGTTTGAAATGACAAAGAGAAAGAGAGAGTTGTAAAGGGAGAGAGAGAGAGAGAGAGAGAGAGAGAGAGAGAGAGAGATGGATGGATGGAGTGATGGATGTGGTGGTGATGGGTATGTAAGACCTTTTTGACTTTTGAGGCCTTTTGTGTAAGAGAGGTATGGGCTTGGAAGACTTTTGTGGCTTGCTTGGGAAAGGGTGAAAGTGATGTGTACTTGACATGTGATAGCTTGATGGATTGATTGATTGATGGGATTGATGTGACACATCATAGAGATTCCCTTGGGTTTCACAACGCGCGGCGTTTTCCTCACACCGAACGTCTGCCTACAGCTCTTGACCAGGGTATCGCCTCGGGGCGTGAGTCGCGGCATTGGAACCGCAGCGACAACGCGGTCGCTAGGGTACGGGTCTCGGGTTGAGTCGACTCGGGTTGACGGCATACGAATCAGGGTCGTACGTAAGCATCGGTTAAGGGTCGAAGGTTACCGAAATTCGACCGGTAAGACCGCGGAAGTCTACGGGTCGGTACGGACTAAGATACGGGTCTCACAGCTCTCCCCTCCTAATAAAAATTTCGTCCTCAAAATTTACACAATCATCGCAACTAGGCATAACTCGTAAGGAATAAGAAACATAACGTCATCATATAGAATCAGATACCGCATACAAAATACATCATATGATCAACCATCAAAGAGATGAGGATAGCGCTCTCGAATCTCGACCTCACGCTACCAAGAAGCCTCCTCTATAGAATGGTGACCCCACTGAACCTTCACCAACGGAATGACCTTAGTTCTGAGGACCTGCTCCTTCCGATCAAGGATACGGACTGGCTGCTCAATGTAAGAAGCGTCCTCACGAACCTCTAGCGGCTGCCAATCAATAACGGAAACTATGTCTGACCCACACTTCCTCAACATGGAGACGTGAAAAACGTTGTGGATGCCAGACAACTGAGATGGCAAGGCAAGCCGATAGGCCACGGCGCCAACGCGCCCAGTGACCTCAAAAGGTCCTATGAATCTCGGGGCAAGCTTGCCCTTCGCACCGAATCGAACTACGCCCTTCATGGGCGAGACCTTGAGATACACATGGTCCCCTATATCAAACTCCAAGGGACGACGCCGACGATCAGCAAAACTCTTCTGTCGGCTCTAAGCTGTGTGCATCCTCTGCCTGATGATGTCAATAGCCTCTGACGTCTCCTGCACAAGCTCGGGAACTAGGAGACGGCGCTCTCCAACCTCGGTCCAGCAACTCAGTGATCTGCATGGTCTGCATATAGTGCCTCAAAAGGAGCCATACCGATGGTCGCCTGATAGCTGTTATTGTATGCGAACCCAGCTAATCACAGATACTCATCCCAGCTACCCCCGAAATCAATCGCGCAAGCCCGAAGCATATCCTCAAGGATCTGGTTGACCCTCTCGGTCTGGCCATCGGTCTGCGGATGGTACGCGGTGCTGAGCTGCAAATCAGTCCCCATCGCTCGTTGAAAGTTCCCCCAAAACTGAGACGTGAACCTCGAGTCTCGGTCAGAAACGATCGAGACTGGAACGCCATGCAGTCTCACGATCTCCTCGATAAATAATCTCACAAGCCAGTCCATATACCAAGTCGCACGCATCGCAAGGAAATATGCCGACTTCGTCAGACGATCCACAACAACCCAAATGGCGTCATGACCTCACTGAGTCCTCTGTAAACCCATAATGAAATCAGTTGACAAGTGCTCCCACTTCCACATTGGGACGCTCAACGGCTGCAATAGACCAGGAGGTCTCTGATGATCGGCCTTGACACGCTGGCACGTGTCACACTCGGCCATAAAACTGGCGATCTAGCGCTTCATCCCAGTCCAAAAATACTGTCGCCTCATGTCACGGTACATCTTCGTCAAGCCCGAGTGGATAGAAAACCGCGATCGATGTGCCTCAGTCATAAGATCTCTGCGTAACTCTGAAACATCCGGGACACATAATCGGCCTCTGAAGTGAAGTCCACCGTCTATACCAATCTGCCAATCAGCCTGACTCTCAGATGCCGCCTCAGCCATATAACTCTGCAATGACGCATCAGCATGTTGAGCCTTGATCACCCTTGTGACAAGAGAGGGTTGAATCGACAAGCTCGTTAACTGTATGATGGAAGACTGCAGGCCGAACTCAAAATCATACGCTGCAATATCCTCAAGCATCCGCCACTCCTGAATCATTATATGCGCCACTAGGCCTCGTGGCTGATGGCTGAGGGCATCTGCCACCACATTCGCCTTGCCCGGGTGGTACTGGAGATCAAAATCATAGTCTTTCAGGAGCTCCATCCAGCGCCTCTGTCTCATATTCAACTCAGACTGCGAGAAGAGGTACTTCAAGCTCTTATGATCAGAGAATAGCTCGAACCTGACCCCATAAAGATAGTGCCTGCACACCTTCAGTGCGAAGACAACTACATCCAACTCCAGATCATGCATGGGATAGTTCAACTCATGGACCTTGAGCTGACGAGACATGAAGGCCACTGGTCTCCCGTGCTGCATCAGGACAGCACCCAAACCAATATGCGAGGCATCGGTGAATATAATAAAACCGTCACTCCCAGAGGGAAGAGTGAGGACAGGAGCGGACGTCAGGTGGTCCTTCAACTCCGTAAATGCTCGCTCTCAGGCGTCACTCCAAATAAACTCTATGCCCTTGCGAGTCAACCTGGTCAGCGAGGCTATAATATGAGAAAAACTCTTAATGAAATGTCAGTAATAGCCCGCCAAACCAAGAAAACTACGGATCTCTATCGCAATCGTGGGCTGGCCCCACTGACGCACTGCCTTGACCTTCGAAGGGTCCACTGTGACACCCTCCCTCGTCACCACGTGACCGAGAAACTTTACCTCCTCCTGCCAGAACTCGCACTTCTCCAGCTTCGTATACAGCTGGTGTGCGCGGAGGGTCTTCAAAGTAATCTCTAAATGATGCTCGTGCTCCTCACTGGTCCTCGAGTAGATCAGAATGTCATCGATGAAGACTACAACAAACTGATCTAGATAAGGGCGGAAGACCTCGTTCATCAGCTACATGAAGACCGCAGGTGCATTGGTCAGTCCGAAGGACATGACCTAAAACTCAAAATGACCGTCACGCGTCCTGAATGCTGTCTTCGGAATGTCCTCATCTCAGACCCGAATCTGATGATAACTGGAATGCAGGTCGATCTTCGAAAAGAACTGTGCACCCTGCAGTTGGTCAAACAAATCATTAATCCTCGGGAATGGGTACTTGTTCTTGATCGTGACTTTGTTGAGCTCGCGGTAGTCAATGCAGAGCCTCAACAAGCCATCCTTCTTCTTCACGAAGAGTACCGGCGCTCCCCACGGTGAACTGCTCGGACGAATAAAACCCAACTCTCGCAACTCGTCCAACTGCTTCTACAGTTCCCACAACTCCAACGGTGCCATGCAATACGAGGCCTTCGAAATAGGCGTGGTACCGGGCACGAGATCGATCTGAAACTCGGTGAGTCGACGAGGTGGTAATCCCGGAATCTCTTGAAACACATCGAGAAAATCACAAACCACGGGCAAATGGTCGATGTAGGCGGCAACAGGCTCCTCTATGGCACATGACATCAAACAAGACAACCGCTCTCCTCTGGGCTCTGCAACGAACTGGAACTGCGGCACGCCGGGTATACAAAACGTGACTGTCCAATAAGGCATAGTACTCGGTGAGCCAATCCATGCCCAGGATGACGTCGAACTCAGACATCGGCAACGCAAACAGATCAGCAGGCATAAAGGTATCCCCAACCAGAATGGGGCAAGATGAGCAAAATCGTCCCAACACTGCAGTCCTCCCCAAGGGAGTCGATACCGATAGGCTCTCACTAGCAGACTCCAACGGTAAGCCAGTCGATCGACAGAAGCTCTCGGCCACAAAAGAGTGCGATGCACCGGAATCAAACAGTACACGTGTAATGCATGTAGAAACTAGAAGTATACCCTCAACAACTCCTCCAGAAGACTGAGGGTCCTGCTGAGCAGCATAAAACCTAGCTTAAGCCGACTGGAGAGGTGCCTGTCCCCTCTAAGCGTGCTGCTCCTACTGTTGAGGTCGCTGAGGTGGTCGAAACTGTTGTCTCTGCTGCTGCGGCCTCTGAGGCTGATGCTGATGCTGCTACTGAGGTGGCCTCTGTGGTGGGAGCTGTTGTCGCTGCTGCTGTGGGGGTCTCTGTTGCGGTTGTGGTGGAGGTTGCTGTGGAGCCCTCTGCTACTGTGGACCTCTCTGTTGCTACTGGGGACTAGGACACTCCCATGAATGGTCTCTCGTTACACCGCACCTAAAACAAGTGCCAGTGAACTGTCTCGGAGGTGGTGGTGGAGGTGCTGTTCGTGCGGCTGGTGCTCGGAAGGCTGGACGACCTGTACTCCTCTGCTGCTGTGGTCGACGCTGCTGAGAGTCACTAGGAGGAGCCTGCCTCTTCCGGTCTCTCCTTTGACCGCAATCAGACTGAGAACCGACCCACTCTGTCTCAAAAATTTGGGCCTTCCTCAACACTTCCTCAAAAGTCGGAAGCTCACGGCCAATCACACGGCTGCGAAGACCGTAACGCAAGCCATCCTCGAATCGTTGGGCCCTCCGCCCCTCGTCATCAACAAGGTAAGGGACAAATCTGGACAGTGCTATGAAGCGAGCCGCGTACTGGGCCGCGGTCATATCTCCCTACACCAGGACCTCGAACTCCAACGCTCACTGTCGTCGGACGTGATCAGGGAAGTACTGTCGGTCAAACCGATCCACAAAATCCTCCCACGTCCATACAAAGTCGGTGCCCGCTGCTCGAAAAACTGATGCCCACCAGTGCTCAGCCTCACCATGGAGAAAAAATATGGCTAATCGAACTCGCCGATCGGTCGTACATCCCATAGTCTCAAATACTTTCTCCACATCTGCCCGCCATCTCTCAGCTACCGTCGGGTCTGGCTCACCCTAGAAACGCGGTAGATCGAGCCGTCGAAAATCATGAAGGAGAGCACTAGTACGATCCTGCTCTGCCTGTACTGGAGAAACAACTGGTTGCCTGCCTTGCTCATGGAGTGCAGCTGTCACAGCCTGTAACATCTACTGCAATTGAGAGGCACTTACGGGTACGGTCGGCTCCGTACCGGTCTCTGGTGGAGGAGTAGGATACTCAGGATGTGCAGTAGAAATCTCTGGTGGAGGAGCAGGATACTCAGAAACAGGCATCGTAGGTGGTAATGCGGGAGCCGCAGGTGGTGGAGCAGGATCCTCAGGTGGTGGTGCGGGAGTCAATCGGGTAACTCTCCCACGCGTCATGTCCTACAGGAAAGAGCGAAGGTGCCTATCAACTTCAAAACTCTCAAAGGAACGCACGTTAAGGGTCTGTAACGGAAGGTCGCTAAGCTATCCGAACTTCGGAACTTAGCCATTCTACACTCATAGCAGACATGTAATGTTGTTCTCGATTATGATCATGAGTCATGGAACTATACTAAATATGATATAATGAAATGGACTATCCTTACAATGCTGATGGGCCTAGACGGCCTATACACAATAAGTACGGGCCTAATAATGGGCCTTAAGGAGAGTCGTAATGTGGACATCCAACCAGCATTACACTCGCAATGTGGACGTCAAACCAACATTGCTCCCAAGGCACGATCGTCGTGAACATCGTTACATACTCTGTGTTGGGGTCACGCATTGCAATGGACCTTAGGTACATCCCATTGGGCCTTAAATATATCAAATGGGCCACATTCAATGGGCCTTATATGCATCAAGTGGGCCTTACGTTTATCAAATGGGCCGCATTACTGGGCTTCACCAATGGGTCGTAGGTACATTGCAATGGATCACAATCCAGAGGGGCCTTAGAGTATATCAATATGGGACTAATCACATTGGCCCGATGCATATCAGATGGACCTAAACTCATAGGCCTTATTTAAGTCAGATGGGCCTAAACCCATAGGCCTTAAAATACATCAAATGGGCTTGATCCCATGGGCTTTAAAATACATCAAATGGACCTAATCCCATGGGCCTTGGAACACATCAAATGGGTCCAATCCCATGGGCCTTGGGATATATCAAATGGGCCTAGTCCCATGGACCTTAAATAAATCAAATGGGCCTAACCCATAGGCCTTTTACTATCAAATGGGCCTAACCCCTAGGCTTTAAATAAATCAAATGGGCCTAACCCATAGGCCTTTGCAAATCAAATGGGCCTGACCCATACATAGGCGGCCCACCCAAACTTTAACTCATGCCTTAAACGATATTTCCAAATGGGTGGACGGTCTGGATGCATCTCATGCATCATGGCGGGGTCCACTGAGTTTGGGCAGTGCACAGCATCACCATGAGCCCCAGCACCACCGTCCAGCGGACGGATTAAATACAAACATCATGGTGGATGGATATAAAGCACATACATCATTATGGTTCCCATGTGGGGCCCACACTAATATTTGAATGCCATCCAAACTGTTCGTAAGGTCACTCGGACCTGGATGAAGGGTAAATACAAATTTCAACTTGATCCGAAACTTCTGTGGGCCCAAAAAGAATTTCGAGGGCAGCCACTAAATCCCCCACTATTTCCTATGTTGTGGGCCACCTAAGCTTTGGATCGAGCTGAAATTTGGAGGGGGCCCACCTGAGGAGGGGACCCACCTCATGAACGATGTGGATCAAACATATACATCATGGTGGGGCCCACGGCGACTGGACGCCCGCACGCTCCAAACGCTGCACGCTGCTGCGTGCAGCAACGTCGCTGAGAGAGAGAGAGAGAGAGCAGAGGCTCTGCCTCTTTCAAAAATTGGGGAAAACCCATTTTCTGGTGGTTTTTCGCACGTGGGGCCCGCTTCACAAAAATTCGCCCCGGCCATTGCGTTCAGTGGCTCGCAACAGGCAAAATGAGTCCGAAGTTTGGGATTTTTTGGGTGTGAGGATGCACCAAGATGGGTCCTACTAGCTTTGAATGGTAAGGAATATAATTTCATATGATATGGCCCACCTGATTAACAGATCAACCTCATTTTTCGGCTCAAAGCCTAAAATGAGTTGGAAAAAGGGATGAACGGCATGGATTTGAACAAATACATCAAGATGGGCTATAAGGACAGCCCTTCCCTTTTCTTTCTCTTTTTCCTTCTTTTTTTTTTTTTTTTACTTAGGCAGGGACGTCCAGCATCTCAAACGCTGGACGGTTGGGTCTTTTAAAAAAAAATATTGTGGTGGGCCTCGTTTAGGTGGGCCCCCACTGATGGATGGTGTGGGTGCAACATATAAGGTGGACCCCACTTGAAGAAAGCTTTGGACAAAATAAATACTTCAAGGTGGGGTCCAATCAAGTGGGCCACACAAACACAGACAATGACATAAAATAAAATAAAAAGAAATGAGAAGGGAGAGAGAGATGGAAAGTGGGACACGCTTGTGATGGAGGGACCCCGACATTATGGGCCCTCCCTTGCAATGAATCATACATCAAGTGGGCCCTAAAGCATGTGGGACTACCGAAATCTAAAAGTAACGGTGGAGATCCTTTCCCCACCAACATGGACAGTCTAGATAACCTTCCTATTGCAATAAAATAAACATCATGATGGGGTCCATGGAGAATGGCCCCATCATGGATGATCATGATGATCGAAGCAGTCCATCGGCCACAACTTAGGGCCCCAAGTGAGATCCAAACCATTGATCGGTTGGCCTCACTTGACCCATCTCAAAAATATGAAAAACTAGCAAAATCTAGCACCCACCGTCCGATCTTCTTGCTCCTAGGGGTTCCTTAGCACCTTAGCTTGGACTTCAATGGAGGAGATGGGGAATGGAAGGTTAGGATGGGGAGATCATGGGGTAGGGAAGGTGGGCCACACTTAGAATTTTGGGAGTGCTTGGAGAGCTCTCATACGTATGGAGCTTGGGATTTTTTTGAGTTTGAAATGACAAAGAGAAAGAGAGAGTTGTAAAGGGAGGGAGAGAGAGAGAGAGAGAGTGATGGATGGATGGAGTGATGGATGTGGTGGTGATGGGTGTGTAAGACCTTTTTGACTTTTGAAGCCTTTTGTGTAAGAGAGGTATGGGCTTGGAAGACTTTTGTGGCTTGCTTGGGAAAGGGTGAAAGTGATGTGTACTTGACATGTGATAGCTTGATGGATTGATTGATTGATGGGATTGATGGGATTAATGTGACACATCACAGAGATTCCCTTAAATTTTACAACGCGCGGCATTTTCCTCGCACTGAATGTCTGCCTACAGCTCTTGACTAGGGTATCGCCTCGGCGCTCGAGTCGCGGCATTGGAACCGCAGCGACGGCGCGGTCGCTAGGGTACGGGTCTCGAGTTGAGTCGACTCGGGTTGACGGCATACGAATCAGGGTCGTACGTAAGCATCGGTTAAGGGTCGAAGGTTGCCAAAATTCAACCAGTAAGACCGCGGAAGTTTACGGGTCGGTACGGACTAAGATACGGGTCTCACAGGATTTTCAATGGTAAGTTCAGTACCCTAGGTTCAAGCAGTTATGACTCATACATGGTGAACATACAATGGCCAGTCAGGTTACTTGACAGGTTCGACTAGTACGAGCGCATCTCAAGCTGAACGACATGAAGTGCATGAAACACTTCGTGTGGCCTAACCACTGACGCCAACCCAAAACATGACTCGCGTTCATCGATGCGTCCTTCGTGGCAAATAGAAACCAACCACGAATTCGATCCATTACCGACTGCCTGGACTAGGTCATAGTCCCAAGCATTTGTATATCAACATCAGTAAGCATATGTGAGTAACAGAAATGAAATACAACGATGTAAGCATGTTGACACATGTTATAACATACAACTTAAGCAAATCATCCAACACATGCATTTCATATATATAATGAAATCAATACATATAGCCAACATGATGGAAATCATTTACATCAGCATATTAATTGAGAATTCAATCTCAAAACTAATTCACAACACCATTTTACTCAATACATACTAATACAAACATTTATACAAACACTTAGTCCACACACTTTAGTCCACATAGCGTATGTCGACTCAAAGTGCACATTAGGGCGAATCTCTTCGCCAAACCGATCATACACGTATTTCTAATATCATAACACGATAAATTTACATGTCAATCATTTTAGCAAAATACGGACGTATACAGTATTTTCTATAAATGCCTTAAATACCCTAAATCTCATATTTACCGTATATTTACGAAACGAAAAACGGACAGCATGTTGTACATGTCAAACGGCGTTGTCGTCGATAATCTACTATTAAACGACATTGAAAGCTTTGAAATCAGTCAATCTAAGCGTCTAAAATCCTCACCTTTTGTCCTAGACGTGTATCGTTTCGAACGTAACGAATACGCTTCATCAACGGCGTAGCGGCGACCTAATACACAAGTTACATAAGCTACTTCGCTATTGAATCAAAGGAATCCCTAAATCAGCAAGTGGTTAGGTTTTTTCTTACCTAGGAGTGCGTTGGAATCGCCGGGAAAGTGATTGGAGTACGGTGCTTCGATACGTGCAATAGCTATAGCAAGTGGCAGGAGAATCTTTCCCACACTCTCTCACAATCTCTCACTTTCTCTCTCTCTTTTCCTAGGATTTCAAGAAAATTCGGATGGGAGGGTTAAGAGAGGGTTTAAAGCCCTTATATAGGCTAAAACTTCACCGAAACAGACTTGGGACAAAGGTATACTTGGGTTATAACCAAATCGGGACTTTTTCGATCTAAAAGAGTTTTTCGGGAGGTCCCCTGGCCGAACGCGGTCAGACTTAAGCTCATGGTCACTAGATCTTTCTCACACGAAGTTTTCAGACCGGTAGAGTTTCCAGATCTCACGTGGCAATCCAGTTTCAATTCAGCGGTCATCGTACCTAAATCAGGTCTACAAATCTCATGATATGAAAGAGAAATTTTTCCTGATCCGAGGGTGTAATTTGGCTGAATTCTGACAATCAGAATGCTTAATAATAACGCGCCAAGTCACGTGCCAGATTTGAATTAAAATTTTCAAATCTAACCCATTTCTCACTCTCTTCACTCCAGGCTCAATGAAATAGCCTCTGAACGTCAGTTGGGCTTGATTTTCGAAACGATTGTCAAGTCCAGCTAAGCGGTCATAACCGTCTAAGATTGTAGGTATCAGACTTTCGACGCGCGGTCTAAATCCAATACAAAGTTTCTGAATGCTCCCGTGAGCAACCGGGTTTAGAGTTTGATCCTAAGTTTCTAGGTAACATAGCGTTAGCGGTCATACTCATTTTAAGTCTTGTAGTTTATATTTAAAGTGATTCAAGTTAATTCTACTGATTATTCAGTTTGGTACTAACCAAATTCTATCCTAATAGGGCAGAATACGGTCCTAGGGTCATTCTATGCCCCATTTTGGGCACTTCTAGTTATTATATTATTTTTATTATTTTTTTGGGAGTTCATCATCAAGTTTACCCTGACTCCACCAAATTTCATAAGATTTCGAGTTGTAAAAAAATTCTAAAAATTTTAGAAGCAGCAGCTGTCCAATAAGTGATTATCGGACAGTTTCTCACAATGACCTACTTTAAACCATATTAAATATTTTATTATATTTTTTTACATATTTTTATATAAAACTAGACTCATTTAGCTTCAATCTGGTTTTTGAATCACCTAAATCGGATTATAACGAAGGAGATATGATTTTTCAAAGTTGGAAGAAATGCGCAGGAAAAAGTGCAGAAACCAGCCTGCCAGACCGTTGTACGGACGGGTTCGGCGATGCCTCGCCAAACCGGCGATCCCATCGCCGCTCGCTGACCTGTTTGGGGTGATTTCGCCGTCTGATATTTAAAATGGGTGTATTTTAGAACCTGGGATGAGTTATTTGACATGCAATATATGATTTTGAGGTAGGAGAAGCTGATCTATCCAAATAGCCTACTTATTTCATGAGATTCCAAAATCTTAATAGTTAAAAATTATTTTTATTTATTTATTTACTATTTATAGTACATTTTAGTTTAAGTACTGATTAACATCACCTAAACTTTAAGATTTGTGTCTAATATGAAAGCTCCTAGAAAATTTTAAAGGATAAAGTAGTGAAAGATGAGATTTTCGAAGGAAATAGGGATTTAAGACTTTTGGATTGAGTTTTGAGAAGTTAATCAGGTGTTAGGATCGACCCATTGCCTAAGGACGTCTAAATCTAGGTTGGCAAAAAATCTGGAGTGTTACAGCTTTCATGCTCACCATGGCTAACTGTCATGGATATATGATTGTTGTATAGGCGATAACCCTTTGACGAAAGGATTTGTCCTAATACATATGCTAATGAATACATAATATGTATGATGTAATGTGTAGACTAAGTGTATGTAAAAGTGTCTGAATGAGTTAGTAGTTAGTAAGATGTACCTGTATGCAGGTTGAGATATGATTCTCAACTACATCAATGATGTGTATGATTTCCTCCATGTATTTTATATTGCATATGTGTGGATTCATGTTTAGGTTATATTTCATAACATGTAGAAATAATGCCGTGAAAGGTGATGGGGGAGTGGTGTAACGATTCCGTGCAACAGCTCTGACAGCCTTAAAGCGGACAATATCGGACCTTTGATTGTATAATTTGGAATATGATACATTTACTACTTTGACTATATCATTGGATAACATGTCATAATTGAATGTGATTGGGGCTATTGTATAGTCCAGGTAATCGGTAACAGTCTTTAAACTAGTGGTTGAGATTATTTTCATCACGCAGGATGTGTTTGACGAACCCGAGTCGTACTTGGGACGTTCGGCAGTGGTTAGGCCGCACGGAGTGCTTATGCATTCCATGTCATTCAACTCAATGTGCGCTTGGCCTAGTTGAGCTTATCAACTAACCCGATTGATTGATATTTTTTCACCATGTTTGGTCGTTATTATTTGAATCTAAGGCACTGAACTCACCAGTGAAACTCCCGTTAACCTTGGTACTGTGATCCCCTAAGACTCATAAGCCAGACATGGTGGTATGGGACACCGTGGTCAAGCTGTCGACCTACACTGAGGTGAGCCTGCCCGTAGTAACCAGTGAGCACCCTACTCTTGTGAACAGATTATGGTGGTATGGGACACTATATTCTTGTTGTCGGCGTACATTGATTGGTGACGAGCCCTCTGTAGTGACCTCGAGTATATCCTAACACTGCATAAGGGCGACGAGTCTTGTTGCAGTATTGAGGATATAACTAGGCCTGTATTGATTTAGTGATGAGGGAGTGGTGTAACGATTCCGTGCAACAGCCCTGGCAGCCCTTGCAGCAACCTAGAACCTTAACATCATATGAGATTTCCTAGGACTGATGACCCTAGAATGGATCAATGTTTGGGAATTGATACAAGGAAGGTGTCTTAGCTTTCCAATCCTATTGTATGAAAGGGACTAATAAGAACTTGGTAATCATACTCATGACATCGCACTGCATGTGCCATTAGCATTGGTGTGAGAGCACAGTGGTAGTGATTCATGCCGTGATCGTTAGATGATGTCGCATGAGGGAGTTTGTGGTGAGGACATGCATCATTCCCTTATATCATTCATGCATTAACAAGAGTATCTAGGACATGTTTGATTGTACTACTTTATCATTACTGATTGATTGAATTGATAACGTGTTAAACTTTGCTGTATAGTACCACTGAGTTGATCACTCACTCTCACATTACGGGACGATGTTTACAACACCAACCAGTCCCGTTTTAGTTTCAGATGATGGCGTTGCTTGCGAAGTAGAGCCAGACTTTATGATGATGAGGAGGATTTCTCCTATAAGCAGTTCTCAGGCGGGTTCATATGAACAATGCCTTGATTGGCGGGGATTCAAGGCTATGTTGTAGTGATTTATCACTTTTTGATATGTGTATTTAGAGACACGTCTTATAATTATGACTTGGTAGAGCATACATATCTTGGGGACTTATGTTGATTTATATATGTATTTCAGTCTTCCGCTCATGCTTTCAGACTGTCCCTAAACTATGTTTGCTGTTTTGGCTTAATCTACCTCATGTTTTATGCCCTAATGCCAATAACATTCATCCATCATAAAAAATGTTGTATAAGTAATGTTCTGGAACTCGGGAGCTGAGCTTTTGCTCGACCTCCGATTTTCAAGGCGTTACAGTGACTCTCAAAGGTGACACTGTAATTTCCAAAGGCACCACTACATCGTGACCGTACGTTAATGCAAATGGACTCATCTTACTACTAGTGCGAGGAAAATTTCTATATGCCTAAAGCTCTTCAGACAGTTTTGTATAATACTCACGAGAATTTTCTTTAATCATTTTTCTCAAGATATTCTTGATTACTTTATTTCTAGCCTCGGCCTGACCATTGGCCTGCACATAATATGGCGTCAAATATAGAATCTTGATCCCATATTTATCGGTCATGGCCTTCACTTTTTTTCACTAAAAATGTAGCACCTCAATTCTTAGTGATTGATAATGAAATCCTGAACTGATGGATAATATTATCTTCAATGAACTCAATGATCTCCCTGTGGATAACCTCTTTCATGGGTTTCACCTTTACCCATTTGGTGAAATAGTCATTAGCCATGATGATGAATGAATCCATGTGCATTGAAGGTGGATGGATTTGACCTATCAGATCAATCACACATCCTCAAAATGGCCATGGTTTGAGGATCGAATGGATCTCGATTACGAGCACGTGTTGAATCTACCCTTTTTTTGTAGGCTTCACATTCTTTGGCACATCAAATAACATCAGCCATCATTGTCGGCCAGAAATACCCATAACACCTAAGTGTGATCTTCATTTTTCTTTTGGCTTAGTGAGCTCCACATAACCCCTCATGAACCTCACTCATTGCCAGCAAGGCTTCCTTTTTACTAAGCATCTTAGCAGAACTCCATCGACCCCTTTTCGGTATATTTTACTATCGATTATGACATAATTAGTGGTGATCTTCTCACATCCCTGTTAACTCTAGTTCATGAGCTTTAAAGATAACCCATGAGAGGAGCTCTCTAGTCTTTTTCTTCTATTTCGACCTAACATATCTCCATAATGCCTTCTTTTTTGAAAATTGAAGGCAATGGTCTCTTGTGATTGATAAACATTCTTTTTTCCAATCCTTTCAGGACATCAAGTCCTACAACCAACTACGTTATTTCATTAACATCCATATTGTGATTCCTAGTGGCATGCATTAATTTTACTTTATTGAAGCATCTATCATCTAGGATGTTAAGGCGTAATATGGTAGAAGGGCTATACTAGTGCATTTGAAGAATCCTGCCATTTGGTTTATCACCAATTGTTAATCCCCTACGGTCGTCACACTTCGCGCACCCAACACCATCAATAATTCTAGGTCAATTATCATTGCTTCATACTCGACTTGATTATTAGTGCACTTAACTTCTAGTTGGAATGCAAATTCCTACCTATTTACATTTAATGCAATTAGGATGATTCTAACTCCTGAAGTTTTGTAAGTTTTTGACCCATCAAAGATCAATTTCCACGGGGTTAGATATGTATAGTATGGATCTAAAATTTCTAGGGAAAGCTGATGTTCTAAGTCAGATGGATGGTTGGCCAGGAAGTTAGTTATGACTTGACCTTTTACTGCCTTTTGGGGAACATATCAAAGATCGAATTCAGATAAAGACAACACCCATTTGCCAATTCGGTCATTCAAAATTGGCCGATTAAGATGCATTTCACTAAATCAGTCAATTCTATTACATTCACTCTTTCAGCTAACAAATAATGCCTTAATTTGGTAGTCGCTAAGTACAATGATAAACACAACTTTTTTATGGTACAATAATATCTCTCGGTATCGAGGAGCATCCGACTCAGGTAGTAAACTGCATGTTCTTTCCAGTCATCGTTGTCTTGGGCTAGAAGGGCTCTGATTGACTCTCCCGATGTTGTAACGTACAGTTTGAGCGATCGACGTTCAACTAGTTGCATTAATACTGGTGGCTTCATCAGATATTCTTTAATTTTCTCAAAAGACTGTTGATGCTCTGCTTCCCACTTAAATTCAATTCTCTGATTCAATTTCACCAACGAAGAAAATATATTAGTTTTCCTTGGACCGTTAAATAGAACCTTTATATGAAGTTAACCTGACGAAGAAACTGTTGTAGGTCTAGCTTGTTCTTCAATGGGTAAGAATTTATAATTGCTCGAGCCTTATTCTAATTTACCTCAATCCCTCGTGATGCACTGAAAATCCCAGGAAATCACCAATCGAGACCCAAAAGCATACTTTAGTGGATTCATTTTCATCTTATGAAGCCTCGCTCAAATGATTTGTGTAAATGAGAAAAATAAACCTCTATGTCGGCCAACTTAATCATTACGTCATTGTCGTAGACCTCCATAAACTAGCTAATCATATCATGGAATATGGTGTTCATTACCCTCTGATATGTGACCTCTACATTCTTAAGCCCAAATGGAATTATTACCCAGTAATAGGTCCTTAAAGGACTAGGGCACCTAAATTCCGTCTTGAGCACATCATCTAGTGTTATATAAATTTGGTTATACCTGGAATGGCCATCCATAAAGGACACCACCCGATGTCAGCTACTCTATCAATCAGCTGATCAACGATCGGCATTAGATATTTTTCCTTTAGTGTTGCTAAATTTAAATTTTAGAATTCAATGTAGACTTGGAACTTGTCAATCTTTTTTATGACTAGAACCACATTTAAGATGAGCATAATGGGCTTGCTAGAACCAACTTTTAATGGTCATTCAATCTCTTCTATTATTTTCTAAGTTACTTCTGTCGTCATCCACCTAGGCGGTGGTTTATGCGGTCGATACCCTTCCTTTACTATTAATTTGTACTCGACTAAGCCCCGATCTAGTCCCGATATCTCATGGTAGTCCCATGCGAAACAATCAACAAATGCTTTGAGCAAACTGGTCAATTCCAATTTATCTTGGGGCCTAAGCAGTCCACTAATAAAAGTAACTTAAGATCTTTCTGTGTCTTTAGGTCCCTAGGTTCACCTTTATTAAGGGGTCTTGAGCCTTTATAAGTCTTCCAACTTATCAGGGGCTTCCCTAAATTCCATGTCTTCTTCCTCAATTAAGACGTCCATGTCAGCCATATTAACAAAACAGTCATCGTCGAAATCCTTTAGCCTTTCATTAAGCCTTCTTATTTTACCCATGAAATTGGTCATGCATCAATCATCTTTTAGCGTACCAATCATGAGATTTCTTTGATGGTGCAATATGACATCGACCGAAAAGGAATAACATCCCTCGGTAGGTCATTAACCGGATAAATCACTTTCGTAATATCTTGCACAATATTGTCTAGATTCTTTTTTATCAATATCCCAATCAGCTGGTTGTGCTTATTTCTTCCAGTGAATTGAATTGTCCCTACTTCTTCGTGACAGTAATAAGCTTCATTTGCATCCGAAGTGGCTAAGAAAGGTTTATTTTCTATCGAAATCAATTCAACCTTATCTTGGTTCCAAAAGATTATGAACTTATGTAAGTATAATCGGATGCATGCAAATGAATGGATCCAGTCCCTACCAAGTAAATTATTATAACTGGATGAGGTGTCGACCACAAAAAATGGAGCTGACACCTTTTTTGTCCCAAAAATTTGGTTGAATAGCAAAACCACATGTGTATTCATAACATGGCTAGCGAAATTACTAACTGTGACCTCATACGAGATTAAATCGGTCGTTGTCTTTTCCAATTTTGACATCATTCTTAGAGGGAGAAGATTGACAGTAGCCCTATTGTCGACTAAAATCATAGTGACCAGGAAATCCTTAAGATGAGCCGATATATACAATGGCTTAAGGTTGTGTCTCTTTCTATGACTACCCTTTCTGATGTAGCTCATGATTCCACTATAATGGTGTTCACATGTGGCACTTTGTCCACTCCTGATCTCCCTTCAATTTTTCCTCCGAATGGAAGGAAGCATGTTGTATTACTATAAGAGAATTAAATTATTTTACATTACCCGCCATCTTACTTGTCTAGACCGGCTTAGCTTGGAGACTACAATGTAGGATAAGTACCATATTACAATGAAAACAGTGGGTGGCAATGTCCCAAACACAATCACCAAACTCGGACATTCCCCCGCTAATGTTTCTGGACCATCTTGCATATTGGATTTTTTATTAATACGCTCAGCATTCTCGTCGGCCGCAACACCGGACAACATGGCCATAGGTGAAGTCGCTTGTAATGTGTTAGCAGTCACCACTAGTCCATTTACTAGCCACTCATCCCCTGAGAAGCATTCCTTATTAAGATAATCAGATAGATTATCACACTCATCCTTGTCCCTCAGACTAGCCGACCTACTAGGTTGGCCACGAGCGTTCGTACCCTGACCACATAGCATAGGTTGTAGAACTGCCTCAACCATGTTAACGGTCAATTATTCCTTCGACAGAGGGATTTTCCAAAATGGTTGTGGCTACATTGCTTCTGGTCAAGATGCACCATCGACCTCTGCCAACTCTTTCCTCATTGCAGATATGTGCTTTTGCTAGCGACATTTCTGAGTTCAGGTCATTGCTTCCGGCATGGCTAGGAATTTAGGGTGTGTGACTTATTTCCAAACTCATTTCTAGGTGATGGAGGTTTAACCATCCTTTGATTTGATGCTCTGCCCTGGGGGTAACGATCAAGAGGTGAAGGTTTTCTTTACGACCGGTGATGACCCCTTCCTTCAGCCCTTCTTGGGGCCATGTGTTGGCCTTGTGTCCTTGGTCGAGGAGGCTCTCTCCAACCCGGGATAGTCCTTCTAGCACATCGGTCACAAAATTGTGAACCCCGACCATCTTGTTGAACTGTATTTAGCTGCCTAGTGGTTGACTTGGGAGGTTGATATCGCCCCTACCCTGGCCATCATGATGTGCCTTTGCAATTAACTAGGCTGAGATCGACCCTTTATCGCAGTCAATCAGATCTTCATAGATTTTTCATAGCTATTTTGACCTCAAGATTAGGTGGGAATGAATCAACATCGATCAACTTTGCTTCCTAACCTTTATCAGGGCACTTCAACAACCCATGGTCAATGTGTTCATGAATAGAACACATATTTTTTAGTTGAATGGGAATGAGTTCCATGCCATTTATTGTATTTTTTTTTTTTACAGTCCATCAACCAAGGGTATCTTATGGTTTATGGGAACCTTGTTAACTTCCCAGTCAACAGAATTTCAAATATCTCATAAGCCCTTATGATATCAAAAGTATACACTTTATAGGCCTTTTATGGGGTCGATGCGATCGATTCTGCCATGACCAATGCCGAGCATATGAGTGGTTTCTTTGCCGCTACTTCGAACAATCACAACCTTGTAATTTAGGTCATGATAATGTCTCAATTGACAAGTTCTTTTGCCTAGCACCTTCTTGAAAAAGTTCTTCATATATAAAGATCTTCCTAGTTAGGTCATATAGGTTCATGAATGTAACATCCCGAAAAAATTCGTACAAAGACCCGAGTACCACCTCAGGCAGAAATCACTCAGGATTGAATCCTTTAGAAATTAGACAAAAATTAATTAAGTACTAAACTCAATCACCAGTAAAATTAGCTTGAACAGCTTTTAATACGAATTGCAAGACCTGAAACTAGCAGAATTGCTAACACTACATTGCCTAAAAACTTAGGATCCATCTCAAAATCCAGTTGCCCTCAGGAGCATCATGAAACTCCGTATCGGACCTGGACTGCGCGTTGAAAGTTCGATTACCGTGAAATTATACGGTTATGACCGCCTTACTGGACTTGACAATCGTCTCGAAAATCAAGTAAAAACAATATTCAGAAACGCACAATTTAAGCCCAGAGCGAAGTGTGTGAGAAACGTGAATATCTTTAAGAAATGGACTGGAACTTAAGTGAATTGAGTCAGTTTGCTTACGGGCCAAATCTAAGGATTCAGACCGTCAGAATCTGACCTAATTATATCCTCGGATTAGGAAAAATTTTCAACATATGTCAGAGTACTTGTGACCCTGATCGAGTATCGGTGACCGTTGAACTGAAACGGGTCCGCCAGAGCTGATGTGCAAACCCGATCGGACCAAAAACTTAGCCTGACCTAGATCCATGGTCAGGGAGCTTAAGTCCGACAGCATGCAGAAAAGGGGCCTCCAGAATAGCTTCGTTGGACCGAAACGGCCTGTATTTGGCTATAACCTAAGTATACCATGGCCTTGGGGCCATTCCCATCAGTTCTGAGCCTATATAAGGGTCTTAAACCCTCTCTCTATCTCATTCTATACAATTTTCTAAAACCTTAGGAGAGAGAAGAGAAGGAAGAGAAGGAAAGAGAGAGAAAGTGTGAGAGAGAGTTGGGGTTTTCTCCTGGGATTCGATCCCTGTTACTCCACGTGCTTAGCTACCACTTCTATATCACTATTTTGGCGATTCCGATTCCATATTTGGATAAGAAAACCTAACCCTTATATATTTTAGGATTTCAAATAGTGTAAGTGATGAAATAACTAACCTATTTTATGCTATAAGTGGTCGTCGTGCCGTAGACAACGACCTGATCTACAAACTGAGTTCGATACTTGTTTATTGACGTAAGGTACAAATTATAGATGTTTAGGTTATGGTTTTCAAGGCTTTCAATGTCAGTAATGATTTATGACTGACTTGATTATTATCACATGTGCCTAGTTGATATTTCCTGTCTATTACACATATATATAAACTATGTTGATTTTCAATGCATTCCATATGTTTGTTAAAATGTTTGAATGAATATGGAATATGAATTTGTGTTTGCCATTGATTATTGATTGTAAATACATGATTGTTGTGCATGTGATAACTCCTATGTGAAAGGCTTCGCCATAATATGTGTTTTACTATTTTATTCCATATATGTTAATATGTGTATTCTACGTGTTTGATAAAATGCCTGAATGAGAAAATGCTCGTTTAAAGGTATGTAATGAGGGTGTTGAGATAGGATTCTCAACTCCCTTATCTATAGTCATAATTTCCTTTATGTAACCTATCATCCTACTATGTGATTTATGAAATGAACTGCCTATGTATGGTAATACGTGTAATATGAAATTTGTTGAAGATTTATATCTAGCTTTGGTTGTTCATGTGCTGTATTTGGTTATTATGTATGAATGTTATTATTTAGAGTGGGATTAGGGCTACGATGTAGTCCAGACAATTGGTAATGGTTTGTCATCGGTGGTCGAACTGTTTAGCCACGACAGACACGCTCAATGAATCAAAGTCGTACGCTGCTTATCGGCAGTGGTTAGGCCACACGGAGTGCTTATGCGCTCCATGTCGATCGGCTCGACGTACGCTCGTACCAATCGATCTTGTCAAGTAACCCGATTGACCCAATGTATGTTCACCATGTATGGACGCTACTGCTTGAACCTAAGGTACCAAACTCACCAGTGAAAATCTCGTTAACCTTGGTACCTCGATTCGTTAAGACTCATGAGCTGGACATGATGGTATGGGACATCGTGGTCGAGCTGTCGGCCTACACTGGGGCGACGAGCCTCCCCATAGTGACCAATGAGCAACACCGCCTCGTGAACCGAATATGGTGGTATGAGATACTGTATTCGAGCTATCGGCCTACACTGATCAGGTGACATGCCCTTTGTAGTGCCCTCAAGCATACTCTGAGACTGCGGTGAGGCAACGAGCCTTTCCGTAGCAACTAGAGTATAAACTCGGCCTACACTAGCGTAGCCTGGCTATGGTCCTCAGTCGGGTTGGTGACGAGTCTTTGAAAATAAATTGTCAGTTCGTAGGGCGTTAGTGAAGTGACCTCGAGTATGAAATAGGTCTACCCCGACACAACCTGGTTGTGATCTCCAGTCGGATTGGTGACGAGCCTTTGAAAATAGACTGCCAGTTGGTAGGACATTGGTGGTAGTGACCTGAACTTGCTTATCATATGTGATTAACTATGATTGACGACCCTAGATGGATAATTGTTTGGGTAAATGATACAAGGGAGGTACCTTAGCTTCCCAATCCGACTGTATGAATAAATCTAAGTAAGAAATTGGTAATCACGACCATAACATTGCATTGCACGGTGCTTTGACGAGGAAGTAACATGTGTCTGGACTGGTGCATATTACAACCGTGAGACGAAGTTCACTGAGGGAGTGTTGGCAAGGGCATACATCATTATCATACCATCCTTGCATTAACAAGAGTACTTAGGGCTTGACTGTTGTACTTCTTTATCATTACTGCTTGGTTGAATTGATAACATATTAACCTTTGCATTATAGTCCTACTGAGTTGATCACTCACTCCCACGTTCTGGGATGGTATTTTAAACACCAACCAGACTCTGTCTTAGATTCAGATGATGGCACGATGTATGAGGTTGAGCCAGACTTTTACGACGACGACGACGAGGAGTTCTCATATATGCAGTTATCAGGCAGGTATGTGTAGACCGCTCTGATCGACGGGGATTATTGGGTAGCTGACTAGATGACATTACACATTTTGTACATTTTAGAATTTTACATGTAACTATTTGACCTAGTAACATGATCATACTCAGAAGACTTACAATCGCTTATATACTTTATATACGTATCACAGTCTTTTGCTTGCGTAATTTAACTGTCTTTGGAGTATGATATGTTGTTTTGGTGTAATCTCACTCATGTTTAATGCACTAATACAGACAACATTTAATCATCATTATCAATGTTGCATAAGTGATGTGTTGGAACTCGGGAGTTGGACTCCTGCTCGACCCCCGATTTTCAAGATGTTACAATGAATTCCGTTCCAATGAAATTCTCGTGGAGTTTGTATTCAAACCAATCACGTGCAAACTACAAAAAATTGGCTTCAATCATAACGACGTTATACTAGCTCTTCGCCCTTTTGAACTGGGCAATATAGCTCCTACAAGTTTCTCCTGGTAACTATCAGAAATGGGTGAGATTGACCATGAATATTTCCTTATTCTCAGAGAAAAATTGATCATGGAATTTTACTTCCATATCTTGCCTAGTATGAACTGAATTTGACAATAGGTTGAAATACCACATGAAGGTCGCTACCATCAGTGAATGGTCGAATAATTGCATCTTATGATAATCGTTATTTGCTAGCTCCCTACACGGCATGGTGAATCAGCCTTCATGCTTGATAGTAGATTGGTCAAGATCACCCGCAAATAGGACAAAGTTCAGTTGATAATTCATAGGCAACATATGTTGTCGTTCGATCCATTCGAGATAGGGCTTATGAAGACTAGAATGGTATTACGGTTGAGTACTTAGCTTGCTACTTCTTGTACCATTTGCATGATTCGGTCACGATCCACTCATGGGGGTTCCGCCATCGGCAGTGGATTAAGACCTAATCAATTTGGTTCCTTTTAGAACAATGGGTTTGTAGGGAATTGCTAGTAGTTATGCCCTCTTGATAAACCCTGATTCTGAACCTCATAAATGAAATTCCTGACCTCTCGCTTTGGTCGACTGAATTCGGCGGATGATGGAGCATCTTGTATTTCTTGAATTGGAATTGGTGGTGGGTTCCGCTGTGGAGGGAGCATCATTGGCAGTTGGACTGCATTGCTGATATAACTTCCCTTGACAATATAGTGCATTGTTGCGGGTGTTCTTTTGACCATCATATCCACCAATCGATGCATGGCCTCAGTATAGTTAATCATATATTTCTTAGTATTCTCAATTTGAATATGAAATTACTCGACCTTGGTTCTTCCATATTCTTAAACATGTTGGATACTTAATTGCACATCTCGGAGTGTGATCATTATCTCTTCAGGAGAAACAGCCAGAGAAGTTGAAGCCCTTCTTGATTCTCTGTACTAAGTGTCAGACTACTATTCAAATTTAAAACTTTGAGTGCCGCTTGAACCAGCACGTCCTTGGTCAGAGTTGGTGCGGTCGGTGTGGAATGCTCTACCCTAGCGATTCGGTTCGTCATGTTCATAATTTTGATTAGCAATGTTACGCTGATTTGTTAGAGACAGGGTCCCACCAACGTGCCAGACTTATGTTGCGGTTCAATTTCAAATTTGATCATGTGATTAGTGCAGGCGTGCCAAAATTGAATTTACGGCTCAATTCAAATCGAACAACTATAACCCCAAGTGTTATGATAGGCAGATACATAATATATGACCAAGAACGAATGAGATTGGCAGCCTATTTAGCCACTCAATCAGTATGTAAATAAGATTATGCGATATTCAAATGGTAGGATTCATTTTGTGATGATGGGTTACACATTTGCCTTCCGTATAAAATGACTTTTCAATACAAATAAACAAAAATAGGAAAGGAAATCTCATAGTCAATCGCGAAGAGAAGCTGCAGAACACCTTCCTAAATGGAGAACTGAATCCAACATATGAACATAGACCCAAATTACAGCTAAGATTACTAGCTATTTGATTAATGCAATAAATTACATAATGGAATATAAATAGCAGACAAAAAGTAAATAATTATACTAAGAAATGTAATTGACTTGTATAAATGTAGAATGATTACAATAAGGAGTGTAAATGATGAGTAATTGAAAGATATATTGGGTTTAATTAGGTTGGTATAAGATAAATTCTTCCTTCTAAATTTATTTTTAATTTATAGCATTGATTTAGCAATCTAAATACATCCCACATTCTAACAATTGATGCAACTGTACCACTGTCTCAACTGTCCTCTAACCGCTTCTACACGATCAACCACTTAATGAATGATGTGGCATTGATAGATTGCATTACAAATATACCATGCAAATCCATTTAGATTACATGCAATTTGCTGTGTTGGACTTTTGTAATAATCACCGACAATGGGGTTGAAAAACTCCTAGGAATTTTTTAACGGTGGATGTTCAATTCACACTGTATCATGTGATGTGGTTCACTTTAAATTTAGATATGCTTCATTTCTGTCCCAAGTCCTAAAATTACCGGGTAAGATGGAGGGAGGGAGTGAATAAAATATATAAATCACAGTAAGCTTGAGCTGCTAGGTACGCAATCGCTTCCGTTAAAAAAGAAGAGCGGATAAGGTGTTTCTGGATAACACCGTACTCGGTACTCCAATGACCATGGGGTCCGCATTAATGTATGTTTTATATATCCAACGCTGTCCATCCGTTTTTTTAGCTCATTATCAGGCATGGTCCAAAATAATAAAGTAGATCAAAATATCAATTTGACCACACCACAGAAAACAGTAGTCATTGATTGCCCACCATTAAAAGCTTCCTAAAGCCCACTGTGATCTTTATTTTTCATCCAACCCTTGATGAGGTTGCATTGAGCTGGATGAAGGGAAAACAAAAATTTTACTTAATTAAAAACTTTGTGGCCCACGAGAAGTTTTTAATGGTCAGAGACTATGTTTCCTGTGGTGTGGTCGACCTGAGATTTGGATCTAATTTATTTTTGGGGCTTTCCTAAAATCATCCGTAAAAACTTATGGATAGCGTTGACGTAAAACATATACCAAGCGGATTGGCTACTCCCCCTGCAACCAGCCAATGGCTGATGGTCAGTGCTCTGTGGGACTCACCATGATGTATGTGTTTCATCCATGCCATCCATCTATTTTTCAAGATCATTTTATGGTCTTACATAAAAACTGAGGTATATACCAATCTCAAGTGGACCACATTATAGGAAACAGTGTTGAATAAACGTAGACCATTAAAAACTTTTTGGGGGCCATAACAGTATCGGATCAAGATGATCTTTGTTTTTTTTTTCCCTTCATCTGGGTCTTTATGACCTAATCAACAGATTGGATGTCAAATAAACAGTACAGTGAGCCTTAGGAGGATTTAAATGATGGATATCCAATCACTATTGTTTTCCTGTGGTGTGGTCCACCTGAGATTTATATCCCTCTCACTTTCAGAATAAATATTTAAAATGATCTTTAAAATGGATGAATGGAATGGATGAAACACATACATCATGGTGGGGGCCACAGAGCACTGACCATCAGCTACGGGGCTGGTGTCATGGGGAGTAGCCAATTCATTTCCAAACTTATACATCAAACTGGGCTCCACGGTCAGGGAAACATCCACTGACGTGTTACCGGGATAACATCTGATCCGCTCACTGAAAATACGCAGTTGCCGTACCGTATACTATAATTCCTATCCATACCTTCACCCACACCTTTTCCGTTTTCAGCCGTTGATTATTTGGTTTTGAATGGGTGTTAACTGACTCTCTTGCAGAGCATCATACTTGATACACATGCCCTTGGCAATCGTGCACCCAGCGTGCATGAACTCACACAACACCCAGTGCTAGCTAATCACAGTCCCAAACTAAGATTACGGTCGATCGAGAAATCTTAAACTCTGATTCGTGAACACTTTTTTGTTGAAACAGGAATCATTTTCACCGTCCAATGAAAATCTACCAGTCGGATACTCAGATTATCAAATAAGCACAACATTCGGTTCATGACACGCATAATTTGGACCGTTTAATTTGAATTAATATTATGCGACCTTTGCTACTCGTAATTAATTTCTAAGTGCCTGTGTATCATAAAATGCACACTATCAGAGTACCAAAGCTTTTCTCTTCCTATTCCTGTCCTAACCTTCACCCATAAGTTTCCAGTCCTGAGACAGGGGTACTGAAAGGGCCATTCTAACCTTCGCCTCGTGGGTGAACGTTAAGAAAGCCTTTCATTGAAGGAGACAAAAGAAAAAACTCCCCACTTTATAACGGAAACGGCCAAAAGAAACGACATCCAATTTCATAAAAAAGAAAAAAGAAAAAAGAAAAACAAGATAAAGAAGACAAATGGAAATCGAAATTGCAATAATCCGAAATTCGAGTGGTTTCTGCAATTTTGTACTGAAAATATAAAGACATTTTACTAAAACGACGTCCACTTTTTCTATAAACGTCACATGACTCTTGCGTATGGAGGGGCTCTTTTGTCGTTCTAAAATGAATTTGGTTTAAGCGGCAAATATCATCTAACCCTATATTATGGAGTTTTTTTCCCTTGTAATTAGTTTCATGGGTGCAAAACTTTCAATGTTTAAAGATATAAAAATACGTTTTAAATGAAGCCTGAAATGTCTTGGGAATTTTTAAATATGGCTGTATGGTAGCAGGACTTGGCTGCAAACCCTAACCAGTGGGTGAGACCCTGACCTAAGGCCCACATCCACGTATGCATTGTATATCCAGGCCGTCCATTGGTTTTTCCGGCTTGTTTTAGGTATTGGTCCGAAAAATAAAGCAGACAAAAATTTTAAGTGGACCACACTACACCAAAACAATGGTTAGTGACCATTAAAAGCCTTTCGTGGGCCACAAAAGTTTTGGATCAAGCTGATATTTGTTCTTTTCCTTTCATCCAGGTCTTTGTGACTTTATCAACTGATTGGATGGTTAATAAACACCATGATGGACTCTAAGAAGTTTTTAACGATAGCAGTTCAATGACCTCTATTTTCCTGTGGTGTGGATAGCCTAAATTTTATTCTACTTCATTTTTGAAACATACCCTATGATAAGTTGAAAATATTGATGGACAAAGTAGATACACAATTCATATATCAAGGTGGGCTCCACGGTCAGAGTCACACCCACCTCACTGGTTCCAGAGTCACACACCTCAGCGTAATAGAGTGCAGCTCAAATTTCACCAAAATGAGCTTTTGGAAGATTAGATTTACTGTATCTTTTCAGTTCTTCAATGTAAATATCTTGCAGAACTTGGTTTTTGTATCTGGTTCCCATGGAGCAAATTAACAAGTAGACTAGGTAAACAAAGGTGATGTGGTAACTCATTGATGAACGTGTGAAATTTATACTATATATCTGTTACGTTGGCTCATGCCAAGACATTAGCTTAAAATTAAAATATATCTAAAGAACAAGTGAATCACAACATTGGGAAATATATCTAAATGTAAATATCCTACGAGGACTTATCCTTATTATTTGTGTGGGGCAGCATGAGCATAATAATAGAAGAACCATGTAACGAAAGCTCTATGTCATCAGTGAAATTAATGCTATACATATATCTTGTTATCTAGCATTAGATATCAACTTCTTTTTTTTTCTTTTCTTTTCTTTTCTTTTCTATGTACTTACGTACTTACACCCCACACATATTCACACCTCTATGGGATTTCATGACAATGGGTACCTGAACCCAAGACATGGTGAATAAGAACCCCTTAGCACATTGATGCAGGGATGAATGTGATAAGGTCGATCACCATCTTCCTCAAGGATAAATATTTTGAATCCACAAAGCTTCTTTGAAATCTTTATATGGATTTTTTGAATCCACGAAGAAAAAGTAAGAAAATAAAAATAATATTTATGAAAATTTGCAAATTGATTAATGATTGAAATGAAAGAGTCTACAACCCTTTAAATGGCTATACCAAGCCTTGGAAGAAGTTTCAAAATTAAACTACAACTAAAACTCCCTAAAATTCAATTATAATAAATTTACTATTTATAGTGTCCCATATAGCTTAACCACATTATTCTCCTAATTTTTCTAAATAATTTTCTTGTTAGACACAAATCCTAAAGCTTAAAAATAAAGAGTTATAATCAAATTAAAACTTACTATAAATATTAAAAATGAAAATAAAATTGATTTTTGATCATTGATCTGATGGAATCTTGTAAATTTGGCATGGGAAACCCGGATATCTGGGTTGGTTGGTTGAAGTAGCTCGTTATACCCCAAAATCATATATGGTACGTCAAGTAAATCATTCTGATTTGCGAGATATCTCTTTTAAGGTTTTGATGGTCTTGATGATTTTTGCCTCTAATTAGGCTTTAAAAAAATCTTAGACATAAAAGTGTTTACAACATGCTCTACGTCACACATCGAATTAAAAATGAGATAAATCTAAGGCACGACTGAGCCACATATAGTGGCACAAATGGAGATGACCTTCTCTTTCTCAAGTCCATGTACTTATAGAATTGTTCCTGTTTTTTAAATCCTTTTTCAGTTTCTCTAACTTTTTCTCTTTTTTCATCCGCTTTATGCATGAGCTGCATGTGCTTCTTCCATAGCTATAATTAATGTGTCTCACTGTCCACTTAGCGTGTGCTTCCAACCTATTAAGCGCATGTGATATCCAACCATTTTTATAAATTGGCCCCACCGTGAGGTTATCTAATGCAAAAAATGGCTTATGTACTTATCAAGTAAGCGACATTATAGAATACAATGTCCAGCCATTGATAAATAGCAAATGGTAGTGTGGACCACTTGATGAATGGATATGGCTGAATTTTTCATAAGGTAATCCTTATGATAGGATCAACCCATTGGATGGATTTGATTTAGTAAGCACATAAAAGATTAGAAGTTATTTACAAGTGGAATAATAATAATAATAATAATAATAATAACCAAAGAAACGTAGAGAAGTTGGGTTAGACGTGTTCGTCCGTCAACGTTTAAGATGGTCAAGATTGCCGTACAACTATACATTTCTAAGATCTATGAGTCATGGTCATTTTTAAATGTTCCCATGTTACACACCTTAACCCATATGTGTGAGATCTTCACGCCTCATCTGCAGGACCCTGCGATGATGGCTGTCGGGTCGAGTGCTCCCAAAGGCTGACTGGAACACCTCCGCCACTGAATATGGACCATTGTGGCATTTTAACGTCCACTTTATAACCTTAAAGGTTCCTGCAATTGGTGGCTGGGATCATCAAATCAGTGTTAATTTTATAGTACAGGGCCTATTCATGCGGGGACCAGGAGCTTAATGCCTCAGATCCCATACATGTATCACCAGCACCTTTTCCATCGGAATGTTTCACGTGTCCACCTCATACATTGAGCCAAAAAGAAAAAGCAGTAGGACAGTAGGTAATGGATCTAGTCCGAAAAAAGAAATAGCAGTAGGTCATGTATCTTGCCTAGGCTTGATGGGAGTTTAAAGCTGCACCCCAGCTGTGCTGAACCAAGTTAGTTTGGCTTGGCTTATTTATGCGACATCCTGAGAAGGCCTAGCTATATGTCTTAAAGAGGGAGGGATGAATAGGAATATGTCAAATAAAACTTATAACAGCGGAAATTAAATAAATATGATAATCAACAAATGATATAAACAAACCACAATGTAATAATGTAAAGCATCCTCAAAATTCATATCTTGAGAGGTTAATACAAATGTTATTCTAAGAACAACCTTACATCAAAAATCAGAGTTTATGGTAAGTGAACTTTATTTCTAGAAAGGTCTTTGTATCAAATCTCAAACCGAAGAGGAATAGAAAAATAAATATAAACTGAACTGAAGAATAAAATGCAATCTCAAATATATATTATTCTAGGGGCAACCATGCACCATAAAAATGACAGGACAACCTTACTAGAACAAATAAAGAAATTGATAAAGGAACAACAAGAAATGAATTCTAAACTATTACAACATTCCCACAATGCTTGAAATAAATGATTACAACATTCACATCCACATATACATCCCACGAATGAATAATTAAAGATATGAAATGTAAACCATTCAACCACCAAACACAAAGGATTATAGTGGTTCGCCTGTGTGTTCATCAACTGTTAAACGACAGCCTCACAGAATGCTACTCCACTCCTAATATCCTCACATAGGGGATATTAGCGTTTACTATCAAAGTAGATTTTCACAGGTTCACCCAAAACCTTCACAATTGTGTCTTTCTCTATGAGCTTACACAATTAAAAAACCTCACTTCTGAGTTTTTCTGACTCTCCTCAGATAACCAATACAATGAAATTTTTCTAGAAAATCCTAAAAGAAACCAAAACAGAAAGGAATTTATAATAAATGTAAAATACCTGATTTTCTCCTTCGTTGTAGCAGCCCCGAAGAACCAAGTCAAAGTAGATGATTGAATGTCTAAGTTCAATGTTAAATACTCACATTACAATGGTTCCAGTTCTAATTGATTTTAAATTAAACCAAAATGGGGTAGCTTTAATTGATTTTGATTCCAAAGAAAGAGAAATAGCAATTTCTCTTTTCAGATTAGATTGGAATACAAGAAACAAAATCAATTAATAAAGCTAAAGAAAGAAAATATTAAATATGCACACTTATCTTAAAATGGAGCATAGACTTATCTCTCAGAAGGCTGAATTACTTAGCTTGAATTGTCTTTTTTATTCTAATATTCGTGCTCTATTTATAGCTAAGTAAAATACGTCTTCGACTAGTCTAGAGACCTCTACGACTAGTTGTAGAATCAACTGAAATTTGAAATTTCGGGCGCAATAGGATAAGACGGTTTCACGACTGGTCGTAGGTCTCATTTGACTGGTCGTAGGTTACATATGACTGGTCGTAAACAAATGATTTTCAATGTTGTACATTGAATTGTAGATCTACGACTGGTCGAAGAATCAGTCGACACTGTTCACACGACTGGTCGAACAGTATTCAGGACTAGTCGTAGAGTAACCAAAAAATTTCAAAAATCTTCAACAACTTAGGATTGGTCGTGGAATTTCTTGGACTGGTCGAACCAGAACTAAGACTGGTCGAACCAGAACTAAGACTAGTCGAACAAAGTTCAGGACTAGTCTTAGAACAGACCAAATTCACTTATAAAACATATATGGATTATGTATCCGAAATGACCTACTCTAAAGGTCAACCTAAGGTCAGTCATATCTCAATAGTGAATTAAGGACATTGAAACTTGAAGAAAAGTGACCTTTGAGTATAATTAAGCCTGAGATTTTAAACTTAAAAGCTTCTGAGATCTTGAACTTAAAAGCTTCTAAGATCTTGAACTTGAAAGTTTTGTTTATCTATCGAAGCTAATCTTGTTAGACTATCATCATGACTCTTCATGTCTTGAATAAATCTTTTGTTTGTTACATATACAGCTTCAAAGCGGTGTCTTTGTTACCACAAATTTGACAATAATAAGGAGCTATAAACTATAGCACTTACAATCTCCCCCTTTGTCAAATTAGTGACAAAACACATTTCCAAGATATGATATATAACACAGAATATCTGATTAAAGAGTCATGCATCAGTTGTTATCAACTGGCACACATTCATGAACCTGTAAATAAATATTCAACATACAGTCCACCTCTGCACATACAGTCACATACTCCACATACTCCCCCTGAGTAACATATATCATAAAAAAATATCATAAAAAAAAAATATAATGCACAATGTTACTCACTCCTCATAGGCAATCCAATCCAATCATGAGGAGCATAAGAATCATTATCCATTCTCCCCCTTTTTGTCACAATATGACAAAGGAATCACAGAATAGATGACTAAGGAGTAATAAGTAAGGAGATAAATAAGAGGTAAGACAAGATATAAGAACATAACATAAGCAACACACATAATTCATAAACTGAGCTAAGTCAACTAAAGATTCAGTAGCAAATCCGGTTAAGTGAGAAAAATAGTAAGATAACTATTACAGACCAGAAAACTTAAAAGAGCTAATCTGAACCAGATGAAGGAACAGGGATAGAAGGATCAAGTTGATGCATGCCCTTATTCAAGCGCCTAAGATACTTGCGCATATACTTGAATTGTAAATCATGGGCAACAGTCACGTTTTCCATCCTAACATTGATATTCTCAACCTTAGTTTTCAATGCATGCAAACGTGCATCAAAAACAGAAAGTTCAAAATCTGGATAATTTGTAGAGTCAGAATCAAGTTCTTCAAAAATATCATCCATGTTAATATCATTAGGAGGAAGATCACCAGCATCTTCCTCATATTCAGCTTCAGCCGCATCAACACCATCTCTTTGGCCAGGAAGAAATTCCAGCTTTATCTTATTGATATTAGAGTTGTTAAATATCAGATGATGCATAGGGGTTTCTCTAACAGGCATATCGACTAACATATGCGTAGCCAACATAGTCATCAAATAACTAAAGGGGATGTCACTGCGACCTGGATGGAGACGAAACTGAATAATGGAATGACAAATCAAGGATGGTAAACAAAGATGAGCACCTCTAGCAACAGAGTGAAGAACACAAACCATGAAGGACGTCAATCAGATTTATTACCTGATTTAGGATACAAGTTAGACATAAAAATCTTGTGAAGAACTCTGTATTTGGGTAATAAAAACCTTGAAAGGAGTGTATTTCCTTTATGCGTCCATTGAACGTCCAAATTGCATAAGTCTCTAGTGAGCATACGTTTTTCAGTTTAAGAGGGTTTTTTAGACAAGATATGAATTGGAATACCCTCATCATTCACAGGAATTTCCATAAGAGCTGCAATCAAATGACGATCAATGTCGAATGATCCTTCTCTTGTGGCAATTTTAAATGTTGGATTTTCTAGTGAAAAATCATATATGCAAGCAAACATGGACTGAGCAATGGACCAGTATGCTGGCTCACCCCAATGCAATAAGTTATCCCAACCTACGGCTTGAAGCATAGGAAGGATATCAAAATGAGCAGTATGATTAATATCAACAGGATGTTCAACAATAACATTACGTAATCTGATGTCCCGAACAAAAGATGGATCATCCTTAGGAGCCCTAAGATAACGTTTAGTGATAGGGGCCGATCTGGAGGAAGATGGACCACGGGATGTTTTCTTTCTTCCTCTAGAAGCCATTTGCAACAAAGATTTCAAGAAGACAAGGAGTTGCAAAGGATTGAGAAGAGGGTTTTCTCAAATCAGATTTTTCAAAAGAAAAACCCCAAATCTCAACAAAATTCAAAATAGACAACTTCAAGAGATAAAAAGAAGTAATCTAGACACAAATCTACAAGAAAAATGTAAATGGAGCATTAACCACGAAGATTTCGAAGGTTGGCTTCGACTAGTCGGACGTCGGCTCGTTGGTGAGTGAAAAAGAAATGAGGAAGATGAAGTGTTTTTCTCAAATTAAAGTGATTTCATGAGTTTCTCGACTGGTCGTGGATGTACACGACCTGTCGTACCACGACTGGTCTTGTATGTTCACGATCAGTCGAGGACCAGCCAAAAATGCAATTTTAAAATTTTCTGCATGATTTGTAAAAAATGAAATCTAAACTGGCAAGAATATACAATATGATACAAAAAAGCATAAATTATCATCTTAAAATGCACATGCCAAGATTAAATTTCATTTAGTTAAACTCTCTTTTGTCGAGGGGTTTAGTGAAAATATCAGCACGTTGATTCTCAGTGGGTATATATTCCAAACATATAACTTTTTCTTCTACTAATTCACAGATATAATGAAATCTAATGTCAATGTGCTTAGTACGAGAATGCTGAATAGAATTTTTTGAAATATTTATGGCACTGGAATTATCACAATATAATAACATAGAATCATGTTTAATTTCATAATCACTTAGCATTCGATTCATCCAAACAAGCTGCGTACATGCATTACCAGCTGCGATGTATTCAGCTTCAGCTGTTGAAAGTGATATAGAACTTTGTTTCTTGCTAAACTAAGAAACTAAACAGTTTTCGATATAAAAGCAACCATTACTGGTTAATTTTCTATCATCAAGATTATGAGCCCAATCAGCATCCGAGTAACCAGCTAATTGAACACTAGTCTCATGTGGATATCAGAGACTGAGATTAACAGTACTTGCGATATATCGCATAATCCGCTTCACACCAATCAAGTGTGATTCTTTAGGATTAGACTGATATCCAACACAAATACCAATACTTAGTGCAATATCAAGTTTACTAGCAGTTAAATATAATAGACTACCAATCATGCTCCGATATAATTTCAGATCAACATTTTTACCTGCAGAATCTTTTAAGAGTTTCAAGGTAGTACTCATAGGAGTATCGAAGTTCTTACCATTCTCAAATCCAAATCTCTTAATTAAATTCAAAGCATATTTAGATTGAGAAATGAATATTCCATCAGATTGTTGCTTTACTTGCAACCGTAGAAAATAATTTAATTCTCTAAACTGTTATTTCATCAAATCTGCAAACTCTGTAGTCATGTCAGTACAAGTAGATACATAAATGATATCATCAACATAAATCTGTACTATTAAAATATAATCATTATGTTTTTTAACAAACAGAGTTTTATCAACAGATTCCATTTAAAAATTATGGCTTAACAGAAACTTTGTTAGTTTCTCATACCATGCCTTAGGAGCTTGTTTTAATCCGTAAAGTATCTTTTTAAGGCGATACACATGATCAGTATTTTTGGGATCTTCAAAACTCATTGGTTGTTTAACATAGACTTTCTCATGCAAATCACCATTTAAGAAAGCACTTTTCACATCCATTCGATAAATCTTAATCTTTCTAAAACATGCAATGGATATAAACAGTCTGATTGATTCATGACGTGCTACTGGTCCAAAGGTTTTATCAAAATCAATACCTTCAATTTGAGTGTAACCTTATACCACTAGCCTAGCCTTGTTTCTAATTATATTTCCAAGCGCGTCAGAGTTATTTTTAAAAATTCATTTTGTTCCAATGATGTGTTTATCTTTAGGTTTAGGTACGAGATACCAAACATCATTTCTCACGAATTGGTTTAGCTCTTCTTGCATCGCAACTATCCGGTTTTCATCAACAAGAGTTCTTTTACGTTAGAAGGTTCTATCTGGGATGTGAAACAAACGTAATTACATATGTCTTCAAGTTGTTTACGGGTGCATACACCAGTGAGAGGGTTTTCAAGAATTTGAGTGGTTGGATGATCTTTAACAGTCCTCAATTCAGAATTCGTCTGATTAGATGAAGTATCTGATTTATCAATTACAATAACTTCATCATTATGTGAACTTGAGACTGGTGTGTTTAAGTGATCATCAATGACCACATTGATGAACTTTTGAATCACACCGGTCCTTTTGTTCAGAACCCTATAAGCACGACTGTTTAAAGAATATCATAGAAAAATTCCTTCATCACTCTTTGTATCAAACTTTTCCAGATTTTTACGATATCATAAAATATAACACTTACTGCCAAAAACTCAAAAGTATTTGACAGTAGGCTTTTTATCAAACCACATTTCATAAGCCATTTTATTATTACCTTTACTAGTGTAAACTCGGTTAATAATATAACAAGCTGTATTGACTGCTTCAGCCCAAAGATTCTTAGAGAGCTTCATGTTATTCAACATGACATTAGATCCATGATTACTACAAATTTTACTGATTTGAGAACCTTTTTCAGTTTGAATCCTTTTAAGAATTTTTCTTACTTCTTCAAAGGTTTCTGATTTGTCCCTTAACAAGACTACCCATGTATATCTGGTAAAGTCATCTACTATTACCATGATATACCTTTTGCCACCTCGACTTTCCGTTCTGGTAGGTCCTATCAGATTCATGTGGAGAATTTGAGTGGTCTTGATGTGGTATTAAAATTTACTTTTTTGTGTGAGTTCCTTGTTTGTTTGCCAAACTGACATTCACCACATATCTTATCTAATTTTTAAAGTTTGGGTAGACCTCTTATAAGTTCCCATTTACTCAATCTATATAAATTTCGGTAGTGTACATGTCCAAGACGTTTGTGCCACAATTCAGTCTCATCTGTATGGACCATGTAACATGTTTGATTAGATGAGCTAGATTCGCTAACAATATAGCAGTTTTCAGATGTCGTACGTCCAGTTAGTATTACAGAACCCATGTTGTTTAGAATCTCACAGCTTTGATTGGAAAACCGAACACTATGGTTATTATCGCATATTTGAGATATACTTAGCAAATTATGTTTTAGTCCTTCAACATATAAGACATTTTTAAATAACAGAAGGTTAAAAGGTTGAACCGTACCTTGGCCCATAATTTTACAGTTACTGCCATCAACAAATATGAATGAACCATCAGTTATATCTTTTAGATTGGTGAATAAAGCCTTGTCGCTTGTCATATACCTGGCGTAGCCACTATCTAGGTACCACTTTGAATGGCTGGAAGCTTTAAAAGTGGTATGGACAACCAAGCAAGTGACCTTTGGAATCCATTTCATAACCATTTTGGGTTTAGGTGGATAGTTGATCTTCTTTCGATTGTAAGAATTATAAGTATAACCTATTGAGTTAGACTTTAGAAGCTCCTTAAGTAAATCAACTATCTTTTCAGCCAAAGGATTTTGGTTATGCTTCTTATAGTTGAAATAATTTCCTTTAAATTTTTGAACAGATTAAAGGTCTTTAAAAAAAACTTGTCCTTTCCCTTTTAAGTTTAAGGTCTCTCCCTTTACAAACTTAGGTGTATTTTTCGGTTTAGGAGAAACATTCTTATCATAACCCAGACCAGATCGATCGCCACATTTTCTCGATCCTGATAAGATTTTTTCTAATTTATAATCACCTTGGGCATATTTCCAAGTTTCCTTTAAACTTAAGAGAGAAGAGACTTCATGTTTTAGTTGGTCGTTTTTAGATTTAAGATTTTCAACTTGGGAGGTTTTAAAATTCAAATCGCATTTTGTCTTTTCAAAACAGTCTAAAATATGAGACTTTTCTAAAACAAGAGATTCATAAGATTCTTTGAGTTTATAAAATTTCTCTCTTTGAAGTTTCAATTTTACTGCAATTTTACAACTCTCCTTGTATAAGGCATTATAGGCATCTTGAAGATCATCTTCATTTTTACATTCAGTGTTCAGATTTTCTTCACTTATTGAATCATTATCTGAAAATGCAAATTTGGTTAAAGTTATAAGGGCTTTCACTTCATTGCTTGACTCAGTTTTAGAATCTTCAGATTCAGAAGAAGCTTCAGAATAGAGGATTCGTCCTAAGTAGCCAACATACCCTTCTTCTTGGGTTTTTCATTTTTAGAACACTTGTTAGCTAAATGCCCATATTCTTGACAGTTGTAACATTGACTGTCTTTCAAAGATTTCTAAGTTTTAGATTTAGGTTTAAATCTTTTCTTATCATTTCCTTTTTGAAAATCAACTCTCTTTTTACTTTTGAAGATTTTATAAAACTTTTTAGCCAAAAGGGCCATATCATCTTCAGAGTTATCTAAATCAGAATTTTCTTGAAAATTATTTTTAGAAGTTTTAAGAGCAATCGATTTTCCTTTTGGAGCTTTAAAAGTTAAACTCGTAGGTTTGTAAAGAACCAACTAATTCCTCAACCCTCATATTGTCCGTATCACGAAGTTCCTGGATCGCGGTTACTTTAGAGTTGAACCGTTCAGGAAGTGAGTATAGTATTTTTGCACACACTTTACTTTCTAGAATTTTATCACCAAGACCCCACATAGAGTTTACAATGTCATTTAATCATGTATAAAAGTCCATAAATATTTCATTTTCCTCCATATGAATTTCTTCAAATTTGGTTGTAAGGAGTTGGACTTTCGATTTCTTGACAATTGATGTACCCTCATGTGTAATTTCTAATATATCTCAAGCTTGTTTTGCAGAATCATAGGATATAATTCTTTTGAATTCATCCGGTGATAGTGCGCAAGTGATTGCATTTAGTGCTTTAACATTTGCACTACTCTCACTTTTTTGAAGTGTGGTCTAAGAGAAATAAGGTGTTACTCTCATAGATTTTGAACCATCAACTCCAATTACTTTAGTTGTAGGAGGGTTTCAACCATTTATAGTGGCTAGCCACACACTTTCATCCATGGTTTTGAGGAAGATCCTCATCCTGACTTTCCAATAAGCATAGTTGGAGTCATCAAAGGGTAGCGGCCTAGTGACTGATAGGCTATCAAAATTTGACATCTTAAATAGTTTAAATCATTAGCTTAGGAAATAAATTTAAAAATTAAGAATTAAAAACGAGTTATTAGGCTCTGATACCACTTGAAAAGGCCTAGCTATATGTCCTTGGGGGGGGGGGGGGGGGGGGGGGGGGAGTTGAATAGGACTATGCCAAATAAAACTTAGCAGAAATTAAATGAATATGATAACTGACAAATGATATAAACAAACCACAATGCAAGAATATAAAGTAACCTCAAAATTCAAATCTTGAGAGGTTGATACAAATGTTGTTCTAAGGACAACCTTACACCAAAAATCAGAGTTTATGGTAGGACAACCTTATTTCTAGAAAGGTCTTTGTATCAAATCTCAAACCGAAGAGGAATAGAAAAATAAATACAAACTGCACTGAAGAATAAAATGCAATCTCAAATATATATTATTCTAAGGACAACCATGCACCATAAAAATGGAAGGACAACCTTACTAGAACAAATAAAGAAATTGATAAAGGAATATCAATAAATAAATTTTAAACTATTACAACATTCCTACAATGCTTGAAATAAATGATTACAACATTCACATCCACATATACATCCCACAAATGAATAATTAAAGATAGAAATATAAACCATTCAACCACCAAACACAAGGGATTATAGTGGTTCGCCTGTGTGTTCACCAACTATTAAACAACAGCCGCATAAAATGCTACTCCACTCCTAATATCCTCACACAGGGGATATTATCGTTTACTATCAAAGTAGGTTTTCACAGGTTCACCCAAAACCTTCACAATTGTGTCTTTCTCTATGGGCTCATACAATTAAAAAACTCCACTTCTGAGGTTTCCTGTTTCTCCTTAGATAACCAATACAATGAGATTTTTCTAGTAAATCCCAAAAGAAATCAAAAAAGAAAGGAATTTACAATAAATGTAAAATACCTGATTTTCTCCTTCGTTGTAACAGCCCCGAAGAACCAAGTCAGAGTAGATGATTGAATGTCCAAGTTCAATGTCCAATACTCACATTATAATGGTTGTAGTTTTAATTGATTTTAAATTAAACTAAAATGGGGTAGCTTTAATTGATTTTGATTCCAAAGAAAGGGAAATAGCAATTCCTCTTTTCAGATTAGATTGGAATACAAGAAACAAAATCAATTAATAAAGTTAAAGGAAGAGAATATTAAATATGCACACTTAGCTTAAAATGTAGCACAGACTTATCTCTCAGAAGGCTGAATTACTTAGCTTGAATTGTCTTTTTTATTCTGAGATTCGTGCTCCATTTATAGTTGAACAAAACACATCTTCGGCTGGTCTAGAGACCTCTACGACTGGTCATAGAACCAACTAAAATTTAAAATTTTGAGCATAATAAGATAAGACGGTTTCACGACTGGTCGTAGGTCCCCTTCGACTAGTCGTAGGTTGCATATGACTGGTCGTAAACAGATGATTTTCAACGTTGTACTTTGAATCGTATATCTATGACTGGTCGAAGAATCAGTCGACATTGTTCACACGACTGGTTGAACAGTCTGTAGGACTGGTCGTAGAGTAACCAAAAAATTCTGAAAATCTTCAACAACTTAGGACTGATCGTGAAATTTCTTGGACTGGTCGAACCAGATCTAGGACTAGTCGAACAAAGTCCAGGACTAGTCTTATAGAACCAACCAAATTTACTTATAAAACATATATGGATTATGTATCCGAAATGACCTACTTTAAAGGTCAACCTAAGGTCAGTCATATCTCAATAGTGAAGTAAGGACATTGAAACTTGAAGACAAGTGACCTTTGAGTATAATTAAGCCCGAGACAAGTGACAACCTCTCGAGGAGATTCGGGATCATAACCGTTGCCACGCGTTAGCCAAGGTGACCTGCACCGCGCAATTCGAGATCCATCATCATTGAGATGAGGGCGGGAGATTTTCTACATAAGTACTCTCCGAGCCTGCAAGCAAACTCGAAGAGTAGGGGGCTTCTGTTATGGGAAGATTTGAGCTGGTTATTCTGAGCCAACCCAGCGACATTACGTCTGAGGCACGACCCATTTAATCTGATCTCAGCGTCAACACAACGACACGAGTATTAGAGCAAGGTTCAGCTCAGAGGGGGGTCACATCCGATCAGATAACAGATTATTCACCAACCACGATATACCCTTGGCCGACCACATAAGCTCGGACTTGACGGGTCGGGTCGGATGCTGAGACTATAGTCGAACAGGCTTAGCCGAGTCGACGATCAGAGGCGTATACCCCATTCGCTAAACATGGAAATTGCCATGACCGAACGTGGCTGATAACTTCGCTCACAGATGCATACGATCCACCAGATACGCTGCGCAATCAGTAGATTGCGGGCAGTATCTCCATGATCTTATAATCCCTCTGATCGTGCCGAGATTATCGGACTTAGACAGCCCCACAGGTAAGTATAAATAGCACACAGCGCCATATCTACAGGTACGCGAAATCAAGCTCTCTCCTCTACTCTCTACTGGACCCAGATTCCCTTGTCCTGACTTAGGTATCGAAGGGTCCCCTGGCTTAACCAGGGTCACCTTTACCCATTTTCTTGGTACAGGTTTCAGGGACGACACGTAGAGGGTGACTTGGAGAGGGGGCCGATCAGATTTTATCATCAACATTTTTGGGCGCCGTCTGTAGGAACCTGAAACTAGAAGTCAGATTCTCATACATCCAAGCAATGGCGAGGAAGAAGAAAGCTGCAGTGGTGCAGCCGCAACCTAATGAGCAGACTCGATCGTCATCACCGCTTCTTACCGAGTTCGCTCCAGGGCCTTCCCAATGTTTGCGCAATTGGTCAAGCAAGTATCGTGCCATGCATAATGAGATCCAGGCCCTGCGCGATGAAATAAACAAAATGAAAAGTAGAGAGAGTCAGAGCTACGCTTGGCTCAAGAACAACCCTTTTTCGAGCCGGTGGGGTTGTTCGTGCAAACTCACTCTGTATCGAGGAGTGCATGAAGCCCCCCAACACTCGGGGGTGCCGCATTCAAGTCAAAATCCTCCTGCGGTACGGGCCAAGGTATCCGCGCGGAATGCCACCACTCGGACTCCAACAACTGTTCATTCAGCCACATCCGCCCTACCGCCCACAGACCTCAGTCATCAGTTAGAATGGAGGAGAGAAAGAAGAACACCGGAGGTCAAGCATACCCCAGAGGTCGTCGCGAAAAATAGGGACCCATGGGAAGCACGATTTGTGGAGTTGAAAGATAAGTTCCTGACATTAGAGAAAAGGCAGGAGCAATCGACGGTTCCAGCTACGATCCAGGCGATGATGGAAGAGACCGAGCCTCCCTTCACCCAGCCATCATGGCCGAAGTGATGCCGCAGAGGTTTCGGATGCCTCCCATCATCCAGTATTTAGGATCGAGGGACCCATCTAAACACTTGGAGTCCTACCGATCATGGATGCAGATCCAGACTGCAATGGATGCAATGATGTGTAGGGGGTTCTCTATCACCCTCACAGGATTCCCTCATATTTGGTATTGCCAGCTCAAACCCAATTCCGTAGGCTCTTTCGTGAAACTGAGCCGACTATTCCTTACGCAGTTTATAAGCGGTAAGAAAAGTTAGAAACTCAACACTCACCTGCTCACCATCAAGCAGGCCCCGAAAGAGTCATTGAAGGATTACATCGCTCGCTTTAACGAAGAAGCATTACATGTTGAGGACTACGATGATAAGATGGCCCTCGCTGCCATTCTGAGCTCGGAAAGGCACACAAGTATCCGACTCAGCGAACAAAGGGAAGAGACCTCGGAACGAAGACTCCCAGCCGACTAGCAAAGGGGCGGACGACCGCGCTTCCCACGATCGTCGACCGAGCCGCAGCCCAGAAGGAAAATTCCGTTCCTATACCCCACTTAATATATCCGCCGAACAGATTCTGTTGGATATCTGAGGAGACAGATTACTTAATTGGCCGGTCTGCATAAGGGCTGACCCAAAGCACCGGGATAAGCGAAAATTCTGTCGTTTCCACCGGGACCATGGTCACAACACTAACGACCGTGTGGATCTAAAAGATGAGATTGAGTCTCTCATCCGCAAGGGATACTTACGTCGTTTCACCAAAAAAGAGAAGTCCGTTCGGAGAGAGGAACGGCCGCGAGAACAGCCAAACAACCCCCAGAGGAGCCCGTCAAAATTCACACCATCTTCCGGGGTTCGGCTGGGGGAGGGGATTCAAACAGGGCCCGAAAAGCCCATTCCCGGAGATCCGAGCCGGCACACCACGTTCACCTGGCGGAACGTCCCAGGAAGGAACTCCGAGCCTCTCCGTACAGTCTGACTTTCACGGAAGATGACGCACGCGGGATCCAGCATCCGCATGATGACGCACTAGTGGTTACCATGACCATAGCAAATCACAAACCGCATCTTAGTCGACACCGGGAGTTCGGCTGATGTTATGTATTTTGAAGCTTTCAAAAAAATGAGAATTATACGGTCCCGGCTCCGACCCATGAAGACTCCCTTGCACGGCTTTTTCGGAGAGAGAGTCATCTCTGAAGGAACCATCTCCCTCCCAATAACAGCGGGAGAAGGGCAACATCAAGTCATACTTTTGGTGGACTTTTTAGTTGTCAATGTTCCATCAGTCCACAACGTGATCTTGGGCCGACCCTCCCTCAACGCAATGAGAGCGGTCGTCTCAACTTATCATCTGATGATGAAGTTCCTAGCTGAAGGTGAGATTGGTTATCTCCGAGGCGATTAACGCGAGGATCGGTGATGTTATGCGATAGCCGTGAGAAAAGGAGCCGCCAAACAAACGCTCGTGGTGGACGCCTTAGATACTCGAGGAAAGAAGGAAAGCTCCTCCGTTGAAGATCTGATGAAAGTACCGCTCGATGAATCAGACCCGAGCAAAAATGTTCAGCTCGGATCATCGCTGAATCCCGAACGGAGAAACGAGTTATTGGCCTTCTTGAAGCAACACCGAGATATCTTCGTATAGTCACATACAGATATGCCGGGGATCTCACCCGATGTGCTGGTCCACAGGCTGAACGTGGACCCAGACCACCGGCCAGTCAAGTAAAAAAGAAGACCGTTCGATGTCGAACGATATGAAGTCATTGCCGAGGAGGTCTTAGTCCTGCTCGATGCGAGTTTCATAGAAGAAGCATACTATCCTGATTGGATAGCAAATGTTGTGCTCGTCAGGAAGTCCAACGGGAAGTGGTGGGTCTATGTAGACTATTTCGATCTGAATAAGGCGGTCCCAAAGACAGCTTCCCGTTACCTCGAATCAACCAACTAGTGGACAGCACGACCGGGCATGAGCTACTCTCGTTTCTGGACGCTTATTACGGGTACAACCAGATCGCTATGCATCCCCCAGATAGGCAGAAGACTACCTTTGTCACGGACAGAGGGCTCTATTGTTACCGGGTCATGCCATTTGGCCTGAAAAATGCTGGGGCAATATATCAGAAGCTGGTGAATCAGATGTTTGCCAGCCAGATTGGGCGCACCATGGAGGTGTACGTGGATGACATATTAGTGAAAAGTACCCAAGCCTCCAACCACCTTGCTGACCTCGGAGAAACATTCAGCGTCCTCCAAGAGTATCAGATGAAATTAAATCCCGCTAAGTGTGCATTCGGGGTTGAGTCAGAGAAGTTTCTTGGTTTTCAAGTCAGCCAGCAAGGTATCGAGGTCAATCCAGATAAGATCAAGGCCCTCCTCGACATGAACTCACCTTGGACTCTTAAGGAGATACAGTGTCTCACGGGAAGAGTTGGCACCCTCGGACGCTTCATATCTAGGGCTACAGATAAATGTCTTCCCTTCTTTCAGCAGCTGAAGGGTTATAAGAAGGCGGAGTGGACGTCGGAGTGTGAGCATGCCTTCCAGTAATTAAAACATTACTTGGGTTCACCACCTCTATTGTCTAAGCCTGAAGAAGGGGAGCCTCTATTCCTCTACCTCGCTGTATCGACTTCAGCTGTCAGTTCGGCCCTGATCAGAGAGGTCGGAAGCAAGAAGTACCCCGTGTATTATGTAAGCAAAGTCATGGTGCCAGCTGAAACGAGGTACCAGTCCTTGAAAAAGCTGGCGCTCTGCCTCATCGTTTCGGCCAGAAGATTGCGACCATATTTTCAGGCCCACTTCATAGTTGTGCTAACAGACTTTCCTCTGATGCAGGTCCTCCAGAGACCCGAAGTGTCGGGTCGGATGATTAAGTGGGTCGTAGAGCTCGGAGAGTTTAACATTTAATTTCGCCCCAGGACGGCACTCAAGGGTCAAGCTGTAGCGGACTTTATCGCCGAGTTCACAACTCTGGATGAAGAGCAAGTCAGTAAGAAAGTTGAAATGACACCAGTCCCTTTGAACGACCAAGAGGTAGCATCGGACCCGGGGTAGGTCCTTTATATTGATGGGTCTTCCAATATTAAAGGAGCAAGAGCCGGTGTTGTCCTGGTTGCGCCTGATTCAGCGACAATCCAATACGCAATCAGACTCGGGTTTAAAGCTTCAAACAATGAGGCCGAGTACGAAGTGTTGTTAGCTAGGCTCAAGCTAGCAGTGAGCCTAAGTGTCCAGACCCTGCAAGTTCATTACGACTTGCAGCTGGTAGTGAACCACATCTCTTCAGAATATGAAGCTAAAGAAGTTAGAATGATCGCCTACCTCGAAGAAGGAAATTGATCGAGAGATTTTGGAGTTGCACCATCCAACAGATCCCCAGAGCCGAGAACTCATGGACCGATGCCTTAGCAAGACTCGCCTTAGCCTCCGAGGGAAAGATCCCTCATTTCATTTCGGTTGAATTCATTGAACACCTGAGTATCAGCCAGTCGAAAAAAGTCAATCCCGTCCAGTCTATTCCTAGTTGGATGGACCCAATCTTCAATTATCTGTCATCCGGCGAAACCCCCTCGGACAAACTAGAGGCGAGGTAACTTAGGGTCAGAGCGGCCCGATACGCTATATTGGACGGAGTGTTGTACAAGAAGGGGCATTCTCATTCTTACCTTAAATGCCTCTGACCGAACGAGGCTGACTATGTGATTAGGGAGATTCATGAGGAAATCTGCAGGAACCATTCTGATAGTCGCGCCTTGGCCATAAAGATACTTCATCAAGGGTATTTCTGGCTAACTCTCAAGCAAGACTCCAAGGACTTTATTCAGAAGTGTGACAAGTGTCAGTGTTTTGCTGCTGTGCCGAGGCAACCGACAAAAGAAATGACCCCCATGAGTGGGTCGTGGCCGTTCACCCAATAGGGGATCGACATCATTGATCCCTTACCCACTGGGAAGGGACAAGTCAAGTTCGTTATAGTCGTCGTTGACTACTTCACTAAGTGGGCCGAGGCCGAGCCAATTGTAAAGATCACTGAGTAAAAAGTGATCGACTTTGTGTGGAAAAATATCGTCTGCCGGTTCGAAATCTCAAGAACCATCGTTTCTGATAACGGCCGCCAATTTAATAATGACAAGTTCCGTAGCATGTGTCAAGGACTTGGCATTGTGAACGCTTACTCATCGCCTCGACACCCTCAGTCGAACGGACAGGTAGAGGGGGTTGACAAGATCATCAAGCACCATCTCAAGACAAAGCTGAAAAAAATAAAGAGAAATTGGGCTGAGGAGCTCCCCCTCGTCCTCTGGGCTTACAGGACAACATCCCAGATTTCGACGGGTGAAACTCCATTTTCGTTATCCTATGGCTTGGAGGCAATGGTGCCAGTAGAAATTGAACTCCCTACGGCACGGGTTAGGAGCTTCGAAGAAAATCAGAACTCCAAGCAGATCGCTGCTAATCTGGATTTGCTCGAAGAACTCAGAGAGGATTCCAAGCTCAGAACGGCGGCTCGGCACCAACAGCTAGTGCGCTTCTACAATTCAAAGGTTAAAGTCAGGCGCTTCCGACCAGGGGACTTAGTCATTCGACGAGTCTTTCAGAACACGGCTGAGCCGGGGGCAGGAGCGCTCGGACTCAATTGGGAAGGCCCATATCGTTTGGTCAGATCTGCCAAACCAGGCTCGTATCATCTGAAAGACCTCGAAGGTCATCATCTCCCTCACCCTTGGAACGCCGAGCACTTGAAGATCTACTACCCATGAGGAACTAGCCTTTAAGGCTCATAATAAAATGTAAGCCTCCGAGCGGCTAGCCTTTAAGGCTCTTAATAAAAGATCAATTCTACTTTGGATGCATGCCCGATTATCTTATCAACACAAGCACGAATTGAATTGCCCGATCTTCGCCTAATCTGACGAAAAATCGACAAGGCATCCCCTCGAGGGAAAAACCCTAATAATAGCCTGACCCTTTATTGAAGCGCTCGGTTCGACATATGGAAGAATGAAGGGTTCTCGCCAGACAGGCAACGAGCCGAGTATCCTAAGGGATCGGACCCAACTAAGACTTGGAGTGAGGGAGCTCGGAGAACCAACCCTAGGAACCGACTAAACGACAATGAAGGGAACTCAATATCAAAGAAACATTTTTCATTAAATCCCCACGGAGGGGTAAAAAATACATTGATAGAGTTACATTGGAAGTTTCAAAAAAAAAAATAAAAAAATGATAGAATGTCTTCATGCTGGAGGAGGAGCTTGGGCGTCGGGGGCTTGGTCCGAGCGGACGATTTTAGCAGGGGCGTCCTCGGAGTCCTCGGGCAGAAGAGAGTCAAGATCGAGGTTTGAGTATAAACCCAGAACCACCTCAAGACAAGCATCGAAGCCGCGGTTGTACAACGTCGCAGCTTCCGCGTCCCTCTCCTTTGAGGTCTTGAAACCTTCAACCGTGGCAGCAACCGCTGCTGCCAGAGAGGCCTCGTCCTTGGCCCGCTGGGCCTTCATGGCCTGATTCATGGCTCGGGTTCGTTCTTCAGCAGCCTCGGCCTTGGCGCGTTTTAGGGCTTCACCGAGCCAAGTGGTCTCCATGGCCAAAGAGTCCTCGTGAGCCCTGGCGCGGGTCAGCTCAGCGGTCACTGCATCGCCACTCGCTTTAAAATTATCCGCCTTGTCCTGCAGATGCAGCTCCCTGACTTCCAAGTAGATGACGACTCTTTGCAGTCGGCTCACCCTGGCCCTCTCGTCTGAAAGCTGGTGGCGCAGTTTGGCCTGCTCAGACTTCAAGGTCGTTGTCTCAGCCTGAAGAGTCTCGGACTCTACCTCCCTCCTCCTATACTCCCGCACTCTCTCCCAAATTGAGAGTAGCACCGGGACAGCCTGAGTAGAAAACAAAGGTCAGAACCTTAAAAATATATATAACGATATGGAAGAAAGGGAGAATCCTCTCGGAGACATACCATGTAGCAAACAGAGGCGAAGTCGTTCAGGAAACCACCTTCCGACCGCTCAAGGTTCCTATCAATATCCTCCTCCTTAGCGTGCCTGGCAGCCCACGGGGCCAAGCACGCCATATGATAGCCCGGCTCGAACCTCTCGCTGCTCGTGCCCGCTTTGGCCCAAGCCCCCTCGGCCCCTACCCTGCTGTGGGCCGAGTTTTGACCCTCGGTGCGGACATCTCCCCCGACCTTAGGGGCGATAGCATATTGTCGGCCATTCTAATGTCCTCCTTCGGTTTGGAGGAAGAGGGGATAGCAATGGGGACCTCGGGGACCGCGGTAGGTACCTCCGCGGTAAGGGGAAAGGTGACAGTGGGAGCGCGAGGAGCAACAGAGCTCAGAACGACTAGGGTATCGGCCACAGTCGCTCGGACAAGTCCCGGAGGAGTAGACACCGCAGGGCGCAAGACCATCGAAGGAGCGGCAGCAACACTGGGGTGTGCTGGAGTCGGCATTGCAGAGGAAGAGCCGACTGGTCTTGGTGCTGGGGTTGTTGGGGTCGGCGCGGTAGAAGATTCCCCACGCGAGTGGAAGCCAGCTTCTTCCAAGTGATCTTCACTTGGGGGGCTTCCTTCAGCAACTCCGTCGCTATCGGAGCTGCTTTCCTCTTCCGAGCCTCGGCCGCCTCGGCCATGCCTGCGAAAGAGAAGATTGTGTCAGCTATTAAATAACCAAAGGAAAGTCTATCGAAGAGATCAGGGCAGCTTACTGAGGGATGTGAGCAAAGGCTGAGATTTGCAGAGCCCGGACCAGTGGAGTTGGCCGCGGTGATCACATCAGCCCAGGAGCGAAGCGTCTCCGATTGCGCTCTGGCCTTTGCAATATGATTTTTTTGGTCCGAGTCGAGGAGCGGCAACCCCTTTTGAAAAGTTACAAAAGGAAAAAGAAATTTTACTTTGACTAAAACAGGTGAAAACTAAAGCAGCAATCCGGATGTAAAATAAAGTCCAACCTGATTTCGTAAAATGGGTCGGAACCCAAGTTGTTGAGGTCCTAAGCTCAGCCGCTGGTGCCTCCCAATCACCTGCCGCCTAGAACCACTTGTTCTTCCAGTCCTTGTTGGACGACGGCAGGTGCATCACCAATCCCGACCTCTTGCTCCCCCGAGTTGCAAAATAGTACTACGGATCATTACTATCATGCTTGACCAGATACAGGCTCAGCAGCTCCTCTGGGGTTAGCTCGGAGTTTCCAACTTACCTCCAAATAATGTAAGAAGAGATCATCACCCTCCAGGCATTCAGAGTAAACTGCCCGGGGGCCAATCCAAGGTAGGATGCAACCTTCCTGATGAAGGGGTGTAGTGGGAGCCGGACCCTGCATTGCAGCGCACAGAGGAAGATGGCTACTTCCCCCTTGGTAGGAGCGTCAGCAACGTCCAAAGGACCGAAAGCCCTTATCTGAACGGAGTCAGGGATTTGGAACTCCGAACGAATCCACTCCATCTGAGATTCTGACATGATAAAACCTCCTGCAACTCCCTCTGCGGTGCATAAACTCGCAGACATTTCGGTAGTGGTAGTGGTCTCGACTCGGTGGGCTCGGGTTGCTGTCTTCTTGCTGAGCTGCTTGGTCTTAGAACCCAACATTTTTTACCTTCGAGGCGGAGGGTATGTGAAAGTGGTCTCTAAAGGACCTTCGGAAGACCCACTCCCACTTTCAGTATTCCCCAACTCGGAGTCATCGGCATATTCTTGTACCAACTCGAGATCGGAAGACATGACAGAAAGAAGGGTGAAGATCGACGGGACTCACCGGGACTCACCGGGTGATTGCAGGAAATCGCCTTCTACTGGAAACTTCGAATTCGGCCGGAATCGCCTCGTTGGAAATCGCCTTCTCTGGTGTGCTCTTCTAATTCATAATGTAAAGTAGCAAATAAAAATTTGGAGCGCCTTGTATAGGCAGCGAAGGGATTCTGCATTAATGGCGAGCCTTAATGGCAGCAGTCGAATCGGCACGAGCCGATCTCTAAGTACACATGGCAACGTTGCATTGAAGGGATACTGAACCGATCATACGGCTCTGACATCGGGCAGCGTACCTCGATATGCGAAGCAACGTCCAGGCACTCGGAGCCGTCAGGTACACGCCTCCTCAGGCTTGTGTGGTAACCTCTCATAGGCTGGGAGGAGATTCGAGATCGTAACAGTTGCCACTAGTTAGCCAAGGCGACCAGCGCGCGCGTAATTCGAGATCTGTCATCATTGCGATGAGGGCAGGAGATTTCTTACATAAGTACTCTCCGAGCCTGCAAGCAAACTCGAAGAGTAGGGGGCTTCTGTTATGGGAAGATCCGAGCCGGTTATTTCGATCCAACCCAGCGCCATTACGTCTGAGGCACGATCCATTTAATCTGATTTCAGCGTCAACACAACGACACGAGTATTAGAGCAAGGTTCAGCTCGGAGGGGGGTTACATTCGATTGGATAACAGATTATTCTCCAACCACGATATACCCTTGGCCGACCACATAAGCTCGGACTTGACGGGTCGGGTCGGATGCCGAGACTATAGTTGGACAGGCTGAGCCGAGTTGACGATCAGAGGCGCATACCCCGTTCGCTAAACATGGAAACTGCCACGACCAAACGTGGCTGGTAACTTCGCTCGCAGATGCGCACGATCCACCAGATACGCTGCGCAATCAGTAGATTGCGGGCAGTATCTCCATGATCCTAGAATCCCTCTGATCGTGCTGAGATTATCGGACTAAGACCGCCCCACAGGCAAGTATAAATAGCACACAACGCCATATATACAGGTACGTGAAATCAAGCTCTCTCCTCTACTCTCTACTTGACCCAGATTCTCTTGTCCTGACTTAGGCATTGGAGGGTCCCCCGGCTTAGCCAGGGTCACCTTTGCTCGTTTTCTTGGTGCAGGTTTCAGGGATGACACGTAAAGGGTGACGCGGAGAGGGGGCCGACCAGATTTTGTCATCAACATGGATCATAGCCTAAAATGAGCCCCTAATGTTTCGTGTCATCTTGTGGTGTGGTCCACTTGAGCTTTCAAAATGCTTCATTTTGGCTTATGATTAAAAATGAGCCGATATAAGATAAGACACATCATAGTGATACTTGTTTGGTCTCTTCATTCTGATGGCAACAAGTTGGATAGCAAATGGATATTTTAATGGCCTCTAGGGATTTTTATGATGGTGGGTATTCAATCATCACTGTTTCATATGATGTGGTACGCTTGAGATTTGAATTTGTTGCATTTTTTGGATCATAACCTAAAATGAGCCCCCCACAATTTCCATTGGTCTTTTTGTGTGGTCCGCCTGAGCTTCGAAAATGCTTCATTTGGGCCCCCCAAGAGTTTACTAGTACCTAGAAGGCTAGTGCCTGTTTGGGTGTGTTGATTTGGAACCCCTTGGATTTGAAATCCTCCTGTTGTGTTTAGCACCTTGGATTTATAATCTCCTCTTTTCCAAAAGTACCTATGCATAATATATTTACAATGGTAAATTTAATTACTAAATCAACGTTAATATGTCTAACTTTTGTAGGAATGTAATGTTTGACATAATGGTTATAAGTAGTCCATTGTAATATATACTTTGACTTAATGACACCATGGATTCGAGGGGATTTCAAATCCCATCGTTGTTTGGCACCATAATATAAGTCAGGGTTACACCTTGATCCATAACTCAAGTGGTAGATTGAGTGAAGGATACCTCGTTTTAACACTGAGGTCTTGACATCGATCCCTAGTGAGGGTGGCTAACAGTGAAGTGTCAACCCCCAACGGGGTGTACTAACAAGTTGACATAAAAAAGAAAAAAAAATGTTAGTTGGGATTTCAAATCTCCTCAAAGAGTAGGTTTGAAATCCAAGGTGAAAGATTGAATTATATGTAAAATCTTTCTAAGAGTTACATGTATAATATGTGTGTCGCTAGATTATTAATTTCTTGGGCACATGGTCTACTAATGATATCCTAAAATAATTAGATTATCAATTGCATCAGTATAATTACTCTAGTATGATGATCAACGCCATCTAAATATTATTAATATAAATCAATGATTAAAAATTGTTAGTTAGTCCCTCAGACATGATCTTGTGCTAGTGGCCCATATAAGAATTAGAATTTCATCATTTTCAGGCAAAATACATATTTCAACAGGCCTATTACAACCATTGTATCTAACGTTACATATGTTCACTAATTAGAGATATTAAAGTTGATTTAGTAATTAAGTTCAAATCCTTATAAATATGCCATGCATAATTATTTTTGAATAAAAGTTGATTCATAATCAAGGTGTGAAACACAATACGAAGATTTCAAATTCCGGTTCAAAATCCACTCTCTCAAACAAGCCATTAGGCAATTCGTGTCCTTGTCGACATTGGACACACAGGCCATGAATCCGTCTCTTCGTTTCCGGAATGGAATTAAGGAACATTTCCTCTGATGTCGGAGGACCAATTGCATCAAGGAAAGTAAGAGTTACTCAATCCAGTCCATTGCTTCATTTTGTCCCATCATAGATGGACCATGCCTAAAAAAGTGCCCTTGATAGAATGATAAGAGCTTTTTAATTTATGACCTTCAATACAGGGTTAAGAAAACAAATACAATGACAATTCCTGGGATCTTCATATCTTTTGGGGCATTCTCCATCTTGGGTAGGACTCAACAGACCAATCGATGGTCAGGAATCTCAGGATTACCGAACGAGGGGCCCAACTTTTCAGAACTAGCAACCCACGTAGACACAAATCCTCTGGCAGAATTATTGCAGGTCGAATCAGTGCACTCCAGTACTCCTGGGTCCCACTGGTTCTCCCGTATGGGTGTCGGAGCTGTCAAACGATTTGGTAGTCCGGGCGCCTACCAACCCAAACTCTTTTCAAATTCTTGCAGGGCATGTTGTAAATTCTGAAAGATCCAGAGGTAGGCTTTTAAACCATTTCAAAATACACCACTTCTTTGTAATTTCCATCCGTCCGAAATATCAAACCCATTTCCTTCCTGACTCTCTCTCATTTTTTTAAAAAATAGTCTCCTATGTTAGTTTAGTACCATTTTACAAGGTGATGAATATTTAAAAGTACACCTAGCATAGTTTTAATGCAACCCGGACCACCCTGTTGATGAAACTTAAACAAAACATTTCACTGAGAAGATAATATGAGCATCTGATTTTCCCGTACTGATTTGGACCACCAAGTATTTAACTTTTAATCGTCCATTAGATAGCTATTAATTGTTTAGTTTGGATTTATTGATGGGTGGGATTTTAGATAGATGCTGCATGTAGAAATGGGACCCACAATTTGTATGGTCTAAATAATAGTGCATCAATGCCACATGTGAGAAAGATAAGTCACCACCAGTTCTCAGATTACGCAAAAGACTAACATACAAGCTACAGATTTTTTATTTTTTATTATTTTTTTTATTTTTATTTTTTTTGAGCTAAAGCTGAAAGAAGAATACTCAACTTGCAAGTGCAAATGATAAGCGTCCAACACGATCCATTATAACACGTATGGAAGATCGGGACCGTTCATCGCATGAGACACACCGATGTCACACAATCTACCTTTTTATTACAATGTGTGCCAAAATCGATTATTAAATGTGGACCTTTAGTGTCCTTCTCACCGTCCTTTTTCGCACACCTATGGCCCACTTCCGGTTTGAATCAGGGTATATTCACGGTGGGACCCTTTTGATGAATTGCCACTATCCAATCCCACGTTGCCAAGTACGGCACGTGTGGCGCTTGCGTTTGGCGTTTGAAGATGGGCATACGCACGCATCAGCCTTAAAAGTGTAAAAAGCGCCGAATAGCTGGAAGATCTTATATCCGTCGATTTCTAACGGTCAGATATGATCGCAAACGGCTATCTGACGCCGTTAAAACCTTTCCCAGGCAGTCCTTGGCTTTTTAACGCGCTTTAACGGCATAAATATTTCTCCGTTTCTATTTCTCATTTAAAGACATACCATCTTTCTCTCCTCTCCGTCTTCACCAGTCTTCAGCATTTCTTCAGAAGCCGTGTCTGCTAGAAAATCATCGCCAGCTTCTAGAAACCTCCTTTCTCTTCTCTTGGATTCTTTTCCTCTCAGATCATCTCTCGACCGGACGGCTTTCGTTTCACCGTAAGTTTTCCTCCATTCCTCAGCCTCTTCTGCTCTTATGTCTGTCGTACATTCCGCAACTCCGTCGATCTTGCTTCATATTCCCGCAGCATTTCTTTTGATTTGGATTTAATATGCTGAAATCTTCATTCTTGAAATTACCGTCATGTTTTACTGCATTTTGTAGTAATTTTAATTTTAATTTTCCGTTGGAGGTTTTGATCTGATCAGTTCTTGAATCGGTGTTTCTCTTGCTTTACATTGAATAGATTTAGGTGAATCTTATCCGTTTCATCTTGTGGGCTTTTGGATGGTGCTCGGTTTGGGTGTCGGATCTATTTCTGTTTTTAGTTTTGAGGATTTGACGACCTTTTGAACTTCGATTCTGGATAATTTTACTGTCTGAATGTGACGGCATTTTTGTTATAATTATCTTCTTTTGAGGATTCTTGATTCTCCTGATTTTTTTTTTCGGCGCATATCGGCTGTTCGATCTTATGGTGGATATTTGGTTGCTCGGTTAAATCTCAGTTCTGGAATTACGGTATTTGTTTTACTGAATTTGTGTATTGTTATTATTCTTTTTTAGTGAAGAGTTTCTTACTTGATAGTTCTGGAATTGCTGCTATCTTTTTATTCTGTGGGTTCTTCTTTTTTTTCCCCTTCTTTCCTTCTCTATTGGTGGCTTCTGATGGTTTGATATTGAGGAATTTCACTCAGATGCTTGTTAAGAGCTTCTGATCATCGGACTCGATCTAGGATTTTTGGGGTTTTTTGAATTGTAGGGTTTGTACTACTTTATTTGACATTTTTGGAGTTTTATTTGTTCCAATTGTCCTTTATTGATAATTTTCTGTGTTGTTTTTATATGTTATGGTTCTGGTGTTGCAAATGTGAGGTTTTTAGGCCCTTCATTCTGGAACTTTCTTGTCTCAATTTTGCTGCATTTAGGTAATTCTCAATTCTGATGAAGGCTTTCATTTAATATTTTTCTATTCAGTGCCCTTTTGTTTTTGGGCAGATCCCATTTGTTTTTCTCGTTGGTTATTGTATGATGCTAAGTTAGAGGTAATGTAAAAACCTAGAGTTTCAAGGAGATGTTTGACATTTTGGGAATTTGATTTGAAATTTGCAAGGTCTTGGTTCAGTTTTTAGGCAATTGGGTCAATCCCAAACCTACACGCTTCACGTGTGTGCAGAAGAAAAGGCCCAGTTTTCTTTTTTAGCTTGTTTTTTTATTTCCTTTCTTTCATATTGGTATGTTAGGAAAATGTCTCTATGTTAGGAAATAAGAGATCTTTATGTTTAAGGGTTTTCTTATTTTAGAGATCTTGGCTAGCAAGGAATTCTATTTTCATATTCCTTAATATCAGTTAGAGATTTTCTCAAGGAGGAAAGCGTATAAACACTCATTATAAATTAGGCACAGGCATTATGGAATTAGGCAGTTGATTGATATTTTTTTCTGAGCAAGTTCTCTTGTTTCTCTACGGTAGTATGTTGATGGAGCGGTGATGACCTCTAGTACAAGACTTAGATGACTATTCAGCATAGTCTTTGTATCTTTTCTCCTGTGTGATTTGAACTTTAAATCTGGTATGCTGAACTTCATTACAATGAGTTTCTTCGTTGACTCTGTCTTGCGAATTATCAAAATCTACTATAATGAAAAGTGAAACCTTGTATTTTGTGTTTAACTATTTCTTTTTTTGTTGTTGTTTGAAAAAATCACATCTCTTTTTCGATCATTTCAATTGTCATTACGATTTATTTGGTGACTTTATTAGTCCATGAAATCGTTGCATTATTTATTATATCAGAGCAAGTTTTTCTCTTAGGAATTTTTTGCTCTTTTATTTTTCTCCTCTTCCCCATCCTCTTTCCACAAATTCTATCCCAATATTCAACCCAAACCTACCCTCAATTCCCTAGACTAGCCTGTTATTTCAGCCCTTCACCACATACTATATACAACCTCCATCTCACCTTAAGCCCCATTTCTATCTCAAACAATACCAAAGCCTGCCCACATTCAATCAGTAAACAACCCGTAATCTATCATACACCCAACCTTTCCAAAACCTTCTTCCCATTCCCCATATAAAAGAAACCATCAAACTCAACCCTACCAAAACTTTTTGCATTCCAAAAAAGTAAAAATAAAAAAATCTAGCCCCAATCATCCTTTTCTTCCTTTCTAAAAAAAGAAAAAAAGCACCCAAAAGCTATTCTTGCATATTTTGTATAGATTTGACGTCATATAAACATTCGAAGGTGGGGGACTTCTAATCGTGGGATGACTATTGAACTTCAAGATGGGATTATATCGCCCTTGCAGTATGTGGTCCATTTGATCACAAAACAATTGGACGATATGGAGGCTCTTTCACAACCAAAGTAGATACTCTGGAAGGATGAAGTACTATTCTTGAAGAAGCAAGAAAGGTAATCTATCTAGACTGTCAAACATCTATGGATGGCCTTCAGGGAGACTTGGAATCTAGGAATAGATGTCCCAAGCCACCTTGGCTGAAATTATGAGTCGGGCTATATGATCCAACAATATCACTATCCGCAACCAGACTTGGAATCTTGGAATGGATGTCCCAAGGCACCTTGGCTGAAATTATGAGTTGGGCTATATGATCCAACAATATCGCTATCCGCAACCAGAAACAAGAGGAATGGTCAATTCCCAATTAGACTATCCAAATTATCCTGAAGGAGGGCAGCATGCTCACCCTACGGATCCCGCTAAGCATGTCAAAATTGAGATTCTGGATTGATGGTGATATGGATTTTTGAGGTTTTTAATGACTGGTTAGAGTCAATATAGTGATATTTCTACTAGTACAAAATGAAAGAAACATATCGCTAGGGGCAACTAGAAACAAGGGGAAGGAACAACATCTAATTGAACTCTTCACGCTAACCATGTCAAAATTGAAATCCGGATTATGATGGTAATACGGATTTTTCGAGATTTTTAATTACTGGTTAGAGTCAATATAGTGGTATTTCCGCTGGTAGAAAATGAAAGAGACCAATCACTACGAGCAACTAGAAACAAGGTGGAACGAACAACATCTAATTGAACTCTTCACGCTAACCATGTCAAAATTGAAATCCGGATTATGATGGTAATACGGATTTTTCGAGATTTTTAATTACTGGTTAGAGTCAATATAGTGGTATTTCCGCTGGTAGAAAATGAAAGAGACCAATCACTACGAGCAACTAGAAACAAGGGGGACGAACAACCTGTAATCCGACTATTCAGATTATCCCAAAGGAGGGCGTCATGTTTACATTGTGTATCCTACCAAGCATGTCAAAATCGAGATTTTGGATTACGATAGTAATTTGGATCTCGAGGTTTTCAATGACTGGTTAGAGTCAATGTAGTGATATTTTTGCTGGTATGAAATGTTATTTCCGTTTGTACAAAATGAAAGAAACTGATCACTACGGGCAACTAGAAACAAGAGGAACAAGCAACCTCTAACTGGACTATCCAAATTATCCCAAAGGAGGGCGTCATGTTTACATTGCATATCACGCTAAGCATGTCAAAATCGAGATTTTGGATTATGATAGTAACTTGGATCTTGAGGTTTTCAATGGCTGGTTATAAGAGTCAATGAAGTGATATTTCTATTGGTACAAAATGGTATTTGCGCTGGTACAAAATGAAAGAGACCAATCTCTATGGGCAATTAGAAATAAGAGGAACGAACAACCTCTAAACGGACTATCCAAATTAGGAGGGCATTATGTTTACATTGTGTATCCCGCCAAGTATGTCAAAATTGAGATTTTGGATTATGATAGTAATCTGGATCTCGAGGTTTTCATTGACTAGTTGGAGTCAATGAAGTGATATTTCTGTTGGTACGAAATGGAAGAAGCTGTGAAGTTATGTTTTACTGTCTTGAAACTTAAGGGTGCCGCCCAAAACGTGCCGCCCAAAATTGGTGCTATGCTATTGAAAAAGACATGTAGCGACTCTTGTAGGCAATTAGGAGGTAATGAAAGTAAGATTGAAGTAGAGGTTTTTGCCGCTGGATTATGAGACAACTTCTTTAGGGAGTTCCTCATATCGTGGCAAGACAACTTGAATGTGAAGGAATACAAACTATGTTTTTATGGATAGTGGTGATTCGTTGTGGCTTGAAGAGATGGGGAAGTAACAATTGAAGCATTATTGCAATGGACTATGGTTTAACATTGAAAGAGAACTAGTGACTATTCGACTTACATTGCGGGTCTTAACATTGTGGACAAAGTGCACCAGATGGCCTAAAAAGTGCATGAGTAGAAGTTGGTGACAAGATGCAATAACCCTCAAGACGCATTCACTTGGCCTACTGATGCCCTACTGATAACAACTCCACAATGTGTCAGTCATGCCCTTAGGTAGCTTTCCTCGGGATTACAAAATTAACTAGAACACTGCCTCTAATCTTCTTTTTCGAAACTTTGGCAGAAAGAAAAAAGTCTATTTGGTAGCTCCGTCAACCAAAACTTATTTTAAGTGCTGGAATTGTGGACATTATGTGATGGAGTGTCCCTTTCGTAATCTCCTCTTTTACGAGGGACAAGAGGGTAAATGTTACAAAAAGGACTTCGTTAAAGACCATATGGAAGGTGAGCATGAAAGCAATCTAAAAGGTGATGATTAAGAACCCAAGGAAGGCATAGATGGCCTAAGGAAAATAAGCATTGCTAGTGGTCTAAAAGATTCTGATGGCACGAAGAGAAGAGGCCTAAAAAGACTAGTTGAGAATCAATTTCTTTCATACACGAGTGTTACATTGTGGGAAGGCTGTCAAGGTCATTATTAACAAAGGAAGTAGTATAAACATGGCATCGCAAAACATGGTGGGCAAGTTGGAGTTGAAAATTATAAAACTTCCCAAGTTGTACAAGATTGGTTGGGTGAATGAGACATTCATCCTTGTGACGACCAGTATGAACATGGCCTTGCAAAGCATGGTGGACAAGTTGGATTTGAAGATTAAAAAACATTTCCAGTTGTATAGGATTGCGTGGTGACATATTCATCTACGTGACCAAGGAGTGCTTAGTGAACATAACGTGGCCTCGCAAAGCATGGTGGACAAGTTGAAGTTGGAAGTTGAAGACTCAAAAGCATCTTAGCCATACAAGCCATATAAGATTATATGGGTAAATAACACATTCGTCCTTGTGACCAAGCAGTGCTTAGTGAAATTCTCCTCAGGTTATTAGAAAGAATCACTTTGATGTAACATTATTCCAATGAAAGTCATAGAGATGTTGCTGGTGTTAGTGCATGTACGAAAGAGGTGTATCTCATAAGGATTAGTTCATGTTCAGCTTCATGTTTGAAGGAAAGCCCATCTCTGTCATAACCCTATGAGAGATGGTGAGTTCGAAGAGGCAAAATCGGTTTCCACAGTGTTGAGTGTGGTCTCATTCATGGAAGAAAGTCAAGAATAGGGAAATCATGTATGCTTTGGTAGGATGTGAATTCAAAACCGATCCGATTGGTGAAGGTTTTGTTCAACCACCTGAGATTCAGGACATTTTGTCCTAATTGTATGATTTGGTCTCTAACGACTACCTAGTGAGCTTTCCACCCATGCATGACATTCAACATGCAATTGATTGGCATACGGAGTGCCATTGCCAAATCTCCCAGTTTATCGAATGAACCGGATAGAGCATGCAACGTCGACAGGTGAAGGAATCGTTGACCAAGGGTTTCATTTATAATAACCTCAGCCTGTGTGCCATGCCAGCATTGTTGACGCTAAAGATGGATCATAGTTGGCAGATGTGTGTTGACAGCTGTGTCATCAACAAGATAATGGTAAAGTATTGTTTTCCAATTCCAAGCCTAAATGGCATGTTGGGCTTGATGATGTTACAATTTTTTCGAATACCAATTTGCAAAGTGGGTATCACCATATAAGATTTTATCTTGGGGATGAATGGAAGATTTCTTTTAGAACAAAGGATGGATTATATAAGTGGCTAGTCATGCCTTTTTGCTTGACAAATGCACCTAATTACGTTCATGCAGGTGATGACACAAATTCTACTATCATTTATAGGCAAGTCCTATTTCATGTACTTTGATGACATCCCCATTTATAGTTGTGCACGAGAAGATCATTTGAATCCATCTTTTCCAAGTGATGAGAGTATTACGCCATGAGTTCCAACCTGGTCTTTTTGCTGTTTGTTATTTCATCAGAAAGTGTGAGGGGTGATCCTGAAAAGATATGGGCATTGTCGATTGACCTACTCTGACAAATATTCACGTGTTCCACAGTTTTCACGAACTAGCAACGTTTTATCGAAGGTTTATCCATAACTTTAGTGCCATTATGGTGCCTGTTACTAAATGTATGAATCTCAGTTCATTTGAGTGGACCAAAAGAACAACAAAGGTAATTTAAAAAATCAAGTGAAAAATGACGAAAGCTCCAATTCTTAGGTTTCATAATTTTGAGATGGTGCTCGAGGTTACTTGCGATGCATCCCACATAGGCATAGAAGGCGCCCTTAGTCAATAAGGACATTTGGTGGCATTCTTCAATGAAAAACTCAACGAGGCATGAAAGAAGTATATATGATGTGGAGTTGTGCGCTGTTGTACAGGCTTTAAAACATTGACATCATTACTTCATTCATCAGGAGTTTGTTCTATATTATGATCATGAAGCATTATGTTATATTTGAATTCCCAAAAGAAATTGAGCATAAGGCATGAAAGAAGTATATATGACGTGGAGTTTTGTGTTATTGTGCAGGCCTTAAAACATTGGCATCATTACCTCATTCATCAGGATTTTGTGCTACATTTTGATAATGACACATTACATTATTTGAATTCCCAAAAGAAATTGAGTACAAGGCATGAAAGAAGTATATGTGACTTGAAGTCTTATGCCATTTTACATGCCTTAAAACATTGACATTATTACCTTATTCATTGAGAGTTTGTGCTGTAATCTAATCATGAGGCATTACGTTATTTGAATTCCCAGAAGAAATTGAGCATAAAACAATGCTAAGTGGAGTGCTTCTTTTTAAGAGTTCACATTCAACTTGAAGCTTCAACTCATTGTAAATAAGGTAGCAAATGCCCTCAGTTGAAAATCACATTTATTGTCTGCCTTATTAGCCTACTATGTTATTCAGTTCGAGGAACTTAAAAAGACACTATGCAGTAAATAATGATTTTGGAAAGCTATTTTCAAATCTCTTTGTAAGTACCCACGATATAGCCTCCACGATGGGGGTATTTTATGATTTGATGTTGTCTGCCAAAAAACTCATTAAAAGAGCTTGTGATATAAGATTTTCATTTTGGTGGCCTTGGTAGTCACTTTGGAATCAACAAAACAATAGCCTTGGTTGAGAATCATTTCTATTGGCCGGGTTTGAAGAAAGAGGTTGGAATTGTCATTTGATAGTGTTGAGTGTGTTAGCTAGCAAAGGTAGCAAGTAGAGTACTAGTCTTTTATACTCATTGCTTGTGCCAAATATTCCATATGAAGACATCAATATGGGTTTTGTCCTTAGATTACGTAAGACTCAACGTGGCTATGACTTTGATTATATTGTGGTCGACGGCGGGTCTTCTAAAATGACTCGTTTCATTCTTTATAAAAAGACATCGGATGCTCTACACATTGCCGATATTTTCTACAACGAGGTGGTTCGTCTACATGGTGTTCCCAAGACAATTGTATCTGACTTTGTTGTTAAGTTTATTGTGGAAACTAAAAGTTCTCAAGTGCTTATCATCTACAAATATATGGACATATTGGGGTAGTCAACCTGCAATGGTTATGACTCTAATTATATTGTGGTTGACGGGTTTTCTAAGATGGCTCATTTCATCCCTTACAAGAAGACATCGGATGCTCTACACATTGCTGATATTTTCTTCAAAGAGTTGGTTCGTCTACATGGTGTTTCCATGAAATTTGTATCTGATCGTGATGTGTTTAGCATGGAAACCAAATAAAAGTTTTCAATTGCTTATCATCTACAAAAAGATGGACATATTGGGTTAGTCAACCTACAACCTTGGGAATCTACTTCTATATTTGGTTGGTGATCACATTAGTTCATCGGACATTGTGTTATCACAAACTGAGTTTGCCTATAACAAATTAGTTCATCTACATGGTGTTTCCATGACAATTGTAACTGATCGTGATGTGTTTAGCATGGAAACCAAATAAAAGTTTTCAAGTGCTTATCATCTACAAAAAGATGGACATATTAGGGTAGTCAACCTACAACCTTGGGAATCTACTACTATATTTGGTTGGTGATCACATTAGTTCATCAAACATCGTGTTATCACAAACTGGGTTTGCCTATAACAAATTTGTGAACTGCACTTCGCGGGGCTCTCTCTTTTCAACATTATGTTTGTATGTAGCCTTAATAGCCTATCGATTTAGTCCCACTCTCTATTGTGACTTGATCAAGCTAGGATGTCAACGCTTTGGCACAACATATTAAGGAGATACATGAAGAAATCAAATGGAAGACCACCCTTAAAAATGAAAATTACAAGGGGCATGCAGATTTTTGATGGCATTTGGCATAATTTCAAGAAGCAGGTAGGTCATGGTGGGGCTTAAACTTGAGAGGTTTACACCAGATTCTTACTCCAAGCTCCACTTTAAAATGGTGGGTCCTTATCGTATTTTAAAGAACTTAGGTGATAATGCATGCCTGATCAAGCCTCCACTCGAAATAATGCATGCAGATTTTCGATGGCATTTGGCACAATTTCAAGAAGCAGGTAGGTCATGGTGGGGCTTAAACCTGAGAGGTTTACACCAGAATCTTACTCCAAGCTCCACTTTAAAATGGTGGGTCCTTATCGTATTTTAAAGAACCTAGGTGATAATGCATGCCTGATCAAGCCTCCACTCGAAATAAAGATCAACCTCATTTTCAATGTTGAAGACCTTACAATTTATCTGGGATATCATGGAGATGATCGCACGGAAGAACATAAGGTACTCAAATGGAAGACCACCCTTAGAAATGAAAATTGTAAGGGGCGTGCACATGTTCGATGGCATTTTGCACAATTTCGAGAAGTGGATGTGAAAATTGCAAGGGACTTGCACATGTTTGATGGAATTTTCCACAATTTCGAGAAGCAGATTTGAAAATTGCAAGGGGCGTGCATATGTTCGATGGCATTTTGCACAATTTTGAGAAGTAGATAGGTTATGGTGGGGATCAAGCCTGAGAGGTTTCCACCAGACTCTTACTCCAAGCTCCACTTTAAAAAGGCAAGTCCTTATCGTATTTTAAAGAAGTCCTTATCGTATTTGAAAATTGCAAGGGGCGTGCATATGTTCAATGGCATTTTGCACAATTTTGAGAAGTAGATAGGTTATGGTGGGGATCAAGCCTGAGAGGTTTCCACCAGACTCTTACTCCAAGCTCCACTTTAAAAAGGAAAGTCCTTATCGTATTTTAAAGAAGTTAGGGGATAATGCATGCCTAATCAAGCTTCCACCCGAAATGAAGATCAACCTAATTTTCAATGTTGAAGACCTTACAGTTTATCTTGGATATCATGAAGATGAGAGCATTGAATAACGAGCTATCTAGATGCTCGAGGTACCATGCTAGTTTGAAGAAATCGTAGAAGATGTGTTGGACAATCAGATAATTTCCACACTCCAAGAAGACCTTATAGTTTATCTTAGATATCTTGAAGATGAGAGCATGGAAGAATGAGCTATCCATACTCTCATATTTTTAAGAAGCTAGGTGATAATGCATGCGTGATTGAGCTTCCACTCGAAATGAAAACCAGCCTCATTTTCAATGTTGAAGACCTTACAGTTTTATTTTGGATGTCATGAAGATGAGAGCATGAAGAATGAGTTATCTAGATACCTGAGGTACCATGCCAGTTTGAAGAAATCGTAGAAGATGTGTTGGACAATCAAATAATTTCCACACACCACGAAGACCTTACGATATTATCTTGGATATCATGAAGATGAGAGCATGGAAGAATGAGCTGTCCAGATACTTGAGGTACTCCGTGCTAGTTTGATGAAGTCATTGAAGACATGTTGGACAATGAGATAGTTTCCAAACACTAAGGAGGGTATAAGAAGTTTCTCATTAAGTGGAAGAGCTGACCGAGATCAGACAACATGTGGATCTCAATAGACAATTTGAAGCACATCAACTTAGAGCCATATGAGGAATGCACTGCTGTTAACTTCGGAGCCTAGTTTTTTCCAAGTCGAAGGAGGGAATTGACGCAATTGCACCACATCCCACACACGTTGGATAACGAGATAGTTTCCACACACCAAGGAGCGTATAGGAAGTTTCTCGTTAAGTGGAAGAGCTGACCAAGATCCGACAACATGTGGATCTCAATAGATAATTTGAAGCACATCGACTTAGAGCCATATGAGGAATGCATTGCTGTTAACTTCGAAGCCTAGTTTTTTCCAAGTCGAAAGGGGGAATTGATGCAATTGCACCACGTCCCACACATGTTGGACAATGAGATAGTTTCCACACACTAAGGAGCGTATAAGAAGTTTCTCGTTAAGTGGAAGAGCTAACCGAGATCCAACAACATGTGGATCTCAATAGACAATTTGAAGTGCATCAACCCAACGTCGTATGAGAAATGCATAGCCATTAACTTGGCGGAGTCTAGTTTTTTCCAAGCCGAAGTGGGAAATTGATGCAATCGCACCACATCCCAGACATACACGCTCCCCATGTGTGCACAAGAAAAATGCCCAATTTCCTTTATTTTATTTTATTTTTTATTTTTCCTTTGTCTCTTATGATTCCCTTCTCTTATCTCTACATTAGGAAAATATCTCTATGCTAAGAAATAAGTATTATTAGATTTTCATGTTTAAGGGTATTCTTATTTTAGATATCTTAGCTAGCAAGGAATTCTCTTTTTAGATTCCTTATAGATTATGATAGAGATTTTCTCAAGTAGAAAACGTTGTTAAGACTCATTATAAATAAGGCATAGGCCCAACGGAATAGGACCGTTGAATGATATTTTCTTTGAGCAAGTTCTCATGTTTCTTTATGGGAGTATCAGTGTTCGCAATATCGGTATCGCACAATGTATTGCACCTTTGGGATACATATACATATCGGTTATCGCATGAGATATATCGTTTGTATTGCATAATTTATCGCACTTTTTGGGAAACATGTGGAAACATTGGGAAAATGATTGAGTTTTTCAATGAAACTTAAGGTATTGTTAAAAAAGATCTTAATACACACTTTTAAATCTTTACGTATAAAAAAAAAGTGCACACAATAGGTTTACTTTTGTGTGCACTCGAGCTTTGTGAGCGTCATCGAAAACTTTTGTGGCCCTTAGAGGTTTTTAATGGTGGGTGTCACTCTCTCCACTTTTTTTTTTCTAATTTTTTGGTGGGGGTCCACTCGAGCTTTGGATCTGAATCATTCTTTGGCTCATGACCTAAGATGGTCTCTCAAAATGGATGGACGGTGTGGATACAAAACATACATCATGGTGGGACCCACAGAACTTGGTGACGTCACTTTAGTAGCGAGTTTGGCGACTCAACCCGTCAGTAGTGAATCTGCACCCGATAAAAAAGGGCTCTAAAGCCATTTTTTTTTTTACTGCAGAGACCCTGAAATCCTTAATTCTCCCCCAAATCTCTAGATTTCTCTGGATTTTTTTCGCATTTTCTTCCTAAATCAATTCCGTTTTCAAGTAACAATCTAATCGAAGAAAGAAAAAAGGGAATCTAGATTTTCTTTACACTAACCTACCAATGGTGAGCTTCGATTCGAATGGCCCACCAAATGTAGCGTCCAATCAGGACAATCTATTCTACATGTATGGAAATCCACCCTATTGAAAGTTTCCCTCTCTTTTTTTTCTCCGATTTTTTCGGAATATTTCTTCCGATGTGTTTCATATCGTTGGACTGCGTTTTGTATCGTTGGACTGCGATCCTGATAATATCGGCCGATAGTATCGATATTGCGAACACTGGGTAGTATAAGACTCGAGGATTGTTGAGCATGCTCCCAGTTATTGCATCTATTTTCTTATGTTATTTGAGCTTTCAATCTGGTATGCTGAACTTCATTACCGCTAGCTTCTTCCTTGATCTTAGTTGCATTAAGTTTCTAGGATTTTAAAATTCTTTTATGGTTTCTGAAATTTGGATGCTTTCAACACATGATTTGTAGTATATATATATATATATATATATATATATATATATATATATATATATATATATATATATATATATAGATAGATAGATAGTTTGATTTGAAATTTTAGGGTTTGTGGCATTTGAAATTCTATGGTTTGTGGTTGCAGCGAGCTTGGATAATTTTGGAATTCTGTAAGCTATGGATTACTCTCAGTTGCAGCAACAAAAGAAGGGAATGGTCTCTCTTTCACCTTCTCAGACTCCACGATCGAGTGACAAATCCATAAGAGAGATGCGATCAGGTGATGGAAATTCAAATAATAGTAGGCATGATAAAGAGAAAGGAGTGAATGTTCAGGTCCTTCTCCGATGCAGGTGAGATTTGCTGATCGTTTACCCGAGTTCTAGTGATTGCTTGAGTTTGTGCTTCAATTTTGATGGTAATTTTCTTTTTCTTTTCTCTTCATTTCCTTTTGCATTTTGTGGGAATTGTTTTAGGCCATTAAGCGAGGATGAGTTGAGGGTGAACACACCTGTTGTCATTTCTTGCAATGAGCATAGGCGGGAAGTTTCTGCAATTCAAAACATAGCTAACAAGCAGATTGATAGAACCTTTGCCTTCGACAGGGTTTGAATTCCTTTTCTTTTAAGACCTTTGCTTTTATCTTTATACAGGGCTAGAATCAAAATTTCCATTAATCACTAATAGATTCTCTTTTCAAATAATCTTTGCATAGGTCTTTGGGCCAACATCCCAACAGAAGGATTTGTATGATCTAGCGGTCTCTCCTATTGTAAATGAAGTTCTCGAGGGCTATAACTGCACCATTTTCGCATATGGCCAAACAGGCACAGGGAAAACTTACACGATGGAAGGAGGGGGAAAGAAAACAAAGGTTTTCATCTGGTTTATAAATGAATATGTTCATGAACTTTCAATGATCTGGACACCCGGTTATCAAATAAAACTCAGAACTCAATCTTGCAGGATTGCTTAACAAGTTTTGGGGTGTGTTTGGCACCCCTGATAAGCAGCAGAATCACTGGTTCCTGATACTTTTCCTGATTGAAATGGCGCCCCTGATAAGCAGGAGAATCACTGATTCCTGACACTTTTTCTGATTGAAAATGTTTCTGGTCAGACTAGAAACTTATTCTATCACATAAAGCATGATTATGCATAATCTAATATCTGTCCAAGCACAACGTAAATAGTTTTTTTTTTTTTCCCACTTTTTGGTTTTTTTCCATCTTTCCTTTTGTTTTCTGATTGTGGTGGTTTTGCAGAATGGGGAATTTCCGAGTGATGCAGGTGTTATTCCGAGAGCCGTTCGACAAATTTTTGATATACTTGAAGCACAGGATGCTGAGTACAGCATGAAAGTTACATTTCTGGAGCTATACAACGAAGAGATAACAGATCTTTTGGCACTGGAGGAATGTTCGAGATTCGTAGATGACAAGTCAAAGAAACCCATAGCCCTTATGGAAGATGGCAAAGGTGGTGTTTTTGTGAGAGGCCTGGAAGAGGAGATAGTTACAACGGCTAATGAAATTTATAAGATCTTGGATAAAGGTTCTTCCAAACGGCGTACTGCAGAAACCCTTCTTAACAAGCAAAGTAGCCGCTCTCATTCTATATTTTCTATCACTATTCACATTAAGGAGTGTACACCAGAGGGTGAAGAGCTTATCAAATGCGGAAAACTTAACCTTGTCGACCTTGCTGGTTCTGAGAACATTTCACGTTCGGGTGCTAGAGAGGTATCATCCCACCTTTTATCATGTTTCATTTTGATACTGAAGAAAATGTCTTATTGTAGTTACATATGCTGATGATTGGTGTGCCTACTGAAGTGTATTTATATTGTACACTGCTAAGCATATGTAAATGTATTATACTATGTGATGGGTACTGTTAGAATGCCTTTTGTAGTGTATGTATTTATATTGTACACTTGTAAGCATGTATGTAAAATGCATTATCCCATGTAAAATGAGCCTTTTGTAGAGTCAGAGAAGTTTTTAGTTTTTAGAGTTTTTTTTTTTTTTGGTTTTAAATTAATACCACAAATTGCCAAGTCCTAGTGTTAAATACCATATTGGGATTTCTGATTAAACTAATATTTGGCATTTATTTATATTAAATTCTTATCTTGCAAATTGTTATGGATATGCTCTCTGGATTTGGTTGCAGGGTAGAGCAAGGGAAGCAGGAGAGATCAATAAAAGCTTGCTTACACTTGGTCGTGTCATTAATGCACTTGTTGAGCATTCTGGTCATATTCCATACAGGTGTGAATCAGTGGCAGTTGATTGGTTTCCAATTGTTGTCTTGATAATGTGGGTGTGAGAAAATGATGATTTCCTTGGTACAACAGGGATAGCAAATTGACGAGGTTGCTGAGGGATTCCCTGGGAGGAAAAACAAAGACATGCATAATTGCAACCATATCACCTTCCATACACTGCTTGGAAGAGACACTCAGCACTCTAGATTATGCACACCGTGCAAAAAATATCAAGAATAAGCCAGAGGTCAGTAATGGGGACTGGTTAATGCCATTTGTCCACTATCTTTGAAGTCAAACATTATTTTGAAGGGTTTTTTTTTTTTTTTTTTTTTTTAAATAATATTTGCAGGTTAATCAGAAGATGATGAAATCAGCATTGATCAAGGATCTTTATTCTGAAATTGATCGTCTTAAACAAGGTTGCTAATGCCTACTATTTTGGATCTCGATTGTCAATTTAAGTAAAATATGATTTTGACATCAATTTCATCCTCCCGTCAAACAATTGGATGCTTGATGTCAATCTAATTAGATTAAAATTTGCATCTGATGGATACAATTGCTCATTATGTTTCTGAACCCAACCAGAGGTTTATGCTGCAAGAGAGAAGAACGGCATCTATATTCCACGAGATCGTTACCTGCATGAAGAAGCTGAGAAGAAGGTTGGGCTCTAAATAATCCAATCTGTTGTGAATATCTATTCTTTGGAACAGAAATGAATTGGTGTTTTTTGATCAAGCTTTTTTATTTTTTCCTCTCTTTGTCCAGGCCATGGTGGAAAAAATTGAGCGCATAGAACTTGACTCAGAATCCAAGGACAAGGTACATCCTGCATCTCCATTTAGTTGGTTCCTTGCAGATCATTTCATTTCTCTATTTTCAATGTCTGACTACATAGTTGCATGTGGCATGCAGCAACTCATTGGGCTTCAAGAACTTTATGATTCTCAGCAGCAGTTGATTGCAGATTTAAGTGACAAACTCGAAAAGACTCAGGTATAACTACAGGGATAACCATGTTTAAGACCTGACCTGTACACTGAGCAATGTCCAAATTCTGATCTATGTGCTAATTATGTTACTTGAATGTAAGAAATTATCTCTATTTCGCATTTGCTGCAGAGAAAACTCGAGGACACTGAACATGCATTATGTGACCTTGAAGAAAGATATAGACAAGCAAACTCCACTATTAAAGAAAAGGAATACCTGATTGCTAATCTCCTTAGATCAGGTGAGCGAAGTCTGTCATATCCATTTAGCAAGTTCATCAGTTCCATTAATATCTGCTGTGTTGGGAGTTGGGACATGCCTGTTGAGTGAGAATGCCTTGAGGTGGCATTTGGGACACACCTATTGATGCCTTGAGAGGTGGTATCTGGGACGTGAGAATGCCTTGAGGTGGCATTTGGGACACACCTATTGATGCCTTGAGAGGTGGTATCTGGGACAAAATTTTCTATACATTATCTTCCCTTTTCCTTGTATTGTCTGCATAATAAGCTTGAGCACATGTAGAAATATTTGGGACATACCTGTTAAGTGAGAGCTCCTCAAGGTGGCATTTGACACCTATTGATGCTATGAGAGGTGGTACCTATTGATGCTATGAGAGGTGGTATTGGGGGAAGTCATATGTTTTTCGCTCATATTACATGCACAATAAGCTTGAGCTTATGTAGAATATTTTAGGGTGCATTTGGAATTTCCTGTTCTCACACATGATTCACTATCATCAAAACACATGTGAGGTGTGTTTAGTGCCTTCCCAACTGCTAATTGCAAGTTTGCTCGGGAGTCCCTCAGAAACACAAAGTTGTTTCTATATCCAAATGCAAGTATTGATACTTTTATTATAATTTTTTAAACACACGTTATACTAAAGAAATGTATGTATATTTGTATTGTAGCATAGCTTATTAAAAAATAACTGTACAGATGTATTTGTGCAATATTGGTTCTTTTTGTTGCTAATTTTGATACTCATTTCACATATTTGCATCTTGGTTATTATTTATGTGACTTGAAACTAAAAATATTTATTTTTCTGCAATTTTTTTTTTTTTTTTTCCCTTTTCTTGATAGCTGTGAGATGATAGTTTGTTGTTCTTTCAGAGAAAGCACTCATTGAGCGTGCATTTGAGCTTCGTTCAGAGCTAGAGAATGCAGCATCAGATGTATCCGGCTTGTTTGCTAAAATTGGTTTGTATCTGTGATTTTGAGGAACCATTTGTTTTGGGCATTTAATTGCATGACAGACAAGGTACAATAATTCATTACTGCCAGTGATTCTGCTATCTTTGATGTTCAGAGCGTAAAGACAAAATAGAAGATGGAAACAAGACTCTTGTCCATAAATTCCAGTCTCAATTAACTCAGCAGCTAGAGCTCTTGCATAAGACCGTTGCTGCTTCCGTAATGCAACAGGAGCAACAACTGAAAGGAATGGAGGAAGATATGCATTCCTTTGTCTCTACAAAGGCTGAGGTAGAGTGTGATATCTGTGAAAGCAAACCGATGCCATTTTCTGTGCCTATATAATCCATTCTCAGTAACTGTATCTGGTGACCTGTTTGTCCATAGGCTACTGAAGAACTTAGAGAAAGGGTAGGAAAGTTGAAAACCATGTATGGCTCTGGGATCAGAGCATTGGATGACTTGGCTGGAGAACTTGATGGGAATTCGAGGTCAACTTTTGAAAATCTTAATTCCGAAGTATCAATGCACTCATTGGCTCTTGAGGATGTAAGCTTATCTTTACTCCTGTTTAAGTGGATCTTTGTTTCCTTTCTCTTTTTGCTGTTTTAACCTTATTTTCCCGTGACACAGCTTTTCAAAACAATTGCTTTGGAAGCCGATGTGATATTGAATGAACTTCAAAGTAGCTTGTCTAATCAACAAGAGAAACTGGCTTCATATGCAAAGCAGCAGCGGAAGGTCAGAAACTAAAAGAATATTGGCAATTGGCATTTCCTTTTCTTTTTCATGATCTGCAATCCCTTTTTTCAGGGTATTTCTAATAAAACAGCTTCCTTTATGACAGGGACACTATAGAGCCGTGGAGACGACTCGATCTATTTCAAAAATTACTGTGAACTTCTTCAAGACTCTGGACATGCATGCATCCAAATTGAGCCATATTGTTGAAGAGACACAAACTCTCCATGACCAGAAATTGTGTGAACTTGAAAAGAAGTTTGAGGTGGTTCCCATTTTCCAATTCAAACCATTGGGTTCACATTAGAAGAATATTAACCGTATGATCTTCTCATCTTGCCAAACCTTTTCAATCTAATCCTCACTTCATATTGCAGGAGTGTTCTGCTAATGAAGAAAGGCAACTGTTGCAAAAAGTGGCTGAGATGCTTGCAAGTTCAAGTGCTAGGAAGAAAAAACTGGTATGCGTCCTTGTTTTTCTTATTAACGTAAATCACATGCAACTGCAATTACCACTAGGCCTTGAAATCTTATCTTTTGGAATTATATATTGAAATAATTGATGAAACTCTTATCCTGTAGCTTACTCTTAATCCATAAATGCCTCCATTATGTGACATAGCAGAGTATGAAATTAAGGAAAAAAAAAAGAAAAAGAAGAGGGTATAATGTCATAAAACAACTCTTATATATATATATATATATATATATATATATATAAAACTGTAAATGTTAGTAATGTAACAAAAAATAAACATATCCAACTAATGCATGGTATCGCTAAGAATCTTTGGATGCACAAGGTTTAAAATTGGTGTATATTGGGTATTGTATTTTCAACCCTGATACAGCTCCCCCTATCACCATGTACTGTCTTGGGCCAGTATGGGCCGACACTAATGTATCGTTCATGGACAATATCCATATGTAATGGGCGATACGAACCGGTTAACACATTCTTATCTTTTTCTAGTAATTGAAAAGAAAATTATTCAAAGAGCTTCACCATCAAGGAATATCATTTTCCCAATTACAATGATTCAGCCTCACCACGCCACCTTTGGCCCGCCTTTGGCTGTGGTGTTGGAAATTCATTAGCTTGTCCTCCCTCTACCAAAAAATGGTAACTACATGTTAATCCTAGAAGGTATCACAAGTTCTCACAAGTATCCTAGAAGTTCTTCTACATTACTTGTTCTGCATGCAAAACAATTTCTAAGTTGATCTGTAATTAACTGTTAACCTGACTTACTCATTGTATTGAGTTAACTCTCAACAAGTAAATAAATAAGCAAGAGAAGAAAAGAACCTACTCATTCTATTGAGTCAGACCATGCAGAGTTCTTTTAATTATTCTTGGTTATTGTGATAATTTGTTCCAGTGCCTTGTGAAGTTGTATTTCTCATAATTAATTAGAATCCATTGACTTAATTTGGGTATCGATACATGCCATCTCAATTCTGGTAAACTAGGATTGGATATTTTAGTCATATTTACATCGGAAATCATACCCTTTACATTCTTTAACACCATCTTTTTGTATTAACCATGATATCTTGTTTATTATAAGGTAAAGTTTGTCATACATGTTGGAAATATTAATTGAGATTAAATTGTTGTATTTTCATATATGGTTGACATCAGCCATATTTACATTCTTTATCATCTTCTTTAACAATAATGATAATGTAATCTCTCCATATGTGTTGGTGGATGGCAAGTACAAAAACTTATTTTCCTTCAGATTATGATTGCTTGAAGAACACATACAATATATGCAACTCTTCATCCTCATCATCATAGTATTGTCCTTGTTAGTTATGGTTGTCTTATGGATCTTGTTTTGCCAAGCATTTCTATGTCAGCCCCAATCCTAGGTTAGTGAACAGGCATTTATAAACCTTCTTACCACCTCCATCTAAGTTATTCTAGGTCTTTCCCACATTTACCTTTTAAGACTTCAATTCTGTTAAAGTTCCTCTCCTCAATGAGGCCATCTCTCAGTTATCATATTAATTGATATCATCGTATTTCATATATGGTTGGCATCAGCCTTATTTACTTTACATTCTTTATCATCATCTTCTTTATTAATTATGATAATGTAATCTTGCCATACATGCTAGATGGCACGTATATTCTATTAGGCTTCCACAGTTATATGGGGCCTCATTGGGGCCATTTCCAATTATCAAAGCATATGTTCATCTCAATCATTTCACATCTCCAATTGGGTCTATTCTTACACTACTTTGAAAACTTCTTTCTCCATTCAAGCCTTCTTATTAGTCTTCCCATGCACGCATCTCAACTTCTCCATGTTTGCAGTGTTCATCCACTTTTCATGTTGCCTTCTAATTACCTCACACTCTACTCCACAAGGCATAGCCAGTCAATTAACTCATCATCATCATCATCTCTGTCTTATCCCAACTAATTCGGGTCAGCTACGGGAATCCTTTTCCGCCATTACACTCTATCAAGGGACAACTTTAGTTATACAATATGTAATGTAATCAGGTATTCTCTTACTACCTCACCCACGTCCTTTTGGGCCTTCCCCTTGCCCTTTTAGAGCCTTCAACCTGTACAAATTTACTCTTAGCTAGCGTAGTTCTTGGTCTCTGCTGTACATGACCAAGCCATCTAAGTCTACTTTCCCTCATCTTATTAACTACTGTAGATTCCCTCAAATGCATTCATTTCTATTTCCATCCATTCTTGTCGTGCCACTCATCCATCTTAACATTCCCATTTCAGCTACACTCATCTTATGAACATGTGGTTCCTTAACTGCCCAAAATTCTTTGTCATAAAGTGTGGCTGGTCTTATAGGCATTATATAAAATTCCCTTTTCAGTTCGAGTGCTACCTGATGATCACATAAAACTCTAGAGGCACATCTTATTTTCTTCCACCCCACTTGAATACTATAGGCAATATCCTTCTTAATCTCTCCCCACTCCAATGAATTATTGACCCTTTTAGAGCCTTCAACTTGTACAAATTCACTCTTAGCTAGCGTAGTTCTTGGTCTCTACTATACATGACCAAGCCATCTAAGTCTACTTTCCCTCATCTTATTAACTACTGTAGATTCCCTCAAATGCATTCATTTCTATTTCCATCCATTCTTGTCTTGCCACTCATCCATCTTAACATTCCCATTTCAGTTACACTCATCCTATGAACATATGGTTCCTTAACTGCCCAAAATTCTTTGTCATAAAGTGTGGCTGGTCTTATAGGCATTATATAAAATTCCCTTTTCAGTTCGAGTGCTACATGATGATCACATAAAACTTTAGAGGCACATCTTATTTTCTTCCACCCCACTTGAATACTATAGGCAATATCCTTCTTAATCTCTCCCCACTCCCATGAATTATTGACCCTTTTAGAGCCTTCAACTTGTACAAATTCACTCTTAGCCAGCGTAGTTCTTGGTCTCTACTGTACATGACCAAGCCATCTAAGTCTACTTTCCCTCATCTTATTAACTACTGTAGATTCCCCCAAATGCATTCATTTCTATTTCCATCCATTCTTGTCTTGCCACTCATCCATCTTAACATTCTCATTTCAGTTACACTCATCCTATGAACATGTGGTTCCTTAATTGCCCAAAATTCTTTGTCATAAAGCGTGGCTGGTCTTATAGGCATTATATAAAATTCCCTTTTCAGTTTGAGTGGTACATGATGATCACATATAACTCTAGAGGCACATCTTATTTTCTTCCACCCCACTTGAATACTAAAGGCAATATCTGTCACGCCCCAGACTCGGTAATCGGACTCACAAGGAACCGATGGCCGGTTCTAGCCGCAACAGCCTCCGTAGTACCCCATTCTTGGCTCTTGAGGCAGGTTTCGATCTTGGGATCTTATAAGGAGGATTTCCATAACAATATAATCGATTCCAATATGAGTATACCCAAGATCACAACAAGTATATTTGAGAATAACAAGGCACACATCATAAAATCCACTATGAATTCGAACTTTTACAAGTTTACATTAAGTTCAAAAGGACATACAGAAGATAATAGAAAAGGAGAGAGTCAGCAACACTGGGTCCTCAAGCTCAGCTCTAATCCACGTGCTGCCGCTCTACGGAACTTGCCTAGGATCACTTGCAGGCATCAATTGTGCATAAGCTTATAGAAGCTTAGAGGGTAGTGAAAGTGTGTGATAACGGTGCACAAAAGAATAGTAGGATATATAAGAAGAGAATCATGCTCAATGTGAATATCACTAGCCTTATCAAGGCTTATCATGAATACGATGCAATGATTACTGGGCGCCATACCAAGGCAATGCATGGAGGGGCTTATGCAACCAATGCTAATGCGATGCAAGCAATGCCAGTGCTCATATCCAAACCACATGTCAAGTACATTTCCAATCATAAGGAAATCACCGGGGTCCATTACACTGCTGAATGACTGTCGCTCTATAAACACGCACAGTCAAATGAGTGTAAGAGACCTCACTACCCGCCTGTGGATAGCCAATCACCGACGAAGCTCGACGGTAGTGGACCTATTTCACGAGCTGGTTAGACTCAGCCCAATACTACCCTCTCTCACAAGCGGATAAGGCCACATCCCTACCCAACCGACTACACGACAGTGAGAATCGCGGCCTAACGGTACAAGGCCCTTGTGCGCTCATAGTTTCCACTTGGTCACGGTGTTTGGGCAGTCCCTTGGTACCATGGAAGTTTTGAGAATTTCACCCATGGGCATCCTATGCACTCGGTATGCTTAAGTATCATTTCCGGTGTTCACACATATGGCCATCTATGAATGTCCCTGTGGAGTCAAGGCCCTGATGAAGCAAGGGCAGTATCATCATGAAATGCGATGCTAATGCATGAGTCGCATATACAGATCATGCACCGGCTTCAGGCACTCAATGTGCTTAAGGGGAGAAACTCCATCCCTCTATGACCATCACACAATGCAATCAATACACATAAATGATGCATATGGGTCACAATGATGTAAGTGCGCTACCTGTAGAATATATATTCCTCCTTCCCAATGAGGGACAAGGAAAAGATATATATATATATATATATATATATATATATATATATATATAGACAAGTACTCTAAAGAAAAGAATGAAGTTCTCTTAGTGGAGGCTTAACAATTTGGGATGACCCACAAGTTAGGGGAGTCCTACAACCTCAAGGAGGAAACGGGCCTAACAAGGTCCAAGGTGGGCCTTCAACTACATATAAGGGCTTTAGGGGCCTACCTTAGGGCCACCAAGGAGGACATCTAACTTCAATTGGGTCCTAAAAGGTAGCCTGCTACGTATATAAAGGTCTAAGGCCCAAGCAATCCATGGCCTAGTGGGCCATACACTAAGCCCAATACATAGGCAACTTGGTGGGCCCTTAAGCAAGGTTAGGGCTCAACCATAAGGGTCATGGGTTCACTCATTGTGTTGGGCCTAATGGGCAGCCCATTATCCCAACATATGGGAAATCCTTATATTTAACACAAGTAAGTTGGGCCTCACATCTTGGCCTAAGTATGGATTTATTATAGTGGGCAAGCAAGGGCCCAACTACTTGAGTATTTGGCCCATAAGACCCATCACAATGGCATGGTAAATATAGGACCCAAGGGTTCAACGGGCCTATCAAAAGTTCCAGCCTAACCAAGGCTATAAGACCCATTAATTAACTAGAAGACTAGCCTAAGAAAAATCCAATTGGAATGGGCCTTTAATCATGCACTAATTAAGCCCAAAAATAAAAGTAAAATGGTAAGATAACTGACTTAAATCCTCCTTAAATCTAGTGGGCCATACTGCCCCCAAAACAATCATTTATAGGCAACAATTATTGGGCCTATTGCCAAATTCCAGCCCACCCATTTTCTGGGTTGGTTGGAATCTAACAAAAAAAATATTTTATAGCATATGAAATTTCTGATGGCCCACATACATAACAGTGGGTCCTAACAGATGAGAGGGTGACATATAACTCATATATCAAGTGGGCCTATTGCCAAATTCCAGCCCACCCATTTTCTGGGTTGGTTGGAATCCAACAACAAAAATATTTTATAGCATATGAAATTTCTGATGGCCCACATACATAACAGTGGGTCCTAACAGATGAGAGGGTGACATATAACTCATATATCAAGTGGGCCGTGCCGTTGGAATGCAGGCCCAACAGCAGCCCAAGACAGGGATGCCTCATGTGTAGGTAACCTTATGGGCCTAGGTATTAAGCCCAGAATCTCATCCAAATGGGCCCCAATTGAAAACCACCGAAGGAGAAGATGATCAAGTCCCTTAAGTAGGCTGGACAGCCAGCCAAGGCTGGATGCCCCAGCCTGGGCATCCCTGCTTGGTGGGCCACTCCAGGCCGCACCGCAGGCAGTTCAAGGGCCCGATGGCTCTGAAATTTTGCAGGGTGATACTTCCATGAGTGGGCCACACCCCCACAAAATTTCAGGATTTTTAGACATTTAGAAATATTTTGATTAATTTAAATAAAACAGTCTGTCCAGAAAATCGGACTGACCTGGACGTCCTAACGTGGTAGGCCGGTCTAACCCTTGCCACGGTGTGCATAGGGGTCCGTTGGCCCCAAAAATTGGTAGGTGGGTCCTACCATGGGTGGACCATACCTCTACAAAATTTCAGGATTTTTGGACAATTAGAAATATTTTAATTCATTTAAAGAAATCAATCTGTCCTGAAATTCTGCCTGATCTGGACACTAAATTATAGTGGGCCGGTCCAGCCACCACCATGGTGCGTACAAGTGTCCATTGGCCCCAAAAGTTTATAGGTGGGTCCTACCATGGGTGGGACACCTCTTTGCAAATTTTTAGAATTTTTGAGGTAGTATAAGTTTTCTATTTAATTCACACAAATTATGGACAGTAAGGTCCAGAAATAATTCCTGCTGAAACAATGCTACTGCCCCTGACTTGTGCACCCCATTAGAGTGAGCCTAGGTTTGCCAATATTTGGGAAAATATAGGGCCAACATCCCTGTACAAGTATACAACAAGGTGGGGTCCACAAAGGTGGCCCACCATTTCAGAAACAAGCTGATATTTATGTTTTTACAACATGCAGAGTGGCTGGACAGTCCAGAAAATTTGGACTGACCAACCTTCTTGGCCCACCTTTTTGGGTGATCAATTAAGGGCGGATGGAGGTGGGATTCAACAGACATCAAGGTGGGGTCCACACCTCCAAGAATCATCTATCAATGAGGGTGAAACATCCCTCTTATCAGTCCATAATCCTTACCCAAAAATCATCTAGTAAATGTCTAGAAAATTTCTGGACAACAACACATATATGAAATGAACTGAGCATGAGAACCAAAATAAGGGAAATCACCCCATGAAATCAGTGTTGTGTGGTCCACCTCAGTGGGCCCCACAAATATACAAACCAATTCCCTTTCATAAAACCCATTGCATGCATCCAATATGGAGCAATTAGGGTGCCAACATCCAAGGAATGGACAGCCATAGGCATCCACCTTGCTTGGACAGTTTGGATATTTCAGGGCCCCCAAGTGGGCCACACACATCAGAAATGAAAGATAGAATAAGAGAAAAATGAAAGTCTGATCACAAGAGAGGATCTCCGCCACTATTGAGGTCCTCCCTTCATCACAACATATTCATGTCATCCATTAGATCATATACAATCTAGATCTAGTACATGCATGAAGTTAAGAATCAATCTAATGGTGGGGATGCCTTTCCCATCAAAATCTATGGTCTAGATGACCCCTAAAAGACATGCATCAAAGGAAAAATGCCATGTTGGGGTCCATGGAGAATGGCCACATCCATGGAACATGCATGCAAAGGAATGAGCTATTAGCCTCAATCATGGAGACATGGGGTATGAGCTATTAGCCTCAATCATGGAGACATGGGGTACCTTTATCATCACTTGATGGGCCCCACAAGTTCCTAAGAATGAGATGAAGGAGAATCTACTATAAGAGAATTAGAAAATCTTAAGCTAAGTGCACCCACCTTAATAGATCTTCAAGATTCTCTCATCTCCAAGCTCCTTAAGCTCCAAGGTTGTAGATTTCTGGTTGAGATTACATTCCAAAGGTTAGATTGTAAGGTTTTTGAGAGAAAATGGGCTGGAGTTGCTGGAATATGGGGGACGTTCAAGGGCTTTCTCTTGGGTTGCTAGAGGAGAGAAAATGAAGGATATGAGAAGAAGATGGAGTGTTGTAGAGAACTCATCATTGCAATGTACGGAAATCATTGCTTTTTGGGAAGAAAGCTCATGATGACCTTTTGGGAAGAAAATCCATGATGGCTTGGAAGAGAGTTGACTAGATGGCTATAAGTAATGATAGCTCTCATAGGAAATGATAGAACTAGGGTGGGTCCACCTAGGAAAATGTGTACAAGCACCAGGTGGGTCCCACGTCGTGATCAATGGCCCAAATAATGTGCGGACTACAACTTTTGATGTACACACCGGATTTACACATGAGACGCGGCGACGATGCGGTCGTAATGGCATAGGTCTTGGGTCAATCCGAGTCGGGTCTATGTGATTGAACTCAAGGATGACTGCAAACACTACCCAAGGGTCGCAAGTTGCCGGAATTTGACCGGTAGGACTGCGGGACCAAAATGAACGAGATACATACTCACACACACACATGCACTCATGCGAACTCGGGTCGGGTCTCACAATATCCTTCTTAATCTCTCCACTCTCATGAATTATCGACCCAAGATATTGAAAGTGGTCATTTTAGGAAACTTCTTGGTCAAATTTTTTTACTAATTTCTCTTTCCTACTCCTATGTTACTAAAATTGCATTCGATATACTATGTTTTTGTCCAACTAATTTTAAATCCTTTAGATTCTAAAGTAACCCTCCATAAATCTAGCTTTATGTTTACGCCCTCCCTCATCTTTTCAATCAAAACTATGTTGTCTGAAAATGGGATTTGTTCATGCATATGCCTTGTTAACTTGTCTACAACCAATGCGAAAAAGTACTGGCTCAATGCCAACCCCTGGTGCAAGCAATAGTACTTGAACTCGCTCATCTCTCCACTTTTGGTCTTCACATTTGTTAATCCTCCCTCATACGCCTCCTTAATCATGTCAATATATCCTCTTGAAACTCTTTTTTTTTTTTTTTTTTCCAACACCCAATATATCAATTCCCTAGGGACCCCTTATCATAAGCTTTCTCTAAGTCAATAAAGACCATGTGGAGATTCTTCATCCTCTCCCTATTTCTCTCCTGCTATTTTCTAAGTAGGAAAATAGTTTCAGTGGTAGACCTCCATGGCATTAAACCAAACTGATTTTCTGATACATTTATCTCGTGTCCTTAGTCTGTGCTCAATTGCTTTTTCCCAAAGTTTTGTAGTATGACTCATTAGTTTAATCCCACAATAGTTGGTGCAATCTTGTTTGTCTCCTTTGTTCTTATAAATAGGTACCACGACACCTTTCCTCTATTTGTCTGGCATTCTCTACAATCTTACAATTTTGTTGATCAACTCTATGATTCATTCGTCTCATATATTTGGCTTTGCTCAATCACTCTTTCCCAAAGTTTTATAATATGGCTCATAAGTTTAATCCCGCAATAGTTTTGTTTCCTTTTTTCTTATAAATAGGTACCATAGTACTTTTCCTTCATTCGTCTGGCATTTTCTTTAATCTTATAATCTTGTTAGAACAACTTTGTCAACCAAAAGTCCAGTATCTCCCATGCACTTCCAAACCTTTATTGGTATATCATCCAGTCCAAGGGCCTTTCTTGTTTTCATCTTTCTCAAAGCTTTTTCCACTTAGATATCTTACCTTACCAAAGTATCTATGGACTTTGACGTCATTTGAGTTTGTCTCCTTTTATCCCTATGCTCCCAGAGTGATTGTCATTTAAATTTCATTGGCATTCATCTCATGTCTTATTAGTCTTTTGCGCAATTGCTCTATCATATTTTTTTTTTTGTTTTTTTGTTTTTTTTGGACATGCAATGATGGTGTATCATACCATTCTTTGATGAGAATGTTGTCCATCAGTTTGATTTGTTGAAGGTCAACTAAATGGGCCCCAATTGAACACAAATTAAGCATGATTTGGTGTTCAATTAGGGTCTATTACATTGAAATATCACAAATCAAGCATGATTTGGTGCATCATACCATTCTTTTATGCAAATGTTGTTTGTTGGTTTGATTTGTTGAAGGTCAACTAAATGGGCCCCAATTGAACACAAATTAAGCATGATTTGGTGTTCAATTAGGGTCTATTACATTGAAATATCACAAATCAAGCATGATTTGGTGCATCATACCATTCTTTTATGCAAATGTTGTTTGTTGGTTTGATTTGTTGAAGGTCAACTAAATGGGCCCCAATTGAATACAAATCAAGCATGATTTGGAGTTTGATTAGAGCCCATTACATTGAAATTTCACAAATCAAGCATTATTTTGGTGTTCAATTAGGGCCCATTACATTGAAATATGACAAAAATAAAATAAAAATATAAAAAAGTGAATGTTTACCCTTCTTTCCAAAATTTCCCATAATGGTTCAGATTTGTTAAATACCATTCAAATCATTTGTTTTGATCCCAAAATGTGTCTAGATTTAGCCTAAAATGACTTTTTAAGTTTCCTCCATGGTTTAAATGACAAAGAAGAGACGTGATTGAAAATTTGAAAAGGAAAAAAAGGGGTTCAAAATTGGGCTTTTATGGGCGTATCAGTCTCATATTAGTGCCGATACACCCTGTATCGACCAGTATAGCCCAATACAGGTTGATACAGGCCAATATAGCCCTGTATCACATACCGTCTCATGCTGATACGGATACGATATGGCCGTATTGGCTGATACGATACTAATATTCAGATCTATGCGTAGGATACTATCACTTCCGTTCTCTTTGTTCCTTATCAACTAAGTAGATTCTACAAGATTGTTGGGCATGAATGTATAGCACCTTGAAATTTTCTGGGGTGTCCACCAATTCTCCAATTTATCCCAACAACTCTGGGAAGAACTTGGGTCAAGTTGCTCAGAAAGATTAATAAAGGAGGAATGATCTTTGTATCAGGAATCTGCTACCAATGTATTGCTCTCTCTAAGTAACCTATCTATAATCACCTGCTTCTCTTATGGAACTTTTCTTCTATAACATGAATGTCCGGAAATATCAAGGGCATGAAAAAAGTAGGGGTTTTGCACCTTAAAATTGAGGTCTTGAACATGATACCATACATTTTGACGCTGTGTGTTTTGCACATGACACCAATTTAGTATGGGCTTTGCACATGATGCTGTACATTTTGAAGGTTATCTAGGTTTGTAGGAATCAGAGGGGCTCTTTGGATGCTTGCAAAGTTGTGTACTGCACATGCCATCCAGCATTAATAGTATGTACGCAGTTTTCCATGCACCCTTTTGCACACAAAAATAGGGAAATGAGTACAAGGTACACAGCCATTACGACAGTTACCCATGGACAGTATCCTTGCTCTGAAGGTTGGATAGACACATGCTTAAAAGGCTTGTATGGTGCATGCTATACATTTTGAAGGTTATCTAGGTTTGTAGGAATCCGAGGGGCTCTTTGGATGCATGCAAAGTCGTGTACTGCATGCGCCATCCAGCATTAATAGTATGTACGCGGTTTGCCACGCACCCTTTTGCACACAAAAATAGGGAAATGAGTACAAGGTACACAGCCATTACGACAGTTACCCATGGACAGAGTATCCTTGCTCTAAAGGTTGGATAGACACATGCTTAAAAAGCTTGTATGGTGCATTCAGGAACAATCTTCTGTGTGCTTGCATCACTGTGTCAAAGGCTCTAGATGCGCTGCCATCCATGCCTAAGCATCCCACATGTCCCACATTTGCCACCATCAATCTTCAAGCACCTCACATTTGTCACGTGTCAATCAGTGTACAAGTGCACCATTATGCTATGTGTTGCTAACTGTCTTAAGCTCCCCACATCTTCTACAATGGCTGAAGTGCTTGGAAAATAGGATAAAGTGTAGCTAGTCCTGCATTGCATGACCTGGCATGTGTGATAGATGACTTTGTGTGTCCAAACAGCACAATAGTTAAAACTGTTGGTTATGAACCTCTTTCCCATCACCGAGGCACCAATACGCAGATAAAATAAGGATATGGCTTTTAAACTTTTTATGAATAACTAAACTTTATTTATCAAGAGAAAGAAACAAACAACCAAAAAAGATAAGAAAGAGGAAACGATTTCCCTAAAACTAGTGACCTCCTTGTCAGTCTTCTAGCTTGAGAATGAACTACCTCGCTAGCCTCTCTGAAGAAGAAATAAAAGCTTCCTAAAAAAGGTAAAAAAAAAAAAAAAGAAAAAGAAAAAAGAAAAAGAAAAGGAAAAACCCTCGAAGGTTTAGTTTGAGTATGGGAGTCGTCTAAAGATCTTGTTTAGGGACATCTCCTCTTTCCTTCTGCTAAAGCATGCTCATTGGTTTTTGTATTTCTGACTATCGTTTCTTGTTAGAATTGGTTGCATAGTTATAAAGAAGAGACAAGGTTCAGTTGACCATGCGTTTAATTTACAAAATGTCACCATAAAGTTGACTTCTTTATGTGTTTTGTTGTTTAGGTTCAAACTGCCGTCGACAGCCTCCGGGAGACTGCTGCCAGTAAAACTAATGAGCTGCAGCAAGAAATGTCTACAGTGCAAGATTTCACCTTTTCTGTTAAAGATCAATGGACAGCCTACGTGGAGAAAACTGAGAGCCACTATCTTGAGGATACCTCTGCAGTGGAGAGTGGAAAGCTTAGCTTGGAACAAGGTCTTCAACATTGGTAAGCGGAAAGTCATGACTATCTTCAATGTATGTTGTTGGGTAAAATATTACTTTGAAAGCTTGTTCCTGATCTATCATATGAATTGCATAGTATGACAAAGGCGAAAGTGAGTGCACAACAATGGCAAAATGCGCAAGAATCTCTCCTTAGTCTTGAAGAGAGGAATGTTGCATCAGTCAATTCCGTTGTCAGGTGATTATGGAGTCAAATGACTTTCTACTGTTATTTGCATCTGTGGGGACAATCCATGATCTTTCTTCTTTTTGCGTTTGATTTTGGCAGGGGTGGAATGGAAGCCAATCAGGTGCTCCGTGCAAGGCTGTCTTCTGCTGCTTCTACTGCTCTTGAAGATGTTGATGTTGCAAATAGGAGTCTCCTTTCCTCCATTGACTGTAAGATATAGTCCTTTCTGTATTCATTAACTTCTACTTGCATGCATGTGATCAAGAGAAACAGGGTATTTACAGAGCAATTTTGTTCTGCCCAGCAATGGTGTTACAGGTTGGGCTAACTTTTTGGTAGCCTAAGCTGTTGATCTGGTTGCACCCATCATGAGACATCCATGCCTCAACATCTCTCCTTGTGAAATGATCCTATATGTCAAATGAAATGGACAGTGACAGAATGTCGTTCAACATGGATCCTAAATCAGATGGTTAGGATCATGGGTGGTTTTGGGGGTATCTCCCATCAAACATGGCACTCTCAAAATGATTTGGGTCACTAGAAGATGTTTCCCACATATATAGTTCATTGGGCTGAACAAAAGCTCGATCAAGCATACTGCTTATTTCCTTTGATTTGAGTGCATCCTCATCATAGGTGCTCAATGAATTTTAACTCTTGATGCACTTCACAGATTCCTTGAAGCTTGATCATGATGCATGCGGAAACATGGACTCGATGATCGTTCCTTGTTGTGGCGAGCTGAGGGACTTGAGGAGTGGTCACTATCACAAGATTGTGGAGATTACAGAAAATGCTGGGAAATCTCTAGAACAAGAATACATGGTAAGGTGGTCTGGTCTGTTGGCATCTTTTCTAGAAGTGAACTTTTCTAATTTCAGTCAAACCTGCCCATGCGTCAGTTGGCATCTTTTCTAGAAGCGAACTTTTCTAATTTCAGTCAACCTGCCCATGCACATCTCTACATATACAAGGTACTCATGCCAACGTGTTCAGGGTCCAAGCCACTCATCTGGCACATACAGGGTACTCATGCCATGTGCAGCGTCCAAGCCACTCATCTGGCACATACATGGCACTCATGCCAACGTGTGCAGGGTCCAAGTCACTCATCTGGCATACACAGGGTACTCATGCCAACCTGTGCAGGGTCCAAGCCACTTACCTGGCATGCACCTCTTGCAAGGTGGACCACGCATGTACACTGAACATGAATTATTGTCCTTCTGTTTTACTGTCCATTGTTTTACATGTGTGAACCATCTGATGGTGTTGACCACTGTGATCTTTGTACATGTGTGGACCATCTGATGGTGTTGACCACTGTAATCTTTGAGCTGGGGCATTGACATGATGGGTCCTGTTGACATGATTGCATCTTACTCACGTGACTCATGTTGGTCATATCTGCCTGCTCATGCACGGATTAGCAAAGTCCACTAGAGTTGTTTTTCCTGTGCTCCTTGCCTAATCAGGCATCTCTTCCTTCAATACCAGGTGGATGAACCGTCTTGTTCAACACCGAGGAGAAGGCAATTCAATTTGCCGAGCATGGCATCCATTGAAGAACTGCGGACTCCATCCTTTGAAGAGCTGTTAAAGTCATTCTGGGAAGCAAGGTCTGGAAAGCAGCTTGCAAATGGAGACATGAAACATTTACTTGGGGTGGTGTATGAGGCTCAAGCTCAGTCGTTAAGAGACCCAAGAGTTCCTCTTACCACTATCAACTAAATAGCGTCCGGATGTAGCAATGCCTTTGGTTATAAAAACATATGTACAGAATTAATAGCATCAGTTACATAGATATATTATGAATGTTGTTATTCATTCATTATCAATTTGTTTCGAGATGAAAGCAGGCCGCCGATTTTGAGGGCCGTAACTGTTTGCTTGGTTGAGGAACGAGTGCAGAGATATATTGTGTGATATTAAAGTGCAATGAGAAAAAAAGGTTTTAAAATTTCATTGTTGGGGGAGTTTCGGTTCTGTTTGAATCGTTTTTAATGAGTGCATGACTACCGAGTGTTTGTTGGTTGATAGCTTTTTGATATCGAAGTAATTACCAATACAACTTCAGGCTCACTCCATTCTATGTTCAAGGCTGGTGGAGACTTTTCCACATGCTGCTGTGGAACTACAAAGTACCCCAGTCCAAATATTGTTATATGCATGAGTTGTTTTAATGCGCAGATAAATCAGGAGTTGTCTATAATCAACCTAAAGAAGGCCAAGGATATGAGGTATGCAATTGGACCAACTTTTCATCGCCCTGAAAAATGGAAATAGATGGTTTTAAGGAAATAAATAAATAAACAAATGGTTGTCTATATTCAATTGCTAAAAAGGCCATGATACTCCGATCTTGTTGGGCATTGTGATAGGAGGTATGCAATTGGACCAACTTTTCATCGCCCTGCAAAATGGAAATAGATGGTTTTAAGAAAATAAATAAATAAACAAATGGTTGTCTATATTCAATTGCTAAAAAGGCCATGATACTACGATCTTGTTGGGCATTGTAAAAATGTTTGGGATGGCTTTTCAAAATAAGGGTGGATCTTTGTAAAATGGAAAAAAATATTCCTTTGGTTTTCATCTCGCTCAACTTCTGAAAATCAATATATGGCCAAAATGCACAAGAGGCGAGTTGGTTACTTGAGAGCATTTGGCCTCTCCAAGTCCATGGATTGAACTCCCACAAGGATAGTGTGCACATGGCGTTAAGTAGTAGGTTATAATGCTACTTGGACACCTTTTGGCGCACTTAACACATATGCATTGTCACGGCCGAGACGTATGTTATGTGCATTAGCAGACTTGGATTGATTTTTCCCAGCAGATTCCGTGCTAAGTCATTTGCTTTTCCTTTCGGGCTTCCGGTCATGGATTACTTATGATTCTATTGTTGGGCAATCCTAACAATCCTAGCCATGATTCTAAAGAATTATTTCTGTTGGGCAATCTTAAAAATCCCATCCATGAGTTGGAGAAAGGACCTCAACAAAAGACTAGGCCAAATCTAGTTGGATTTGATCATTCAATCAGTCTTATTTTTAAATGGTAGGTTTTGTAATGTGTTATAAAATAAGAGTAAAATACAAACTTCAATTAAAATAAATTCAACGTTCTATATGATTTTGCACATATGTAATCAAGCAGTGAGTTAATAGTATTCTTTGCCTCTCTTTAATATTTCTTTTTCCAATTATTTCCCTTATAAATCGATGCGTCCTTGCTAAAATCTTCAGGTAATTATTTACTCAATTGTAGCAACGGTTCTATTTTTAAAATCATCTTCAGAAGCCTTTTTTCTCTTAATAAAACATGCTTCGTTTAATCCCGTTTGCCACAAAATAAACGATTTGTTTCTGATCTTTGGAGTTTTTTAACCGTTCTATCTCTTTTTTTCTCTCTTAATATCTAGCTTATAACACCTGTTTTACACAGCGTCAAAAACACCCAAGCTTATATGCTTGACCATGTTTTATACGTAAAATCCACTCCATTCATCAGGTTATATTCACGATTCTAGGACCTTTGGAGAAAAAAAATAGTGAGATCCACAGCTTGGGTGGGCCACATCATAGGGAACGATGGGATGGGATGTTAACCATAGTGTTGTGTGTTGGGCTACCAAGGTGTGTATCTTTCATCAAACTCACTATAGGCATGGCTCAGCAAAATAATGTGAACAAAAATCAGTCGGTTTCAAATATCAAAGCAACCGCAAATTATGTCGCAGGGAGCAGTCCATCTACGCCTCAACGTACAACAGTTCTGAGTAAGATTCCAAATTTTTATGGTTGATTACGGCCGGATGATTGTTTCCGCTGTAGCCAACCAAATTACTTATCAAATACATGCCCTCAACGCCCTACAACCTACTTGGCCATTAATGAAGGGAGCATTAAAGGTGAGGTAACGGAAGAAAGCCAAAGATTTGATGAAAATAAACAAACCGCTGAAGGATCTGATGACGAAGAATGGTTGGCTGAGGATCATAGAAAATCCTTGGTTGGGAGGCAGTTATTATACACTCTAGGGAAGGAGGTGCATCTTGAATCGTACAATATATTCCGCACACAATGTACTGTCAACAGCAAGGTCTATGATGTAATTATACACAGTGGTAGTTGCAAGAATATTGTCTCGAAGGTGATGGTGGATAAGTTATGGCTATATACGATAAAACATTATTCCCCTTACTTGATTGCCTAGAAAAAAAAGTAAAAAAGATCAAGGTAACTGAATAATGCACCGTCTCATGTTCAAGTAGTAGAAATTATAAGGATTAATTACTTTATGATGTGGTCGACATAAAAGCATGCCATATGTTGCTCAGTCAACCATGGCAATCTGACCATGATACAACCCACCGATAACGAGAAAATGTCTACATCTTCGTTAAGGATGGTCGCAAGACAATCCCTGTCCCTATGGCATGAGAGAACCTACTCGAAGCCTTTAAAGTGGAAGGGAGCCCCCTCATGACTATTCGAGATTTCGTGGAGGAATCCAAGGAAACCGGCGATGTATATGCCATGGTGATAAAAAGTAAAGAACCGGATCCCGTTAGATATTCCTCGAAGTTTAAGGTCGTTGTTGAACGAATTTAAAGAAATCTAGCCCGAGGAGTTACCTGATGGATTGCCTCCCATACGTGACATCCAACATCATATAAACTTCATCCTTGTGACTAGCTTGCCCAGCCGTCTTCACTATCAGATGAGTTTGAAAGAGTGTGAGATACTTTAGGGGCAGGTGGAGGAATTGATTTATAACGGTCCTTTGAGAGAGAGGATGAGCCCATGTGTCATGCCAGCTTTATTAATGCTAAAGAAAAAAGGGATTTGACGCATGTGTGTTGACAGCTTGACAATTAACAAGATTACCATTAAACATTGGTTTTCGATATTAGGGTTGAATGACATGCTTGATATGCTAGAACTTGCCAAGGTGTTCTCTAAACTAGTTTTGGGGAGCGGGTACTATTAGATTCACATCCTGCTTGGTGATGAGTGGAAAATGGTATTCAAGACCAAGGAGGGTTTATATGAGTGGTCGGTCATGCCCTTCGGTCTATTAAATGCATCGAGCACTTTTATATGTCTGATGAATCAAGTGATGAAGCCATTTATTGATCAATTTATAGTAGTATATATATTTTGATGATATCCTGATATATAGCTAGGATGAGATGAAGCACATGTAACATTTTAGGTAGGTGCTACAAGTACCTGCAGTTAACAAGTTGTACCTCAACTTGAGGAAGTGCAGTTTTTAATGAACAATTTGCTATTCGTAGGATTTGTTGTAATGTCCATGGGGCATACGTGTGAACAATGAAAATGTACGAGTTATTAGATAATGGTAGATTCCGACGAACATTTATGAAGTGAGGAGCTTCCATGGGTTGGTGATATTCTATCATCGGTTCGTGCAAAATTCCAGCATTTTAGTCCCACCATTACAGATTGCATGAAAAAAAGGGCCATTTCAATGAACCAATGAGGCTAGATGGGTTGCATTTTTGCAAGAATTCATGTTCGTTCTAAAGAACAAGTTTGGATAACAAAATAAGGTGTCTTATGCACTTAGTTGTCATGCATCATTACTAGATACGATGAACAATGTTGTGGTTAGCTTCGAATGTCTCAAGGAGCTATATGCTAAGGATGAGGACTTCAAGAATGCATAGATGAGGTGCCAAGAGGGTCATCCCAGTGACCTTCATATGCAAGATAGTTTCCTCTTCAAAAGGAATCAACTGTGCATCCTTCAAAGTTATCTGAGGGAGTAGATTATCCAAGAGCTATATGGAGGTGGCCTTGGTGGACACCTTGGGCGAGATGAGATGCGCGGGTTCTTATTGAGGAATGGTATTACTGGCTGCAATTAGTATGTGATGTGGGTAAAGCGGTGTATAGCTGTTATGTTGTCAGACCTCCAATGGGCAGTCTCAGAATATGAGCTTGTACACCCCGTTACTTATGCCTGACAACCCTTGGGAGGACTTATCTATGGACTTCTTGCTTGATCTCCCATGAACATAGCGTGGCATGAATTTGGTGTCTGTGGTGCTAGATCATTTCTTAAAAATGACACACTTTATCCCATGTAAGAAGACACTCGATACAACACACGTGGCAAATCTATTCTTCAAAGAGGTCGTGTAGCTACACAGGATTCCTATGACCATTACTCTTAATCGTGACGCAAGTTTATTAGCCTCTTTTAACGGACTTCGTGGAATCAGTTAGATACGCGACTTAAGTTCAGTAGTGCCTACCACCTGTACACCAATGGGCAGGCTGAAGTTGTGAATTGCACATTGGAAAACCTCATCCATTATATTTTAGGTTCTAAAATGAAGCAATGGGATTTGACTTTGTCTCAAGTGAAGTTTGTAGTCAATAATATGGTGAACTGCCTGATAAAGAAGTTTTTATTCCAAATTGTTTATGGACGAGTGCCCTGTCACATACTTGACTTTGTCTCTTTGACCAAAGCTCCTGAGCATGAGCATTGTAGCAGAACATATAGCAAACCGAATTGTAGGCATTCATGCGGATGTGCAAGCCTAGTTGGAAGCTTCGAATGACAAGTACAAGGAGCAAGCCAACAACCATCAATGATAAAAAAGGTTTTTGAAATAGGCGACAATGTTATGGCTATCTACGTAATGAAAGATTTTTGACTGGAACCTATAACAAGTTAAAGAATAAAAAGGTTGGATTGATACCGATCCTATGAAAAATCAATGACAACTCTTACATTGTTGATCTTGCGGATGACATAGAGATCTCTCTTACTTTTAATGTTGTGGACCTGAACGAGTATCATGAATTGAAGCTAGACGAGAACTCGAGGTTGAGTTGTTTTGAAGTGGAGGGGACTGATGCAGAGTAGGTCATAGACACTTTCATGGTAAAGATAGACTAAAGAAGGCCCGATCGAAGGTAGAAACGATCCAGACCGTTAGAACCTTAAATTAATCATATCTCACAAAGTGTTATGAGTTTTTTAATATATTATATGTAATTTGGGGGTAGGAGAATCCACTTAAGCCAATCAACCCTGATATGCAGGGTTATGCACATTGGATTTGCGAGATTCCATTAGATCGATGATAAAAAGTCCCATTTAGTTTCATTTTTACTATACATAGTAAGTTTTAGTTTGAGTATAACCTTTGATCCTTTAAGTTGAAGAATTTATGCCTAACATGAAAAGGGATTAGAAGGTTAGGGGAATAAAGTGGTTGGGCCAAACTGGACACATACTATTTTAGTTTAAAACCATGAAGTCTAGTAAGAATAGATTCATCTATAAATAATAAGTTATCTATTTGTAGTAAGTCATGCTTTTAGGGTGTTTGAGTTAGAGTCTCAAGTCTAAAACTCCATCTTAGGATTGAATTCCTTATTTAAAGAGTTGTAATTTTATTTTTATTATTATTATTTTTTTATGATCAATCAAGTTATTTCAAATTTATTAGGAATTATTCCTGTTTTTATCTGTCATGGATTCAGGGAAGCTTTGTGAAGAGTCTAGAGAACTTCGTAGATTCAGAGTAGCTATCCCCTGAAGAATATGGTGATCGGCCTCATCACGTCCCTCCTTGCACCAGAAGAAGAATCTCAGAGCATGACCCACCTAACGAGGGCCCAACGTATGAATGGATGAGATCGCCGAGCTTTGGCTTACACACGAGGAGTAAATAGCAGAACGGAAAGCAGATATTTTGTTCACCCAAGTAATCATTAGTACAGAGATGAGAGGAGATCAAGTTAGGGCACTATTGTCCAAATAACTAAAACAATCGCGCGCCATGGCTTGTGAGTAGGATTACTCGATGCTAGGGTTGTCAACAAGCTAAGCCTAGGTTGGTCTCAGCTCAGATTTGAACTATTTCAGCCCAGGCCGTCTTGCGAGGCTTATTCAAAATTTTGATTTTGGAAGGGCCAATCCCGGCCCATTTACACCCCTACTTGATGCGCATTGAACTTTCTCTGCACTCTTTTGTCCAGGAGCTAATGAAAAATTGCAAGCTTTTAGAGACTAGAATCCACCATGTCCTATCGTATGAATAATTTGGATCATAAGAAGGCCTCACATTAATAGTTTATCAGGGGAGATAACATAACATCTTTTACACTAACACTGTAACGTCCCAGATTTTTTTCAACTTGGCGATGGATGTCCTTAGGCACTGAGTTGATCATAATACCTTATTAACTTCTTAAAACTCAATTCCAAAGTTTAAAATCCCTTTTTAACCCATTTCTTTCAAAATCTCACCTTTCACCACCTTATTCTTCAAAATTTTCTAAGAACTTTCATATTAGACACTAATCCTAAAGTTTAAATGATAAAGAACAATACTTAAACTAAAATTTACCATAAATAGTAAATAAATAAATAAAATAGGTTTTGACCATTAACCTTATGAAATCTCATAAAAAATAGGTTATTTGGATAGAGCAGCTTCTCCTACCCCAAATTCATATATTGTATGTTGAATGACTCATTCCAGTTTGTAAAATACACCTATTTTAAAAGTCACATGGCAAAAACACCACCAGACATCAAGCGGGCGAGCGGCGCACCACCGATGCACCAAGTTTTGGTGGACCCTTGTTGCAGATTTTTTACACTTTTTGACCGACTTCAAAAAGTCATATCTTCCTCAATATTACTTTGATTTAAGTGATTCAAAGTCAGATTGAAGCTTGATAAGTCTAGTTTCATATAAAAATAAGTGAAAAATATAATTTTTTAAAAAATATAGTTAAATCTAGGTTGGTGTGACTACTGTCTGAAAATTATTATTTCGGACAACCGCTACTTCCAAAATTTTTAAAATTTTTCTACAACACGAAATCAAATGAAATTTAACTATTAGAAAAATAATTAAAATATTATACTAACTAAAAGTGTTAAAAAAGGAATATAGAACTACCCTAAGACCTTATTCTTTCGTAATTAGGACGAAATTTGGTTAAGTACTAAACTAAACAATCGATGAATTTGGCATGAACTACTTTCTATACAAACTACAAGACCCAAACCCATTAAAATCACTAACCCGACATTACTTGAAAACCTAGGAGTAACCTTAAAACCCAATTGCTCTCGGGAGCACATTGAAACTTCGTTTCGGAGTTGGACCACGCGTCGAAAGTTTGATTACCATGAAACTATAAGGTTATGACTGCCTTATTAGGCTTGACAACCATCACGGGAATCGAGCTTAAATAGTATCCAGAAACACACAACTTGAGCCTGGAGCAAAGTGTGTGAGGAACATGAATATCTTTAGAAAATGAACTCCAATTTAAGTGAATTGGGCCGTTTACTTGCAGGACAAATTTAAAGTTTCAGACCATCAGATTCTGACCCAACTATACCCTTGGATCAGGGAAATTTTTCTGCACCCGTTGGTATACTTGTGGCCCTGATTGAATGATGATGACTGTTGAACTGAAACAGGTCCTCCGCGGTCGGTCCACTGATCCGATCGGACTGAAAACTTAACTTGACCTAGATCCAATGTCGAGGAACTTTCTCCAGACCATATGCAGAAAAGAGGCTCCAATGTCGAGGAACTTTCTCCAGACCATATGCAGAAAAGAGGCCTCCAGATAGGCCCCGTTCATCAGAAACAAGCACTCTTTGGCTATAACCTAAGTATACCATGGCCCTAAGGCCATTTACATCAGTTCTGGGCCTATATAAGGACCTAAACCCACCCCTCTCTCATTCCATACGAAATTCCAAGCCCTATGAGAGAGAAGAGAGGGAAAGGAAAAGGAGAAATTAAGGAGAAGTGAGGGACAGAGAGAGTTAGTTGCTGAGATTCTTCCCTACCGCTCCACTTACTGAATTGCCACTTCTGTTTCATTATACCAGAGATTTCGACTCCGTTCTTGGGTAAAAAACCTTAACCCTAATCTGTTTTAGATATCCAAATAGGAAGATTGACGAAATAGCTAACCTATTCCATGATTCAGGTAACCGTTGTGCCATAGACAAAGGCTTAGTGTACAAACTGAGTTCGATACATGTTTACTGCCGAAAGGTGCGGACTATAAATGTTTAGGTTATGGTTTTCAAGACTTTCAATGTCAGCTAATGATTTATGTCTGAATTGATTGCTTCCATATTATCTTAGTTACGATATTTTTCGTGTATTACATATGTATGAATTATGTTGAACACATGCATTCCATGTGTTTGCTGAAATATCTGAATGAACATGTGATTATGATTTGTGCTTCTCATTACTATTAATCTAGAATCTATGTTTGCTGTGTGCATGACAACTCCTTTGTAAAAGGATTCGCCATAATATATGTTCTAACTAATTTAGTATATGTATAAAGTACTGTGTAGTCTAAGTGTTTGTTAAAATGTCTAAATGATATTTTATTGATGGATTGTACTTATTAGGTGTATTAAGACAGGATCCTTAATTTCCTTAGTCATATGAATTGTTTCCTCCATATAATGTAAATTACCACTATGTGATTTATGGATGAAATACATATGTATAGTAACATGTTCTATGTATATGATAAAATGCTTGAATAAGGTATTGTTTGATGAATTGTATTTAATAAGAGTATTGAGATGAGATTCTCAATTACCTCATCTATATGTATAGTTTCCTTCCTGTAATCTTCATTTCGATTGTGCAATTTATGGGTGAAATGCATATGTATAATAACATATTCAATATGTTGATAAAATGCTCAAATGAGTGTTATACTTGTATTATTTGTTAAATATCTAAATGATTATCACATGTCTCCATATGCTGCATTTAAGTATGATTGGGACTACTACTTAGTACAGGAAATCGGTAACAATTCCTGTTTGAGTGGCCGAATTAGTCTTGCCATAGTTGATACATTCGGTGAATCCGAGTCGTACGATCATTATCGACTGTGGTACCATGTCGATGAATTCAGCGTACGCTCCTACCAGTCGAACATGTTTAATAAATCGATTGGCCTATTGTGTGTTTACCATGTATGGACGTTACTGCTTGAACCTAAGGTACCACTTACCAATGAAAAACTCGCTTCAACCATGACACCACAATTCGCTAAGCCTCATGAGCCAGGCATGGTGGTATGAGACACCATGGTTGAGTTGTCGGCCTACGCTGGGGTAACGAACCTTCTCGTAGTGACCAGTGAGCAAACTAAATTCGTGAGCCGAATATGGTGGTATGAGACACTATATTCGAGTTGTCGGCCTACACTGGCGTAGCCTAGTTGTAGTCCTTAGTCGGGTTAGTGATGACCCTTCAAAAATAGACTGTCAGTTGGTAGGGCGTTGGTGGAGTGACCTCGAGTATAAAATAGGCCTACGCTGACGGTGACGAGCCTCTCATAGCGACTTAGAGTGTAACTTTGAAACTTGCCTATCGTATGTGATTAATTAGGTTGACGACCCTAGATGGATCATTCTTTGGGTAAATTATATGAAGGGAGGTACCTTAGCTTTCCAAACCTGTTGTATGAATAAGTCTAATTAAGAACTTAGCTAATCATATACATGCACCGCATTGCATGTGCCTTTGGCATTAGAGTTGAGCACAGAGGAAGGGGTGCATGCCGTGATCATGAGATGATGTCACAGAGGGAGTGTAGGCAGGAGCATGCATCATTAACTCATATCATCCTTGCATTAACTAGAGGACCTAGGAATGCTTATTGTGTTGCTTTATCATTACTGCTTGACTAAGTTGATAACATGTTAACCTTTGCCTTATAGCTCCACTGAGTCGATCACTCACTCCCATGCTCTGGGATGGTGTTTTAAAATACCAACCAGACTCTGTTGTAGTTTCAGGTGATGACGAAGCTTACGAGATGGAGTCTGTCTCCTATAAAAATAAGGAGGAGTTCTCCTATATGTAACTCTTGGTGGGTATATGTAGACCTAGAGTTGCGTATCGGGGCTACAGGGATATGGATAGATGACATTACGCTTCACTATTTTATATATTTTGAAATTATAGATGTAACTGTTTAACCTGGTGACGTTTATACTCTGGGGACTTACAATCACTTATATGCTTTATATACATACCACAGTCTTCCGCTTGCGTAATCTAATTGTCTTTCGAGTATGATATGCTGATTTGGTATAATTCCACTCATGTTTAATGTACTAATATAGATAACATTTAATCATCATCATCTATATTGCATAAGTGATGTGTTGGAACTCGGGAGTTGAGCTTCTGCTCGACCACCGATTTTCAGGGCGTTATAAACACAAACAAAACTGAAATAAACGACTTAAAACATAAACCCTAATTAAGATTAAGAAATAAATGTCAAGTACTATTGAGATGAGAAAAATCCTAATTTTACTAATTCCTTAACCTCAATTAGGACCATATCAATGTATACACAGTTCTCACAAGGTTGCATTTGCATTTCATTTGTTGGTATATTCACCTAATCATCTGGACATGCACTTAGGTCATTTGCATTTGTTGGCATTCACCTAGTTATTTGGACATGCACTTAGGTCGTGTAGTAGGACATTACAATGTTTGGATGATTCTAACAATTCTTGTTGATGGTATATCAATGGGCATTTGAAAGTAGAGCGCAATGATACTCATTCATCCGCCAAAAGATCTTAATATGTAATGGGAGTTTGCTGGATTGTATATAGTGGTATTTTGAAAAGGATTTTATAAAATGTTTCATGGATTAAGTATCTTAGTAATCCAATAATCATCTTATTATAATAAGATGATATCTTTATCCTATTACATTCTTGATATAATCCCCCTTTACCTAACATGGTGCAAAAATAAAGAAAAAAGAAGACATATTTCGTTTATAAACCATCAGTATAAGCACACTCTTACATCAAGATTAAATATATCGAAAGCTTGTTAAGAAAATTATTCAACAAACTTATTTTATTTTTGAAATCTTGCTTAACATAACTACCAACAATATCTTAGTAATGACTGAGGTAAGATGGACCTTCACTTATCACCTATGACATAACTTGCTTGTCACCATAAATCCTGACCCCGAGATATAAGTCCTTGATTGCATGCATTTCTGTGGCAACATATTTCATCTTCATTCATTCCTTTGGAGATTCCGTAAAGCACAACATGCCTATTCTAACCATTGAAATCAAGCAGTCGCGCAGTCTTTTTCTAGTATTGATATGATTTTTGTTGGCATGAATAACTTTAGCTTCTTCTAAGAGGAGTTGTGGATCTACAATCTCCATTACTCGTTCAGGTAATGCCAACTTAGAAAAATTATGAAGGCTAAGATTGTCTTTAAACATGCCATCAGTTGTCTCCTTTCCAGTTACCATCTCCAATAGAAGGATTCTATAGATGCAAACATCTCCTTCTATTGATGCTTTACCACCCATCACATACTCTGTAATTTGTACATCTCATAATTGAAAGCAACCAGTTAGATATACTAAAATTAGAGGTTTGTAATCCAAACCAACCCTTAAAGGATTTATTACTATTCCATATTTAATGTATAAGAGTGGCATGCCTGATCACAAGAACTATCTGTTGCGCAGCATGCCAACAACGTAGTGAACTGAGATCTAATCTCCAGTCTCATCCACAAACGATAAACATAATGAAACATAATCTAGAAGTAGAATCAAAGTATACCAAACAAACCATAAGACAAGATATACATGAAAAAATCCCAAACAAGGGTAAAAAAAAACCACAGGTGCAAACTTCCACTATGAAGAAAATAAGATTACAAGGAATATACTAACCTTTTCCCTTGGATGTATAGATAAAACCCTTTACCCATACTTTAGAATAACTCCCATCACCCTAGAAAAGCCTCAGGGACCCTTATTTATAGTTTAAGTAACTTTCCTTTCACACCTCTTGAGAAATCGTCTCAAAAATCCACAGTCCATGCAAAATCTGGAAACAAATCTGCGTAATCTTGACTGATCGAGCAGACTCTCGACTGGTAGAGTAAAGGCCTCGACCAGTCGAGCACCGCAGACCCAAAAAAATCATAACTCGCTGGAATTTGAGTCGATCTAGCCCCGACTGGTTGAGCGGGCCCCTCGACCGGTTGAGCAGCCCACTCGACTGGTCGAGTGGCGCTGCCCAGATGTGACTCTACATCTTAACAATCTCCCATTTTAAAATACATCACTATAAACCTTCATCTTCTATATCTAGAGTGCACCACCTCTCCGTCTTCAAGCCTGAAGACCAATCAAAACTGAACAAAGCTTTAGCTTCTCCTGTGTGACCACATTGGTCAACATATCCACAGGATTCTCATTTGCATGAATCTTCTCCAGAGCAATCGATCCATCTTCCAGTAACGAACATATGAAGTGATATCTGATATCAATATGCTTAGTCCTTGAATGAAAGACTGAATTCTTAGCCAAGTGTATTGCACTCTGACTGTCACTGTACAACTTATAATTTTCTTACTTCTCTTCCATGAAACCGTGCATCCACATCATCTCCTTGCACACTTCTGTAGCTGTAACATATTCTGCTTCCGTCGTACTGATAGGTACTATCTTCATAACTGAGAGACCCAAATGACTACAACACTACCCAGAGTAAAGACATAACCTGTTGTGAGACCCGACCCAAGTTCACATATGTGCATGTGTGCGTGAGAGTGTGCATTTGATTTCTTGTGGTCTCGCGGTCCTACCGGTCGAACTCTGGCGACCTGCAACCCTCAGATAGTGCTGCGGTCATCCTAGAGTCCGATCAAGTAGACCCGACTCGAATCGAGCTGAGACCTATGCCATTGCGACCGCATTGTTGCCGCGGTTCCAATGCCGCGTCTTGTGCGTCCATCCGATATGTGGATCATAAGTTGTGTACGTTTCATTCTATGGCCCTTGATTTCGATCATGTGGCCCACCTTGGAGTGGTGCATGTGGCCACACTCCCTCTTTTGCACAAGTTCCAACACACACTACACACACCACCTAAATCTCCATTACTCACACTACCAAGACCTCACACACCACCCACACCTAACCTACCCTAGCAACATTGTTTGTATCACCATAGGTTAATGATTACTTTCTTTAAAAAGATTTTTCCTCTCTTTCCCTCTCATTTCTCTCTCTCTTCTCTTCTTCTCTAGCAATTTTTCTCCATTTCTTCAGCCCATTTTTCTCCATTTTTCCAGCCACCTTCCTCCTTAATCCCCCACCATCTAACCCTTGAAACCTCATCTCCACCATTGATCCATTTCCCTTGGTGCTAAAGGACCTTAGTTTGAAAGTTTGGTGGTCATCTTTAAGGTGGGTGCCCCTTTAGATGTAAAAATCTATTTTCTATAGCCTTGATTTTTCTTTTTATTTATGATGGAAGTGTAGGACCCATCAATCAATGGTGGAGATCCTACACAATCCCATGGTTGTGGCCTAATGGCCTATCTTATGCATGCATGATCCATGCATGGGGCCTTTCTCTATGGGCCCCATCATGACTATTTTCTTTCATATCATATTATGTTTGGGTCATCTAGACCTTATAACCATGGTGGGGATGACATCCTCACCATGCATTTTAATTATAGGCCATGCATGTGCAAGATTCATGTTATAAATGTAAATCTATGTATGATGTATGGGTGTGATTGATCTAGGGAGGCCTTAATAGTGGCAGAGCCCTTTCCCTATGGCCGGATTGTCCTTCTATCTCTCTTTGCTCTCATTTTATTTTCTGATGTGTGTGGCTCATTTGGTGGGCCTAGGACATCCATAAATTTCAATAAGGTGGGATGCCCAAACTGCCCATTGTTTGATTTTGGGTGTCCTACTTGCTGCCTTAATGATGCATGCAAGGTGTGTTGGCTTTAGATTATGATATGGACATTTGTGGGGCCCACTAAGGAAGGCCACACCATCCTCCATTAATGTGTTTTCCTTTTTATTTAACTTATATAATAAATTTTATCTAAGTACATGTTGCTGTCCAGAATTTTCTGGACAATTTCTGGTTATTTTTGGACCAGATTTTGGGACTGTTTGGGGGACTATTCATACCCATCAGATATACTTTTTTGAAAGGTGGGGATCTCATCTTGATGTTTCCCAAATTTCATCTCCATCTGACCTTGATTGAGGTCCCAAAGGTATGGTCCAAGTGAGGTGGACAGTCTGCATTTTCTACACTATTCCAGTAACATTCCACCATGGACAGTTGGATTTCTGAAATTTATTAAAATATCTATAAGTGTTTAAAAATTATAAAAATTTATTCAGGGGTGGCCTACTCAAGGTAGGACCCACCTACAAAATTTGGAGACTAATGGACACCTGTACGTACCATAGAAGTGGCTGGACTGGCCCACTATAATATAGTGTCCAGATCAGTCCGATTTTTAGGACAGATTAATTTATCTAAATGAATTAAAATATTTATAGGTGTCTAAAAATTTTAAAATTTTATAGGGATGTGATCTACTCATGGTAGGACCCACCTACCAAATTTCAGGGCCAATGGACCCCTGTACACATTGTGGCAAGGGCCGGACTGGCCCACCACGTTGGGACGTTCAGGTCTGTCCGATTTCATGGATAGTCTATTTTGTTTAAACTAATTAAAATACTTATAAATATCTAAAAATTTTAAAATTTTGTGAGGATGTGGCCCACATATGGAAGTGTCACTCTGTAAAATTTCAGCCTCAAATGACCCCTTTAGGGCATCCAAAAAAATGGTCCAAGATGGCTGGACTCGTAATTTTTCTGCTGTGCAGTCTAGCAATATGCTTGATAAAAACCAAAATTCAAAAATAATTCTCTTGATGGTGGGCCATATTTTTGGGTTTCCTCTCATTTTATGCATGATGAGGGGCCATGGCCCTCAATTTCCAGAGTTTTAAAGGCCTTGGGCCCACTCCAATGGACTGCCCAAGTTTAGGACAACAACATGTTATAATTATGCTTGGACTTGGGCTGAATTTTTGAGGAGTGAGGCCCACCACATTTATGAAGGTATTAGAGGAGATAATTGATACCTTTAGTTTCTTAAATTTGGGCCTAATAAATGCACTTTTGAGGCCCACCACAGTTAAATTTAATTGGGTCCATGAATGTAGCTAGTTGTTGAACTCCTTAGGCCCAATTGGGTTGGAACTTTCCAGATAGACCCATTGAACTATTGGGTCATTTTACTATACTATTATGTTGGGTTAGTGGGCCAGATTATACAATTAGATGGGCCCTTGATTTCCCATCAAATCAACTTTATACTTGGGCCGAGTTGTATGCCCAACTCACTTGACTAAGAGCATGACATTGCCCATGTGGTTTGAGCAATGGGCCGCCCACTAGGCCACCATAATATATGGGATTAGTGACTTTTATGTTGGGCCCTAACCTTTCCCTTATGGGCCCATAGTGTTATATATGAGTTGGGTTATGTGTGTTCTCCTTGAACCCATATTTTGGGTAGGCCTTGGGCCACCCTTTCTGAAGCCTAACATGAGTGTTGTGGTATAATTATGGCTATTCATTTCTTATTTTTGATGTTGCATGGGCCTTGGTCCTTGATTCATGATCAATTAGAGATGGGCTACCCCTTAGGGACCAATTGTGGTTGGATGTCCACGTTGGTGGCCTTAAGGTAGGCCCATGGGCTTCTATGGGTGGTTAAAGGCCCAGCATAGAACCTTGCTAAGCCATCTCACTATTTAGGCCCATACCATTGTTCTCCTTAGTCTTGTGGGCTACCCCAGGTATATGGGCCCCCAGTAGAGGTTGTATTCCTTATGAGGAATTAGTTAAGTACCTAGACCCTTCATGGTTAGGTAGAGAGTTCATCTCCACCGTATTGGCACCCCTATTCATCTTCATGGCCCACTCCCATACACATCATATGCATGCTTGGTTGAGGAATGATTGGCCATGGTTGTGGCATTGTGTAGGACATGTTGGTATCTCCCTGAGAGATGAATGCTTGGGATTGATGCATGGGTGATTGTGTAATTCATTCATCTGGCATTGCATAGCATGTGGATATCTGCCCTTACTTCATCAGGGCCTTACCTCCACAGGGATATTCGTGGATGGTCGTATGTGTGGACACCGAAAATATTAGTTGAGCATACCGGGTGCATAGGATGCCCATGGGTGAAATTTTCAAAACTTTCATGGTACCAAGGATCTGCTTCAACGCCGTGACCGGGTGGAATACATGAGCGTACGAAGGCCTTATACCGTTAGGCTGCGACTCCCACTGTCGTGTAGTCGGTCGGATAGGGGTGTGGCCTTACCTGCCTGGTGTGTAGTGGGCATTGATAGGCTGAGTCTGACCAGCTCGTAAATGGGTCCGCTACCGTCAGGCCTTGTTGGTGATTGGCTGTCCACAGGCGGGTAGTGAGGTCTCTTATGCTCGTTTGACTGTGCGGGGTCTGTAGAGCAACAGTCATTCGGCAGTGTAATGGACCCCGGTGATTTCTTTATGATTGGAAATGTACTTGACTTATGATTTGGATATGAGCACTGGCATTACTTGCATCACATTAGCATTGGTTGTACAAGCCCCCTTCATGCATTGCCTTGGTTTAGTATCCAGTACTCATTGCATCATATTCATGATAAGCCTTGGTAAGGTTAGTGATTTTTTCATTGAGCACATTTCCCTTCTTGCATCTCCTACTATTCTTCTGTGCACCATTGTCACACACTTTCACCACCCTCTAAGCTTCTATAAGCTTATGCACGATTGATGCGTGCACGAGATTCTAGGCAGGCATCGTAGCAGCAGCGCGTGGAGTAGAGTGGAGCTTTTGAGGACTCCAGTGTTGCCGAACTTTACCTCTTCTCCTTTTATCTCATGTATGTCCTTTTGGACCTTATGGATGATTGTAAAAGTTTAAATTCTTAGTGAATTTTGTGATGTGTTCCTTTATTATTCTCAGATGTATTTGCTATGATCTTGGGTATGCTCATATTGGTAATGATTATACTGTAATGAAAATCCTCCTTATAGGATCCCAGGATCGGAACCTGCCTCAGGAGCCAAGAATGGGGTACTATAGAGGCTGTTACGGTCAGAACCGGCCATCGGGTCCCTTCTGATTCCGGTTACCGAGTCTGGGGCATGACACCTGTAGTGTTTCTTCTGCTGTTAATATCTCCTACCAAATCTGAATCTACGTAGACTTGTAGCTTAATTTTTGATCCACTATAGAACAACCCTATATGCACAGTACCTATCAGGAATCTGAGGATCCACTTCACAGCTTCTCAATATTCTTTCCTAGAGTTGTTCATGAACCTGCTAACAACTCTTACTGCTTGAGCAATGTCTGGCCTCATGCTCACCATAACATACATGAGACTCCCAATAGCTGATGTGTACGAGACCGGCTTAGCACCTCCCATATTGAATCGATTAAGTACCTTGGTTCTTTACTCTGCCTGTGACAAAATCAGTTTCTTATTTTCCCTGTCACGCTTTATCCTCATGCCTAGGGTTTATTTTGCAGCTCCTAAATCCTTCATGACAAATTCTCTAGACAGTTATCTTTTGAGATCTGAGATGTCCTTCATGTTTAAGCCGACCACAAGCATATCATCAACGTACAGAAGAAAGATGATATACGACGTATCAAATTTCTTCAAATAGCAATAGTGATCTGTATGATATCTCTTAAAATCATTTTTCAACATGAAACTGTTGAACTTCTTGTACCACTGCCTCGGGGCCTATTTAAGGCCATATAGACTCTTCTTCAGTCCACATACCTTATTCTCCTTTCCTGGTGCCACGTATCCTGTCGGCTAATGCATATATATCTCTTCTTCAAGGTCCTCATGAAGAAAGGTTATCTTAACATCTAGCTGTTCTAGATGTAAGTCCTCTGTAACTACTATACTCAAGACTATACGAATCATAGACATTTTCACCACTTGTAAAAATATTTCGATGAAGTTTATACCTGCTTTTTTTTGGAACTCTTTCACAACCAATCTAGCCTTGTATCGTTTCAAACCATCATGCTCCTCCTTCAGTTTGTAAACCCACTTGTTCTGAAGAGCTTTCTTACCCTTAGGTAGAGTAACTAGCTCCCATGTTCGATTTGACTCAAGAGAGTCCTTCTCATCATCCATGGTCTACTCCCACTTAACCCGTGTATCTGACTATAATGCCTCTTCAAAAAACTCTGGCTCACCACTATTTGTCAACAGTAGATAATGTAAGAAGGGTGAGTATCGGACCGCGGTTCTCTTCTCCCGAGTAGGCCTCCTCATAACCGGTGTCTGTGGCTCTGCCTCATAATGCTCTTATGTATGATCATCCTGTGGCGCTGTAACACCTGTGTCCAGTAATTCTTCCAACTCCACGAATTCTCTCCTTGGCCTTGTTTCGCTGCACACTATCCTTATGCATCATTTTTTCATTGAAGACTACATCATTGCTTATGATGATTTTTCTATTTTCTGTATTCTAAAATCTATAGCCAAAATCATACCACTCGTAGCTATAAACATGCACCTCTTGGACTTCGCACCCATCTTATTTCTGTGCTCTGCATCAATGTGAACATATGAAGTGCAACCGAACACTTTGAGATGTGCAAGGTTCAATTCTTTCTTAGTCCACATTTCTTTTGGTAGCCCACCATCCAATGGTGCTGAAGGACTTCTATTGATAAGATATGCGGCAGTATTCACAGCATTTGTCAAAAACGTCTTGGGCAACCCTACATGTAACCTCATGCTCTTGGTGCACTCAAGGATGGTAATGTTAATACGCTCAGCCACACCGTTTTACTGCGGTGTCCTTGGAATCATTTTCTGATGTTTGATTCCATTTACTACACAATACTCCTCAAATCTCTTACTACAGTATTCTCCCTCATTATTTGATCAGAGATATTTTATTATTTTACTTGTCTCATTTTCTACCATTACTTTCCACTTCTTAAATATATCAAATATATCAGATTCATGCTTTGAGAAATAGACCCACAGTTTTCTATTAGCATCATCAATAAAAGAAACAAAATAACTTGAGCCACCAAAAGATAATATCTGTGCCGGTCCCCACACATCTGTGTGTACAAGATCCAACAGATGTTTCTTTGGAGTGCGTCTTGTTTTCTTAAAACTTACCCTCTTCCATTTGCCATACACGCAGTCATCATAGAATTTCAAGTCAATAGACTTCAGCCCTGGTAGTTTCCCTTTGACAATAGCACTTCATCCCTTTCTCACTCATATGTCTCAACCTCTGATGCCATAATTGCCCATTCACTCCAGTTGATGCGATTGCGAGTGAACTATACAATCCTAAAGTCACGTATAAAGTTCATTCTTTCTTACCTCGAGATATCACCAAGGCACCTTTTGTGAAATTTCAGGAATCATTAGTGAATGTTGTCACATATCCGGTATCGGCCAATTACCCCATTGAGATCAAATTCCATTTTAAAATCGGTACATTCTGACATCCTTCAATTTCAAAGCCGTTCTGTTTTTTTGATTTATATGAACATCTCCCTTTTCAACAATTCTGCACGACTCATCATCACCGAGGTAGACTCTCCCAAAGTCACCTGACATATAATCACGCAGAACTTTCTTACACGAAGTGACATGAAACGAAGCACTCGAGTTTATGACCTGAGACTCATTCTTCGCATCAAGAGACAAAATCAACGCCTTTGTGTCACTCTCCTCAGATAGATTCACTGAATCCTTCTCGCCTTGAGACTTCCTTCTTGTTTCTTAAGATCCCTGCAATCACGATTCATGTGCCCCTTCTTGCCGCAATGCTAATACCCGTCTTTGTCTTTCGATCCCTTGGACTTCTTCCTCGACTTAGAAAGTCTGTGTTTATTGCTTCATTTGTTCAGCAATCTTCCTCTTCCTTCAATGTTTAGAGCATTCCTTAAATCCCTTGAAACTCCTGATGCTTTTCTGTTAGATTCTTCTCTGAGAATTAGACCGGCCACATCATCAAATGTCAGCTTTTTCGACCCTAAAGAATTGCTCACAGCAATCACCAAACCATCCCAACTGTCTGGCAAACTGGATAAGATCAATAACGCCCTGACCTCGTCCTCAAAGACAATGCCAACGGATTCCAACTGGCTCGTGACTGTATTGAACTTGTTTAGATGTTCAGCCACGCTCCCACCATTTGACATCTTTATGTTGAATAGCTATTTTATAAGACGATCCTTATTGGATGCTGAGGGTTTTTCATACATTGTAGCTAGGGCTTCCATTAATTCTTTTGTGGTCTTTACCTTAGATATATTGAAGGTGACGCTTTTAGACAAAGAGAGACGGATCGTTCACAAAGCCTTCCGATACAATAAAGACCATTAATCATCTGTCAACTTTTTTGGTTTCTTTTCTTTTCTTCCTAGAAGAATATAGAGGTCCTTCTGATACAGATAATCTTCCATCTGCATCTTTCAGAAGGTAAAGTTTGAACCATCAAACTTCTCAATTCTAGACTTCCCTTCTTCTGTCATCGCTCTCAATAGAACTAAACCAATAGCTTTGATACCATTTGTTGCACAGCACGCCAACAACGTAGTGAACCGAGATCCAATCTTCGGCCTCACCCACAAACGATAAACAGAATGAAATATAATCTCACTATAAGAAAAAGCGGCATATGGGGTGCCTATTCTTACCGGCTACCATATATAACTGCCGGTGATCATGGGAATCACCGGCAACTATCCAAAAATGTCCTTGTTTTTGAAACGTGGGTGCCGGTGAAATGATGCTGTTAAAATAAAAAATACAGAGGGAAAATTTTCATTTCCCTCTCTTGTTGGGCATGCACTCCCTCGGATCTCTCTCGTCTCGTGCGTTTCTCCCTACCCTCGATCTCTCTCTCCCATCTCGCTTTTCCCTTTGCCTTCCTCAATCTCTTTCCCTTCCTCTCCCTCCATCTCTCAATCTCCCTGATTTCCCTCCCTCTCCATTGCCGTCTCTCCTAGTTCGTTATCTTCGAAGCAACCATTGATCGATCTCCCTCCAATAACTAATGAGAATAGAAGAAATCAAAGCATACAAAGTGAAAGGTACTCTCTCTTTCTCTCTCATTTCCTCTTTTAAGGGCCAGAAATTGGGCAGTGACCATGACAGTGGCAACCATATCCGGTGCTGTCCATGGCCTCCTACATGTTTGAGGAAATACTTCAACCAAGAATCGCTCTGACGATCACTCTGTCCATGGCCATGAGAGTTTTACTGCTGTGTCCCACCCGATTAGCAAATCAACCTTTTTCTTTTTTCTTTTTTAATTATTATATACTAGGTGATATTCATGTTGTGGCCTTTAATAGAAGTGGAATTGCAGAATAGGATTCCTGTTACTGATCCCAATTAACTGGGATAAGGTTTAGATGATCATGGTTGTGGTGATATCCATGTTGTGGCCCATCTTTTGCACATTCTACACGTGGTGTATTTGTGTAAAAGAAATGGCTGCAGCATGTTATCATTTCTCTAATTGGTTTACTGTCACACCCCAGACTCGGTAACCGGAATCCCAAGGAACCCGATGGCCGATTCTGGCCACAACAGCCTCCATAGTACCCCATTCTCGGCTCCTAAGACAGGTTCCGATCCTAGGATCCTATAAGAAGGATTTTCATAACAATGTAATCATTACCAATATGAGCATATTCAAGACAAAATAAAAGACAAAACACCACCATCATATAGCAATCATCATATAAGGAAGGTAATACAAACATTCATATATCAATTAATCATCAAACAAATAAGGATAACGCTCTCTAATCTTGGCCTTATGTTCCCAAGACGCCTCGGCCTCCGAATGATGACCCCATTGCACCTTCACTAAGGGAATGACCTTGGTCCTGAGGACCTGCTCCTTCCGATCAAGAATACGAATCAGCTGCTCATTGTAAGAAACATCCTCATAGACCTCAAGTGGTTGCCAATCAATCACGGGAATAGTGTCCGACCCACATTTTCACAACATAGAGACATGAAACACGTCGTGAATCACGGATAACTCAGGAGGTAAGGCAAGCCTATAATCCACTGCACCCACGCGCTCGGTAATCTCAAAAGGTCTAATAAATCTCGGGGTGATCTTGCCCTTCACACCAAAGCAAACCACGTCCTTCAGAAGTGAGACCTTGAGATATACCATGTCCCTGACTGCGAACTCGAGGGGTTGACGCTGACGATCAACAAAACTCTTTTTCTAGCTCTGAGCTGTGCGCATCCTCTGCCTGATAACATCAATAGCCTCTGATGTCTGTATCACAAGCTCGGGACCTAAGAGACGATGCTCTCCAACCTCAGTTCAATAACTAAGAGATCTGCACGGTTTGCCATAAAGTGCCTCAAAAGGAGCCATGACGATAGTAGCCTAATAACTATTATTGTATGCAAACTCTGCTAGGCACATATGTTCATCCCAACTACCCACAAAGTCAATCACATAAGCCCTGAGCATATCCTCAAGATTCTGATTGACCCTTTCGGTCTACCCATCTGTCTGCAGATGATAAGCGGTGCTGAAATGCAAAGTGACTCCTAGCGCTTGCTGAAGACTCCTCCAAAAATGAGACATAAATCTGGAGTTTCGGTCTGAAACCATCGAAACTAGGACACCGTGTAGTCTCACTACCTCCTCAATGAACACCTTTGTAAGCTGGTCCATCGATCAGAAAGCACGCACTGGAATGAAATGAGCCGACTTCGTCAGACGATCGACGATAACCCAAATGGTATCGTGACCGCACAGAGTCCTCAGCTAACCTGTGATAAAGTCCATCGATACGTGCTCCCACTTTCACTCTGAAATGCTCAATGGTTACAAGGGACTAGGGGGTCTTTGATGATCGACCCTGACACGCTGGCATGTGTCACACTCAGCCTCAAAACTAGCAATCTGGAGCTTCATCCCCTACTAAAAATACTTCCTCCTCATATCACGATACATCTTCGTGGAGCTTGGGTGAATAGTAAGTCTTGATTGATGTGCCTCGCCATTATATCACGATGCAACTCTAGTACGTCCGGGACACACAATCGGCCTCTGAAGCGTAATCCACCGTCGGAACGAATCTGCTAGTCTGACTGCTCCATGGATGCGGCCTCTGCTCTGTACTCCTGAAGTGACTCATCTGTCTGTTGAGCTTCGATCACCCTAGCCACCAAAGAGGGTTGAATTAATAAGCTCGAAAGCTGAACAATGGAAGACTACAGGCCAAACTCAAAGTCATACTCTAAAACATCTTCGAGCATCTGCCACTCTCGCACCATCATTTGTGCCACTAGGCCTCGTGGCTAATGGTTGAGCACGTCCACCACCACGTTCGTCTTGCCCGGGTGGTACTGAAAGTCAAAATCATAATCTTTTAGCAACTCCATCCATTGCCTCTGTCGCAGGTTCAACTCAGACTGCGAAAATAGATACTTTAAGTTCTTATGATCCGAGAAGAGGTCGAACCTAACCCCATATAGATAATGCCTTCACACCTTCAGTGCGAAGACAACTGCTGCAAGCTCCAAATCATGAGTGGGGTAGTTCAGCTCATGGACCTTGAGCTGACGCAAGGCATATGTCACTAGCTTCTCATACTACATCAGTACAACACCTAAGCCAACTCTAGAGGCATCAGTAAGAATAACAAAACCCTCACTCCCATCAGGAAGAGTGAGAACAGGAGCGGACGTGAGGCGATCCTTCAACTCTGTAAATGCCCTCTCGTAAGCATCACTTCAAACGAACTCAACACCCTTCCGCGTCAACCTGGTCAGCGGTGATGCAATACGGGAGAAACTCTCGATAAATCGTCGATAATATCCTGCTAGACCAAGGAAGCTGCGAATCTTGGACGCATTCGTGGGTTGGCCCCACTGACGCACTGCATCAACCTTTGAGGGGTTCATGGCGACACCCTCCTTCGTCACCACGTGACCGAGGAACTTCATCTCCTCTTGCCAAAACTCACATTTATCCAGCTTCGCATACAGTTGGTGGGCACGAAGGGTCTCAAGCACAATCCACAGGTGCTCAACATGGTCCACTCGAGTCCTCGAATATACAAGAATATCATCAATGAATACCACCACGAACTGATCGAGGAACGGCTAAAAAACCTCATTCATCAGCTGCATGAATACGGTGGGCACGTTGGTCAGCCCAAATGACATGACCAGAAACTCGAAGTGACCATAACGTGTCTGGAAAGCCATCTTTGGAATGTCCTCCTTCCAGACCCGAATCTGATGGTATCCAAAACGCAAGTCTATCTTGGAAAAATACTGTGCACCCTGCAACTGGTCGAACAAATCATCAATACGTAGAAGAAGGTATCGGTTCTTGATGGTGACTCTGTTTAGCTCGCGGTAGTCCACACAGAGTCGCAACGAATACTCCTTTACAAACAATACCGGGGCTCCCGAAGGAGAACTGCTGGGATGAATAAAACCTAACTCCCGGAGCTCATCCAACTGCTCTTGCAGTTCCCTCAACTTTATCGGTGCCATTCGGTAGGAAGCCTTCGAGATAGGCGCGGTACCGGGCATCAGATCAATCTGGAACTGCACCTGTCGACATGGGAGCAAACCTGGAATCTCTTGAAACACATTCGAGTACTCACAAACAACTGGCAGTTGCTCAATACTCTCTTCCACAGAATCCTCAACGACTGAAGCCAAGAAACGAGATAACAACTCTCCTCTGGGCTCGACAACGAACTGGAACACTAGCATGCCTGGAATATGAAATGTAACTGTCCTCGCAGCACAGTCTAAGATAGCACGATACTCCGCATGTCAGTCCATACCCAGAATCACTTCAAATCTTACCATCGGCATCACGAACAAATTGGTAGGAAGGAACATCTCTCTCACTAACACCAGGTAAGAAGGACAGTGACAGGTCAATACTACAGACTTTTCCATGGGAGTCGAAATGGTCAAGGCCTCAAACGCAGAATCCGATGGAATACCGGTCTATCAGCAAAACTGCTCAGCCACAAAAGAATGAGAAGCACCAGAATTAAACAAAATATGAATAATGCAAGCAGAAACAAGAAGAATACCCTCAATGACTCCACCAGTCGATGACTGCGGGTCTTGGCCTGACGCCTGCTGCGTAAAATAAAAATGGCCCTGAACTGGTAGGGGAAGCAATCCTGAAGACTGAGGGTCCTGAGTCTGAGCCTTCTGGGCTGCTATACATACTGGACCTAGGGATCAAACAACATATGGATATCCCCTCTGCTGGTGCTGCGGCTGCTGCTATCGCTGCTGCTGTTGTCTTTACTAAGGAGGTCTGCCTGGCTACCTCTGCTATAGAGGAGGAGCCTTAGGAGTGGCGGGTGGAAGCTGTGCTCTCTGCTGCTGCTGAGGAGGACAAGGAAGAGGTAACTACGGTGGCCTCTACTGTTGAATGGGGAGAGGGCACTCACGCCTCCGATGCCCCGCCTGTCCACAGCCAAAGTATACACCAGAAAAGGGGCTGGAAGATGAAGCGATTGGCGGTGCTGATGATGAGGAAGAAACTACTGTCTGAACCGTAGGTTGCTGAAATCCTGAACTGCCCTTCCATCTCTACTGGCGGTGCTGCCTGGAACTGCCGGCTGACGTTCTCCTCTTCTGATCTTCACTTGAACTCTGCTCTCTCAATCTCTGGGTCATAGCCCAGTCCTCCTCATAAACCAGTGCTCGATGAACAACTTGGTCGAACGTCTCCAAACAATGCCCTACCGCACGGCTATAAAGGGCAGGAAGCAAACCAGCCACAAAACGTTGGGCCCTCATCTTCTCATCGCTGGTGAGATGATGAGCAAATATAGATAGGGCCAAGAAACAGGTCTCATACTGAGATACAGTCATATCACCCTGTACTAGGGTCTCAAACTCGATCACCCACTGAATTTGAACATGCTCAGGGAAGAACTTCTGGTTGAAACGGACCACGAACTCCTCGCATGTCCAAACAAACTGAGGCCCGAACATCCTAGATACGGATAACTACCAGTGACGGGCCTCACCCTAAAGGAGATAGATCGCAAGGGATACTCTTTGACTTGTAGGACACTGTATAGTGTCAAAAATCCTCAAAACCTCAATGCGCCAAGCCTCGGCGGCAGAAGGGTCAGGATCACCACTAAACCTTGGGGGATCATGCTTTCAAAACTCTCGGGCTATGACACTAGCATGCAGTAAGTCAGATTGTCGAAAACCTCAGCGGTAGCTGGCTGACGGGTTTGCAATGCGGTGGCAATAAGTTGCATCAACTACTGAAAATGCTCAGCTCCTATAGGTATTGTCGGAAAGGCAGGGGCGACACTCGCCTAAGGGGGAGGCACGGGTGCTGTCGACGGGGTAGGAGCCTCAGTAACTGGAACAATAGGCTGAGGAGGGGGAATAGGTGGAGGAGCTGGAGTATCTGGAGGTACGGGCGCTACGGGATCAACTGGAGGAACAGGCCGGATCGGGACCTCAGGAATCGAATCCTTAACAATGGGAGCAGGAGGTGCTCGAGCAGGATGGCTATCTCAGGCGCCTCGTCCATGGGCAACACGACCATGGGTACCAAGACCACGTGGCATCGTCTACAAAATAATGATGACGTAAGGAATCAAGATAATTACAAGCTCAATACAGAACGAAAGAAAGGATCTCGAGACACTACTTGTCTCATGTTCTTGGTAGACATGCGATATTCTCCTGAGTCATTCCAGAATTACTTGCTATCCTCTGATACCAACTCCTGTCACACCCTAGACTCGGTAACCGGAATCTTAAGGAACCCGATGGTCAGTTCTGGCCATAACAGCCTCCATAGTACCCTATTCTCGGCTCCTGAGACAGGTTCCAATCCTGGGATCCTACAAGGAGGATTTTCATAATAATGTAATCATTACTAATATGAGTATATCCAAGATCAGAATAAGTACATCTGAGAATAACAAAGTCACACATCGTAAAATCTACTATAAATTTAAATTTTTACAACTTTCAGAAGGTCCAAAGGACATACATAAGATGATAGGAGAAGGAAAGGAAGATCAGTAACACCGGGTCCTCAAGCTCAGCTCAACTCTGCTCCATGTAGCTGCGACGCCTGCCTAGAGTCTCCTGCACACATCAATCATGCATAAGCTTATAGAAGCTTAGAGGGTGGTGAAAGTATGTGACAATGGTGTACAAAAGAATAGTAGGAGATGCAAGAAGGGAAATATGCTCAATGGGGAAATCACTGGCCTTACCAAGGCTTATCATGAATATGATGCGATGAGTACTGGATGCCATACCAAGGTAATGCATGAAGGGGCTTTTACAGCCAATGCTAATGCAATGCAAGTATTACCAGTGCTCATATCCAAACCATAAGTCAAGTGCATTTCCAATCATAAGGAAATCATCGGGGTCCATTACACTATTGAATGACTGCCGCACTACAGACCCCACACAATCAAACAAGCGTAAGAGACCTCACTACCCACCTGTGGACAGCCAATCACCAACAAGGCCTGATGATAGCGACCCATTTACGAGCTGGTCAGACTTAGCCTAGAAATGCCCCTTACACACCAGGCAGGTCAGGCCACACCCCTATCCAATTGACTACACGACAGTGGGAGTCACAGCCTAACGGTATAAGTTTCTCGTGCGCTCATGTATTCCACTCGGTCAGGGTGTTAGAGCAGATCCTTGATATCATTTAAGTTTTGAGAATTTCACCCATGGGTATCCTATGCACCCGGTATGTTCAACTAATATTTTCGGTGTATACATATATGGCCATCCATGAATATCCCTGTGGAGGCAAGGCTCAGATGAAGCAAGGGCAGATATCCACATGCTATGCAATGCCAGATGCATGATTTACACAATCACTCATACATCAATCCTAAGCATCCATCGTACTCTAGAGGGGAAAACTTCACCCCTCAGGGAGATACCAACATGTCCCACACAATGGCACAACCATGGCTAATCATGCCTCAACCAAGCATGCATATGATGCATATGAGAGTGGGCCATGAAATGAATAGGGGTGCCAATGGGGTGAAGATGAACTCTCTACCTAACCATGAAGGGTTTAGGTACTTAACCAATTCCTCATAAGGAATACAACCCCTAATGGGGGCCCATTTACCTAGGGTAGCCCATGAGACTAAGGAGAATAATGATATGGGCCTAAATAGATGAAACAGGACTAGGAAGGGTCTATGATGGGCCTTTAACTAGTCATAGAAGCCCATGAGCCTACCTTAGGGCCACCAATGTGGACACCCAATCACAATTGGTCTGCAAGAGATAGCCCATCGCTAATTGATCACTGATCAAGGCCCAAGGCCATACAACATTAGAAATTAGAAATGGGTAGCCATAAACATACCATATACACTTATGTTGGGCTTCAAAAAGGTGGCTCAAGGCCTATCCAAAACATGGGTTCAAGGGAAACACACATAGCCCAACCCATACATACCACTATGCGCCCATAGGGGAAAGGTTAGGGCCCAACATAAATGCGACTAATACCATATATTGTGGTGACCTAGTGGGCAGCCCATTGCTCAAACCTCATGGGCAAATGTCATGCTCTTAGTCAAGTAATTTGGGCCTACAACCCTGCCTAAGTAATAAGTTGATTTGGTGGGCAACCAAGGGCCCATCTACTGGTATAATCCGGCTCACTAACCCAATATAATAGTATGGTAAAAATGGCCCAAGAGATCAATGGGCCTATCTGGCAAGTTCCAGCCCAAATTGGGCCTAAAGAGTTCAACAATTAGCTACATTCATGGACTCAATTGAGTCCAACTGTGGTGGGCCTCAAAAGTGCATTTATTAAGCCCAACATTTAAGGGACTAAAGGTGTAAATTATTTTCTCTAAGATCCTCACAATGTGGTGGGCCCCACTTCTCAAAATTTCAGCTCAAAGGCCAAGCATAATTATAACATATTGTTAGATTTTTAACCCGACAGGTTTGTGGGGCTATTGGAGTCCAGTGATGGTTTCATTTGATTAGGACATCAGCCTAAGTGGTCCAGCTGCCAAGTCATAGGGCCCTACCACATATGGTTACATCACATGACACAAGGGAGTAGGTGGGCCACACTACTAGACCAAAGTCGAACAGGTAGCCCACATGTGGCGTCCCATATGGGTCTGGGTATTTGGCCTAAAACTGACCTAAATTTTCAGGCCACACTACGGTCAGCTCAAATGTCTGTTGGGCCTAAAATTTTGTAGGGTGATACTTATATAGATGAGCCACATCTCCACAAAATTTTAAAATTTTTAGATATTCTTAAATATTTTAATTAATTTAAACAAAAAAGTCTGTCTAGAAAATCGGACTGACCTAGACGTCCCAACGTGGTGGGCCAGTCCGGCCCTTGCCACGGTGTGCACAGGGCTAAATTGGCCCTAAAAATTTGTAGGTAGGTCTCAGCATGAGTTGGTCACACTTTTAAAAAATTTTAGAATTTTTAGACATCTAAAAATATTTTAATTCATTTAAAGAAATCAATCTATCTTGAAAACCAAACTGATCCGGACACCATATTATAGTGGGCCGGTCCATCCACCACTGTGGTGTGTACAAGTTTCCATTGGCCCCAAAGTTTGGTAGGTGGGTCCCACCATGGGTGATCCACCCTCTGTAAATTTTTAAAATTTTTAGACACCCAAAGGTATTTTAATAAATTTTGGAATTCCAATCTGTCCAGGGTGGAATGTTGCTGGAACAGTGCAGAAAATCCAGACTATCCACCTCACTTGGACCACACCTTTGGGACCCCAGTGAAGGTCAGTTGGGGCTAAAATTTGGGGGACATAAAGATGAGATCCCCACCTTTTAAAAAAATATATTTGATGGGTACAAAAGGTCCCCCAATTAGTCCCAAATTCAAGCCCAAAGTCCAACAAAAATCTATCCAGAAATTTCTGGACAACAATACATGCATGAAATAAAATAAATGTATGGGCCTATTAAGAAAGGGATTGACCCATAAATTGGGTTCCATGGCCCACCCTAGTGGGCCCCACAATTGTCCAGAACAAACCCCCAAATTCTCACCCTTGCAAGAATATTTAAGGTAGAGAAAAAGGGCATCTAAACCATAGTGTAAGTTGAGTATAGATGTCCCTTCCTTACTGGGCTTTTCTGGGCAATCCAAGCCCACTAAGTGGACCACACATAATATTATCAGATTATGAAAGAAGGAAGGAGAAGGAAGAGTATCCGGCCATTATGGGAGGGCTCCGCCACTATTAAACCATCCCCACACATTCACAACCACCAACAACAATTAAAACACATTGCACGACATAGATATTATGATGCATGGCCTATATCTTTGAGATAAATGGTTGGGATGCCATCTCAGCCACATGAAAGGGTCTCGATGACCCATCATACTTAGAGAAATAGGAAAAATGCACATGCAAGGGGTCCATCAAGGGAAGAATCCCATGTATGGACATAAATGTACAATGTGGGCCTCATGGCCACATCTAGATGGTTGTGTAGGATCTCCACCATTGATTGGTAGGTCTTACATATCCAAAATGAGGAGGGAAAGATCTATATTAAGAAGAAGAAATCTACATGATATGGAGAGCATCCACCTTGATCCTTACAAAAATCTAGGTCTCCTTGCTCCTCTAACTCCAAGGAAGGGAAATTAATGGATAAGATGATCTTGAAATGGATGGATTTAAAGAGATTAGGGAAACAAGGGACTGGATGGAAGGAAAAAGTTGCTGAATTTTTTAACAAATGGAAGAAAAAATGAGAAGAAAGAGAGAGAGAGTAGAGAGAAATGAGAGGGAGAGTATGGAAATTTACTAGAAAAGAGAGAGAGAGGGAGAGTAATCATCACTTTCACTCCTAGATAAGAGAAAAATCATCATAGCCTATGGTGATATAAACTATGTTGCTAGGCTAGAGTAGCGATGGGTAGTGTGTGAGTGGTGGGTGGTGTACGATATGGGGGGGTTTAGGTAGTGTATAGGTGGTGTGTGTTAAAATTTACATAAAAGAGGGTGGCCACCTTAAAAAATGTGCCCTCCACACTAGGTGGGCCACATGATCATGCTCAAAAGCTATAAATGAGATGCACACAACTTATGATCCACACATCGGATGGACGCACAAGATGCGGCGTTTGAACCGCGGCGACGAAGCTGACAAGATGGCATAGGTCTTAGCTCGATTTGAGTCGGGTCTACGTGACCCGACTCAAGGATGACTGCAAGCACAATCCGAAGGTCGCGGGTCATCGAAATTTGACTGGTAGGACCGCGGGACCACAAGAAATAAAATGCGCACTCACGCACACATATGCACACATGTAAACTTGGGTCGGGTCTCACATTTATATACTAAAAGTGCATGTCCATTTTGTACCTGACTCCAAAACATTTTGGAATTGAACTGAAGTTAATGGAAACTAGATTGAAAATGTTCTCTTTTCTTTGCTGATATGCTTTTACGGATATGTTGCAGGCATGTAAGAGATCCAAACTCATCATCTGATGCCCAACCTTTAATGGGCCATGTCCCATAATCACACAAGTGGATGGTCAAAGGAACTTCGGCTGACCTTATGTAACCATCCTTTTTTCTTTTTCTTTTTTCCCTGTTTTCCCCACAGAAGTCCTCAATATAAGACTAGAATTGTTAGATTGTTGATTTTTTGGTATGTAGAAGCAGACGTGTAGGGTAGTGGATCAAGTTTTCAACTTTCCAATATCTAATCTTTTTGATCAGGTAACATAGAAAATGTTAAGGTTTGTTGTAAAAGGCTCAAGCAAGACCATTTCCTGTTAGTTGAACTTTGGCTTATGCTAAAGCTGTTGCCACAGTGTGTATGCCTTAGCGGGCAATGGCTCGGGCCTAGGCCAAGCAAAAGAAAAATGAAAGAAATAGGGTTGACCCAACTACTTCAAAATCAGTGCCCAAACCAACCCAGGCTCCCTTGTTAATGGGCCTGACTCATAATGTGCCCAAGCCATTCAGTCAAAGATGCAGTGTGTGTAGTGTTAACTCTGGCACTGTATATCCAATGGCCAAATAGCCATGCTTGGATGGTTAGCCATTAGGATTGTCTAGTAGGTGCAATTTTCTACTACTGTGGCCCATGTGTTGTGTGTCCCATGAGATACACAGTCTCAATCCCCATAGATGCTGTGTGTCCCCAAGTTCTAGTCATTTAGTCCTTGGTTATTCTTCTTTTCTTGGCCACCCCAGGAAGCAAGGACAAGATTGATGGTGGTGGTGATGATGAGCCAAGGGCAAGGATCTTTCTCTTTGTAAAAGAATTTTTGGGGTATCCCATCAAAGGTAGTGCTCGTCAGATCAACCTCCTTGGATCTTAGGAACAATGATATCTGGATCACTGAACCATGGCCCCACTTCCATGGACTGGGTCCATCAAGACACTGGGCAGATCTTGATGCACCAGATGCTAAAATAATATCTCATTTAGATGGAAAAGAACTCTCTAGTACTGATTAAGGTTGATATTAGTCAAACATTATATCTTATTATTTTATTATTAGTTTAAAGTTTACTATGTTATTTAATGAGTGGCCGGTAATGTATGGGACCGTACATTTATTATTTATAGAGAGGATGGGACTTACATAGTGCACCCCACATGATGAACAACCCCGATCTTGCACGTGTCCCACATGGAGAGTAGGATCCATATATATCTTTACTTATATTTTAGAATAATTGACTCCTGATTTTTACTCAGGAAGAGCAGGCGTCATTTTTATCACCAGTAGAGCTGACTCTCTTTTGCATGTTGAGATCAATCCTCTAAAACATACATCTATAGAATTGGAAGATATATGGGTTCCCCTTGAAGATATATGGGTGACACTTGCGCTTGTTGCACGGGCTTTTGTGGGTAAAAAGCCCCACCTGATCCAGGATGCAGATAATCTGTTTCTGTAACTTCAACATACCAAGGTAACAACTCTAGGAACTATTTCAGATCACACCTCAAGAGCAGACCGTGAGGTGGATTTTACACTTGAACCTTTGGTGTGTGTCTATGTTCTTCATATGTTGTTGAAATTGATGCAGCGGGCAATTGTCCATTTACTTTTTTTGGCTAAACTGATTGCTAGTTCATGTGGTTTTTCTTTTTTTACCCTTTTTTACTTTCTTGGCTCATGTGCTTGGTTCGGGCTTCAGTCATTTTAGCACATTTCCCACTTCATGTACTTGTATGCTATATACTACGTTCAACACTGATATGATGCATAAAAGGAACGAATGGCTTGCTCAGCAGGTTGTATCATCTGATGTATGTTTTCCAATTTGTTATTTCAGGGATTGCCCCAATGACATTAAGGAAACAGTCTCAAATCTAATATTTGTTGTTGCAAGATGTGCAAATTTGCCTAAGCTTTAGGGAATTGAGAATAGGTTAAGGTTAAGGTTTAGGAAATCGGGTTCAGGTTCGGGTTCGGGTTTAGGTTTGGGTTTTCAAGTTTAGGTTTAGGTTTAGGTTAGGGAGTTGAGATTATGATTAAGTGTAGGTTTAGGTTTAGGGATTTGAGAATACATTTAGGTTTTAGGTTTAGGTTTAGGTTTCAGGTTATAGGTTTAGGTTATAGGTTATAGGTTTAGGTTAAGGTTAGGTTATAGGTTATAAGTTTAGGTTATAGGTTAAGATTTGGGTTATAGGTTTTGGTTTAGGTTAAGGTTATAGGTTTAGGTTTAGGCTAAGCTATTTGGAGAGTGTTACGTGAATGATTTTGCTATGGGCGTGATGGACTGTGACCAATATGCTTCGATGGTTCCCTCACTTGGTTTGTTGTTCTTTTCTTTTCTTTTCTATATTAATTTTCTTCACACAATAGGTTTCCTAAGTTGTATTACACGGTTAAAGCAGAACAAAGGTGGGTTGCGATTATTCCTTCTTTGTTTCTCATTGTCTGTTGAATGCTCACATGGTTTTCTGAGTCACAAATTTAAATTTACAAGTGACAAGTCCTATTTATAGGTGGCTGGTTGCCATTTGTTATTAAATTAACCATGGTTTAATTTATAATTTTTCATTCTCCATTCAAAATTTGACCAATGTTTCTGATACTTAAGCTGTCAATGGTAAATATATTTCTGCACGTCATTTGTTCAATACTCTTTAGTTTTCTGCAGTTTCTATTGTTGTGGCTGAATCCCCTTCCAACAAGTGAGACAAAATTATGATCATATACCAATTTTCATGTGGAATTTTGGATAATGAATATAGAAGCCACATCCACAGACTAAAGAAGTGATCAATCTGTCAAGGGATATTGAACTAGGCCTACTCCTACTAGTTAGGACTTCAGAGTCATACCCCTAATAATAAGATCTTGTGATGAAATGTCTAGAGAATCCTAACCAACCACAATGTTGATATAGTGGATATATGTGAGCTTATTGATTCTTTAACTCTCTGGCCAGTAGACTGTGTGTGAACATATAACTTCCTTGGTTCTTGCCATGGTTCCGTCCAACTTCTGTGAAGAAGATGTGGGAAACATCTGTTCTAATAATGTCTGGAAGTGGAAGGGTCTATCAACTAACAAGCTCCTATCTAAACATTGAAGTATTATATTTAACCAAATATAAATACTTCAATGGTTTTAACTTGATTTTGGTAGTCTGCAAAAAATACAGATATTAACATGTAAGTATCTGTCAGACTTATTTTCTCATTACCTATTAAAAAAGAATTTACATTGTTAGACTTACGTAGAATCTGAAATGAACTCCAATAGTATAGGGTTGGAGATGAAGGCAAAGAAGAGACATAACTAAAACTTTGCATTGTGAAAAGTAATATTAACCATCTTACTTTCCCTGTTGAATTTGGATCACCCACTATTTTACTAGTAACCATGGATGATTAGGATTGCTTGGTTGGTGTGATATTAGAAATAAGCTCCATTCAATATGCTCCTCAGCTCTGCAGCAAAAGCTTGAAGGAATGAAAACGTCAAGAGTACCTTCAACTGAAGGTGAAGAAATAACACCAGCGGAAACAACTCATGGTACATTAAAGATGAGATTGATGCTCATTTTAACATGGTGATTTTTTGTCATTAGGATTTTTTATTATTTTATTATTATTTTTTTGTGATATGCATTAGCTTTTCAGAATTCATATGTAGGTGCATATTTGTGTTCGTTCACATGGACTTTGACTATCTTTCTTAAATTTCTTTGGTTTTTTTATTTTTTGTATCTAATTTTGAATTTTTAGGCCCTAAAACAAGCACTTGTAGAAATTCGGGTATGTTCCAAATTGGAAGCATTCTTACTAAAGAAGAAATCCCTAAACAATGGAGACTTACCCAATATTCGTTCTCAAAAGGTGCTCACTCTATCCGATGTTAGGTTTATAAGAAAGTTGCTTATGAAAATTTACCAATGCTTGTATTTTCACCTTCTATTTCTTCTTGCCTACATGCGTGCATGCACATGCACATTGTTCACTCCCCAAGTATAGGGTTGTAATGTAGTAATAAACTCGGTGAGACCAAGGTCGAATTCATAGGGACTCAAACCTGTACATAATCTGAAAGTAACCAGAACTAGAACTAGATAAAGATGAAACCTAAATTAACTGAATATAAGTGAATAATGGTGAAATAGTAATCTAAAACTTGTAGAATTCAAAGGTGGGAAATTAGGGATTAAGAGGATCCACTTGTATAGATCAGGGAAATCTACGCTTGATTCATGAACTCAACTGGACTTCGAGTCCCATCTTCATCTAGTTGGAAATGTATCACTAAAGCTCGATCTGAACTTCCTTTGATCTAGTTTTCAAAGAGATGAAGGTATGAGAATTAGAGTCAATTCCATCACAAAACCATGCTTATGAGACAAAGTAAACAACAAAACAAAACCAATCCACAACTAATCAGAAGATGTATGAATGTTAGGAAAGATTCCATCACTAAACCATGTCCAAGGGGCGATGGTGAACAACAGGGCTACCTAACCGCATAATCAGAATAGTGAAAAGGAATTACTTAAAGTCATTTTAGATATATTGTAATGTAAGTCACAACAAACCATTAAAAACTACCGGCGATTCCTTATAATCAAACTAACATCCATATTGAATAAAAGCCATAGCGTATTACCCATCACGCCACAAGCTTCACCTCTTAGCCCTAGCTAAGAGGTTTAGCCTAACATGATTGGACTAAAAACCTCAAAAATCATAATAACTAAACTAGTAATTAAAAAATAAAAAAATAAAAATTCTAAAATACTCAGAAACAAACTCTCTTTCTCTACTCCCGTCCATACTCTAGATCAAGATGATCTTCCTCTCTCTCTTTTCCTTTTCTTTTGTAGAAATAGGGAGGTCGGTGGGGAGTAAGTAAGAGGTTACGCACTCCCTTTGGTAGCAGGAGAAAGCTCCTGACTTACGCTGATTTCTCGGTGGCGCCCAGGCTTGGTGTAACTTGATAAATCTAGTCCGTTCATTGGATTGTGCACGGAAAACCAGTCGAACTTGACCGTTTTTACTCTGTTTTGGTGTGGGCGACTAGACTTTCTATGATACCATTCATTCTCTGTTTGACGGTTGAGATCATCCTAGCGATTTTTCTCTCAAACTTTTGACAGCTAGGCTTGAATGAGAGGGCCCTTGGGCTCCTAATGGACGATTCAGATAGGACCGTTAATGCATGATGGTGGCCCATAAAAATTCCTCTGCAGGCTCTATTGCGAAACAGAGCCTATGCAGTACTGCTGTGATGTTTGGTGGCCCACTGATTGATGTCAGGTGGAAATTCCATGCCGTCTGTTGAAGTCTCCTCAGAAAATCATTGAGAATGAACGGTTTTGGAGCGAAATCGGTGTGGCCTACATGATTTTCTATTCCTCCATCCATCCTGCATTTAACAGCTAGGATTTTCCCTTGGATTGCATGATGTTAAAATATCACCTAGGTGAGGTTAATACCCCTTCTCTGTACATAATGAACGGTCTAGATTGATGATTTGGATGAGGAGTGGGCCCCACTACACGGAACCGGCGGACGGTGTGAGGACGCTATGTCCTTTTTTGAATTGGAGAAGAGGGAGTCGGTTAGCTTCCGTTGACCAACTTTGAGAAATTTAGTGCACGGCTAGTGCACTTGTGCACTATGCACACGTGATGTACATGAGGTCCTATGGAGAAGTTTGTGAGAAATCCACTCAGTCCATCCGTATTGTCAGCTCATTTAATACATTGCGATTAATTTTGAAGCATATCTAGATAGCAGGTGGGCCCAAAATCAATGGTTTATGAGCTGATATGTCCATTGGGCCACTTCCACAGGGATCGAATGGATGAAATTTGACTTGTACGATTAATTTATGGTCCTTAGGCCATGTATGAAGTTTTGAATTGAACGGATGGTGAGAACCCTGTAATCTTGCATTCTGGATGAATTTTAGGCCTATTTAGCACGAAATATTGGATTTCCTTGAATCTCGGGTGTGTAAATTCTTCGATCTTGGTCCCCTGGAGTCCGTCCCTCGCCTTAGTGCTTCTTGAGCGTTAAATCCATGCCTTTAGCATTCTTTTCAGTCCATGCTCATAAATTCACCTTGTAACACAAACACGATTAAAATAAGATGTTTAAATGATATCATGCTCATAAAATTGGGTAATAACTAGGGTCTAATATGCAATATTTGACCCTCAACACACACGTGTGTGTGGGGGTACGAACACGTGTATGCCACATATGTGCATGCGTGAGTGGGTGTGTGTGGGTGGGTGGTGGATGTGCTTGTGTGCATGCATTAAAGTGGAGGAATTTTTTATGTGCTTGTGTGCATGCGTTAATGTGGAGGAAATTTCTACAAAAGGCATGCTTCATCTAACATGTGCATTAAAGCTCTTCCTAAGTACTTGGAAATGATTTGTCATCCATCATTTATTTTAATGCTTGTTATATTTGTTTTGTTGATTTCTCATTTTGTAATTATTGTCCACTGAGATTGGAAGAGTTTAAAAATTATGATCCAAGTAAAAAGACTACAATAACTATACTATCCTGAAGTTAATATAATTATAAACAACTACCAAAACAGATGATAACTTGAACGACTAATTGATAGTGTTTGTGTGAGTAGGGTTGGTAATGGATATCAGTTTACCCAATTACTCGACATAAATTGGGCTGGTTGTAAATGATTTACAGGTTGTGTTTGAATGCTAATTTAAGCCCATAAAGGTCTTCTGATCTAGAAGATTCAGCCTAGTAGGATTTTTAATTGTTTCTTTTATTTTCTTTTATATTGTTAGGCATTGACCGATATTCACAGAGGTCTTAATTACATACCTTGTTTAGAACTTTAATTTTCAATTTCATAAGGTTTTCTGCATAATTTTAATTTTCAATTTATAGCTTTTGTTTCGTAGACAGAGGTCTTTATGACATAAATTCAAGTATGATACACAGAAAATGAGAGGTCATGATTACTTTTATTTCTTTATCATGTTTTTTTTTTTTTTTTTTTCTTTTTTCTCTTCTTGATGTGTGTTTTATTATTCTTTTCATTGCCTATATCAGGTGGAACACACTGTTACTTACAATGAGCACAGGCTGAGAAAACCTCCCCCGGATTTGTCATCTTTGCTTTTACATGGACGGATAGTTTACATTGACATGCCTGTAAGTATTTTAAAATTTCATTTGCTTGGAATTTTTTGGCCAAGTCATTCCAGTTGACATTTAACATAATCGAAATTGATTGTGAATGTTTAATTAGTTATGGAAAAATCATTAGTTTCAGGCTTCCAGCAATGCTTTCCTTTTACTTTAAGCAGTTTTCTTTTTCTCTTAAGGATAGTTTCTGATCAGCCACAAATTGAATACCTTTGAATTTATCATGCTTCTTTTTTCCCACCTTGCTATCCTTTATAAACAGTTAAACACATTTGTAGGTGCATTCTTTTTTTCTCTTTTTTTTTTTTTCTCATTTTTCTTTTCTAGAGTTTCACTCTCTTATTTTATTTATTTATTTTTAGTTGGTAAAGATTTTTTAGTTGGTAATGAGTGTAGCATGTCACTATCTTGTGCTAGTAGAAGACACAACTATATTCATGGTAAAAATTTTGGAAGCGGTCATTCATCTTAGTGTTAGTTGTTAATACTTGTAAAACCATGTTGTTATTGTTGTTGTTGTTATGTTTTTTTTTTTCCTTGTAGAATTATACATACGAATTTTGGCATGAAATTGTTTTGGCTTGCCTTTTCCGGCATTTTTTGCATATCTTTCCTGGTGTTTTGGCAACCTTATTGCGACGGTCAAAAATACTTTTAAGGGCGTTGTGGCAACCTTTTTGCAGTGCTTTTTCTATCTTTTACTAGCGCTTTTTCAATTTTTTACTGGTGCTTTTTATAGCTTTTATCGGTGTTTTTTCAATTTCTTATTGGCATTTGTTACGGCTTTTACCGGCGTTTGTTGCAATTATTGGCGTTTGTTGCAAATTTTACCTTCTTTTAACCAGCATTTCTCATAGTTTTTAGCGGCATTTTTACAGGTTTTACTGGCATTTCTCATATTTTTACTGGTGTTTTTACAGTTTTTATCGGTGTTTCGTACATTTTTTGCCGGTGCTTCATACACTACCCGACGCTTTTATAGTTTTTACTCTCACTTTTACAGTTTTTACCAGCAGTCACCAGAAGCACCGGTAAAAGTTCCTATTTTAGTGGCGGCCATAAAAAATACCGGTAAAAAGGTGTGATTACCAGTAAAAGATATAGCAACGCCCCCCTTTAGCGGCACGTGTCCGACCGTCGGTAAAGCATGTGTTTCTTGTAGTGTCTAGAGGTAGAATTAAAGCATACCAAACAAACCATAAGATGATATACGTGGGAAAACCCCAAACTAGAGTAAAAAAACCATGGGTGCAAACTTCCACTATGAAGAAAACGAGATTACGAGTAATATACTAAACTTTTCCCTTGGATGTATAGAAAAAAAACCTTTGCCTACACTTTAGAATAACTCCCATCACCCTAGAAAAGACCTAGGGACCCTTATTTATAGTTTAGGAAACTTCCTTTTTACATCTCATGTGAAACCGTTTCAAAAATCCACAATCCGTGTAAAATTCAGAAACGAATCTGCGTAACCTCAACTGGTCGAGCAGGCTACTCGACTATTTGAGCGGACCCTCGATTGGTCGAGCAAGGGCCTTGACTGGTCGAGCATCGCAGACCCAAAAAAATCATAGCTTGCTAGACTTTGAGTTGTGCCAGCCCTGGACCGGTCGAGTGGGCCTCTCGACCAGTCAAGTAGCCCACTCGACTAGTCGTGTGGCGCTGCGTAGATGTGACTCCACATCTCAATACTATCAGACCAAGGCAATATATTTTTCTAGAGCCCACATAAAGAACAAGCTCCCTAATATGCTGGGCATATAAAAACCTAAGCCATTTGACAGGTGGTACCCACTATAAAAATCCCAGATCAAGACAGTAAGAAGTTCCATTAATCATCCATGAGCACTAGAAAATTTTGAAGCTTAGAAAAAATATGGCTAGTGTTTCATATTCAAGGTACATTTCATGGCTAATGAATGTACCCAAGTCTACCTATTCAACCTGGAAGCATTAGCCCATGGCATTTTTGGAAAGGTCCCGGCTCATGGATCGCTATGATTTTGTGAGTGCGTGAATACCACTTGTGCCATTGTGGTACATGTGCCACCATAAGAATCCATCCATATGATCGTTCTGACATTTTTAAATTGATAAATTTAATATTGTATGCGGACTTTTACATACAACATATTTTCCTGCCAATGTTTTACTTATGTAGAAAATCCAAGCTATGCAAAGGGTGGGATGCACCATAAAGCTGACCTGGGATACATACCAGGATGGTTTGTTCATTAGGTAGACTGAGCCATCGAAATTAAGGTACAACCCACTATCTGACTCATGGTACGCTTGTGGCTCACCTAACATCTCCTTGTTTTAACTCGTGGTGGGATTTAAAGCACAGCCACCTTACACACATGTATATATATATATATATATATATATATATATATATATATATATATATATATATATATATATATATATATAGAGAGAGAGAGAGAGAGAGAGAGAGAGAGAGAGAGAGAGAGAGAGAGAGAGAGAGAGAGAGAGAGAGTCATGCTCACCTGCGCACCTATGCACATGCTCAACTTTGCACACGTGTCATGGGCGTCTAATCTAAATGGTCTATGTGATGCGGAATCTCATAAAACCCCAAGAGAAATTTTCACCCTAATCTAAAATTCTAGTGGGCCATAACAAAGGGAAATGCAAAAATTGGACTGAGGGGTTTCATGAGGTGCTGCTTCACATGTACCATTCAGACTTTGGATCCGCATCATGTAATGATGGGTTCTAAAAAATGTTCGCATGAGTTCTGTGCGAACGAGTGTTCAGCTGAGCATTCGGTTATATATATATATATATATATATATATATATATATATATATATATATATATATATATATATATATCTCTAAGTACAAATCCTCCGTTTCGCAGAAATAGCGAGCGGATGAATCCTGCTTTATTAGTGGTCCACATCCCTGTAAGTGCCACGTCACCAATTTTATTAAATATATTTAAAATATTATATTTCACGAAAAGTCTAACGAAAACAGTAGACGGTTTCCATTTGGAAATTGGATTGCGTACTGTGTACAGTATGCACTTATCTTATTGAGTAAACTCAGTTGGGCCCACCTTGAATGTATGTGGTCTATCCACGCTGTCCATCCATTTTTCCATCTAATTTAAAGGTTGAGCTAAAAATTGAAGTATATCCAAATATCAAGTGGATCATAACTCACTAAACAGTGGGGATAATGATTTCCATTGTTGAAACCTTGCTAGGCCCCACAATGATGTTTATTTGTCATCCAACCTGTTCATAAGATCATACAGACGTGGATGAAGGGAAAATAAGAAATTTTCAATGGTAAACATGCAATTCAACTGTTTCCTAAAGTGTGGTCCATTTGAACACTGTATATGCTTCATTTTTGGTCTCAAGCCTTAAAGTTATCTGGTAAAATTGATGGATAAAGTGGATAAAATACATAAATCATGGTGGGCCCATAGAGTTTACTCAGTATGCTAAGCATAGTTACTCATTGGGCAATCTAATTCCTTCCATTTAGGGATTCAACGCACTCGCCACTAAAGTGACATCACCTAGTTATGTGGGTCCCACCATGATGTATGTTTTGTATCCACACCATCCATCCATTTGGAGAGATCATTTTAGGGCATGAGCCAAAGAATGAATTAGATCCAAAACTCGAGTGGACCCCACCACAGAAAACAGTGGAGAGAGTCACACCCACCATTAAAAACTTTTAAGGGTCACAAAAGTTTTCAATCAAGCTGATTTTTGTGTTTTCTCTTCTTTAATGTCTATGTTAACTTAAGTCCACCGTGATTTTTATTTAAGTTTTCATTTGGGGATTCAGCGTACAGGTTGAGTAGCGAGACTCACTACTAAAGCGACGTCAACTAGTTATGTCGGTCCCACCATGATGTATGTTTTGTATCTTCACCATCCATCCATTTAGAGAGATCATTTTAGGGCATGAGCCAAAGAATGAATCAAATCCAAAACTCAAATGGACCCCACCACAGAAAACAGTGAAGAGAGTCCGCTCACCATGAAAAGCTTCTAAGGGCCACAAAAGTTTTCGATCAAGCTGATATTTGTGTTTCTGATTCTTTAATGTCTGTGTTAGCTTATGAAATAGAATGGATCTCAAATAAAAATTACGGTGGACCTTAGAAAGGCTTAAGCTGTGGACGTCACTCTCCTCACTGTTTTCTGTGGTGAGGTCCACTCTAGCTTTGGACCTGCCTCATTCTTTTGATCATGCCCAAAAATGATCTCTCCAAATGGATGGGCAATGTGGATACAACACATACATCATGGTGGGCCCCACAAAACTTGGTGGCACCACTTCAGTAGCGAGTCTAGCTACTCAACCAGTTGGTAACTAATCCACCTCCAATTTCTTTCTTATAAAATTAATTAGGCCATGTCATCTCATGGAAATTTTATAAGATATAAAAAATATTTAAAAAATCTCCTTGATTAACAAGGAATATTAGCTACGACCTAGGATGAATGATGTCCGTATGATCCTCACCATGGGCCCACCTTGATCTATGGGTTGTATATCTACTCCATCCATCCATTTTCTCATATTATTTTAAGACTCGACCCGAATTGGTACTTGAGATTGGGTCAGACTCAATTCGGATTAGTCCAGGCTAGACTCGAACTCAGTTGGGTTAGGCATGCTAGACTTGGTATTGAGTCAGGTCAAGTTCGGGTCAAGCCTATTTCAAAACCGAATTGAGTTGGGTTAGCCCTAACTCGGTTTGAATCGAATCAATGCCCACCTCTAACCATGATGGTTGTTTTTTTTTAATCCATATACTGTTTATCCATTTGGCTCACTTACATCAGGGCATGAGTCTAAAAATAGATTGATCGATATCTCAAGTGGACCACACCATAGGAAAAGTGGTGACTAAACACAAACCATTATAAACTTTGTACAGCCCAATGTAATGTTTATTTTCCATCCAACCAACTGATAATGTCACAAAGACATGGATGAAGAGAAAATACAAATATCAACTTGATCCAAAACTTTTGTAGCCCCCAATAAGTTTTTAATTTCTAATGATCCTTGTTTCTTGTGGCATGGTTTACCGAGATTTGGATCTTCCTCAATTTTGTGCTCATGAACTACGATGATCTGTAAAAATGGATGGACAACATGGTTAAAATACATACATCATGGTGGAGTTAATAGAGTTTTTCTAATAACACACAGTACTGTAGTTGGTGGTATATGCTACTAGTGTGCCCTTTGTCAAAGCCATTTGTATGAGAAAATAGTCAGTGGCTTAGGTAGGCCATACTATGATGTTTTCTGGAAAATCAATCTGGACCACAAGGTGCCTCACCCCATTTTTAGCCACCGGCCAAAAAAATTAGTTCTATCCACATGATTGTAAATAGTGTATAGACAATCCCCACCTTCCAAATTGTTTCCATTAGTCTGGCCCAAGTGATTTATGTATCGGTATGATTTTTGGCAAAATACTTTAAAAAAAAATAATAATAATCTAGTTGTTGAAGTGGATTTTAATGTAAGTATAATGTTGACCCTTTAAAATAAAGGGTGGACATCTCTCTCCCAACTATTTCCTTTAGTGCGTATCTCTAGGCTCAATATGGGACTTAATTAATAGCCAATGGTTATAGTGGATATTACATAAACATTGCAGTGGGCCTCAGAAAAATCAAGAGTCATGCCCCATATATATATATATATAAACTCTCCTTACAATTGAAAAAGTACGGGGGATTGAATTTTTGGCGGGGGCCCACCATGATATGTATGCAAAATCCATTCTAACAATTAAATATGTAATCAGTTAGTCCCGAATTCAAAAAAATTAGGTTAACACGAGATTCATGTGAGCCACACGAAAGAAAATATTTAGAAGAGAGACATCTATCCTTGAAATTTATAGGACCCACCATGATGATTATATAAAATGGACACATTAGTTTATCTTATGGAGCCCTATCATTTTGTCTAATTGAACCCTATCACTTTGTCAAATGAACCCGTCACTTTGTCTATTGAAACCCGTCATTTTATTTGTTAAGCCGCTACTTTATCTAGTGAAATCCTGTCACTTTGTACAATGATATCGTCACTTTGTCTAGTGGAACCAAGTCGCTTTATTCAAAAACTCGTCATTTTATTAAGTAAAACCATATCAATTTGTCTGGCAACCCTATCACTTTATCTAATGGAACATCGTCACTTTATCTAATGGAACCCCATTATTTCATCCAATAATCACGTCACTTTTTCTAGTAGAACCTTGTCACTTTGTCTAGCACCCCTTTCACTTTATCTAGTGAAATCCCATCACTTTGTCCAGCCAACCTTGTCATTATCTGTCAAGTAAAACCCTATCACTTGATATAATAGAACCTTGTCACTTTGTTCTGCTACATATTCTCTTTGTCTAGTAGAACTTCATCACTTTGTCCAGCAACCCAATTACTTTGTCTAGTGAACCTCGTCACTTCATCTAACAGCCTCGTCACTTTATCTAACAATCTCTTCACTTTGTCTAGTGGAACCCGGTCACTGTCTTCCAGCCTCGTCACTTCGTTTAGTGGAATCAGGTCACTTTGTCTGACAATCCATCACTTTTTTCGACGATCTGTAACTTTGTCTAATAGAACCCTACTTATTTTGTCTCGTTTAACCTTATTACTTTGTTTACTGGAATCAGGTTGCTCTGTTGGGAAATCTCATCACTTTGTTTGGTATTAACTCTGTCACTTTGTCTAATAACATCGTCACTTTGTATAATGAACCCTGTACTTGAATGGTCTATATTGTCTAATGACTAAGAAAAAATTATCGGCAATGGATGGTCTATATTGTCTGTGGCCCCACATGATTTAAGGCCCATAATGAATTATGCCCTATATAATGTAGGGTCCACATTAAAGGTTGCCCTTACATAAATAGAGGTTGGAGCTCCAAATCATGGATGTTGTATTGCTAACTAGTAAATTGTGCTGAGTAAACTCTGCGGGCAAGTAGATTACATCTTGCCCCCCATATACCATATTCCTTCTAGGCGGGGGTTATGTTGGGACCACCATAATGTGGGTTTTATCCATGCCACCCATCCAATTTTTTCAAATCATTTTAGGGTTTTAGCCCAAAAATAGGTAGATTTGAAGTTCAAATGGGCCACACTAGAAGTAGTAGTGATAATGATTTGAAACCCTAAGATAGTTGTCATTATCACCACTACTTCTAGTGTGCCCCAAGGAGTTTGGAAGAAGAAGAACAAAAAAAAAGAGAGAAGAGAAGAGGAGAGAAGATAAAAGAGATTTCCAGTCTACCAAGTCGACTTAATCATCCATTTTGATGCCGAATTTCTAGTGTTGTTGTTAGATTGTTTAGGCTAAAGTGTTTTAATCTGGAAGAGGAAGGAAGAAAAATGAAGAAGGAGAGATGTTGATCTTAAAGTGCGAACATCCGACTCTAACAACGTTGAGAGATAATTCAACTCTAAGGTGAGGATCACCCTTCAAACTTTTCTACATCTTGATAGCTATATTTGTTTATTCATATTCGTTCATTACCTCATTGATTGCTTAATATGGTTGATTTCTCTTATTGATTTTGATTCTTTATAAATGATTGATGGATTGGATTTAAATTCAAATATTTGAACATGCGATGAAATTAATACCTCTATGATGATTTTAAATGAATGCTTTAGATATGCATGTGCTATTGATATTATCCGTAATCTAATTTATCAAATTAATGGGGTTCCATTAGACATAGTGACGATATTCTACTAGATAAAGTGATGGGGTTACAGCTAATATTCTTTGCAATCAGGTAAATTTTGTAAATATTTTCCTTATCTAATAAAATTGACGTGAGATGACATGACCTAATTAAATTTTAGAAGAAAGAAATTTGAGGCAGATTAGCTACTGACTGGAGGTTGAGTAGCTAGACTTGCTATTGAAGTGACGTCACCAAGTTATGTGGGGCCCACCATGATGTACGTGTTATATCCACACTGTCCATCCATTTGGAGAGATCATTTTAGGGCATGATCAAAAGAATGAGGCAGGTCCAAAGCTGGAGTGGATCCCACCACAAAAAATAGTGCGGAGAGCGAAATCCACCGTTGAAGCCTTCTTAAGGTCCACCATGATTTTTATTTGAGATCCAACTTGTTCATAAATTAACACAGACATTAAAGAAGGGAAAACACAAATATAAGCTTGATCAAAAATGTTTGTGACCATTGGAAGTTTTTAATGGTGGGCGTGACTCTCTCCACTGTTTTCTGTGGTGGGGTCCACTTGAGTTTTAGATATGATTCTACTACATGAAAAATGGAAAAAAAGGACGGATTTTGAGATAGTTGTGGACTGTCTGCAAAATTCCTTGGTTTAAAGACGGTTTAGAGACGACTGTAAACCGTCTCTAAAATTTTATGCGGCTCTTGACCGTCCTTAATATTGTCTTAAAAATGTTGAATGTCCACAAATCATTTAAGATGGTCAGAATCCATCGTTAACTTCAGAGAAAAGACGACTATCAATCGTCTGGAATAAAAGACGGTCTTTGACCGTCTTATATGCGGTCATCTGAGACGGTCAAAGACTGTCCGCATTAGAGACGATCATTGGCCATCTTTTACTAGTAATATGAGACTGTCAAGGACCGTATACATTAGAAACGGTCATTGGCCGTCTTTTACTGGTAATTTGAGACTGTCAAAGACCGTTTGCATTAGAGACGGTCCTTAGTCGTCTTATAGCAGTCATTTGAGACTGTCAAAGACCGTCTGAATTAGAGACGATCCTTAGCTGTCTTATAGTGGTCATTTGAGACTGTCAAAGACCGTCTGCATTAGAGACGGTCCTAAACTGTCTCTAATGCTCAGACCAAAAATTAAGAAGTTCAAAAAAATTATGAATTTCTAAAAGAAAAGAGTTGGGAAGCTTAGAAAAATAATTAACAATGTTCAAGAAAAATTTAGATTTTGAAAAAAAAAAACTGTGATTTTATAAAAATCTAGATTTTAAAAAAAAATAATTAAGAACTTTGAATAATGTTGATAATTTTGAAAAAAAAAGAGAAGATTTTGATTAAAAAAATGATATTTTGAAATTTTTTTAAAAAAGTTAAGCAAAATTGTGAAAAAATTGAAAATTGTTAAAAATATATATATTTTAAAAAAGAAAACTAGATTTTGTATTTTGATAAGAAAAATTAAAAAGTTATATAACAAAAGTAAGATTTCAAAATGATATTTTGAAAAAAAAATATTTTAAAAATTAAACAAAATTGTGAAAAAATTGACAAATTGTAAAAAAATATATATTTAAAAAAAGAAAACTAGATTTTGTATTTTGACAAGAAAAATTAAAATTTTAGACAACAAAAGTGAGATTTTGATGATGTGCTGTATATCTTTGCCGCCCCTATGTTTCTCCAACCCATTTTTAGGCCGGGTATAAAAAATTGTGTAGATTTAAATTGTAAGTGGGCCACACGACTGGAAAGAATGATAATATAGTACCTCGCCATTAAAAATTATAAAGAGCTCATCGTAAGGTTTTAGTAATGTTTATTTGCAATCCAACTTGTTGATAATGTAAAGAAGATCTAGATGAAGGTAAACTACAAAGATCAAATTGATCTAAAACTTTTGTGGCCTTCAAAAGGCTTTTAATAGTTATTTATCTTTGTTTTGATTGGTATGACACACCTGAGATTATTGAGTTCTTATGATTTGAAATCACATCCTAAAATATGTTAGAAAAATATATGGACGGTGTCGATATACATAAAATATATCAAAGTGGGCCCTACACGGTTAGAGTAACACCCATGAAGGAGTTACCTAAATAGTGAAATGGTACTATAAGGTCACCTCATGGGAACTTCCCATGAGGTTAATCTCTGTGCACCTCACCATGATGTGTGTAGAACATCAACACCATGCATTTGATGTGTCCCCTTTAACTCCAAAAATCAGTCATATACGAAACTCATGTGGGCCATAGCATCTAAAACTATGTGAAGACATCCCTAAAACATATAAAAGCATTTGGTGGGGCCCACATGAGTTTTGGATGTGTATGAAACTTGGTTTGACTCCTCATCCAAGTGGGACACACATAATGAATGGGCTGGATCTATGAACCACATCTAGGTGGGCCCAATAAATGATTATGAATGTTTTAATGGGAGGGTAACCCTCTCAACTATAGTATGTGGTGTGGCCCATCCAAGTCATGGATTGACTTTATTTTTAAGCTCATGGCCCACCATGGATGGTGCATTTGACTGATGGGGCAGATCTAAAGTTTAAGTGGACCCACCATAGAAAAGATTGGGATAGTGACACCCACTATTGAAACCTTCTTAGGGCCAATCGCCATGTTTATTTGAGATCCAACCTATTTATAAGTTAATACAGACATGGAATAAGGGAAAACATATATATTGGCTTGGTTGAAAACTTCTACGGCCCAAAGTAAGGTTTTAATGATAGGCATTCAATTCCTACTATTTTTTGTGATGGGGTCCACTCAAACTTTGAATCTGCCTCATACTTTGTCTCAATCACAAGAAGTTTTTAATGTTGGATATTCAATCAACACCATTTCATGTGGTGTGGTCCAAATACTTGGATGAATAGGAAAAATAAATTTCATATTGATTCGAAACTGGATGAACGTAATGGATGACATACATACATCATGGTAGGGCCCACAAAGCACTGACCACCAGCCACGAGGTTGGTGTAAGGGGAGTAGAGAGATTAGCTACTGAAGTGATGTCAGCAAGTTCCATGGGCCCAAACATGATGTATGTTTTATATCCACACCTTCCATACATAAGGAGAGATTATTTTAGGGAAATATCCAAAGAACGAGTTAAATCCAAAGCTCCAGTGGACCCCAACACAGGACAGTGATCCCCACCATTAAAAACTTCTTAAGCCACAAAAGTTTTAGATTAAGCTGACATTTGTGCTTTCCCTTATTTCATGTCTTTTTTAACTTTTGAACAGGTTGGATTTCAAATAAACATTACGATGGGCCTTAGGATAGTTTTAATGGTGGGAATCACTCTCGCCACATTTTTTCTTTGGTGGGGTCCACTACAGATCTTTTTTTTTTTTTACCTCATTCTTTGGTTCTTACACCAAAATGATATCTAAAAATGGATGGACGGTGTAGATATAACACATACACCATAGTGGGGCCCACAGAGCTTGGTAACATCAGCATCCAAATCGCGTACGTACAGAGACAGACGCAGATTTCCTGCTCAAGCCTTTAGTAGGAACTTCCTGCGCAAGAATGTTGGGTGGGGCCCATTGAGATTATTTTATGAAATCCACCTCGTCCATACATTTTTAGAGCTCATTTTATGATGTGCGACCAAAAATTAGGTGTATACAATACTTAAGTGGGCTACACAAGAGTAAATAGTGGTAATTTAGTGCTCACCGTTCAAGCATTCTTATGGCCACAAAAGTTTTGTATTGGTCTATATTTTCAGTTTTTTCACTTAATCCCATTTGGAATGACCTTATAAATGGTTTAGATAGCATGTAAACATCAAGGTTGAGCTATGAAAGGTTTCAACGGTGGAAATTTATTTCCTTAATTTTCCCTCTTGTGTGACCGAACCCCTTAAGCGGACTGGTTAGGGCACCGACCCTAACCAGTCTCGATTTCGTCTCTACCTCATATGCTTGCCTCTCTCCTCTCTCTCTCTCTCTCTCTCTCTCCTTCCTCTCTCTCTTCCTATAGATCTCTCTCCCTCCTCTTTCTCTTCCTTGCTCGATCTCTCTTCCCACTGTCTCTCTCTCTATCCCCACCCAAGATCCTGTTGTTGACCGCCCTACCCACGCATTCCCTCTCGCTCTCTCTGAATCTGTGGTTGAAGGCTTAAGTCTCCAGGAACATTGAGGTATTTCTCTCTCTCAATCTCTCTCAATCTCAATGCTAATTTAGGGATTTTCAGATTTTAGGGTGGATTCGATTTTTTCTGGGACTTCGATTTCCTGCCTAGGAGTACCTTGGTGTAAGATCTATGGGCCACATTTAGACGTCAGCCCAAAAAATGACGTAGATCTAAAACTTGATTTGATGTGGACCTTCATTTAAAGATTTTGGGGATTTTAGGGCTTATAGATTTGAATGTGGAACCCGAATTGGGTTTTTTTTTTTCTACAAATTAGGGATTTGGGGATTTTAGGATTTTGGGGATTTGAGGATTTTTGGATTTGGGGATTTCACCTTCTGTGTTTTATTTATTTATTTCTCTTTCTTTATTGACATTTTGAAGTCCCTAATCCATTGATCTAGACTGTTCATTAGGTCCAAGGCACATTTCATGGGGTTACCATGTAAAGATCATACCAATCTGAGCCAGATCTTAGGGTCTCTCGAGCAGATTTGAATGTGGACCCCAAATTGGGTTTTTTTTGATCTTACAAATTGAGGATTTAGGGATTTTAGGATTTTGGGGATTTGAGGACTTTTAAAATTGGGGATTTTTTGATTTTACAAATCGAGGTTTTTAGGAATCGAGGATGTGAAGATTTTAGGATTAAAGAAAATAATTTTTTAATCTTGGGTTTGAAGCATAAGCATTGACTAATTGATGTGGGTGTTTGACATTTTATATGACTCATACTAGAAGCCAACATTTTGGGTACTGATATGAGTAACAACAATCAGGTACTAGATCGAAATCCTTATTTAAGCATTAATTCGATCTGGTCTAATTTCGGTCATGATTCATATAGAATCTGGTCTAGTTTGGATCTGGATTCAAATAAGCATGATTTTTGAAAGGCTTAATTTTTGCATTCCTTGTGTTGTGGCCTAAGTTTTGGATTGGAATGATTTTTTAAGAACTCATGGAAAAAATCTGATGACTCGCCTGATGGAAAAGGTGGATTTGATGTACGTTTATCACATCAAGCACTTAGCTTGTGGCAAGCAAGCCCATCCAATGCCCACGGGAGTCAGGCTAGCATAGTGCAATGACAGCTTGTTGAAGATTCCCTTATTGGTTCCATTGGAATTAAATTTTAACTAGACAAAAGGCTGGTGAAATCTAGATGTATCTGGTGAGGAAGTTCATGAGTACATGGCAAGCTAAAGAATTTGAGGAACTTCCTTTTTTTTTTTTTTTTTAAATTTTTATAAATGCCTTTCTTTAAAGCTTTAGAGACAGTGCATCATTTCGACTCTAATTTCCACAACCTACTCTGGTATGGTCCTCGACCTAGGGCTGAGGTCCTTTTCCTAGTGGGCCCCACTTTAGAAACCTCGACCTAGGTTAAGTTGCAAATTATTATGAAGAGTTGGTTGGATATCTTTTATTTTTTATAAATGTTGTTAATAGTTGGTTGGATGATGAATGTATTTGCGAATCTGAATGAAAATAAACAACTTATAATATATATATATATATATATATATATATATATATATATATATATATATATATATATATATATGTTATTAATGGAGGATACCTTGTTTAGGGGGACATGAAATTCTTGTAGCTTATGGTATGGCTCCCCAATATAGGTTGTACGTTACTAGTATGTAGTAGATAATACTAAGTTCAATAGTAGATAATACTAGAGAATACCTAAACCCGATCCAAACCTGAAACCGAACCTGATTCCCTAAACCTAAACTTAAACCTATAACCTAAACCTAAACTTATAACCTACAACATTAACCTTAACCTCAACCTATACTTATAACCTAAACCTATTCATAAATCCTAAAACCTATAACCTAAACTTAAACCTATAACCTTAACCTATAACCTATAACCTATAACCTAAACTCAATTCCCTAAATCTTAACCTATAACCTAACCTAAACCTAATCCTATAACCTAGACTTATAACCTAAACTTAAACCTATAACCTAAACCTAAACCTAAAACCTAAATGTATTCTCAAATCCCTAAATCTAAACCTACACCTAATCCTAATCTCAACTTCCTAACCTAAACCTAAACCTAAAATTGAAAACCCAAAACCTAAACTTGATCCCGAACTCGAACCCGATTTCCTAAACCTAAACTTATAACCTTAACCTAAACCTATTCTCAAATCCCAAAACCTATAACCTAAACCTAAACATTAACCTTAACCTAAACCTAAACCTTAACCTATAACCTTAACTTTTAATCTAAACCTATAACCTAAACTCAATTCCCTAAACCTTAACCTATAACCCAACCTAAACCTATAACCTACACTTATAACCTAAAGCTAAACCTATAACCTTAACCTAAACATAAAATCTAAACCTAAACCTATACTTATAACCTAAACCTATTCTTATAACCTAAACCTATTCTCAAATCCCAAAACCTATAACTACAACCTAAACCATAACCTAAACCTATAACCTATAACCTAAACCTATAACCTAAATTTAATTCCCTAAACTCTAACCTACAACCTAACCTAAACCTATACTTATAACCTAAACCTATTCTCAAATCCCAAAACCTATAACTGCAACCTAAACCTTAACCTAAACCTAAACCTATAACCTATAACCTAAACTCAAACCTACAACCTAACCTAAAACTATACTTGTAACCTAAACCTATTCTCAAATCCCAAAACCTATAACTACAACCTAAACCTTAATCTAAACCTATAACCACTACACCAAAATTGGTGAACTGGAACACGTTAAATTTTGGTTCAGAAATGATTTTAAGCCATTTCTGATCGAAAACGGTTCTGAGCCATACTCCAATTCTGAGTCGTACTCCACTTCTGCACCATACTGTGAGGCCTGACCTGAGTTCGCATGTGTGCATGTGTGTGTGTGAGTATGCATTCCATCCATTTTAGTCTCGAGGTCTTACCGGTCGAATCCCGGTGACCCGCGACCATTGGATTATGTTTGCGGTCAACCTTGAGTCCGGTCACATTGACCTAACTCGGATTGACCTGAGACCAATGCCATCATGTTCGCATCGTCGTTGCGGTTCCAACGACGTATCTTTTGCGTCCATCCGACCTATGGATCAAAAGTTGTGTACATTTTTATTATATGACCATTGATCATGTGGCCCACTTAGGTGGAATGCATGTGGACCACCATCACTCTTGACATAAGTTCCAAGGTACACTACCCACATACTACACAAAGATCCATAACTAACACCACCAACCACAAATACCAGTAAGAGACCTAGTCTAACCTACAACTTTATAAACTCGTCCCTCTGGTAATGATGAATTCTCTTACAAAACCACCATGGTCTCTCTCTCTCTCCTTATCTCTCCCTCCTTCTCATTTCTTCCCTCCATAGCTAGCAACCATCCTCCAAAAATCCTTAAATTTTTCAGCCCCTAAAACCCCAAAACCCCTCAAATCCAACCCTTGAAATCCCATCTCAACCCTTCATCTTACTTCCTTGGACCCTTAGAAGCTTGGAGTGGAGTTTTGATAGAGATCTTAAGGTGGGTGAGTATTCTTTTGCTGAATTCCTTTCTTTCTTTAATCTCGTTATTTCTTCATGGATGGATTACATAGGGCCCACCAATGCATGGTGGGGATCCCATTTGATCCCATGGATGTGGCCCTTTGGCCCATCCTACTGCATGTCATGATCCATGATGGGGCTATTCTCCATGGACCCCATCATGATGTATTTAATGATCCACTCCATATCAAGGTCATCTAGACCTTAAGGATCATGTTGGGATGACATTCCAACAATCCATATCAATTATAAATCATGCATGTAGTGATTTTATGTTGCATGTACAATCAATGTAGTTGTATGGGTACGATTCATTCTTGGGAGGGCCCATTAGTGGCAGGGCCCTACCCCATGGCCGGATTGTGTTTCTCCATCTTTTCTTTCCTGTCTTTATAGTAAATATGATGTATGTGTGGTCCATTTGATGTGCCATGCAACTAGGCCTAAGTGGTTAGAAATCCAGGCCCACCTTGTTGCCCCGTATTATTGGCATGTTTTGGACAGCCTTTGGGCTTAATTTTATGGATGATCTTGGAAGGAGCTTAGGTCTGAGAGTTATATGACCCATCTAGGTAGACCCCACCATGAGAAAATGGTGATTTATTTCCCTTTTAATTATCTTTTGGGGTGATTGGGACAACAACATGGTGCAGTCCAAATCTACCTGGACAGATTTTTGGGCCACCTTGGGGCCTGATTTATAGATCTTTGGTAGAAATACCGAAATAAAATAATATATGAATCTTATAGCCTCATGACCCACCTACAACCATACTAAATTTAAGCCACATATGACATTCATTGGGGTCCCAAAGGTGTGGTCCAAGTGAAGTGGACAGTATGGATTTTCTGCACTGTTCCAACAACATTCCACCCTGGACAGGTTGGAATTATGAAATTTATTAAAATACTTTTAGGTGTCTAAAAATTCTAAAAATTTATAAAAAGGTGTCTAACCCATTTTAGGACCTACCTACCAAATTTTGGAACCAATGGACACCTGTATGCACCATGGTAGTGGCTGGACCGGCCCACTATAATGTGGTGTCCAGATCAGTCCGATTTTCAGGACAGATTGATTTCTTTAAATAAATTAAAATATTTTTCCATGTCAAAAAATTATAAAATTTTTTGGGGGTATGATTAATCTATGGTAGGACCTACCTAAAAATTTTTGGGGCCAATGGACCCCTGAGCACATCGTGACAAGGGCCGGACTGGCCCACCAGATTTGGACGTCTAGGCCAGTCCGATTTTCTGGATAAATTATTTTATTCAAATTAATTTAAATATTTATAGATGTCCAAAAATTCTAAAATTTTTTATAGGTGTGGAAAACCTATGGAAGGACTACCTTGCAAAGTTTCACCACTATCAGGCTTTTGTACCAACCGTGATGTGGCCTGCAAGTTGGATCCATTTTGGGCCAAATACCCAGGCACGCCCTTACCTTGGGTTGCTCGGCCTGCATTCTAATACATGGCCCACTTGAAGTAAGTTCTATATATCTCCCCTTTTTTCTAGTGGGGCCCACTATGATATATGTGGATCACTAAATTAAATATATTTCTGGACTCCAGCAGGCCCAGGAAATGGGTGGGCTGGAATTCTAGCAAGGGGCCCAAAATTTACTGCATGGTTGATTGTTTAGGAACTATTGTGGCACACCAGATTTGAGAGAGTGTGGTACACACTCTTTGCTTTCCTTAGATATTTTTTTTGGGTGTAATTAGTGCCTCTTAAGGCCCATCTTTGAGGTGATAATATGGGCTAGCCTTAACAAGATTTTTGGTAGTTTTTCGCGACATTTGGGCTGGAAACCTATTCCTTGAGCCCAAGACTGTGTAGGGACTGACCTTATTATTTTACAAGCCCAATGGGCCATATATAAGTTGATCATGTGTATTTATTAGCCTAGATGCCCTCATAAAATGCTTAATTATGGGCTGACTTGCATGGCCCACATAAATGTATATTGTGGAGGGCCTTGCTAAGTCTTTGGCCTGAAGTGGCAAGGCCCACACTGTCAATATAGGCCTTACCCATGTGTATTCTTTGGCTTATGGGCTGACCTCAAGTCCACCATAATGTATGAATTGGATGAATTTTATTTTGGGCCATTTCCTTAAGGCCCATTATGTAATATAGTATATGCATGGCCGCTCCTTTTCTGGTAGTGATTAGGCCTTTTGGACTCAGTTCTTTTGGATAGGCCCATTGATCTTGGGGCTATACTCTCCCATTTATTGTAATGGGCTTAAGAGCAATAATATACAAGAAGTTGGGCTCTTGGCTGCCCACTAAATTGACCTTGTACTTGGGCCAAAAGTGAGGCCCAACTCACTTGTGTTAAATGTAAAACTTGTCCATGTAAATGAATTACTGAGCTGCCCATGAAGCCCACCAAAATATGTGAAATTATGACCTTTGTAGTTGGGCCCAAACCTTACTTGAGGGTCTAGTATCTGGCCTATAAGTTGGGCTTGATGTATGGCCCATTAGGCCATGCATTACATGGGCTTTAGACCTTATATTATATGAGTAGTGGCGGGCTACCTCTTGAAAGCCAGTTGAGGTTGAATGTTCTCCTGGGTGATCCTAAAGTAAGCCCATGGGTTTCTCTATGGATGGTTAATGGCCCACCATAGACCCTAGGCTATTTGTTTAGGGCTCGATGTGTATGTATGTGGAACCTACCTTAACACATGTTTGGTCCGGGCCATCCAAGCCATGGATCTCCCAATTATGGATGCACTCTCTACCTTGGGTTACTACTGGACTCACAATCCAGTAATAGGCCCACTTGATCTTTTCATGATATATATACTTCTCCATCTGGTGGGATCTCCCAGTGAATATAGTTGGCCTTCATTAGATTATTCCCACATAATTAACTAATTTCTAGACCTTAGCAGGTCTAGGAAGTCAAACTGGCCAAAAGTTTATCAAAGGGCCTTAAATGTAAAATTTTATGGTCAAAACTTTATTAGGCTGTGGGGCCCACCATATCGAGAACTCGTTTACGTGTTACATGCTTATGTTTTCTTATAATCTTTAGGCTTAATTAGTGCATTCTTTTGGATCTCCTTTAGTAATTAGATGAAGATCCCATCCTAAATCAGATTTTTTTGGGGCATCCCATGCGCCCAGAATGGGTTGGGACGTCCCGGCTTGGTCCAACCATATATTAGGCCGACTTCCATCATTTTGATGGACGTGTGGGCTAAGATAATGATAGTATTGGGCCCTTAGTTACCTACTTAAATTTCTAGTTATTGGGCTAATGTAGTTGGGCCCATTTCATCCAATCCTAAACTTATTTAATCGTATATTGTGTATGCGGGCTGCCCACCAAGTCCAACTCAATGCATGAATTCTATAGTCATTGGGAATTAAGCCTTGGGCCTTAATTCCCTTCTTGGAACCCATGTTGTTAAAAGTTGTATTTTATCTTTTTATAGCCTATTATGAGGAATATATATGTCTATGGTTACCTTTATTTTTATCTTAAATATAGGCCTTGGGCCTTCTATCTACATCATTCATGGTTAATATGCCTTTTTGGAAATGGTTGTTAAATGTCCCCATTATGGACCCTTCTAGGCCAGGTTGTATTTAAGACTGATTGGATGATTATCTTAGACTTTTGTTAGGCTCATTTCAATATCACTTAGACCCGTAGTTTGTATACTTAGTCTCATGGGTTACCCCAGGTAAATGGGCCCCCATTGGAGGGGAGATTCCTTATGGATATTGTCTAAATACCTAGTCTTGGTCCCTTCTTGGATAAGAAGAGTGTACTACTTTGTATATCACCGCATAATGCGTCTAGACCCATCTTCATGGCCCATGTACATCATTGTATGCTTGGTTGACATTATGTGTGTGTGGTCATATTGTGTCATTGAGCATTGCATGATACTTTCCCTGAGGGACTAGTATCCCCTCTTGAGCACGTTGGTTGCTTGAGATTGATACATGGTTGATTGTGTGATTCATGCATCTAGCATTGTATAGCACATGAGCATTATCATCCTTACTTCATCAGGCCTGTAGCCTCCATAGATACATCATGGATGGCTATGTTTGGACACTGAAAATATTACTTGAGCATATCGGATGCATAGGATGCCCATGGGTGAAATTCTAAAACTTCCATGGTACCAAGGATCTGCTCCAGCGCCATGACCGGGTGGAATATATGAATGCACGAGGGTCTTAAAACGTTAGGCCGTGACTCCCACTATCGTGTAGTTGGTTGGATAGGGGTGTGGCTTTACTCGCCTGATGTAAGAGAGCATTGCTAAGCTGAGTCTGACCAGCTCGTGAATGGGTCTGCTACCTTCAGGCCTTGCTGATGATTGGCTATCCACAGGCTGGTAGTGAGGTCTTTTATGCTCATTTGACTATACAGGGTCTGTAGAGCAGCAATCATCTAGCAGTGTAATGGACCTCGGTGATTTCCTTATGATGAAAATGTACTTGATATGTGGATTGGATATGAGCACTGACATTACTTCGCATTGCATTTGCATCAGTTGTATAAGCCTCATAATGCATCGCCTTGTCATGGCGCCCAGTACTCATTGCACTATATCGCCTTGGTATGGCTTCCTACATTATCATACTGCCTTGGTATAACTTCTTGTGTTCATGATAGCCTTGGTAAGGCTAGTGGTATTAATATTGATTGGGACTCCCTTCTGCATTCTCTATTTTCTTCTGATCACCATTGTCATACACTTTCACTACCCTCTAAGCTTTCTATAAGCTTATGCACAATTGATGCGTGCAGGAGATCCTAAGTTGGTGTCTTAGCAGTGGAGCTTAGATAGGTGTGCGAGCCGAGGACCCAGTGTTGTAGATCATCTTTCTTCTTTCTTTTGTTATCTTATGTATGTCCTTTTGGACCTTATGGAAACTTGTAAAAGTTTAAATTTATAGTGAATTTTGTAATGTGTGCCTTTGTTATTCTCAGATTTACTTGCTGTGATTTTGGATATGCTCATATTGAAAATAATTATATTATTATAGAAATCCTCCTTGTAGGATCCCAGGATCGGAACCTACCTCAGGAGCCAAGAATGGGGTACTACGGAGGCTGTTGCAGCCAGAACCAGCCATCGGGTTCCTTGTGAGTCCGGTTACCGAGTCTGGGGCGTGACATGTACTGTAATTTTAAGTGGTTACTTTCACTATTTTTTTAATGTGTCTCAATTGAGTGTCTGATATTCTTAATTTTTATTATGCTGTTTTATTGTTTTATTTTAAAACAGATGGGAGAAATGGATTCAGTTAAATACCTGTCAGTGGACCCCACAAGGCCCAAGAGGCACATTACTCTATATACACAGCAGACTGCCTATTGATTTTACCTATTTTCTTATGCCATAAACCCTAAAACCTTCATTTTGTAGACCGCACCTCCATCTCCCTCTCTCATCTCCCTCTCCCTCTCCCTCTCTCAATCTCCCTCTCTTTCGATCTCCCTCTCCCGATCTCAACCCTCTCTCTCGATCTCGATCCAAAGAACTTGGCGACGTGTGTGGATCTTGTTTCTCTTTGGTAGTTGCTCGTTTGGGCAATTTTGGTAATTTCTCAAAAACAACGAGTTATCCTTTTGTCTAGGTATGGAAAGAATGTAAGTAATCTACTAGATTTGATGTGTTTCAGTGCTTTCCCTTGCAAAAATCGAGTTTCAATAGCGAAACGTTGTAAATGCAGTTGAAGTGAGTGGATTTAGAAGATTTCAGTGCTTGATTTGAAGGTTTTTTCTCAACGTTTGAAGTTTTATGAGTAAGTCGATTGAAGATTCTTGAATTGGACTGCAATGCATTGATCTTATTCATCTGATCTACTTTTTAGCTTGATTTACCATTTTGATTCTTGGCTTTGAAGATTTTGAGCTTATTCTTGTAGAAATCGAGTGATTATGTTCTGTTATGATATGAAGTCTATTCATTTAATGGGGTTGAAGCCATTTATTTTATCATAGGGTTTTGACTCTTTGATTTGAAAGTTCTGAAGGTTTCTATTGTGGAAGATAGTGAGATCTGCTTAAGTTTTGAAGGTTCTTACTGTGGAAGAAAAAAAAACTATCTACATGCATTCAGACTGATTTGTAATTTTTTTCGACCTGTTTTGTCAGTGAACTTATGAATTTGTTGCAAGTATAATTGTTTCTGTGCTCTTAAAAGTGTCTTGTTCTTCTTCGAGTCATTATTTTTGTTTGTCTAATGTTATTTTACGATTTTCATTTATGACTGGATTGATATTTATTAAAGCGAAACAAAATTTCTTATGCATTGTTGTGTTATGTTTTTCATTTCACATATCTCAATTTTCTGTGAGATTTTACACTTTTTACGTATTTTGTGTATCTCAATTTTGCACTGTTTGGTATTTCTCGGTTTTTCAGTGGTTTGTTGCGGACATCTTTGCTTTATATCTATCTTCTTTCTTTATCTCGAAGTCCATGAAGAGGGGTAAACGAAAGCTTTGTTGTTCTTTTTTTTTTTTTCAATCAAATTTTGAATTCATGTGCCTTTTCAGAGCTCTGACTCAGGAAGAACTTCTGGAAGAAAGTGGAATAAACAGCTGAAGGTCACTAGCCAACAACCATTCAAGCTAAGAACAGAGGTTTCCCTCCTTATCTAAACATATGGAACAAAATACCACCTGCTATGTTTCTTGTATAAAATAAGATTAAATGAGGGGTTACATGATCCTCGGTCCGAGCATGTATGATGTCTTTTAATAATTTTGTACAAGTGGGCTGTTTGAAAAACATCACTAGGATTTTGAAAATCTCACAATAATTTCGCAACATAAATACATCAAACAATATTATTGTGATATTTCAAAACATTGGTAGATTTTAAAATAGTGATTTTTTATTGTTAAAAAGGATTTAAAAAACCTAAAAGAATTTGTTACATAAACTTATATTTAAAATTTAAATATAATTATTAATTTAAAATAAGTATTTTAAAATATTTTTATTTTTGGTCAGATTTTCCCAATAATATCCCAAGAAAAACCTCAAAAATTTTGAGAATCTCTTGAGAAAAATTTCTGACCATATGTACGGTGGTATCTGTGGATTATTTTGTATGAGTTGGGACTAGGGTTTGTTTCTTTTGGCATTTGTTTCATGGACCACATTATAGATAGACCATTCCCCAAAAGTTTCATTTTAACATTATCATGTTGGACCAATTCCCAATGAGTTTGAAACAAGCCTTTTACTGATTTTACTCCATTGAGGAGTCACTTTGAGACCAGTGTTTATTCCTTGATTCTCTTTGGCTCTTTAGTAAATAGATTTGAAGTACTATTCGCCGTCGAGTCAAATCCTTTGACATGCTTCCTTATTCTCTTTTCTATTTCTAAATCATATAAAAAATTTGTCTGTGTTTGTCCAAAAAATACTTTGATGGAGTAGAACATGGTACCTTTATATCTATTCTAGATGAGAATATGGAATAAGTATATGGTCATCAGGAAACACTGGATGTATCATATATGCAATAATGCAAACAACAATCCTATAATTCCTCCTTTCTATTCGTACATCACTTGCCATTGGTCTTGCATGTCTGTTTGAGAATCCATTTGTTATTTTATTTTATTTATTTTCCTCCTTCACTCTTTGCATACTCTGAACTTCCCAATAAATCTATTTATAAGGCTTGGATATCTATACCAAAAATAGTTTGCTAAAGGATGTAATCATATGCACTACAGGAATCTGAGAAATGATTTATTTCTATTGCTTCCAGTAAAAAGTAATGCAGTCCAAGTGTGGTCAAAATCCCTGTCGAATCAACATGGTTCACTAGAATCATTACTGATGATCTGTTGGACTAAACAGTCTATACTCTTGGGTTAGTTTACTGAATTAGCAGTTTTATGTCAGTTAGCTTAATTGTGAAGTTCTAGTGGAATTCTTCTTCCAATTCTCTTCATTAGAGAAGGATACATGTTTCATAACTTTGTTTATAGTTTCAGTTTTACACCTGTGGGTTTTTGAAGTTCTTGATACATGTTTAGTTCCAATTTCTGTTTACATTGTTCAATATGCATTGTGTTGCATCAAAACATTAATGGCAGAGAAATTATAATGATCTGATGTGGGTATATAATTACAAAATAGAGATTTATACTATGATGGCTTTCCAAGAGATTTAAAAAATTATTTTGTTATTTTATTTGTTTCATATTACGGTTTTTTCAGTACCGTGCTAAGGTAGTGCGACTAGAATGGGTAGGTTAGGTAGATGGCATCTCTCATGTTTGGATTCCGGAAGAGAATAATATCAAAGCCCAAAACTTGGGGTCCGTTTGTTAGCTCGGATGTGCAATCAATGAGATCTAAATTACAATTCCACTGAAATGGAAGTGAAAATTTTCAGTATTTTACAATTTCACTGAAATGGAAGTGATATTAAATTTTTAGTTATGTTTGATTGCTGTAATTGAAATCTTTTGAAATTTAAAAGTTCTAATTAAGGAGTAATTTGGAAATATATTTATAGGATGATGAATTTGATAATATAAATTATTTTTAATATTTTAAAGATTGGATATTGTGAGACCTAACCCGAGTTCTCATGTGTGCATATGTAAGTATGCATTTCATTTATTTTGATCCCGCGGTCCTACTGGTTGAATTTCGGTGACCGGCGACTTTCGGTTAGTGTTGCGGTCGTCCTTGAGTTCGGTCACGTAGACCAGACTCGGATTGATCCGAGACCTATGCCATTGCGACCGCATTGCCGCCGCGGTTCCAAAGCTGCATCTCATGAATAAATCTGACGTGTCCATCAAAAGTTATAGGCCGTGCATTATTTGGACTGTTGATTGCATTTTTGGTGGGACCCACATGATTTGCAAATTTCCCCATATGCACGCTTGCTAATGGTGATGACATCCCCATTTCCACGATGTCATAACGGCTTATTTTAGCAACGATGGACTTCCTTCTCTAAACTCATCATGGCTCTTTCTTTTTCTCTTTTCTAGAAGTCATTATGAAATTTTTTTTTCTTCCCCATGCAATTTGTCTTCCCCAATCTAAATTTTTTAAAATTTCTCTTCTCTAGGGAGAGAGAGAGACCACCATATCCCTCTTTCTAGCAAATATAATTATCACTTTGAATAAAATCCCATTTCTCTCTTTTTTCCTCTCATTTCAACTCTACAAACTCTCTCATCTCTCTCTCTTCCTTCATTTTCTCTTCTCCACCTTGCAAAAATCCTCAAATCCTCTAGCCCCTTCCAAGCTAGATCTCTCCCAATCTAACCCTCAAAAACTCATCACAACCATTAAAACTTCACCATTAGAGCTATAGAACCCAAGTGTGGAAGAAGAAGGATAAGCTTTGAGGTGGGTGCTCTTAGATTCTCCTTCATCTTCCTTAGGACTTGTGGGACCCATCAAGTGATGATGGGGGTCCCCCATGTCTCCATGATTGAGGCTAATGGCCCATTTCCTTACATGCATGATCCATGGATGGGGCCATTCTCTATGGACCCCATCATGGCATCTTCCTTTGATGCATGTCATTTTTCTCTCTTGTGGCTAGATTATCTTTATTTTTTATTATTTTATTTTTGATTTCCAGATGTTTGTGGCCCACCTTGTGGCTTTGAAGTATCTAGACCATCCAAAGAGAGTGGATGTCCATGTTTTTCCACTCTATGAACATAGGTGTCCCATTTGCTCCTTTCTGGACACATGCAATGGATTTTATGGTATGAATTAGGTCTGAATATTTGTGGGGCCCACTGAGGTGGACCACAACTCAAATTCCATGGGGAGATTTCTCCTTATTTTGGTTCCCATGCTCATTTTATTTCATGTGCATGCTGTTGTTCAGAAATTTTCTGGACAGTTTCTGGTTTATTTTGGGTCAAATTTTAAGACTGATTGGGGGACTATTTCTACCCATTTGATATACTTTTCTTGAAGGTGTGGACCCACCTAGATGTACCCCAAATTTTACCTCCATCTGACCTTGATTTAGGTCCCAAAGGAGTTGCCCAAGTGGGGTGGGCAGTCCATATTTTCTGGATTGTCCAGCAACATATACAGTTAGAAATCCATAAATATAAAATAGTTTTTTGTAATGGTGGGCCAATTTTGTGGACACTACCTTGTAGTAAACTTGTATAGGGAGGTTAGAATTAATTTTTTCTAATTTTTGGAGAACTTGTTCTCTCCCCTTTGGGGTGTTCAAATCAGGGACAACACTACTTTAATTTTCTGCTGTGCAGTTCGGCAATATAATCTGATAAAATCCTTAATTCATAAATACTTTCTAAGAATGTGGGCCATATTTATGGGTCCCACCTTGTTGTAGGCCTGATGAGGGACCTTGGATCCAAATTTTAGGAATTTTGGAGGCCCAAAATCCACCCATTGGATGACCCAAATTCAACACAGTTATATTCTAGCAATATTCCACCTTAGACAGATTATATTTTTCAAATTAATTAAGATAGTTCTTGGTATCCTAAAATCATAAAATTTTACAGAGAAGGGTTTCACCCATGTTGGGATCTACCTACCAAATTTTGGGGCCAATGGACACCTGTACGCACCATGGTGGTGGCTGGACCGGCCCACTATAATGTGTTGTCCAGATCAATCTGATTTTCAGGACAGATTGATTTATTTAAATGAATTAAAATACTTTTATATGTCTAAAAATTCTAAAATTTTATGAGGGTGTTTTAGACCCATGGTAGGACCCACCTACAAAATTTTGGAGCTAATGGAGCCCTGTGCACACCGTGGAAAGGGCTGGACTGGCCCACCACGTTGGGACATTCAGGTCCGTCTGATTTTCTGGATAGATTATATTATTAAAATTGATTAAAATATTTATTGATATCCAAAAATTTTGAAATTTTGTAGGGGAATGTCCAACCCATGGAACGACCACCCTGTAAATTTTCAAGGCCATTGGGCCTCTGCATCGACTGTGGTGTGGCCTGCAATTTGGATCAGTTTTGGGCCAAATACCCAGGCACGCCCCTACCTTGGGTTGTTGGGCCTGCATTCTAATGGCATGGCCCACTTGAAGTAAGTGTTGTATATCTCCCTTTTTATCTGGTGGGGCCCACTATGATATATGTGGATTATCATGGGTCAGTAACCCATCTAAATTAAATAAATTTTTTGACTCCAGCAGGCCCAAGAAATGGGTGGGCTGGAATTCCAGCAAAGGGCCCAAAATTTGCTACATGGTTGATTGTTTAGGAACTATTGTGGCACACTAGATTTGAGAAAGTTTTTCACACACTCCTTACTTTCCTTCCTTAGATATTTTTTGGGTGTAGTTAGTGCCTCTTAAGCCCATCTTTGAGGTGATAATATGGGCTAGCCTTAACCAGATTTTTGATAGTTTTATGGGACATTTGGACTGAAAACCTATTCCTTGAGCCCAAGACTGTGCAGGGGTTGACCTTATTATTTTACAGGCCCAACGGACTGTCTTCAAGCTGATCATGTATATTTATTAGCCTTGATGCCCTCATAAAATGCTTAATTGTGAGCTGACTTGTAAGGCCCACAAAAATGTATATTGTGGAGGGCCTTGCTAAGTCTTAGGGCTGATGTGGTAAGGCCCACACTGTCAATATATGCCTTACCCATGTGTATTAGATGACTTTTATTTTGGGCCAATTTCATAGGGCCAATTCCATAGGGCTCAAGTCCACCATAATGTATGAATTAGATGACTTTTATTTTGGGCCAATTCCATAGGGCTCATTATGTAATATAGTATATGCATGGCCACCCCTTTTGTGGTAGTGATTAGGCCTTTTAGACTCAGTTCTTTTGGATAGGCCCATTGATCTTGGAACTATACTCTCCCATCTATTGTGATGGGCTTAAGGCCAATATTATGCAAGAAGTTAGGCTCTTGGCTGCCCACTAAATTAACCCTGTACTTGAGCCAAAAGTGAGGCCCAACTCACTTGTGTTAAATGTAAAACTTTTTTATAAAAATGAATTACTGGGATGCCCATGAAGCCCACCACAATATGTGAAATTATGACCTTTGTGTTTGGGCCCAAACCTTACTTGAGGGTTCACTATTTGGCCTATAAGTTGGGCTTAGTGTATGGCCTAGTAGGCCATGCATTGCATGAGCTTTAGACCTTATATTATATGAGTAGTGGCGGGTTACCTCTTGGAAGCTAGTTGAGGTTGAATGTCCTCTTGGGTGATCCTAAGGTAGGCCCATAGGTTTCTCTATGGATGGTTAAAGGCCCACCATAGACCCTAGGCCATTTGTTTAGGGCTTAATGTGTATGTATGTGGAACCTACCTTAATGCATGTTTGGTCCAAGCCATCCAAGCCTTGGATCGTCCGATTATGGATGTACTCTTTGCATTGGGTTACTTCTGGACCCACAATCCAGTAACAGGCCCACTTGATCTTTTCATGATATATATGCACTCTCCATCTAGTGGGGTCCCCCAATGAATATAGTTAGCTTTCATGAGATTATTTTCACATAGTTAATTGATTTCTAGACCTTAACAGGTCTAGGAAGTTAAACTGACCAAAAGTTTATCAAAGGCCCTTAAATATAAAATTTTATGGTTAAAACTTTATTTAGCTGTGGGGCCCACCATATTGAGAACTTGTGTACGTGTTACATGGTTATGTTTTCTTATAATCTTTGGGCTTAATCAATACATTCTTTTGGATCACCTTTAGTGATCAGATGAGGACCTCATCTTAGATTAGATTTTTTTTTGGGGCATCTCATGGGCCTAGAGTGGGCAGGGTCATCTCAGCTTGGCCCAACCATATATTGGGCCAACTTTCCCCATTTTGATGGACTTATGGGCTAAGACAATGATAGTATTAGGCCCTTGGTTACACACTTAAATTGCTAAGTTATTGGGCTGATGTAGTTGGGCCCATTTCATCCAAACTTAAACTTATTTAGCCGTTTATTGTGTACGCGGGCTGCCCACTAAGTCTGACTAAATGCATGGATTCTATGGCCATTAGGAATTGAGCCTTGGGCCTTAATTCTCCTCTTGGGCCCCATGTTGTTAAAAGTTGTATTTTATCTTTTTATGGTATATTATGAGGAATATATATGTATATGGTTGGTTACATTTATTTTTATCTTTAATGTAGGCCTTGGGCCTTCTATTCACATCATTCATGGTTGATATGCCTTTTGAGGAATGGTGGTTAAATGTCCTCATTATGGACCCCCTAGGCCCGGTTATATTTAAGAGTGATTGGATGATCATCTTAGACACTTGTTAGGCTCATTTCTATATCGCTTAGACCCATAGTTTGTATACTTAGTCTCGTGGGTTACCTCAGGTAAATGGGCCCCCACTATAGGTGAGATTCCTTATGAATATTGTCTAAATACCTAGTCTTGGTCCCTTCTTGTATAGGAGGAGTGTACTACTTTGTATATCACCGCATAATACGTCTAGATCCATCTTCATGGCCCATGTATATCATTGTATGCTTGGTTGACACTATGTGTGTGTGGTCATATTGTGTCATTGGGCATTGGATGATACTTTCTCTGAGGGACGTAGTATCCCCTCTTGAGCACGTTGGATGCTTAGGATTGATGCATGGTTGATTATGTGATTTATACATCTAGCATTGTATAACATATGAGCATTATCACCCTTGCTTCATCAAGGCTGTAGCCTTCACAGATACATCATGGATGGCCATGTTTATACACCAAAATATTACTTGAGCATACCGGGTGCATAGGATGCCCATGGGTGAAATTTTTAAAACTTCCATGGTACTAAGGATCTACTCCAGCGCCGTGACCGGGTGGAATATATGAGCACACTAGGGCCGTATACCGTTAGGCAATGACTCCCACTGTCGTGTAGTCGGTTAGATAGGGGTGTGGCCTTACTCAGCTGATGTAAGAGGGCATTGCTAGGCTGAGTCTAACCAGCTCATGAATGGGTCCGCTACCTTCAGGCCTTGCTGGTGATTGGCTATCCACAGGTGAGTAGTGAGGTCTCTTATGCTCATTTGACTGTGCGGGGTCTGTAGAGCGGCAGTCATCCAGCAGTGTAATGGACCTCATTGATTTCCTCATGATGGAAATGTACTTGATATGTGGATTAGATATGAGCACTGGCATTACTTCGCATTGCATTTGCATCAGCTGTGTATGCTTCACAATGCATCACCTTAGCATGGTGCCCAATACTCATTGCATTACATTACTCATTGCATTACATTACTCATTGCACTATATAGCCTTGGTATAGCTTCCTACATTATCATACTGCCTTGGTATGGCTTCTTGTGTTCATAATAGCCTTGGTAAGGCTAGTGGTGTTAGTATTGATCATGACTCCCTTCTGCATTCTCTATCTTCTTCTGAGCATCATTGACACACACTTTCACTACCCTCTAAGATTTCTATAAGCTTATGCACGATTGATGCGTGCAGGAGATCCTAAGTTGGCGTCTTAGCAGTGGAGCTTGGATAGGTGTGCGAGCCGAGGACCCAGTGTTGCAGATCATCTTCCTTCTTTCTTTTATTATCTTATGTATGTCCTTTTGGACCTTATGAAAACTTGTAAAAGTTTAAATTCATAGTGAATTTTGTTATGTGTGCCTTTGTTATTCTCTTTACTTGCTGTGATTTTGGGTATGCTCGTATTGGAAATAATTATATTGTTATGAAAATCCTCCTTGTAGGATCCTAGGATCGGAACCTACCTCAGGAGTCGAGAATAGGGTACTACGGAGGCTGTTGCGGCCAGAACCAGCCATCGGGTTCCTTGTGAGTCCGGTTACTGAGTCTGGGGCATGACAGATATGCCTAGATTGTTATACAATCATTATAAAAAATCTATTGAAAAATATATTTTAGTAAAAATATGGTGACTCTAAATCTTATATAGGCTACAAAAGTGACCCCATTAATTTTAAAATAATATGATTTTGGAGGTGTTCACTCATTCTAATGACCTTTATCGTTGAAATGGATTGGATGACACTTAAGAAATTTAGTGGCCTGATATTATCTCAGAAGTTTTAACTGGAGTGTTCATCCCTACTGTTCATTGGATGCTTCCCCATGCATGGTTACAGGATACAATGCCACTTTAGCCTTTCAATTTTGGGAAAGCAAAGTGAGTAAACTTTGTGGGACCCATCATGGACGTATGTGACCGATTCATGCCTACATTTGTAGCTATGCATTACTTTGTTTCAGGAATATAATCATATTTGTTAAAAGTCCACTTCTCTTGTTGTAGATAAGAACTTGCTGAATCAGGTATTATGCTTATGATGCCTCTATTTTAGTTACTGGGACCTTATTGTTATGTTTGTATCTGTGGAACTTATACAGGATATGATAGATACAAGAAGCTGATGGAGGGATTGAGTAGTAGAGGAAGAATGTATATTTTTGGAAATTTATTGTTCAGCCAATGTAACTAGGAGCCTTTATATGGACATTTGTGTAATATATCTTCTTCAAATGACCAAATGCATGGTATGTGCACCATGGAACCTTTAAATGGACATTTGTGTAATATATCTTCTTCAAATGACCAAATGCATGCAGTCTTCTGCAGTCTTCGTTCTTCTAACCTTTGTGGTTAAAAAATATATTGTTCAGCCATGGAATTCTATTCTAGAATCCAGAATATACAAAACACCCATATGCAACAATCCAGCCCCCCAGAGATCTTTTTGGAAGTATAAATGGTCATGTGCAGCTCTCTGGGCAAACACACAATCTAAATGTGGAAAGGTCTATAACTATTGGAGATGTGTTTCTTGACAGGAAGAAAATGCTACAAGGGATAAGAGCAGTAGCAGTTGGTATATTTGGCTGAAGTTTGCTAACCCACTCAATCATTCTCTAATTTAATCTTCAATATCTTGCTAACCTTCATTTGTGGATGATCTTAGCTTCTGCTTAGATGATTTTTGTGCATATTCGGTATTCCATCTGGAGCTGGAATGGAATGTGATTGGTGAGTATTTATTTATGTTCTCCATCCTTTTGGCACCAACACACTGTAAAATTATTCTATTTCTTTTCTTTTTACAGGTGGTCACTTGGTCATCATATTTGTAGTGTAAGAGTTCCTATCATACCTTTTAGTGTTACAAGTCTTAGGCTCCATTTAGTCATCACATTAATCTTTATGAATATAATTTTTTTCTCAAACCAAATGGAGCTTAAGATATTTTTTAACTCCACCAATGCAACTTCTTGCATTGCCGGTCCCAAGCTCGGGTAAAAGAGGGAGAAGGGCATCAAGGTGAGTTGTGTCCTTTTTTAACTCATGGTATGCTTTTGTAATTTTCTATGTTAAATATAGTTAATTTCTTAGTTCAATTTCCTGGTAAGATGTTATGGCTACCAGTCATGACATTCTGGTGATCGCTTGCTGTATGATTTGCAGTAATCATTTCCTTGAATTTTCTCTCTTAGATATGAGTGTTAGCAATCAGGTAATGGAAACACTTTCAGTTTCTCTAAGATTTAGGCTATGTTTGGATGTATTGAATTGTGAATATTCATTTTTACTCAAACTCAACTTGTAGTCTTGTTCCTTTCAAGTCAAATTTGAAAGTAAAGTAATTGCAATTTGTGCTAAGAAACTATAATATGATTACTTCTTCTTTATTATGATATTGCAATTCAATGAGCCAGTGTATACAAACACACATTTGCACATGATGCTTTAGATATGAGGTGTTCATGCACTTACCAAACTAGGACTGTGCTTTGTTAGGTGCAGCATTCTATTGTAGATATGCATCCTCAGTAGAGAATGGCAGAACTTTGTCAACTTATAGGAGTTAAATTCATAATCTCTCTCTCTCTCAACCAATAAATCTCTCCCTCACTTGTGAGGACTGATCATCTACAGATGGTTGCACATATCTATATATTATTGTTAGGACTTCTGGCCATGTGTTCTATGTCCTGCACTACACATGTTTCATCTTGACTTTGAGTAAGGTTTCATGTGACACTCTCACCAGCTGTATGTATGTATGTGTGTACACCTACTCTAATTGAAGTGGTTTTAACTGTTCCATGAGAGGGCGAACTGCCTTGTCCTTCAGTTCATTTTAACATGATCATGTCAGTATTAATACCGAATATTGAATTTGATCTTGATCTTTTTTGGCATATGGAAATACCTTTTCAGGATGAGAATGATACTAATTACGAAGAAGAAGTGGAGTTTGCTGATGAGTTTGACAGTGACCTTGATGAAGATGTGAGTATTTTTAATTTTTTTCCCTTCATTTATCCATGAGTAGTTCACATTTCAAGTACTGAATGGGCTTTCTTGCTGGAACAAAAGAAGAAATCTATATGCTAGTTGATTTCCTGAATGTTTTATTTTTGAGGTATCATGTGATGCTTTGATCGAAAGGCTTGACTTGTTTTTCTTTGACCCTGTAATGGTATTGGTGGGCCCGCCTCTTGATCTGATATTACCCATCATGGGCTGGGCATGCTATTTTTTTTTTGTGCCTTATTATTTTCAGGTTAAAATAACTAATCCATAGAAACACTGTGCTCTTAACATAGGCATTGTTTTGCCTGGGACGACATGTAACATTATAGGTAATACTCTAGTTTTTGTTGTTGAATAGTCACTCTTTTGTGTGTTTAGTTTTTGAATCTTTATGTTATTTTTTGGCTAATCAAATTGCTTACGGTCTTTGTTTTGATTTTAATAGTTACAATGAAAGCCCAAAAAGCTTTGCCTAATATGCAATGTAAAGACAAGTTCCTCTTTCAGAGTGTCATTGCAAGTCATAGTGCAACCACAAAGGACCATGTGTTTTCTCTAGGAGTGGAGCACATCATGGAGGGTTTTTTTTTTTTTTTTACTGTATTCATTCAATTGTAAACTTAATTGTTGTAAATATAAATAATTTTTATTTTAAAGTTGTAAGCAATTTGTTCAATATTAATTTTTAATTGTATATAATATTCTTTGGTTTTTAAATAAAAAAACTGATGTATAGCTTTTATTGCCCATTCGAAATAATGAAAAATACCGGTCTAAAAATTTAAAATTTGACCGTTGAGAATGGTTTAAAATCATTCTTAAAATTTGAAATTGACCGTTTACAACCTTATGAACGGTTTGAAACTGTTTCTAAGAGTCTATTCTTAAAATTTGAAATGAAAATTGATACGGTATTGAGCTGTTCTAGATTATATATGATGCCTCTTTTAGGAACGGTTTAAAACCATTCCTAAGGGATTTAGGAATAGTTTAATGCCGTTCCTAAATGACATTTTTGGTGTAGTGACCCTATAACCTAAACCGAAACCTATAACCTAAACCCGAACATAAACCCGAATCCGAACCCGAATTCCTAAACCTAAACCTATTCTCAAATCCCAAAACCTATAACTATAACCTAAACCTTAACCAAGAATCTACCTATAACCTAAACTCAATTCCCTAAACCTTACCTACACCCTAACCTAAACCTATTCTCAAATCCCAAAACGTATAACTACAACCTAAACCTTAACTTAAACTTATAACCTGTAACCTAAACTCTAACCTACAACCTAACCTAAACCTATACTTATAACTTAAACCTATTCTGAAATCCCAAAACCTATAACTACAACCTAAACCTTAACCTAAACTCATAACCTAAACTGAAACCTATAACCTAAACCCGAACATAAACTCGAACTTGAACCCAAATTCCTAAACCTAAACCTATTCTCAAATCCCAAAACCTATAACTATAACCTAAACCTTAACCAAAACCCTATAACCTATAACCTAAACTCAATTCCCTAAACCTTAACTTACACCCTAACCTAAACCTATACTCAAATCTTAAAACCTATAACCTAAACCTAAACCCGAACCCGAACTTGATTTCCTAAACCTAAACCTAAACCTATTCTCAATTCCCTAAACCTTAACCTATAACCTAACCTAAACCTAAACCTATAACCTATACTTATAACCTAAACCTATAACCTACATTTATAAGCTAAACCTATAACCTTAACCTAAACTTAAAACCTAACCTAAACATTAACCTATAACCTATAACCTAAACCTAAACCTAAACCTATAACCTAAACTTATAACCTTAACCTAAACCTATTCTTAAATCCCAAAACCTATACTTATAACCTAAACCTAAACCTTAACCTAAACTCTAAACCTATACATATAACCTTAACCTAAACTTATAACCTTAACCTAAACCTATACTTATAACCATAGCCCAAACATATAACCCGAACCTGAACCTGAACCCGATCTCCTAAACCTAAACCTAAACCTAAACCTATAACCAAACCTAAACCTAAACATATAACCTTAACTTTTAACCTATAACCTTAACCTAAACCTATAACCTATAACCTAACCTAAACCTAAAATTAAACCTATAACCTAAACATAATTCACTTAACTTAAACCTACACCTTAACCCAAACATATAACCCGAACCCGAACTCGAACCTGAACTTGAATTTTAAAACCTAAACCTATAACCTTAACCTTTAACCTATAACCTTAACCTAAACCTATAAAATATAACCTAACCTAAATCTAAACCTAAACCTATAACGTAAACCTATTCTTAAATCCCTAAACCTATAACCTAAACCAAAACCTAAACCTAAACCTATTCTCAAATCCCTAAACCTAAACCTAAACGTAAACCTAAAACTTAAACCTATTCTCAAATCCCTAAACCTATAACCTAAACCTAAACCTTTAACCTATAACCTAAACCTATAACCTATAACCTAAACCCAAACCTAAACCTAAAACCATAACCTAAACCTAAACCAAAACCTTAACCTATAACCTAAACCTATAACTTATAACCTATAACCTAAAACTAAAAACCTAACCCCAAACCTAAACCCGATCCCGAACCCTAACCTAAACCTTAACCTATTCTCAATTCCCTAAAGCTATAACTTATAACTTAAACCTAAACCTAAACTTATAACCTTAATCTAAACCTAAAACCTAAATGTATTCTCAAATCCCTAAACCTAAACCTACACTTAATCCTAATCACAACTCTTTAACCTAAACCTAAACTTGAAAGCCCAAACCTAAACCTGAACCTGAACCTGATTTCGTAAACCTAAACCCTAACTTATTCTCAATTGCTTAAACTTTAACCTATAACCTAAACTAAACCTAAACCTAAACCTAAACCTATAACTTAAACCTAAGCCTACAACCTAAACCTAAACTTAAAACCTAAATGTATTCTCAAATCCTAAAACCTATAACCTAAACCTAAACCTAAACCTTAACCTAAACCTAAACCTATAACCTAAACCTAAACCTACACTTATAACCTATAACCTAAACCTAAACCTAAAACCCAAACGTAAACCCGATCCTGAACCTGAACCCGATTTCCTAAACCTAAACCTTAACGTATTCCTAAATCCCTAAACCTAAACCTACACCTAATCCTAATCTCAACTCCCTAACCTAAACCCAAACCTAAACCTAAACTTGAAAACCCAAACCTAAACCCGAACCTGAACCCGCTATCCTAAACCTAAACTTATGACCTTAACTTAAACCTATTCTCAAATCTCTAAACCTATAACCTAAACTTTAACCTTAACCTAAACCTTAACCTAAACTTACAACCTAAACCTATAACCTAAACTCAATTCCCTAAACCTTAACCTATAACCTACACTTATAACCTAAAACCTTAACCTATAACCTAAACCTAAAACCTTAACCTAAACAAAAAACCTAAACCCAAACCTATACTTATAACCTAAACCTATTCTAATAGCCTAAACCTATACTTATAACCTAAACCTATTCTCAAATCCCAAAACCTAAACCTTAACCTAAACCTAAACCTAAAACCTAAACCTAAAACCTAAACAAGAACCAACACTTATAAGCTATAACCTAAACCTAAACCTAAAACCCAAACGTAAACCCGATCTAGAACCCGAACACGATTTCCTAAACCTAAACCTTAACGCATTCTCAAATCCCTAAACCTAAACCTACACCTAATCCTAATCTCAACTCCCTAACCTAAATCTAAACCTAAACTCGAAAACCCAAACCCAAACCTGAACCCGAACCCGATTTCCTAAACTTATAACCTTAACCTAAACCTATTCTCAAATCCCAAAACCTATAAACTAAACCTAAACCTAAACCTAAACCTATAACTTAAACTTAATTCCCTAAACCTTAACCTATAACCTAACATAAACCTAAACCTATAACCTACACTTATAACCTAAACTTAAACCTAAAACCTAAAACCTAAATGTATTCTCAAATCCTTAAACCTAAACCAACACCTAATTTTAATCTCAACTCCTTAATCTAAACCTAAACTTGAAAACCCAAACCTAAATCCGATCCGATTTCCTAAACCTAAACCTTAATATATTCTCAATTCCCTAAAGCTATAAACTATAACCTAAACCTAAACCTATATGAAAAGGCCTAACTATATGTCCTAGAAGGGGTCCTTGGGGGGGGGGGGTGAATAGGACTATGATAAATAAAACTTATAATAGTGAAAATTAAATAAATATGATAGCTAACAAATAATATAAACAAACCATAATGCAAGAATGTAAAGTAACCTCAAAATTCAGATCTTGAGAGGTTGATACAAATGTTGTTCTAAGGACAACCTTATACAAAAGACCACAGTTTATGGTAGGACAACCTTATTTCTAGAAAGGTCTTTGTATCAAATCTCAAATCGAAGAGGAATAATAAAAAATTAAATACAAACTGCACTGAAGAATAAATTGCTATTACAAATAAATTTTGTTATAGGGACAACCATACACCATAGGAATGGCAGGGCAACCTTTCTAGAACAAATAAAGAGGCTGATAGAGGAATAGCAAGAAATAAATGCTAAAATATTACAACATTCCCACAATGCTTGAAATAAATGATTACAACATTCACATCCACATATACATCCCACAAATGAATAATTAAAGATATGAAATATATACCATTCAACCACCAAACACAAGGGATTATAGTGGTTCGCCTGTATGTTCACCAACTGTTAAACAACAGCCACACAAAATGCTACTCTACTCCTAATGTCCTCACATAGGGGATATTAACATTCACTATCAAAGTAGGTTTTCACAGGTTCACCCAAAACTTTCACAATTGTGTCTTTCTTTGTGGGCTTACACAATTAAAAAAACCCCACTTCTGAGTTTTCCTGGCTCTCCTCAGATAACCAATACAATGAGATTTTTCTGGCAAATCCCAAAAGAAACCAAAACAGAAAAGAATTTATAATTAAATGTAAAATACCTGATTTTCTCCTTCGTTGTAGCAACCCCGAAGAACCAAGTCAGAGTAGATAATTGAATGTCCAAGTTCAATGTCCAAAACTCACATTACAATGGTTCTAATTCTAATTAATTTTAATTTAAACCAAAATGGCCTAGCTTTAATTGATTTTGATTCCAAAGAAAGGAAAATAATAATTCCTCTTTTCAGATTAGATTGGAAGATAAGAAATAAAATTAATTAATAAAATTAAAGAAAGAGAATATTAAATACGCACACTTAGCTTAAAATGGAGCACAGACTTATCTCTCAGAAGGCTGAATTAATTAATTTGAATTCTCTTTGTTATTCTGAGATTCGTGCTCTATTTATAGCTGAGCAAAACATGTCTTCGACTGGTCTTAGGACCTCTACGACTGGTCGAAGTACCAATAGAAATTTAAAATTTCAGGCGCAATAAGATAAGACAATTTCACGACTGGTCGTAGGTCTCCTTCGGCTGGTCGTAAGTTACATATGACTGGTCGTAGACAGATGATTTTCAGCACTGTACTTTGAATCAAGGATATACGACTGGTCGAAGAACACGTCGACACTGTTCACACGACTAGTTGAACAGTCTCTAAGACTGGTCGTAGAGTAACAAAAAAATTTCAAAAATCTTCAACAACTTAGGACTGGTCGTGGAATTTCTTGGACTAGTCGAACCAGTGTTAGGACTAGTCGAACAAGGTCCAAGACTAGTCTTAGAACAGACCAAATTCACTTATAAAACATATATGGATTATGTATCCAAAATGGCCTACTCTAAAGGTTAACCTAAGGTTAGTCATACCTCAATAGTGAAGCAAGGACATTGAAACTTGAAGACAAGTGACCTTTAAGTATAATTAAGCCTGAGATCTTGAACTTGAAAGCTTCTGAGATCTTGAACATGAAAGCTTTTGAGATCTTGAACTTAAAAGCTTTGCTTGTCTATCGAAGCTAATCTTGTTAGACTATCATCATGACTCTTCATGTCATGAATGGACCTTTTGTTTATCACATATACAGCTTCAAAGTAGTGTCTTTATCACCATCCACTCTAACGTAAACCTAAACTATAACACATACACTCTAACCTAAACCTAAACTTAAAACCTAAATGTATTCTCAAATCCCTAAATCTAAACCTACAACTTATCCTAATCTCAACTCCTTAACCTAAACCTAAACTTGAAAACCCAAACCTAAACCCGAACCCGAACCCAAACCCGATTTCCTAAACCTAAACCTTAACCTATTCTCAATTCCCTAAACCGTAACCTATTACCTAACCTAAGCTTAAACAAATAATCTACACTTATAACCTAAACCTAAACCTGTAACCTTAACCTAAACGTAAAACCTAAACCTAAACCTAAACCCGATCCTGATCCCGAACCCGAATCTAAATCCCTAAACCCTTAGCCTAAACCTAAAACCCAAACGTAAACCCGATCTCGAACCCGAACATGATTTCCTATACCTAAACCTTAACTTATTCTCAAATCCCTAAACTTAAAGCTACACCTAATCCTAATATCAACTCCTTAACTTAAAGCTAGAACTAAAATTGAAAACCCAAACCTAAACCCGATCCTGAACCTAAATTTGAATCCCTAAACCTAGAACCCAAACGTAAACCCGATCTCGAACCCGAACCCAATTTCCTATATCTAAACCTTAACGTATTCTCAAATCCCTAAACTTAAACCTACACCTAATCCTAGTATCAACTCCCTAACCTAAACCTAAACCTAAACTTGAAAACTCAAATCTAAACCCGATCCCGAACTCGAACCTGATTTCCTAAACCTAAACTTATAACCTTAACCTAAACCTATTCTCAAATCTCAAAACCTATAACCTAAACCTAAAGCTTAACGTTTAACCTAAACCATAACCTATAACCTTAACCTATAACTTGAACCTATAACCTAAACTCAATTCCCTAAACCTTAACCTATAACCTAACATAACCCTAAACCTATAACCTACACTTATAACCAAAACCTAAACCTATAACCAAAACCTATAACCTTAACCTAAACATAAAACCTAAACCTAAACCTATACTTATAACCTAAACCTATTCTTATAACCTAAACCTATTCTCAAATCCCAAAACCTAAAACCTAAGCCTAAACCTTAACATAAACCTAAACCTATAACCTAAACCTAAAACCTAAACCTAAACCAACAACCTAAATTTAAACTTAAAAACCCAAACATAAACCCGATCTCGAACCCAAACACGATTTCCTAAATCTAAACCTTAACGTATTCTTAAATCCCTAAACCTAAACCTACACCTAATCCTAATCTCAACTCCCTAACCTAAACCTAAACCTAAACTTGAAAACCCGAACCTAAAGCCGAACTCGAACCCGATTTCCTAAACCTAAACTTATAACCTTAACCTAAACCTATTCTCAAATCTCAAAACCTATAACTTAAACCTAAACCTAAACCTTAACCTAAACCTAAACCTTAACCTATAACCTAAACCTTAACCTATAACCTTAACCTATAACCAATAATCTAAACCTATAACCTAAACTTAATTCCCTAAACCTTAACCTATAACCTAACCTAAACCTATACCTATAACCTACACATATAACCTAAACCTAAAACCTTAAGCTAAACCTAAACCTATACTTATATCCTAAACCTATTCTTATAACCTAAACCTATTCTCAAATCCTAAAACCTATAACCTAAACCTAAACCTAAATCTATAACTTAAATGTAAAACCTAAACCTAAACTTAAACTTATAACCTATAACCTAAACCTAAACCTAAAACCCAAACGTAAACCCGATCTCGAACCTAAACACGATTTCCTAAACCTAAACCTTAACGTATTATCAAATCCCTAAACCTAAACCTAAACCTACGCCTAATCCTAATCTCAACTCTCTAACCTAAACCTAAACCTAAACTTGAAAACCCAAACCCAAACCAGAACCCGAACCCGAACTTGATTTCCTGAACCTAAACTTATAAACTTTACCTAAACTTATTCTCAAATCCCAAAACCTATAACCTAAACCTAAACCAAAACCTTAACCTAAACCTAAACCTTAACCTGTAACCTAAACCTTAACCTATAACTTAAACCTATAACCTAAACTCAATTCCCTAAACCTTAACCTAAAACTAAACCTATAACCTACACTTATAACTTAAACCTAAACCTAAAACCTACATGTATTCTCAAATCCTTAAACCTAAACCTACACCTAATCTTAATCTCAACTCCTTAATCTAAACCTAAACTTGACAACCCAAACCTAAACCCAATCTTGATTTCCTAAACCTAAACCTTAACCTATACTCATTTCCCTAAAGCTATAACCTATAACCTAAACCTAAACCTAAACCTATAACCTAAACCTAAAACCTAAACCTAAACCTAAAACCTAAATGTATTCTCAAATCCCTAAACCTTAACCTACACCTAATCCTAATCTCAATTCCTTAACCTAAACCTAAACTTGTAAACCCAAAGCTAAACCCGACCCCGAACCGGAACCCAATTTCCTAAACCTAAACCTTAACCTATTCTCAATTCCCTAAACCGTAACCTTAAACCTAACCTAAACTTAGACCTATAACCTAAAACTATAACCTTAACATAAATGTAAAACCTAAACATAAACCTAAACCCAATCCTGAACCAAAATTTGAATCCCTAAACCCTCAGCCTAAACCTAAAACCTAAACATAAACTCGATCTCGAACCCGAACTTGATTTTCTATACCCAAACCTTAACGTATTCTCAAATCCATAAACTTAAACCTACACCTAATCCTAATCTCAACTCCCTAACCTAAACCTAAACCTAAACTTGAAACCCAAACCTAAACACGATCCTGAACCCGAATCTAAATCCCTAAACCCTTAGCCTAAACTTAAAACCTAAACGTAAACCCGATCTTGAACCCAAACACAATTTCCTATACCTAAACCTTAACGTATTCTCAAATCCCTAAATATAAACCTACACCTAATCCTGATCCCAACTCCCTAACTTAAACCTAAACCTAAACCTAAACTTGAAAACCTAAACCTAAACCCGAAACCGATTTCCTAAACCTAAACTTATAACCTTAACCTAAACCTATTCTCAAATCCCAAAACCTATAACATAAGCCTAAACCTTAACCTATAACCAAAACCTTAACCTATAACCTTAACCTATAACCTAAACCTATAAGCAAAACTTAATTCCCTAGATCTTAACCTATAACCTAACCTAAACCTTAACCTAAACCTAAACTTAAACTTATAACCTATAACCTAAACCTATAACCTAACCTAAACCTAAAACCGAAACGTAAACCCGATCTCGAACCTGAACCCGATTTCCTAAAGAAAAACCTTAATATATTCTCAAATCCTTAAACATAAACCTACACCTAATCCTAATCCCAACTCCCTAACCTAAACCTGAAAACCCAAACCTAAACTCAAAAACCCAAACCTAAACTCGAACCTGAACCCGATTTCCTAAACCTAAACTTATAACCTTAACCAAAACCAATTCTCAAATCTCAAAACCTATAACCTAAACCTAAACCTAAACCTTAACCTAAACCTAAACCTAAACCTTAACCTATAACCTAAAGCTTAACATATAACCTAAACCTATAACCTAAACTCAAATTCTCTAAACCTTAACCTATAACCTAACCTAAACCTAAACCTATAACCTACACTTATAACCTAAATCTAATCCTATAAACTAAACCTATAACCTTAACCTAAATAGAAAACCTAAACCTAAACCTATACTTATAACTTAAACCTATTCTTATAAGCTAAACTTATAATTATAACCTAAACCTATTCTCAAATCCCAAAACCTAAAACCTAAACCTAAACCTTAACCTAAACCTACACCTATAACCTAAACCTAAAACTTAAACCTAAACCTACACTTATAACCTATAAACTAAACTTAAACCTAAAACCCAAATGTAAACCCGATCTCGAACCCGAACCCGATTTCCTAAACCTAAATCTTAACGTATTCTCAAATCCTTAAACCTAAACCTGCACCTAATCCTAAACTTAACTCCCTAACCTAAACCTAAACCTAAACTTGAAAACCCAAACCTGAACCCAATTTCCTAAACCTAAACTTATAACCTTAACCTAAAACTATTCTCAAATCCTAAAACCTATAACCTAAACCTAAACTTAAACCTTAACCTAAAACCTAAACCTATAACCTAAACTTAATTCCCTAAACATTAACCTAAAACCAAACATAAACCTAAACCTATAACCTAAACTTATAACCTAAACCTAAACCTATAACCTAAAACCTAAACCTAAACCTAAAACCTAAATGTATTCTCAAATCATTAAACCTAAAACCTAAATATATTCTCAAATCCTTAAACCTAAACCTACACCTAATCTTAATCTCAACTCCTTAATCTAAACCTAAACTTGAAAACCCAAACCTAAACCCGATCCCGATTTCCTAAACCTAAACCTTAACCTATTCTCAATTCCCTAAAGCTACAACCTATAATGTAAACCTAAACGTAAAACCTAAACCTAAACCTAAAACCTAAATGTATTCTCAAATCCCTAAACCTACACCTACACCTAATCCTAATCTCAACTCCTTAACCTAAACCTAAACTTGAAAACCCAAACCTAAACCTGAACCCGAAGCTGATTTCCTAAACCTAAACCAAAACCTATTCTCAATTCCTTAAACTGTAACCTATAACCTAACCTAAACTTAAACCTATAACCTACACTTATAATCTAAACCTAAACCTATAACCTTAACCTAAATATAAAACCTAAACCTAAACATAAACCCGATCCGGAACCCGAATTTGAATCCCTAAACCCTTAGCCTAAACCTAAAACCCAAATGTAAACCTGATCTTGAACCCGAACCTGATTTCCTATCCCTAAACTTAAACCTACACCTAATCCTAATGTCAACTCCCTAACCTAATCCTAAACCTAAACTTGAAAACCTAAACCTAAACCCGATCCTGAACCTGAATCTGAATCCCTAAACCCTTATCCTAAACTTAAAACCCAAACGTAAACCCGATCTCGAACCCGAACCTAATTTCTTATACCTAAATCTTAACGCATTCCCAAATCCCTAAACTTAAACATACACCTAATCCTAATCTCAACTCCCTAACCTAAACCTAAACCTAAACTTGAAAACACAAACCTAAACCTAAACTTGAAAACACAAACCTAAACCTGATCCCGAACCCAAACCCGATTTCCTAAACCTAAACTTTTAACCTTAACCTAAACTCATTCTCAAATCCCAAAACCTATAACTTAAACCTAAACCTTAACCTATAACCTAAACCTATAACCTAAACTCAATTCCCTAAACCTTAACCTATAACCTAACCTAAACCTAAACTTATAACCTAAACCTAAACCTAAACCTATAATCTACACTTATAACCTAAACCTAAACCTATAACCTTAACCTAAAAATAAAAACTAAACCTAAACCTATGCTTATAACCTAAACCTATTCTTAAATCCCAAAACCTACAACCTGAACCTAAACCTAAACCTATAACCTAGACCTAAAACCTAAACCTAAACCTACACTTATAACCTATAACCTAAACCTAAACCTGAAACCCAAACGTAAACTTGATCTTGAACCTGAACCCGATTTCCTAAACCTAAACCTTAACGTATTCTCAAATCCCTAAACCTAAACCTGCACATAATCCTAATCTCAACTCCCTAACCTAAACCTAAACCTAAACTTGAAAACCCAAACCTAAACCCGAACCCAAATTCGATTTCCTAAACCTAAACTTATAACCTTAACCTAAACCTATTCTCAAATCCTAAAACCTATAACCTAAACCTTAACCTAAACCTAAACCTTAACCTATAACCTAAACCGTAACCTATAACCTTACCCTATAACCTAAACCAATAACCTAAACTCAATTCCCTAAACCTTAACCTATAACCTAACCTAAACCTAAACCTATAACCTACACTTATAACCTAAACTTAAACCTATAACCTAGACCTATAACCTAAAACCTAAACCTAAACCTAAACCTAAAACCTAAATGTATTTTCAAATCCTTAAACCTAAACCTACACCTAATCTTAATCTCAACTCCTTAACCTAAACTTAAACTCAAAAACCAACCCTAAACTCGATCCCGATTTCCCAAACCTAAACCTTAACCTATTCTCAATTCCCTAAAGCTATAACCTATAACCTAAACCTAAACCTATAACCTAAACCTAAAACCTAAACCTAAACCTAAAACCTAAATGTATTCTCAAATCCCTAAACCTAAACCTACACTTAATCCTAATCTCAACTCCTTAACCTAAACATAAACTTGAAAACCCAAACCTAAACCCGAACCCGAATCCAAACCTGATTTTCTAAACATAAACCTTGACCTATTCTCAATTCCCTAAACCATAACCTATAACCTAACTTAAACCTAAACCTATAACCTACACTTATAACCTAAACCTAAAGCTATAACCTAAACCTGTAACCTTAACATAAATCTACAACCTCTTTTAATTTATTGCTTAGTTTCAATAAGATTGTATATAATATGTTGCAAAGGAAAAGAAAAGGGCTTAGTTTTTGAGTTCTTTTAAGCTTTCTTATCATCCATGCATAGCACTGCAAACCTTTACTAAACTGTAACTCTAATCAAAACTTTATGTGCAATCTGATCAAGTGCATTAACATCTAATACTATCCTATTCCTTTTACGGATAACATTGCCATATTTATGGGCCCTTGTACTGCGATTCTTTTTCTCATCATCATTGGACTCTCATGCATGGGAATAAAGGATGTATCCCTTTAACACATGCCCCTTTTTACAAAGCTTTAATTTTTGCTGTTATTTCTATTAACTTGAATTAAAATACTTTTTTGCATTATTTGCTTGCATTAGTTTTATTTTAATGATCAGTTTTATTTTAAAAAAGTGTGCTCACTTTTTTTTAAAAAAAAAGCGAATGAAGTTTCTGCAATTCTTTATGATTCTGAATTATAATGTTTTGTTGGTTGAATATTTTTTTATTAGATGAAAGACACAAAAAGAAAATTGCTGCTGATTTATTATTATTATTTTTAATGTAAGAAATTTTCTAACGACTTTAGGCCGTCTATATTTTTTCTAAATATTCAAATCTAAGATGGTCTATAACCGTCCTTTTTAAGGACGGTCCATAACCATCCTTTTAAGGTTCATCAGAGACTGCTCATAATAGTACTTTTTAAGGATGGTCATGGACCGTCCTTAAAAAGGACGGTCCATGATAGTCCTTTTAAGGTTCATCAGAGATTTCTTATAAATAGTCCTTTTTAAGGACAGTCCATGACCGTCCTTTTAAGGTTCATCAGAGACTATATCTATTGACGGTACGTGACCGTCCTTTACAGACGGTCCATAACCGTCCTTTAAATGTCCAGAGAAATGACGATTCATGACCGTCCTTTAAGTAATATGACGCCCTAAAATAGGACGGCCAATACAACGGTCTAAGACCGTCCTTTATTGTCTTTTGAGATGGTTTTCAATCATCCTTTTTCACTGTTTTGGCGTAGTGTTCATTCTTTGGCTCATGCCCCCAAATGATCTCTCAAAATGGATGGATGGGGTGGATACAAAGCATATATCATGGTGGGACCAACATAACTTGGTAATGTCACTTAAGTAGGGGTCTCCCTACTTAAGCACCATGCTGAATCCCCAAATGGAAGGAAGATGATTGCATAGTGAGTAACTCACTACACAACGTACACAGGAAATTCTTTGGGGTCACCATGATTTATGTATTTTATCCACGCAGTATATCAATTTTACTTGATAAATGTAGGGCTTGAGGCAAAAATGAAGCATATGCAATGTTCAAATGGACCACACCATAGGAAACAGTTGAATTAAACGTTCACCGTTGAAAATTTCTTGGGGACTATAAAAGTTTTAGGTCAAGCTTATATGCATGTATGATCTTATGAACAGGTTGGATGACAAATAAGCATCACTGTGGGGCCTAGTAAGGTTTCAACGGTGGAAATCATTATCCCCACTGTTTACTATGTCATGATCCACTTGATATTTGGATATACTTCAATTTTAGGCTCAACCCCTTAAATTAGATGGAAAGATGGATGGACGATGTGGATAGACCACATACATATAAGATGGGCCCAACTAAGTTTACTCAGTACTATAAGAGCGTACTGTACACTGTACGCGATCATATTTTCAAAGAGAAATTTACGACTGTAGACCCCACCTTTTATCCAGTGGTTTTTTTGAAGCAATATGAACTTACAATACGCACTTGGACCTCCTCATACGGAGTCAAAATTTTAGGGAAAAATTACCCCTCCTTTTAACGGAAACGGATTCGGTACTCCTCCTGCCACCAACTAATGGTGGACGGTCGGTGGTCTGTGGACCACACCATGATGTATGCTTTTCATCCATGCCATTCATATATTTTTCTAGATCATTTTATGGTATGAGACCAAAAATGAGGTATATCCAAATCTCAAGTGTACCACATTATAGGAAACAATGTTGAATGAGCGTCAACCATTAGAAACCATTAGAGGGCCATAAAAGTTTTGGATGAAGCTGATTTTTGGCTTTTCCCTTCATCTATGCCTGTATGAACTAATCAATAGATTAAATGTCAAATAAACAGTTCATTGGGCCTTAAGAGAATTTTAATTGTCAACATCCAATCAATATTATCTTCTTGTGGTGTGGTCCACCTGAGATTTATATCCCTCTCATTTTTTGGAACAAGCCCTAAAATGAACTGTAAAAATGGATGAACGGAATGGATGAAAGATATACATTATGGTGGGGCTCACAGACCACCGACCACAGCCATTGGCTGGTGGTAGGGTGAGTAGCCAATCCATTTCCTTTCATATTTTACTCTCTTTCACTCTGTTGCTTTCACTCCCTTCTCAAAATAACGGCCTTTCACTCCCTTTCAACGATAAACCAACGTATAGAGGTTATTCTTCTCATTTCCCTCATCGAATCTCAGTGAATCATCTAAATATCATCATTCTACATTTGTCATTTTCTTTCTTGGTTAGGGTTATGTGAAATCCCATGAAGTGGTTGTATTTGCAATCCTTGAAAAGGTTCAAAATATTCCCTCACTCCAAAGCACCTCTCTTCAACCTACATTTGACCTGTATTACGGTAGTCGGTGGTACAAATATTTTAAAAAAATGCTCAGCTTGTACAATTGCATTGCATGCGAAGTTCGGTCAATTCCATGTGTTAGGCTTACTCAATTTCATGCGTTAGGCTTAGTTAATTTTATGCGTTGAATGGTCCAATTTATGTAGAACTCATTTACTTCCATTTAAAGCTCACTTAATTTCATGTTAAGGCTCTCTCAATCTCATGCTATGCTCACTGAATTTCATGTTTACCCCGCTTAATTTCATGCTAGGATCGCTCAATTTAATGTTTGCCTAGTTTAATTTCATGGTAGATAAGATAAGGTCAATTTAATGTTTGCCTCGATAAATTTCATGCTAGGATCAGTCAATTTAATGTTTGCCCAGCTAAATTTCATGGTAGATAAGATAAGTTCAATTTAATGTTTGCCTCGATAAATTTCATACTAGGATTGCTCAATTTAATGTTTGCCTAGCTCAATTTCATGGTAGATAAGGTCAATTTAATATTTGGCTCGATAAATTTCATGCTAGGATCACTTAATTTAATGTTTGCCTAGCTTAATATCATGTTATGCTTACTCGATTTAATTTTTACCCTGCTCAATATCATGCTATGCCCACTCGATTTAATGTTTGCCCCGCTGAATATCATGCTATGCTTGCTCGATTTAATGTTTGCCCTGCTAAATATCATACTATGCTCGCTCGATTTAATGTTTGCCCAGCTCAATATCATGCTATACTCGCTCAAAATATCGTTTGCCCAGCTCAATATCATGCTACGCTCGCTCGATTTAATGTTTGCTTGCATAACTAAATTTATAGTTTATCCTGCTCAATTTTCTGTTTACCCCGTTTAATTTCTAGTTTGCCTCACTGATTTTTTGAATTTTCCCATTGAATTTTATAGTTTGCCCCACTCAATTTCTAGTTTACCCCGCTCAATTTTCATGTTTGCCCCGCTGAATTTCAATTTTCCCTGCTGATTTTGTAGTTTGCCCCTCTTAATTTTCAGTTTGCCCTGTTGAATTTCATTTTTGCCCTGCTGAATTTCATGTTTGTCCCGCTCAATTTCATGTTTCCCCTATTCAATTTTTAGTCTGCCCCACTGAAATTAATTTTTACCACAGTGAATTTTTAGTTTGCCCCGCTCAATTTCACGTTTCCCTCACTGATTTTCTAGTTTACCCCACTCAATTTCATGTTTCCCCCGCTCAATTTCTAGTTTGTCTCACTTAATTTTCCAATTTGCCCCGCTTAAATTGTACTTTGCCCCACTGAATTATCAGTTTACCTCGCTCAATTTTAACGCTTTCCTTGCTCAGTTTCTAGATGGCCGCGCTAAAATTTCATACTTCCCTCGATCAATTCCTAGTTTGCATTGATCAAGTTCCATGCGTGCCTCGCTCAATGTCATGATAGTTAGTGTCACAAAATTAAACGAGCACCATATGAAATCATTCATATCATTGAAGGCCTAATCCGTATGAGCTCTGGTTGTTTATTTGATGCTAGCTCAGTGAATTTACTGATGGACTTATTTGATGCTAGCTAAGTTCAATTTAATGCAAGTTGATGCGAATGTGTTAGTGTCACGCCCCAGACTAGGTAACCGAAATCCCAAGGAACCTGATGGCCGGTTTTGGCCGTAACAGCCTCCATAGTATCCCTTTCTCGGCTCCTGAGGCAGGTTCCGATCATGGGATCCTACAAGGAGGATTTTTATAACAGTATAATCATTACCAATATGAGCATACCCAAGATCACAACAAGTACATATGAGAATAATAAAGGGCACACATCACAAAATCCACTAAGAATTTAAACTTTTACAACCATCCATAAGGTCCAAAGGACATACATGAGATAAAAGGAAAAGAGAGAAAGGTCAACAACACTAGAGTCCTCAAATGCTCAGCTCTACTCCACGCTCTGCTGCTACGACGCCTGCCTAGAATCTCCTGCACGCATCAATCGTACATAAGTTTATATAAGCTTAGATGGTGGTGTAAGTGTGTGACAATGGTGCACAGAAGAATAATAGGAGGTGCAAGAAGAAAAACATGCTCAATGAGAATATCACTAGCCTTACTAAGGCTTATCATGAATACGATGCAATGAGTACTGGGAGCTATAACAAGGCAATACATGAAGGGGCTTACACAACTAATGCAAATGTAATGCAAGTAATGCCAGTGCTCATAACCAAACCATATGTCAAGTACATTTCCAATCATTAGGAAATCACTGGGGTCCATTACACTGCTGAATGACTGCTGCTCTACAGACCCCACACAGTTAAATGAGCATAAAAGACCTCACTACTTACCTGTGGACAGCCAATCACGAGCAAGGCCTGACGGTAGCGGACCCATTTACGAGCTGGTCAGACTCAGCCTGGCAATGCCCACTACACACCAGGCAGGTAAGGCCACACCCCTATCCAACCGACTACATGATAGTGGGAGCCGAAGCCTAACAGTATAAGGCCCTCGTGCGCTCATGTATTCCACCCGGTCACGGCGTTGGAGCAGATCCTTCGTACCATGGAAGTTTTGGAAATTTCACCCATGGGCATCCTATGCACCTGGTATGCTCAACTAATATTTTCGGTGTCCACACATACGACCATCCATGAATATCCCTATGGAGGCAAGGCCCTAATGAAGCAAGGACAGATATCCACATGCTATGCAATGCCAGATACATGAATCACACAATCACCCATGCATCAATCCCAAGCACCTATCGTGCTACAGAGGGGAAAACTCCACCTCTCGGGAGATACCAACATGTCCTACTCAATGACACAACCATGGCCAATCATACATTAACCAAGCATGCATATGATGCGTAGGAGAGTGGGCCATGAAGTGAATAGGAGTGCCAATGGGGTGAAGATGAACTCTCTACCTAACTAAGAAGGGTCGAGGTACTTAACCAATTCCTTATAAGGAATACAACCTCTAGTGGGGGCCCATTTACCTGGAGTAGCCCACGAGACTAAGGATACAAGCTACGAGCTTAAATAATATAGAGATAGGCCTAGCAAGAAATTAAGGTGGGCATTCAACCACACTTAGAGGGGTCCATAATGGGAAAATTTAACTACCATTTCCCCAAAGCATAACCAACCATAATCCATATAGCTAAAGGGCCCAAGGCCCACATCTAAACCACATACATAAGTCTCGTAAAAGGCATGGAAAAAGGGTACAATACTACCTTCAACAATAGGGGCCTAAGGAGAGGAATCAAGGTCCAAGGCCCAAGCCCCAATGGCCATAAGACTCATACATTTAGATGAACTTAATGGGCAGCCCATGACCACAAAAATACGGCTTAAAAATAAATTTAAGTTGGGTGAATTGGGCCTCACTACATCAGCCCAATAACTAACAATCTAAGTGGGCAAACAAGGGCCTAATACCACCTTTATCTCAGCCCATAAGTCCATCAAAATGTGGAAGTCAGCCTAACATATGGCTAGACTAAGCTGGGACGTTCCAACCCAATCTAAGCCTAATAGGAAGTCTGAATATCTGGTTTATATTTGGGTCCCACAAATGATCATCAATAGAGGCTCAAAAAAGCATTATTCAAGCCCAAGAATACTCTAAAATATAAGGGGGCAATAAATACCCAATTTCCTCAATATGGTGGGCACCACAATCATGGCTCAAATGGGCCTTAGAACATCAGGGATGAGTCCCAAACTAATCACACACAAAGCCCAATGAGCTGGGGCCTAAAGTTCTAAAATAATAAGGGACAATAATATATAGAAAATTTCTACTATGCATGTTGTTGTCCTAAATTTAGGCACTCCATTGGAGTGGGTCCAGGGCCTCTAAAACTCTAGAAATTGAGGGCTAAGGTCCCTCATCATGCATACAATTAGTGAAAACCCAAGAATGTGGCCCACCATCAGAAGAAATATTTTTGAATTATGGTTTTTATCAAGGCATATTGTTGGACTGCACAACAGAAAAATCTGGGAGTCCAGCCATCTTGGTCCATTCTTTTGGATGCCCAAACGGGGTCATTTGAGGATGAAATTTTACAGTGTGATGCTTTCATAAGTGATCCATACCTCCAAAAAATTTCATAATTTTTATATATTCTTAAGTATTTTAATTAATTTAAACAAAACAGTCTATCCAAAAAATCAGATAGACCTGGACGTCCCAACGTGGTGGGCCAATCCGACCCTCACTGTGGTGTGCACAGGGGTCTATTGGCCCTGAAATTTTTTAGGTAGATCCTACCATGAGTTTAACAAATTCTTAAAACATTTCAGAATTTTTGGACATCTTTAAATATTTTAATGCAATTAAAGAAATCAATCTGTCCTGAAAATCGGACTGATCTGGACACCATATTATAGTGGGCCGGTCCAGCTACCACTATGGTGTGTACAGGCGTCCATTGGCCCCAAAAGTTTGTAGGTAGGTCCTACCATGAGTGATCCACCACCTTGTAAATTTTTATAATTTTTAAACACCCACAGATATTTTAATAAATTTTAAAAATCCAACCTGTCCAGGGTGGAATGTTGTTGGAATAGTGCAGAAAATCCAGACTGTCCACCTCACTTGGACCACACCTTTGGGACCCCAATGAAGGTCAGTTGGGGCCAAAATTTTGCTTGATTATAGGTAGGGTCCACACCTTCAAGAAACATACATTACATGAGACCAAATAACCCTCCAAACACCCAGAAATCTGGCCTCAAAATGACCCAAAAATCTGTCCAGATGGTTCTGGACAGCAACATATAACAGAAAATAAATAAATATAGACACTATTTAAAAGGGGATTTAATCCAAGAAAATCATGGTATGGACCACCTCAGTGGGGCCCACAAACATCCAAACCCTTCCCATTACAAAATACCCCTTACACGTGCCCCATATAGGTGGATTAGGGGCTCTAACGTCCAAGGGTGGACTGTCATGGACGTCCACCCTCTATGGATGGTCTGGATATTTTTGGTCCACAAGGTGGGCCACACACTCATGATCAAAAGATTATTAACAAAGAAAAATAAATATTCAGCCACAAGGGAGGGGTCTCTGCCACATTGAGGCTCTTCCCCTCATCACTCATGCATACACATTCCACTATATTGATGGGATTACAAGATCTACCCATGCATGCATCTTCAAATCAAAATCCAACGGTGGAGATGTCATCTCCACCAAGGATCAAGGGTCTAGATGAACTAAGGATCCTTCAAACTAAGAAAAGAAACCTTGGTGGGGTCCATGGAGAATGGTCCCACCCATGAGTAATGCATGCACAAAAGGATGGGCCAATGGCCACATCCAAGAAAACATAGGGCCTCCACCATCATTTGGTGGGCTCCACGTGCTTCAAGAATGAGGTGAAGAAGAGAAATAAGAGGAGGGATTGGAGATCCTAAGGTTCTAAGTACAAGCACACCTACCTACAAGGTCTTCAAGTAAACACCTCTAAGATGGTCTTCAAGCTCCAAGGTACATGGATCTATGGTCTAGATCTTATTTCAATGGTTAGATGGGGGATATATGAGGGAAAGTGGGCTAGAAAAATGGAAGAAAGTTGCTGGAGAAGAAGAGAAGAGAGAGGGAGAGAGAGAGAGAGAGGAAAAAAGAGAGGAAGGAGATTTCAAGGCAAGCAATCATCTCTCTCTTGCCTTGGTTAGAGAAGAGTAATCATTGTAGTAGGGAGTTAGAAATAATGTTGCTAGGGTAGGTTAGGTGTGAGTGGTGTGTGAGGTCTTGGTAGTTTGAGTTATGGAGATTTAGCTGGTGTGTGTAATGTGTATTGGAACTTGTGCAGAAGAGGGAGTGTGGGCCACATGCACCACTCCAAGGTGGGCCACATGATTAAAATTAAGGGCCATAGAATGAAACGTACACAACTTATGATCCACACATTGGATGGATGCACAAGACAAGGCGTCGGAACTGCAACAACGAAGCGGTCGCAATGGCATAGGTCTCAGCTCGATCCGAGTCGGGTCTATGTGACCGAACTCAAGGATGACTACAAGCACAATCCAAAGGTTTCGAGTTGCCAGAATTTGATCGGTAGGACCGCAGGACCACAAGAAATGAAATGCACACTCACACACACACACACTCATGCACACATGCAAACTCGGGTCGGGTCTTACAACCCTCCCCACCAACAAAGAAATTTTATCATCGAAATTGACTAATCCAGGACAAAAGAAAAGATAAAACACCACCATCATATAATAATCATTATACAAGGAAGGTAATACAAACAATCATATATCAATCAATCATCAAACAAATAGGGATAACGCTCTCTAATCTCGGCCTCATGTTCCCAAGACGCCTCGGCCTTTGAATGATGACCCCATTGCACTTTCACCAGGGGAATGACCTTGGTCCTGAAGACCTTCTCCTTCCGATCAAGAATACGAATTGGCTGCTCAATGTAAGAAGCATCGTCACAGACTTCAAATGGCTGCCAATCAATCACGGGAATAGTGTCCGACCCACATTTCCTCAACATAGAAACATGGAACATGTCATGGATCGTGGATAACTCAGGAGGTAAGAGAAGCCTATAGGCCACAGCGCCTACGCGCTCGGTAATCTCAAAAGGTCCAATAAATCTCAGGGCGAGCTTGCCCTTCAAACCAAAGCGAACCACGCCTTTCATAAGCGAGACCTTGAGATACACCATGTCCCGATTCTGAACTCAACGGGTCGACGCCGACGATCAGTATAACTCTTCTGTCAACTCTGAGCTGTGCGCATCCTCTGCCTAATAACATCAATAGCCTCCGACATCTGTTGCACAAGCTCAGGACTAAAGAGACGACGCTCTCCAACCTCGGTCCAACAACTAGGAGATCTGCACGGTCTGCCATAAAGTGCCTCAAAAGGAGTCATGCCGATAGTCGCCTAATAACTATTGTTGTATGCAAACTCGGTGAGGCGCATATGCTCATCCCAACTGCCCATGAAGTCGATCACATAAGCCTTGAGCATATCCTCAAGGATCTGGTTGACCCTTTTGGTCTGCCCATCTATCTGCGGATGTTAAGCGGTGCTGAGATACAAAGTGACCCCCAGCGCCTGCTGAAAACTCCTCCAAAACTGAGACGTAAACTTGGAGTCTCGGTCTGAAATGATCGAAACTGGGACGTCATGCAGTCTCACAATCTCCTTAATGAACACCTTTGCAAGCCGATCCATCGACCAGGTAGCATGCATCGAAATGAAATGAGCCGTCTTTGTTAGACGATTGACAATAACCTAGATAGTATCGTGACTGCGCTGAGTCCTCGGTAAACCTGTGATGAAGTCCATCGATATGTGCTCCCACTTCCACTCTAGAATGCTCAATGGCTGCAAGGGACCAGTGGCCTTAACACGCTGGCATGTGTCACACTCGACCACAAAACTAGCAATCTGGCTCTTCATCACCTGCCAGAAGTACTGCCTCCTCATGTCATGATACATCTTCATGGAGCCCGGGTGGATAGTAAGTCTCGATCGGTGTGCCTCGGTCATCAGATCACGATGCAACTCTGGAACGTCAGGGACACACAACCATCCTCTAAACTGTAACCCACCATCGGAACCAATATGCCAATCTGACTGCTCCACAGAGGCTGTAAGACCCGTATCTTAGTCCATACCGTTTCGTAGGATTCCGCGATCTTTCCTTAACCAGTATTTATGTGTGACCCTGATTCACATGCCATCAACCCGAGTCAACTCAACCCGAGACTTGTATCCTAGCGACCGCACTGTCGTCGTGGTTCCAATGCCGCGAGTCGCGCGCCGAGGCGATACCCAAGCCAGGAGATGTGGGCCCTCGTTCGGTTCGAGAAAACACTGCGCAATTGTAAGCCTAATAAAGATTTCAAATTATGTCCCATCAATCCCATCAATCACACTTCATGTCAAGTACACATCACCCCATCCCCAAGCAACCCCTAAAGTCAACACTCTCTTACACAAAGTACCCCCATCACTCACCTTTTCACCCATCACACCCACCTCTCTTTCTCTCTCTTTCTTACATCTCTCTCTCATCTCTCTCATTCTCCAAGAAACTCACGTCTAAACTTCCATGGGAGAGAGCTTGTGTGGCCCATTTTCCTACCTCCCATCTCCACCATCAAAGCCCCATCTCAACCGTTAGATCACGTTCTTAGGTGCTATAGACCGCGTTAATGGAAGAAGGATGAAGAAATCTAAGGTGGGTGCTTCTCTCTCTCTCTCCTTTCCCTGTTTGTGGCCCACATGATATATGAGTTTATCCCCACTGTCCACAAGTGGGACAGCCTTGTCGTCCATCAATTGGGGTCCACCCTGCTGATCGTCCAGCAAGCCATTGCTGCCCCTTTTTACGCAGGCCCTGGATGAAGGGAAGACCTAAATATCAGCTTTGAAACAAGCTGATGGTGGGCCCACACGTGTGGACCCACCTGGTTCACGTATTTTTAGACCGTCCGCGGCCCACCGTGATGTGCGTGTGAATCTACACCGTCCGTCCATCCAACGTGATGCTGGACGTGAACTAATAGTATAGTGTGGACTGACAATGGGGTGTACTCATCGGCCTTTAATATAATAATAATAAATATGATATTATATTAATATATAATGTTATAATATATGACTGTGGGCCCTGATGTACGTGGACCCACCTCATATGGAAGTAGATTGACTGCTGTACTAACACCACTGTACCGCTGATGTTAGGACGTCAGTAGGCCCGTGGGACCCACCAAATGTATGGATTTGATTCATATCATCCATGTGCACTTGGACGGTGGAACCTGATGTATGTGGACCACGCTGTGATGTATGTTATGATTCACCCGTCCAGCTGTGGTGCCCACCTTGATTTATGTATTTAATCTACACTGTCTAGATGCACCGGATGATGATGCCACCTTGCTGGATGGAGAGCAACATGAATATTAGCTTGAATCACTGTAGTGGGCCACGTGTACGTGGGACCCACACGCTGTATGTGTTGTATTCCCACTGCCCACTCGTGTAGACCCACCTATGTTTTGGTGATGATTGTGGGCTGTCCAATTATTGGACGATCAGCAACACTGACTGATGTATTGATAATTGGCAGGTGTCCTTTAAAATAAAATAATAATATTATAATATAAAATAATATATTACTTTAGGTCGTGGTGGGCCCCACATGGGAGCCCACCTTACTGTATGCAACCCATATCCTCACCGTCCATGTACTCTGGACGGTGGGACCTGACAGTGTGAAATCCAAACCGTCCATCTATTTAGGACCCATATGCCACACGTGCGACAACCACACCATCCATCTGTTGCTGTCCAACAGTAGTAGCTGCTGTTTTGACGCAGCTGTTGTACTGACGCAGTAGGTCCTGTACGACCACCTCGATGCATGTGTTATCTCTGTCCATTACAACACATGGGACCCACCTTGATTGTGTGTTTCATCCTGGCCGTCCGGTCTATGTGAGACCCACTTTGATGTATCTATTTTATATCTGTATCGTCCATTTGGACGGTGCTGTGTGGAACACCATCATGATATATGTGTTTTTCTCCACGCTGCCAGTCCCTTTTTGGGTGTGGGACCCACCCCACATGTAAGACCCGTATCTTGGTTTGTACCTTTCCGTACACTTCTGCGGTCTTACCGGTCGAATTTCGGCAACTTTCGACCCTTAACCGATATCGACGCGCGACCCTGATTCATGTGCCGACAACCCGAGTCGACTCAACTCGAGACCAACACCATAGCGACCGCGCTGTCGTTATGGTTCCGATACCGCGACTCACGCGCCGAGGCGATACCCTGGTCAAGAGTTATGGGCCAACGTTCGGTGCGAGAAAACGCCGCGCGTTGCGAAACCCAAGAGAATCTCTACGATGTGTCACATCAATCACATCAATCCCATCAATCAATCACCCATCAATCCATCACATGTCAAGTACACATCACTTTATTCCATTTTCCCAAGCAACCACAAAAGTCTCCCCAAACCATACCTTTCTTACACAAAAAGCCACAAAAGTCTTCATCTCCCATACCTCTCTTACAAAAAAGCCTCAAAAGTCAAGCTTTTCTTACACAACCATCACTCACCCATCCATCCATCACTCTCTCTCTCTCCCTTAACATCACTCTCTCTCTTTCTCTCTTTCTCATTTCAAAAAAATCTCCAAGCAAAAACATCCCATGTATGAAATTTCTCAAACCCTCCTAAGCTCCAAGTGGCCCACCTTCCTACCCTAAAATCTCCCATCTCAACCCTCCATTCTTCATCTTAACCATTGAAGTTGAAGCTAAGGTGCCAAGGAACCTCTAGGAGCGAGAAGATCGGATGGTGGGTGCCTCTATAGGGTAGTTTTCCTTGTTTTTATGGTGGACCAAGTGAGGCCCACCGATCAATGGGGTGGATCTCACTTGGGACCCTTATTTGTGGCCAATGGACCACTTGGATCATCATGATCATTCCATGATGGGGCCATTCTCCATGGACCCCATCATGATGTTTATTTCACTAAGAAAGGTCATCTAGATCGTCCATATCGGTGGGGAATGGATCTCCACCGTTGATTTATATTTTTGATGGTCCCTTGTTCAAAGGGTCCGTTGATGTATGATTTCATGTAAGGGAGGGCCCATAATGACGGGGTGCCTCCATCACAAGCCGTGTCCCACTCTCCATGTCTCTCTCTCCCTCTCTTTTATTTTATTTTATTTTATTTTATTTTATTGCAATAGGATGGTGTGGCCCACTTGAATGGATCCCACCTTGATGTAATTTTTATTCAAGTGGGGCCCACCTTGGACATTGAGCCCATGGCACCCATCAGTGGTGGCCCACTCCATCAGGGCCCACACTCAAATAAAAATAAATAACAAAAGACCGTCCAGCGTCTGGGACGCTGGACGTTTCAACAGAAAGGGGATAAAGGAAGAAAAAGGAAAATAAGGGAAATGGTGGGCCACTCTTGCAAGCCCCAACTTAATGTATGTATTTAATCCAAGCCTTCCACCATCTTCCTCAGATTAATTTAGGCGTTGAGCCAAAATTTGGGACCAATCTGGAACTCAGGTGGGCCATACCATCTAAAATCATGTGAAGACATGCCTGAAACATACAAAAGCATTTGGTGGGGCCTATCTGAAATTTGGACGTGGCTGAAACTTGGTTTGGACGCCTAATTTTGTGTAACACATGCAATGGATGAGGTAGATCTGGTTAATGTGGGTCCCACCTAGGAAAAAAAATAATTTTCTTTTTGGCATGACTTTGTGCCATGAGTCCAGAGACGTCCACGTTAAAAAGGGTGGCCGCATTGGCCCACTTGTAGACTCCACCATGATGTATATTTTACATCTATACCGTTCATTTAATAGGTCCCTTGAATGGTGCGTTGACTCCAAAAATCATCCACAAACTGAACTCAGGTGGGCCATACCATCCAAATCATGTGAAGACATGCCTAAATCATATAAAAACACTTGGTGGGGCCTACCTGAATCTTGAATGTGGCTGAAACTTGGTGTGAACCCTCAAACAGGTGGGACACACGTAATGGATAGGTTGGATTGCAAATAAACACTTTGGTGGGCCCTACTGGGACCCACTGTGGTATGTGTGGCTTAACACACCGTACACAACAGTGGGTGGTGACACCCACTGTGATGCAAGTGTTTTACTCATGCCGTCCGTCCACGGCAGTGGACGGTGGCCCCCACTCAGATGTTTGTATTGTGTCCACGCCGTCCATCACGTGGGCCCCTGGCCACGTGACGTTGAGAACAGGTTTGGATGGTAATAAACATTACAGTGGGCCCTAGGCCATGTGATTCAATGAACAGTTTGGATGTAAATAAATAGTACAGTGGACCCAGGTTGGGTAGAAAATATACATTTCGGTGGGCCCTGGGTCTATATGACCTTATCAACAGGTTTGAATGGAAAATAAACATTTTGGTGGGCCCCTTGCTACATGGCCTTATCAACAGGTGGGATGTAAAATAAACATTTTGGTGGGCCCCTTGCCACACGGCCTTAACAACAGGTTGGGTGACAAATAAGCATTTTAGTGGGCCCAGGATTGGCTGGAAAAAAAAATGTTATAGTGGGCCCACATGGGAGTCTACCATGATGCATGAGTTTCATCCAAATCGTCCAACCATTTTGAGATCATTTTAAGGCCATTGTTGAGGCCCATCTTAATGTATTTGTGGCCCGCACACTAAGGCCCACTTTGTTATTTATGGGCCCATGTGTGTAGGCCCAAATTGATGTATTTGTGGCCCATTGTTGAGGCCCACTTTGGTATATATAAGGCCTATGTGATTAGGCCCATAAAGCTCATGTGATTGGGCTCATTTTTAATGAATTCTAAGGCCCATGGGTTATGACCCATTGCAAAGGACATCAGACCCATTGGTGTGGCCCATTATATGGCCCATCTGATGAATAAAAGGCCCATAAGATATGGCCCGTTTGATATATAAATATATGTAAGGCCCAATGGGATGAACCTACGGTCCATTGCAATGTGTGATTCCCATACAGTCTATCTAGCGCAGTTTACAAAGATCGTGCCTGGGAAGCAATGTTGGTTTGACGTCCACGTTGCGAGTGTAATGTTGGTTGGATGTCCACATTACAACTCTCCTTAGGGCCAATTACTGGGCCGTACTTATAATATTTAGGCCGTCCAGGTCCATCTACATTGTAAGATAGTTCATTTTATTATAACATGTTAGTACAGTTCCATGACTCATGATCATACGCATCATATGTATGCTTGACGTGAGAGTTGTCTGATCATAGCATTTGCCTTTGGGCAGGTTGTTTATGGGCTCCCGGTTAGGCGGTGTTGCCCTACATGAGCGCACGATATGCGCAGGATTGGTTGCATGACTGGATAACGTGATTCATGCATTCCATATTTGTGTGACATGGTTATTGTACGCCCTAGCGACATCGGGGCTGTAGCCTCCACAGACAGATCGTGGTTGGCAGGATTGGATACCGAAAATCTTGTTCTACATGGGGTACTATAGATATCCCTGGGTGAAATCCCTAAACCCTTATGGTACCAAGAGGTTGCTCTAACGTCTAGACCGAGTGGGTAGATGAGCGTTGAGTGTCGATTACCAGATGGTTACGCTCTCCACTGTGTCGTAGTCGGTTGGAAGGGGGTGCGGCCTTACCTGCCCGAGAGTAGGGGGCAATGCTAGGCTGAGTCTGACCAGCTCGAGGAATGGGTCCACTATCGACGAGTCGCGCCCGATATTGGCAGACGGATAGTGTGGTCTCTTCCACTTACCTTATTACGCGCGATGTGGCGAAAATCTGGTTTAGAGTATACTAGACCTCGGTGATATTCCATATTTTGAGCTGTATTGATATGTGGACATAGATGAGGATCTGTATGCTTGAGCTGCATTGCACATCGCATGGCCTTGGGATGACTGATACCATTCATGTCTTGCATCGTATGAGCCTTGGTATGGCTCATGATATTATAGATCCATCTGCATATTCCGCTTTACTCTGTCATTGTATGTTCATATTACTACTTTGTGCACACACTTTCACCACCCTCTAAGCTTTCTGTAAGCTTATGCACGACCGTTGCGTGCAGGTGACGTTAGATCGCAGCAGCGCTGAGGCAGGAGCACGTTGCAGAGTGTTTTGGAGTTTTTGTTCTGCACCACTGTATTTCCCTTTATGCTTATTGTACTTGTAAAGTTTTTTGATCATAGTGGAAATGTAATGGAGTTCTTGGTTGTTGTTTGTGGGTTATGCCTTTGGTTATGCTTATTACGAATCAAACTGACATTGAAAATCCTCCTCGTAGCATCCTAGGATCGGAACCTGGCGAATTGGAGCTAGGAGCCGAGAATGGGGTTCTACGGAGGCTGTCGGCACCGGATTCGGTGATCGAGAATTCTGTGAGCCCGGTTTTTGAGTTTGGGACGTGACACCACATGTGTTGTACGTGTGGAGGTGGGGCCCACCTTAAGATATGCCTTGTATATCCAGCCGTCCATCTGAATGGGAGATGGAAGCAGATGGGCTGATGTATCTCACGACCAGCTAAATAGCCATTGTATTGACGTCAATAGTGGTCTGACCTTTTCAAACGTCCATCCACTTGGCAGGTGGGGCCCACCATGATGTAGTGTTGTAACCACACAATCCGTGCATTGAACGGTGGGCCCTGATTGTGTGGCTTTCACACCATCCATCAGGTTGGATGTGTGGCCTACCTTGATGTTCTGTACATTCACACTGGCCATGCATTGGGACATGTTGGCTGCACTATGACGCTAGTGTTATATCTGAACCATCCATTCATTTGACGGGCTCGTGTTAGGCTTGTGGCCATGTACATGGACCCCACCACCACCATTGATGTATTTATTCTACATCCACGCTGTCTATCAGGTGGACCAGGCTGCCAACAGTAGGAGATTGGACGCCTACCATTGAAACCCTCCCGGGGTTGCAAAAGTTTTAGATTTATATGAAATTTATTTTCTTGATAGTTCAGGCCATTGTGGCCTTATGAACAGATTGGATAGAAAATAAACATCATGGTGGGCCCTGGAAATTTTAAGCGGCAGAAAACATTATCACCACCGTTATTTGCAGTATGGTTCAGATGATCTTTTGATCTGATTCATTGGTAGGATAATGCACTAAAATGATCTCTATAGTTAGATAAATGGTGCCGCCCAAGTAATGCGTCTCACTTATTGCATTTGAGAAGTCCAAAGTGAGGTATTAGGGCTCATGGGTTGAGGCCCATTGTGATATATTTTTGGCCCATTTGGTAAGGCCAATTGTGATGTGTTAGGGCCCATGGGTTGAGGCCCATTGTGATGTATTAGGGACCGTGGGTTGAGGCCCATTATGATGTATTTGGAGCTCACGGTAGAGGCCCATTGTGATATATTTAAGGCCCACCTTGATGTATTTTGTGGCCCGTTGTTGGGGCCCACCTCAATATGTATGAGGCCCATTGTTGAGGCCCACTTTATGTGTACAAGGCCGTTGATGAGGCCCACCTTAATGTACTTTGTGGCCCATTCGAGAGGCTCATTTGATATACTTGTGGCCCATCATGATGTATCTTTGACCCAGGAGCAAGGCCACTTGTTGTGTGTTTGGAGGCCCAAGTGCAGAGCCCACCTATTGTGTGTTTCAGGCCCATTGTGATGTATTCAAGGCCCATGGTTAAGGTCCAGTGCGATGTGTGTATGGCCCTATGAATCCCTTGTATGGGCCACTCCTTGGGAGTAATGTTGGTTAGATGTCCACATTGATGTGCAATGATGGTTAGATGTCCTCATTGTGACTTTTTCATAGGCTTTGTTAGGCCTATTCGCACCATTCTCTAAGTGGGTTAACCCAAATAAGTGAGCCCCATTCGTCGTTGATGGATGGCTCCTGTTATCAAATTTGATATAACCACGGCCGTGGGCCGATCTTTATACTATGGTTGATCGACTGATCATCTATGGACCCCACCTTGTTTATTTACTGATATTGGTGCCGATTATCGAGGTCGACGCTGATTATTAACCCTGAGTATCAGTGCCGATTATCAATGTTGATTATCGATGTCGATTGGCTGATTGTCGATTTCGATTGACGTGACCGATTTGCCGATTCTGATTATTGACCGATTCCGATTGAAGTGACCAATTTGTCAATTCCAATTATTGACCGATTCCGATTGTCATGGTTGATTGTCGATTCCAATTAACTTGGCCGATTTGTTGATTTCGATTGTCAAGGCCAATTATCGATGTCGATGCCGATTGTCGATTCCGACTCCGATTGTCAAGGTCGATTGTTGAGGCTGATTCTGATTTTGTTTATCAAGGCCGATTCTGATTTGTCGAGACTGATTGTATAGGTCGATTCCGATTGTCGAGGCCGATTCCGACTGTTGAGGCTGACCTCGATTGTCGATGCCGATTTTGATCGCCAAGACCGATTGTCGAGACCTATATGATATACATGCGACCCGTAGTGGAGGCCCATTATGACACGTATTAGGCCTATGATGCATGGTCCATTTGATGTATTCAAGACCCATGTGTAGGGTCCACATGTGATGTATTCATGGTCCATGGGCAAGGCCCATTGTGATGTATTCATGGCCTATGGGCAAGGCCCATTGTGATATGTATTATGCCCATGAGCAGGGTCCACCGGTTGTGTATATGTGGCCTTTGAGTAAGGCCCATTGGGTTATATATTAGGCCTTTGTGTGAGGTTATGGGCCCATTATATGTTTGGCTCTATGTGACCATTCCTTGGGGACAATGTTGGTTAAATGTCCACGTTGTCGAGGCTGATTGTTGTTGCCAGTTATTGATACCGGTTATGAGTATGTGATAGCATAACATCATAATACATACCCATACGCATCATCTGCATGTTTTCTTTATGAGATATGATTGACCGTTGCATATGTCATAGGGCAGGTTGTTCATGGGGCTCCCTGATAGGCAGAGTTACCCCACATGAGAGCACGACATGCGCAGGATTGATGTTTGATTAGATTGTATGACTCATGCATCTTGCATTGCATTGTGTTGTACTGTACGCCTAGCGACATCAGGGTCGTAGCCTCCACAGGCATTTCGTGGATGGCCAGATGGGATAATAGAAATCTGTTTTACATGGGGTGCTATAGATATCCTTGGGTGAAAGTCCCTAAACCCTCTTGGTTCCAGAGGTTGCTCCAACGTCTAGACCGAGTGGATGTATGAGCGCATGAGGGCTATATACCATTGGGCTGCGTCTCCCACTGTGTCGTGGTCGGTTGGAAGGGGGTGCGGCCTTACCTACCCGAAAGGAGGGGGCAAAGCTAGGCTGAGTTTGACTAGTTCGAGGAATGGTCCGCTATCGACGAGCCGGGCCTGATATTGGTAGGCAGATAGTGAGGTCTCTTCCACTCGACTTGTTGCACGATGGGGCGACAATCTGGTTTGGAGTGTAATAGACCCCGGTGATTTCCTAGGGAGGAACCATACTGATATGTGGACTTATTGAGTAGGAGTCGCATGCTCATTTATTCATTCATTCACTATCCACTTGGGCTGGTGGTGCACAACTAATTGTTGTGTACATTCGTTATGGTAGAGATTTCAGTTAGGGGCGTAACTAACCTGAGATCAAGAGTTCACCACGTTGAGTCTAACTATCCAAATTTATGTATGAGACTGGTTTGTATAGAAGTCCCTTGTGGTGGACCCCATAGCCTGCGATACTACGTACTATCACCCCAACTTCACACTCCAGCATGGTTATTTCATTCACATCGCATATTGCATTACATCCCCAGGCATATGGTGCCTTGGGTTGCTATTTCTGCACTTATATGGCCTAAATAGATTTAGCAGGATTTGTATAATGTATTCATTCTTGGCATCTGATATTTGGCTCTTTATGACTCCTTATCGCATAGTCGTTCTATATTGCGTATTCTGATATTGATTGACTTATAGACTTGTCCATATTTCCGCTTACTTTGTTATCATATGATTTATATCTTGTCAGTATTTCTGCTTACTCTAATAATTCCTTCTCTTGTCAGTGTTTCTGCTTATTCAGACATTGTATGGTTTATGGATTACCAGTTTTTCGGTATTGTATGATTATGGCATAGTATTGAATACTTGACACTTGCCTTGTGCACACACTTATACCACCCTCTAAGTTTTTTATAAGCTTATGCACGATAGATGCGTGCAGGTGATGTTAGGTTGGAGCAGTGTTAAGCTTGGAGCGTGCAGTAGTCTTCTGGAGCTTGATTTTCTATTTATGTATTTCCCTTTCAGTGTTGTAATCAAATGATTATATTAGTGGATATGCGATGATGATGTTGCCTTTGTGAATTGGGTAATCTTGTGGTTATGCTTATTACTAGTTAAATGTACACTAATAATAATAATAAAAAATCCTCCTTGTAGGATCCCAGGATCGGAATATGGCGTATGAACGCTATGAGCCGAAAATGGGGTACTACGGAGGCTGTCGGCGCTGGATTTGGTGATCGGTATTCTTGTGAATCCGATTTTCGGGTTTAGGGCATGACAGGTGGCCTTTGCTCGGTACTCCTGAAGTGACTTGTCCGTCTGCTGAGCCTCGATCACCCTAGCCACCGAGGGTTGAATCGACAAGCTCGAAAGCTGAACAATGGAAGACTGCAGACCGAACTTAAAGTCAAACTCTGAAACATCCTCGAGCATCTGCCACTGTCGAACCATCATATGTGCCACCATGCCTTGTGGCTGACGGCTGAGCGCATCCGCCACCATGTTCACCTTGCCCGGGTGGTACTGAAGGTTAAAATCATAATCTTTTAACAACTCCATCCATCATCTCTGCCGTAGGTTTAACTCGGTCTGTGAAAATAGATACTTCAAGCTCTTATGATCCGAGAAGAGCTCGAACCTGACCCCATATAGATAATGCCTCCACACCTTCAGCGCGAAGACAACTGCTGCAAGCTCCAAATCATGAGTGGGGTAGTTCAGCTCATGGACCTTGAGCTGGCGCGAGGCATATGCCACTAGCTTCCCGTGCTGCATCAGTAAAACACCCAAGCCAACTCTAGAGGCATAAGTAAAGACAACAAAACCCTCACTCCCATCAAGAAGAGTGAGAACAGGAGCGAACGTGAGGCGATCTTTCAACTCTATAAATGCCTTCTCGCAGGCATCACTCCAGATGAACTCGACACCCTTTCGCATCAACCGGGTCAGCGGTGTTGCAATATAGGAGAAATCCTCGATAAATCGTCGATAATATCCCGCTAGACCAAGGAAGATGCGAATCTCAGATGCATTTGTGGCTGGATCCACTGACACACTGCATCAACCTTTGAGGGGTCCACGGAGATACCCTCTCTCATCACCACATGACTGAGGAACTTCATCTCCTCCTGCCAAAACTCGCACTTCTCCAGCTTCGCATACATCTAGTGGGCACGGAGGGTCTTAAGTACAATCCGTAGGTGCTCGGTATGGTCCTCACGACTCCTCGAATATATAAGAATATCATCAATGAATATCACCACGAACTGATCGAGGAACGGCTGAAAAACCTCGTTCATCAGCTGCATGAATATGACGGGCGCATTGGTCAGTCCAAATGACATGATCAGGAACTCGAAGTGACCATAACGTGTCCAAAAAGCCATCTTCGGAATGTCCTCCTCTTAGACCCGAATCTGATGGTAACCGGAACACAAGTCTATCTTGGAAAAATACTGCGCACCTTATAACTGGTCGAATAGATCATCAATATGGGAAAGCAGATATCGGTTCTTGATGGTGACTCTGTTGAGCTCACTATAATCTATACAGAGTCGCAACGAACCATCCTTCTTCTTCATAAACAATACCGGGGCTCTCCAAGATGAACTGTTGGAAAAAATGAAACCTAACTCCCAGAGCTCATCCAACTATTCTTGCAGTTCCCTCAACTCCAACGGTGCCATCCGATAGGGGGCCTTTGAGATAGGCATGGTACCGGGCACCAAATCAATCTGGAACTCTACCTGTCGATGCGGTGGCAAACTCAGAATCTCTTGAAACACATCTGGGTACTCACAAACGACTGGCAGTTGCTCAATACTCTCTTCCACAAAATCCTCAACGACCGAAGCCAAGAAACTAGAAAATGACTCTCCTCTGAACTCGGCGACGAACTGGAACACTGGCAAGCTTGGAATATGAAATGTAACTGTCCTCGCAGCACAGTCTAAGATGGCACGAAACTCCGCAAGCCAATCCATACCCAGAATCACATTAAATCCTGCCATTGGCATCACGAATAGATCGACAGGAAGGAACATCTCGCCCACTAACACCGGGCAAGAAGGACAGCGACGGGTCAATATCACAGACTTTCCCATGGGAGTTGAAACGGTCAAGGCCTCGGACACGGACTCCGATGGAATACCGGTTGATCGGAAAAACTGCTCCACTACAAACGAATGGGAAGCTCTAGAATAAAAAAAACATGAGCAATGCTAGAAGAAACAAGAAGAATACCCTCAACGACTTCACCGGTCAATGACTGCGAGTCCTAGCCTGGCGCCTGCTGCACAGAATAAAAATGGCCCTGAGCTGGTAGGGGATGCAAATTGAAAGATTGAGAGTCCTGAGTCTGAGCCTGCTGGGCTGCTATACACACTGGACCTAGGGATCAAACAACATACGGATATCCCCTCTGCTGGTACTGCGGCTGCTGCTGTCTCTGCTGAGGAGGTCTGCCTGGCTACCTCTGCTGCTGAGGAGGAGCCCTAGGAGTGGCGGGTGGAAGCTAAACTCTCTGCTGCTGCTGAGGAGGACGAGGAGGAGGCAACTATGGTGGCCTCTACTGCTGAATGAAGAGAGGGAACTCACACCTCCGATGCCCAGCCTGTCCACAGCCGAAGCATACACCAGAAAAGGGGCTGGATGATGAAGCCACTGGTGGTGCTGATGATGAGGAAGAAGCTACCGTCTGAACCGCAGGCTGCTGAAATCTCGATCTGCCCCTCCGTCTCTACTGACGGTGCTGCCTGGAACTACCGGCTGAAGCTCTCCTCTTTCGGTCTCCACTGGAACTCTGCTCTCTCAACCTCTGGGTCATAGCCCAGTCCTCCTCATAAACTAGTGCTCGATGCATAACCTGGTTGAACGTCTCTAAGCAATGCCCTATAACACGGCTGCGAAGGGTAGGGCGTAAACCAGTCATAAAATGATGGGCCCTCATCTTCTCATCGCTGGTTGGATGAGGAGCAAATCTAGACAAGGCTAAGAAACGGGCCTCATACTGAGATACCGTCATATCACGTTGCACTAGGGTCTCAAACTTAATCGCCCGCTGGATCTGAACATGTTCAGGGAAAAACTTCTGGTCGAAACGAGTTACGAACTCCTCTCATGTCCACACGAACTGAGGCCCGACTATCCTGGATACAGATGACCACCAATGACGGGACTCACCCTGAAGGAGATAGGTCACAAGGGATACTCTCTTATCCACAGGACACTAAATAGTGTCAAAAATCCTCGCAACCTCAGTGCACCAAGCCTCGACGGCAGAAGGGTCAGGGTCACCACTAAACCTTGGGGGATCATGTTGTCGGAACTCTCGGGCTATGGCACTAGCACGTGGTAAGTCAGACTACCCAGAAACCTCAGCGGTAGCTGGATGATGGGTCTACAATGCGGTGGTAACAAGTTAGATCAACTGCTGAAAATGCTCAGCTCCTATAGGTACTGTCAAAAAGGCAGGGGCGAAACTCACCTCGGGCGGAGGCACGGGTGAAACTGATGGGGAAGGAGCCTCAGTAACTGGAACAACAAGCTGAGGAGGAGGAATATGTGAGGGAACCGGAGCAACTGGAGCCTCTGTAACCGGAACAGTAGGATGAGGCGGAGGAATAGGTGGGGGAACCAGAGTAACTGGAGGTACAAGTGCTACGGGCTCAACTGGAGGAATAGGCCGGATCGGGACCTTAGGAATTAGATCCTCAACTACTGGAGCAGGATGTGCTCTAGTAAGATGGGTACCTCGGGCGCCTCGTCCACGAGCACCATGACCACGGGCGCCACGACCACGCGACATCGTCTACAAAATAATGGCGACGTAAGGAATCGGGTCAATTACAGGCTCAATACGGAGCGAAAGGAAGGATCTCGGGACACTACTTGCCCCATGTTCTTGGCAGACATGTGATGTTCCCTAGAGTCATTATAGAATTACTTGCTATGCTCTGATACTAACTCCTGTCAAGCCCCAGACTCGGTAACTGGAATCCCAAGGAACCCGATGGCCGGTTCTGGCCGTAACAGCCTCCATAGTATCCCATTCTCGGCTCCTGGGGCAGGTTCCGATCCTGGGATCCGATAAGGAGGATTTTCATAACAGTATAATCATTACCAATACAAGTATACCCAAGATCACAATAAGTACATCTGAGAATAATAAAGGGCACACATCACAAAATCCACTAAGAATTTAAACTTTTACAACCATCCATAAGGTCCAAAGGACATACATGAGATAAAAGGAAAAGAGAGAAAGGTCAGCAACACTAGAGTCCTCAAATGCTCAGCTCTACTCCACACTCTACTGCTACGACGCCTGCCTAGAATCTCCTGCATGCATCAATCGTGCATAAGCTTATAGAAGCTTATAGAGTGGTGTAAGTGTGTGACAATGGTGCATAGAAGAATAGTAGGAGGTGCAAGAAGGGAAACATGCTCAATGAGAATATCACTAGCCTTACCAAGGCTTATCATGAATACGATGCAATGAGTATTGGGATCCATACCAAGGCAATGCATGAAGGGTCTTACACAGCCAACGCAAATGCATTGCAAGTAATATCAGTGCTTATAACCAAACCATATGTCAAGTACATTTTCAATCATAAGGAAATCACCGGGGTCCATTACACTGTTGAATGACTGCTGCTCTACAGACCCTGCACAGTCAAATGAGCGTAAGAGACCTCACTACCCTGCTATGGACAACCAATCACCAGCAAGGCCTGATGGTAGCGGACCCATTTACGAGCTGGTCAGACTCAGCCTAGCAATGCCCACTACACAGCAAGCAGGTAAGGACACACCCCTATCCAACCAACTACACGACAGTGGGAGCCGCAACCTAATGGTATAAGGCCCACATGTGCTCATGTATTCCACCTAGTCACGGTGTTAGAGCAGATCCTTGGTACTATGGAAGTTTTAAAAATTTCACCCATGGGCATCCTATTCACCCGATATGTTCAACTAATATTTTTACTGTCCACACATACGACCATCCACGAATATCCCTGTGGAGGCAAGGCCCTGATGAAGCAAGGGCAGATATCCACATGCTATGCAATGCCAGATGCATGAATCACACAATCATCCATGCATCAATCCCAAGCACCCATCATGCTCAAGAGAGAAAAACTCGACCCTTCGGGAGATACCAATATGTCCTACTCAATGGCACAACCATGACTAATCATACATTAACCAAACATGCATATGATGCGTAGGAGAGTGGGCCATGAAGTGAATAGGAGTATCAATGGGGTGAAGATGAACTCTCTACCTAACCAAGAAGGGTCGAGGTACTTAACCAATTCCTTATAAGGAATACGACCTCTAGTGGGGGCCCATTTACCTGGGGTAGCGCACAAGACTAAGGATACAAGCTATAGGCTTAAATAATATAGAGATGGTCCTAGCAAGAAATTAGGGTGGACATTCAACCACACTTAGAGGGGTCCATAATGGGGACATTTAACCACCATTTTTTCAAGGCATAACCAACCATAATCCATATAGCTAAAGGGCCCAAGGCCCACATCCAAACCACATACATAAGCCCCATAAAATGCATGAGAAAAGGGTCCAATACTACCTTTAACAACATGGGCCCAAGGAGAGGAATCAAGGTCCAAGGCCCAAACCCCAATGACCATAAGACTCATACATTTAGATGAACTTAATGGGCAGCCCATGAGCACAAAAATATGGCTTAAAAATAAGTTTAAGTTGGTTGAATTGGACCCCACTACATCAGCCCAATAACTAACAATCTAAGTGGACAAACAAGGGCATAATACCACCTTTATCTCAGCCCATAAGTCCATCAAAATGTGGAAGTCAGCCCAACATATGGCTCGGCCAAGCTGGGACGTTCCAGCCCAATCTGGGCCCACTAGAAAGTCCTAAAATCTGATTTATATTTGGGTCCCACAAATGATCATCAATGGAGGCCCAAAAAGGCATTAATTAAGCCCAATAATACTCTAAAATATAAGGGGGCAATAAATACCCAATTTTTTCAATATGGTGGACCCCACAATCAAGGCTCCAATGGGCCTTAGAACATCAGGGATGAGTCCCCAACTAATCACACACAAAGCCCAATGAGCTGGGGCCCAAAGTTCTAAAATAACAAGGGACAATAATGTACAGAAATTTCTACAATGCATGTTGCTGTCCTAAATTTAGGCACTCCATTGGAGTGGGTCTAGGGCTTCTAAAACTCTAAAAATTGAGGGCCAAGATCCCTCATCATGTATATAATGAGAGGAAACCCAAAAATGTGGCCCACCATTAGAAGAAATATTTTTGAATTATGGTTTTTATCAAGGCATATTGCTGGACTGCATAGCAGAAAAATCTAGGAGTCCAGCCATCTTGGCCCATTCTTTTGGATGCCCAAACGGGGTCATTTGAAGGTGAAATTTTATAGAATGATACTTTTATAGGTGTGACACATCCTCACAAAATTTTATAATTTTTATATATTCTTAAATATTTTAATTAATTTAAATAAAACAGTCTATCTAGAAAATCGGATAGACTTGGATGTCCCAACGTGGTGGGCCAGTCCGACCCTCGTTGTGGTGTGCACAGGGGTCCATTAGCACTGAAATTTTGTAGGTAGATCCTAACATGAGTTTACCATACTCTTAAAAAATTTTAAAATTTTTGAATGCTTATAAATAATTTAATTCATTTAAAGAAATCAGTCTCTCCTGAAGATCGGACTGATCTGGACACCATATTATAGTAGGCCGGTCCAACCACCACCATGGTGTGTATAGAAGTCCATTGGCCCCAAAATTTTGTAGGTGGGTCCTACCATGAATGGGACACTCCCCTATAATTTTGTATAATTTTTAAACACCCACAGATATTTTAATAAAATTTAAAAATCTAACCTGTCCAAGGTAGAATGTTGCTGGAATAGTGCAGAAAATCCAGACTGTCCACCTCACTTAGACCACACCTTTGGGACCCCAATAAAAGTCATTTGGGGCTAAGATTTGGCATGATTATAGGTGGGGTCTACACCTTCAAGAAACATACATTATAGGGGATCAAACAACCCTCCAAATGCATAGAAATCTGGCCTCAAAATGACCCAAAATCTGTCCAGATGGTTCTGGACAGCAACATATAACAGAAAATAAATAAATATAGACACTTTTTAAAAGGGGATTTAATCCAAAAAAATTATGGTATGGACCACCTCAGTGGGGCCCACAAACATCCAAACCCTTCCCATTACAAAATACCCCTTGCACGTGCCCCATATAGGTGGATTAGGGACTCCAACGTCCAAGGGTGGACTGTCATGGACGTTCACCCTCCATGGATGGTCTGGATATTTTTGGTCCACAAGATGGGCCACACACTCATGATCAAAAGATTATTAACAAAGGAAAATAAATATTCGGCCACAAGGGAAGGGTCTCCGTCACATTGAGGCCCTTCCCCTCATCACTCATGCATACACATTCCACTATATTGATGGGATTACAAGATCTACCCATGCATGCATCTTTAAATCAAAATTCAATGGTGGAGATACTGTCTCCACCAAGGATCAAGGGTCTAGATGACCTAAGGATCTTTCAAAATAAGAAAAGAAACCATGGTGGGGTCCATGGAGAATGGCCTCAGCCATGAGTAATGCATGCACAAAAGGATGGGCTAATGACTACATCCAAGAAGACATGGCGCCTCCACCATCATTCGGTGGGCCTCACATGCTTCAAGCATGAGGTGAAGAAGAGAATAAGAGGAGAGAATGGAGATCCTAAGGTTCTAAGTACAAGCACACCCACCTACAAGGTCTTCAAGTAAATACCTCCAAGATGGTCTTTAAGCTCCAAGGTACATGGATCTATGGTCTATATCTTATTTCAATGGTTAGATGGGGGATATATGAGGAAAAGTGGGCTGAAAAAATGGAAGAAAGTTGCTGGAGAAGAAGAGAAGAGAGAGGGAGAGAGAGAGGGAGGGAGAGAAATGAGAGGGAAAAAGAGAGGAAAGAGATTTCAAGGCAAATAATCATCTCTTTCTTGCCTTGGATAGAGAAGAGTAATCATTGTAGTAGGGATTTAGAAATAATGTTGCTAGGATAGGTTAGGTGTGGGTGGTGTGTGATGTCTTGGTAGTGTGAGTTATGAAGATTTAGGTGGTGTGTGTTGGAACTTGTGCAAAAGAGGGAGTGTGGGCCACATGCACCACTCTAAGGTAGGCCACATGATTAAAATTAAGGACCATAAAAGGAAACGTACACAACTTATGATGTACACATTGGATGGATGCACAAGACGCGGCGTCGAAACCGCAACAACGAAGCGGTCGCAATCGTATAGGTCTCAGCTCGATTCGATTCAGGTCTACGTGACCGGACTCAAGAATGACCGCAAACACAATCTGAAGGTAGCGAGTTGTTGAAATTTGACCAGTAGGGCCGCGGGACCACAAGTAATGAAATACACACTCACACACACTCATGCACATATGCAAACTCGGGTCGGGTCTCACAGTTAGGCTTAATCAATTTCATATGTTAGGCTTATTGAATTTTATGCGTTGATGGGGATTACATACACTCGATTTAATGTTTGCTTGCATAACTTAATTTATAGTTTGCCCCAATCAATTTCACGCTATGCTCGCTGAATTCCATGTTTGCCTCACTCAATTTCATGTTTGCCCTGTTGAATTTCATGCTTACCCCCTCGCTGAATTTCATATTTGCCCTGCTCAATTTGTACGTTGCCTCGCTCATTTTTCCAGTTTGCCCCGCTCAATGTCATCGTAGATTTCCTTACTTAATTTAATAAAATACGATACGAAATCATTCATAAAAGGCCTAATCCATATAAGCTCTGGTTGTTTACGTGAAAATTTAATGCATTGCTTACTCTTTATTTCCTTAAGCTTTGCATCATTTTCATCTATAAGGGAAAGTGAGTTTTTGGTCTTCTATTATTTAATTGAGTTTTGTCTTATGGAAAGCTTCCATTATTTTACGATTTATTGATAATTTTTCATTGTATCGATTTCTAGATAATGGTTATGAGAATCATCTGTTGCTATGGCGGGGAGTTAGAATGTGAAAACAAGTAATGGACGTACACGAGTGGAAGTATGAAAAATATTTCACTAGATGTTGATAATATGTACGAGGAACTTCTATCCAAAATGTATAGGATTATTAAGAGTACACCAACAGATTATGATATTTGGATGAAAGTTTTGTATCCCTGCTCCAATAAATCAATCCCTCCAACCGCACTTGAGGATGACGATGACGTCAAAGTGTTCCTGGCAACATAGTTGGAGCATTCGAAAAAGTTCATCCCTTTAGTCATCGAGACAATCCAACACATTCATATGACAACACACGTAGATAGTGTGGCAGAAGAGCATGGCATGAAATTTGAATATAAGTTAAATCCATTACAAGTAGGAGGAAAAAATGATCAACTGCCCGAGTTGCCCCAAACATCAAAATTTGTGAATGCCCAAGTCAGCGGTGCACGTGACCTTGATCTCATTTGTGATTATGGCACCACCTCTAGCAACAACAACAAATCTATCATCATCATCCACAGCCCGAAGATACATCAATCCTGAAAGTGACATCCTACATCCAGACCTTCCCGAAACATCAAACTTCAACACTCGTCAAGTTCTCGTGCCATTTGATGATGCTGCATTCACCAATGCAACAATGCTAGAATATACAGATTTGTTAAGTGAATCGATCGATATAGCCGTTGGGCAAACATTTAAGGACAAGAGTCGGTGCCAGTATGTTTTGAGCCAATTTGCCTTTCAAAATAAATTCCAGTATAGGATACTGTACTCAAATTCTAGGAGATTTACAGTTGTATGCTTCGAAAATAGTGCGAATGGAGGGTTCATGCATCTTGTGTAAGTGATTCGAGGATTTTCAAGATACGGACTTATACATCAAATCACACATATGGCATGTCATGGATGAGGAGCGATCATCGGTAAGCAAGTAGTAAGTTAGCATGTGATTTGGTTGTTAGCCACATCGAGCAATGCCTGGGGTTAAGGCCATGTGATATTATCTTCGCCATGTAATAGAAGTATAATATTGTTATCAGTTATAGGAAGGCATGGGCAGCCAGGGAGCTTGCAATTAATCAGGTGATGGGGTCTTATGAAGACTCCTACAATCAACTCCCCTTATTTTTGCATGAGTTGAGGATGGTCAACCCAGGGATAGTGATTGCCCTACTTGTTAACAAAGAGACTTTCAGGTTCGAGAGATGTTTTGTTGCACTCGGACAATGCATTAGAAGATTTCAAAAATCATCACGGAGGGTATTAACCATTGACAGGACACACTTAAAGGGTAAATACAAGGGTGTTCTATTCATCGCCATGACCTTACATAGGGATAATCATATATTTCCAGTTGTGTTTGGCATCGGGGAATTGGAGAACGGTAGCAGTTGGAATTAGTTCCTTACCTACCTTAACGATGCAATAGGGTCTCTGGATGATCTTGTGATTATATCTGATCGACAGAAAAGATTACTGAAAGAGGTTCCCCAAGTCTTCCCACGTGTAATTTATGGTTATTGTGCGTATCATATCTACAAAAACTTGGTGGACACCTTTAAAGATAAGTGTTTAGAGATGTAATTCTGGCGGACAGTGAAGACATGTAGGAGGGCTGAATTTGAGAAATTAATGCATGATATTGAAATGGCCAACCCTGCATTACATGCATGGCTGATAGAAATCAAATACGAGAAATGGACATCTTCGCGCTTTCCAGAAAAAATATTCAACTTGGTAACTACAAACATTTCTGAGTGTGTTAATGCCCTCTTTAAAGAAGCACGCGAATACCCCATTACGAAATTGATAGAAGGGGTTAGATTTAAGATACATGAATTATTTTATAAAAGAAGAGAATCTGTGGCATCATTTGTAAGGCCGTTGGCACCATGGGCAGAGCAATAGTTAGAGGATCTTGTGTAGAATGCGCGAGATGTTCACTGTCATCCTATTTCTCGAGACGAGTACTATGTCGTGGGAGATTATAATGATACTGCCAATCTTAGGGAGTTTTCATGTACATGTCGTGAGTTTGGCATGAAGGGGTACCCTTGTATGCATGTCCTATCAGTATGTATAACTACAATCTCGCTCATTACTCATACTGCTCCTCATTCTACATGGCACAAAATTACATGGCCACATATAGCCAAGCGGTGTACCCAGTACGTGACAAGAGTGAGTGGAAAGAAATTTCAGTGGGTTTCAAGGAGTATTGTGTGCAAATTAAACCCCTTGGACAAATGAGGTCAGCTGGAAGACCCAAAAAGCTTAAAATTTCATCGCGTGGAGAGGAATTGAAAACAAGTGTGGGTGATGCAAACAAGCAGGGCATAATCACCGGAAGTGCAAGTTTTCTATACCTGAAAAATAGCATACTTTGTAATTTATTTATTGTTTTGATGTATAACATACTTTGTAATCTTGATGGATTATGAAATCATCTTTCTACTTTGGGTATAACAAACTTTCTAATTTCTATTTTACCTTGCTGCATTTCTAGTTTGGCCCACTCATTTTCATGTTTCCACCACTGAATTCCTAGTTTGCCCCACTCATAATTCAATTTATCCTACTATTTTTCTAGTTTGCCCTGCTCATATTTTAGTTTGCCTCACTGTTTTTCTATTTTGCCCAGCTCATAATTTAGTTTACCCGGCTGTTTTTCTAGTTTGCCCCGCTCATAATTCAATTTGCCCTGTTGTTTTTCTAGTTTTCCCTGCTCATATTTCAGTTTACCCCACTGATTTTCTAGTTTTCCCTGCTCATTTTCATGGTTGCCTCGCTCAATTTCATGCTTGGGATGAGGAATGATAAAATTAATCTGAGATGCATGATGAAGGGGCTTGAAAGTGATAAAATGAGAACATTCATATACTATTGCACATCATAAACCAAAGTGGAAATAATTTCATTTATAATCTGAGTTAGTACATTGTTCCCATATATACCTAACCAAGTGAAAAACATAAATGATGCCAACTACTAACTATTACACTACTAGGTAGAAATGATCAACTTCTTACTACATCATGCTCACACAAAGAACATAACCACTAACAGTGGGGAAAACAGAAGTGAAGGAGTCCATATGCATCATAACTCCCTACTATGATACCGAGTCTGGTGAGGGAGGGGGTACTCCCTCCTTCTATACATAACAGAACACCGCCTTTATCGTTCGATGCATACTTTTTATCTTATGCTTCAGATAGTCTTGGTCCTTCTTAATCTCAGATATACTCACCTCGATCGCCCATACACACTCATCTAAACCTTGACGTGCATTGGGCACCTCACCTGTATCATCACCATCTCCTTCATCTTCAGCTTCATCCTCTTCACTGCCTTCTTCCTGTTCTTCTTCATCTTAAGCTATCTCGTCTCCAATTTCTTCTAACTACCTTGCCTCTTGTCTAGGGCCACATTACATGTGATTTAAGGTGTCTTCAGTTATTACTCTTTCTGGATATGAAGGGCCAATGGATGCCTTGAACCCATTATTTCGGGCTAGCTTGCAAATTAGGTTGTCAAATGGGAGGGAGAGATTACATCTTCTTGTCTTCATGGCCTTCACTATATGGTAAAGGATAATGGAGGGCAGACACACATTCTCACCACGCCCTATCTGGTACATTATCTCTGCATGGTAGACAGAAACCTCTGTGTTGTTTCCCCTTCTCGGATATAAATTATGTGTGAAGATGTAGTGCAACAGTTTGTAAATTGGAATCATTTCTTTGTTTCTGAAGCTACTATCTCTCCTCCACTCCACGAGGTGGCCACATAATCTCCTGCTCAGCTCACTCCTGTGTTGCGATGTGTTCAAGTTCCTAGTGTCTATAGGGATATGGACCATTTCCAGTGACACGCCAAGTATGTTCACGATGTTTTCTACCCTGATGGGAATCAACACTTCTCCATATGAAATGTCAAATCCGAGTGGGTTGACACTTGCATTAATAATTCAAGAATAAAAAAACCGTACATCATGCTCATTGGTTGAAAAATTACCTTAAAAATAGGCCCCACGTCATTTTTGGCAAATAGTCGGTCTCCCACCGTGATTTCAAAAACCACTTCTCGATCGTGATATCGGCCAGTATCCAATGTCCGTGCAGTTCGATCGTGGCCCCTCTTTGACCTCCTTTTGTGAGGTGGTGGTGAAGAACTCGTTGCACCAACATTGATCATCCCTACATTTTCACTCTCGGGTGGTGATGATGGACTCACGACATCTGCAGCAGCCCACCTCATGCTTCTTTGTTGAGGCAAAGATGATGGACCGGCTTGAACCACACACTTCTTCCCCATGAGGATAATGGGTTTAGAAAGGTGTTAGAAAGATGAAAAGATTATTGTGGAAGATGAAGAGAGAGGGTTTGAAACTTGAGGAGATGGTAGAAAGGTTAGAAAAAGAGAGGGTTATATGAATGAAGACGAAGAATGGAGAATGGAGATGAAGGAAGGGTTAGGAAAATGAGGGTTTGAAAGATGGAAATGAGGGTTATGGAAGATGTGGATAGTGGGTTTGGAAGTTGAGAGATTAGAAGAAGAGAAGGTTTTTGTGAAGGAAGATGAAGAAAGGGGAAGGGAGATGAAGAAAGTGAAATAGCGGTGAAGACCGCTTAAGTTGAAGTAGGAATATGCCAATATGTCCTAGATGGGGGTGAATAGGACCATTTAAAGTTTTACAATATATTTAAAAATCCTATTGCACTAATCCTATCAGATATACAATTATCAGGATTACTCAATTGTAACTCTACTGGCTTCCAAGCCCAGTAGAGGGTCCAATCACAAACTATTCAAAAGATAGCAATGTAGAACTTAGTTCATAATGGATATGACTGTGTACGTGTGTGAGGTATGATCTCAAATATTCAGATATTGAAATAGTAAAGTAAATCACACAAATAAGGCAATCGCAAACATAGTCATTTTTATAGTGGTTTGACTACTTGTCTACTCCACTCCCGGCTGCTGCACTCAATCCTTGAGTGTACCAAATTTCAGTTTCCCAGGGTTCACCTCAAACCTAAGATTTTAAATCAAGTTCACCTTCAACATTTTCACGGAGGTTTCTAGTCGGTTCACCTCTAGCCATGGAGTTTTGCTAGTGCACTCCTAACCAGATGTTTATGCCTACACAGAGCAAGGGTCCATACAACGCACCTGGATGTTTATGCTCTCCACAGAGCAAGGGTTTACACAACGCACCCATAACGTATACTCCCACCGGTGGTCTCCTTTGAGGACTTCAAATGGTGAGCAACACTTAAGACCCAAACCTAGAAAAGAATGATCACAAGTGTCCTCTGGACTTTAGGTACTTACAGATAAGTTGATGAGTCCCTTTTAGCGTAGTGATGAAAATATCCTTCTTGTTGATGAAGAGTCTTCAGATCCCTTGATTCGCAACACAAAAGATGTATCAGTACTAGGCTTCGGGTCGGGTCAAGGTTAGGACGGAAATCTACTCTCTTAGAATTTTCTTACAAGGAACATAGAGTGATTCCCATCATATATTCATTCAAGGTATCTAAACTTAATGATATGCTATTAAGATAGTTACTGAAGGATTCTTGAATGCGGAAGTTCATTTCTCAATCCACTCTATTGAATATCAATGGTAAGAGTGGATTGGAAGATGAACTGCCATGAGAGAAAGGGCTTTGGGTATATGATCTGAGGGTAAGACACACAAAAGCACTCTCTTCTTTCTCTACCAGCAATAAAGACTAACCTCTCTCTATATATAGGAAAAAGGTTCTAACGGATATAAAACGGTCACATTTATGACAGAGTTCGATATCATCGAGCAGGGTCGGTATCATCGAGCATATACTCCCAATAACAATGACTGACCACTCGATGATACAAACTCAAATGTCATTTTCGCTTTTGGAAGCCTTTTGCCAACTGGTCGATAGGATCGAGAGACACATCGATGTTATCGAATTTCGAACTCTGATTCCATCGATAGAGGGATTGATCTATCGACGGGTGAAAACAAGAGAGACAAGCCTTGAAGAATTTTAGGTTCTAAAGATATGATCGAAGAACAGCCGATGTCATCAGAATTTGAATGTCGATGATATCGAGACCTTCTCGATAGGATCGATAAATCATATAGATTTACTAATAAGCACGCTGGTCAGTTTGTGCCAGACTTGAGCCAATCGACCAAGACTCGATGACATCGACATAAGAATATCGATTTCCTCGAATGGCCCCTAATCAATGTTTAAAACAACCTGAAATATTTGCTAGGGAAACATGTGCCCACTGTCGATATAATTGAATGACTACCGATATGATCGATATTTGAATTCAGATTGAATCGGAACAGTCATCGATATATCGAAGCTTATAGTAGTTTTCTTTAGAAAAATAGGGGCATCGTAAAACTGCCTGTCGATATTATCGATCCACTTTCGATGGGATCGATATTCGAATATCGATGATATCGATTGAAACTTCGATATATCGATAGATCGTCCAGATGAATGTGCGGTTGCTGGACGCGTTTTGTCCTCACTCGATTGTATCGATTGAGATGCCGAGGACATCGATAGAGCAGGTCGATCATATTGAAATGTGAATCGATACAATCGACAGGGTAAGAAAACTTGAAGATTTTTCTATTTGGTAAAAAGTTTTCTTACAATAAAATCCTAAGATGTTCTACTTAGTTTTAAGGGTTTTAATTACCTAATGTTTTAGGACATGGGATGTGAGGCTATGATTTACTTATGGCGAGCTTCCACACATCTAGTTGAGGCAGACACTTAAATTGATCTTCCTATTAGGCGCTATTGTTCGACTGACTCAACTTACACCGTAATTGACAAACAAGAGTACTAGTAAGTGCACTTATAGAAAGGGTATGGAATATGAGGGTTTGCGTGTGTGGGAGAGATTAAATTGTCTCTTTATGTGGGACCCACTTGATTTTATTTTTTTTAGAGGGGGTGGGTGGCACTACCGCACTTGGGCAGTACTACTGCCTAGACCTCTAAGCTGTGGTGACATTACTGTCGATTCGACGGCACTGCCACCCGGACTCCGGGTGGCAATGCCTCCGAACTGGCGGTAGTACTGCCGAAGTCTGGAGGTCCGGGCGGTAGTACTGTCCGGGTGCGGTAGTGCCGCCTAGACCTTTAGACTACGACGGTACTACCGCCGGTTCGGCAGCACTGCCGCTCGTCCCCTTTTTTATTTTAAAATTCAATGGGTCCCACACTATGAAATTCAGTTTTGGTGGGCCCAAAGGAGACCCATGAAATGTTGTTAGAAAAATCTCCTTCAAAGTAGTATCCTTGGGTCTTGAGCTCGTACAAGTGGAGGCTATGGTCTTATGATCTAGAATGTTAGCCAGATGGGCTCCATTGTGGACGATCCATGCCCAGAAAAATACAAATAGGATGATCATGAATCTTCAATTAGTCTTCCACAGATGGATCGTTTAAATAAATGATACATCAACAATCCACATTCCTTGTAAAATGAGCCTAAGATTGGTTAATTAGGATCTTCCATTGTGGAAAAAAATTTGGTTCATGGTGCGACCCATTAGATGACTAGACTGAATTACCAAATCATGTGTCACAGTTGAATAAACCCAAGACCCGAGAGTACTATTCACATTATCTTATCAATGATCATATCATTCCTCTCTAAGTTTTACTATTGGCTTTGATTTTCATGTTTATTTGAATAGGTAGGAAACCATTATGAACTCATAATCATACGGTTGATGGAAAATGTGAAAGCAATGAAGAAAATTAAAGAACACAATTATTTATGTACTTTGTCATGAAAGTGATTATGAGATTATCAAGTAAAGTTAACCATATGAAGATTACGAGTAAAAGTTGTGAACACGTCATTTTTTATGTTCTCAGACCCTATTTCAATTGGGAGTAGAAAGAAAGATTCAGATCCAAAAAACTCCAAAATAAAAGTTTCATCCAAACAAGGAAACTATGTGGTTTATACATGACGAAATCACCCATGAAAATTAGCGGAGCAAGCATGAAAATGAGTGGGGTAAGCATGAAAATTAGTGGGGCAAGCATGAAAATGAGCGGGGGAAATTAGAAAATGAGCGGGGCAAACTAGAAAATTAGCGGGGCAAGCATGAAAATGAGCGGGGCAAACATGAAAATCAGCAGGGCAAGCATGAAAATGAGCGGGGGAAACTAGAAATTCAGTGGGAGAGACATGAAATTAAGCTGGGCAACCATGAAAATGAGAAGGGCAAACTAGAAAATGAGCGGGGCAAACTGAAATATGAGAAGAACAAAATAGAAAATCAGCAGGGCAAACTGAAATATGAGCGGGGCAAACTAGAAAATCAGCGGGGGAAACATGAAAATGAGTGGGGGAAATATAAAATTGAGCGGGGCAACCATGAATATGAGTGGGGCAAACTAGAAAATCAGCGGGACAAATTGAAATATAAGCAGAGCGAACTAGAAAATCAGCTTGGGGAACTTGAAAATGAGAGGAGGAAACTAGAAAATTAGTGGGGGAAACATGAAAATGAGCGGGGCAAACTAGAAAATAAGTGGGGGAAACATGAAAATGAGCAGGGCAAACTAGAAAATCAGCAGGGGAAACATGAAAATGAGCGGGGCAAGCATGAAAAATGAGCGGGGCAATCATGAAAATAATCAAGACAAACTGAAATATGAGCGGGGCAAATTAGAAAATGAGCGGGGTAAACATGAAAATGAGCGGGGCAAGCATGAAAATGAGCAAGTCAAGTATGAAAATGAGTGGGCCAATCTCAAGCATTGAGTTCCATGTGCATTGAACTTGATCGACGAGCATAGCGTGATAAACTAAAAATATAGTGGGACAAAGCATAAAGTTCATTTCATCATCCACCAAAATTATAAAGTATACTATACAACATAACTTATAATTTCGGCAAATATGTAAAAAATTTTAAAAGTATGCTATCCACCAAAATTACAAAGTATGCTATACATCAAAACTTACAATGTATATTCAATGATATACATAATACAATGTATACAACAACTTTCCAAAATTCATCCCACGCCCTGGATAAATATCATCTACAACTAGAGACAAGAAATCATATCCTATTGACTTACTCTAATCGACGGTAAATTTTTACATGTCAATTCCCGCCAAGGTGAGACCGCTACATAAAATGTCGAAGTATTTCATTATGAATATACTGCAGTCATAACCATTGTCCTGCTTCGGTGCAGATTCATCGACTTTGACCGTCCACTTCTCCCCTCAAGCGCAGTGTTGTCTCTAGTGGCATGGAAGAGAATGGGGAGTGCATCAGTCATCTTCTTCATCTTCTGCTTGTACTTCAACATTAGATTTGTGCATAAGCTATCCACAACAACGATTTCTCTTACTCTAGGATAGATGACTAGCAGAAACCAATGTGAATTTTTATGATTTATGGGCGTATAGACCTCTCCATGATTCATAAAATAATATATTATTCAAAACATGATAGAACACATAACAGTAAGAGATGATGTTCTGTGACAAGTGCATTACTCATTCATAACACCAAATCCCTTTGGTGTATAGTTTATCTCATTGCTTGACAATTGTGTAGGCTGTACTCATCTAACCTAATAACTCGACCTATTTTGATGCCGATTTGGAGGCCCGGTATGCAATCAAAACTGGCAAACACCCCTCAAGGCTTTGTTGTTACAAACATGATGAAAGTTCAATACATGTAAGAAAATAAAATTTTCAAACAGATTATAGATTAGTGAAAAAAACAGTTACTGTAAAATATGTAGGACAGAAATTGCAATCCTAAGGATATGTTATTGAAAGGTCGTTATACCTTTTCTTAAGGAACTCGATGTATGTGTCGATAGCTTAATCAATAAGATAATACAATTTAGTCGTAGATTAATATAATAATTAATTATATGTCAATCAATGCGTATAGAGAATAAATTAGTAATGCTTACCTCGTTATCAACCCACGCATCCTTCATCCATATCATACCGAACCATTTTCCCGCTGTCATGGCCTTGTTTACTTTATACCAGTCCTCTACCTCTTTCACCTCCTGCACGGATAGTATCCTAAAAGGACCCATTTGTAGAGGAAATGGTATCAGAGAAGTAGCCAAAAACTGTTACTTGCTAGGGTTCAGGAACCGCCCCAGGGGTTGTATCAAATGTAGACAGGGACAAGTATGGAGAAATCTTGTAATATGATGGCTTCAGTATCCTTTTGGTTCTCCTTTCATAAACAAGATGAGCAGTGGATGCATTCAATATATTACCTTTGACATTACTATATGATTGCACGTCCAGATCCCCATGTCTAAATTCTTTGTCTTCAATATCATTTACTTTCCCGCTTCCTCAACTCCTCACCCTCCTCCATCACAAAATGTCCCCTCTGTGTGCAACTACATTCCTTCTCCTTAATAAACTCCTCTCTCTCATTTACTAACTTTTCTTTTTTCTCAAAAAACAAATGCTTCTCCCTCTTCAATTGTTCTTTCTCATTTAGTAACCTTTCCCTCTCAGCAAACATTGCTTCTTTCCTTCTCATCTCTTCCTTCTATTTTCTCAATTCATCTCTCTGCTTCTTTAATTCCTCGCTCTCCTTCTTTAACTCTTCCCTCTCAATCCAAAATTCTTCCATAAATACAACATTCTTCATAATATCCCCCCTCGGTCCCTCTCCCTTCACTCCTTTCTCATTGTTATCATCTGACTCCTCATCCTCCTGATGATCAATCTCATTACCCTCCTCATCATCTTTCTGGGTCTCGGTGAGCTACAAAATGTATAGATGGATATGTAAGAGTAAGGATAACTTTACAATAGCAGAAAAATTATAGTTCATTTTTCATAACATCTCACCTGGAAACTGTTACGCACCGAGCGAATGACATCCGTTTCCCATTCTCGTTGCGTTGGTTCTAATTTCATTACTACTGATGTCTGCAAAAGAACAAAGAGTAATGTTAAATAATTAAGCGTATACGTCAACTTAAGTAAAATAAATGCCAGAGATTTATATAAACTTATAGCTTTACTCTCGAAAATAGCATGTATTCTGTTGTACCTCTAACATTTTCATCCTCAATATTGAATGAAGCCTGGAATTTGATGGGGAACATACGAAACAATACACACTTGTAGGGCCGAAAATATCTCTACTGCCCATACCTGTTAGAATGAAATTACACTAGGTTAAAAATCCAAAATTGACTATCGAGGGAAAACGTATAGAAAACAAAAGGTGTTCTTAATTGTAGAGGAAGGACACAACCACATACAGTATACTGAGGGGAACTTGATGCGGCAACAGCAGATTCGATTCCTTGAGACATTGTATAGTATCCCAAACTACCCAGAAATACATATAAAAATCATTTAATGAGTCCACCAGGTGAATATAATCAAATTTTCACATGGATTTTGGTTTGGTTCCCCTAAGAAAGCACTCAAACACATCCATTAGGTATTAACTAATCTCTCAAACACATCCATTAAGTGCTTCTTTAAGATTGGATATTCTTTGAAGTATTTGTCTGTTAGTGTACTCGTAGTGCAACGATTCTTCGGCATAGTATGATATCTAGTCTTAAGACCGGTAATGAGGGCAAAGTCTATCTCTGAAAACTGTAATTGCCTCCCCCTGATCTCAAATACTGAATCACCTTTGTATCTTAATAAAAGAACGTGAAATAGAGCCCCTATAAATCCAAAGGATGTAATATGCAATAGAAACGAGAAAGGGGATTGCTTAAACAGATTTAGACAACTATTGTGCTTCTTCGCTCCACCCTTCACTTTGTCAAACCACCATGTCAGTGTACACCTAAATGTTGGGTTGGAGATTACGGCAGAATATTCGTTGCCTGCAGAGATGAATTGGAAAACATGTCAAACATAAAATTCACAAGATAAACATAGTGTACAAAATCAGACATAATTGAAAACAATGTAGCATTTCATTAATTTAAACAAGCTTCATATGAAATAGAAATTGAGCAGAGAAATACGAGAAATTGTATGGAGACAAACTATCAACATAAGCTATAAATTGATCAGGGCAAACTACAAATTAAGCAGGGCAAATTGAAAATTGAACAGGGCAAGCTAGACATTTTACCAAGTTCAACGTTGGCCAGATTAGTGAACATTTATATTGGTAGTATCAACAAGAAGATGTTATTTGCAACTAGTTTTGTTAGTTGGTTAATTGGTCACATTTTCTTCATGAAAATGGGTAGGTCACATTTTCTTCATGAAATGGCCACAATTTCTTCATCAAGACGTTTCTGTGTTTCAATGGAAGAGAGTTGCCCTCTTCAAAGAAGCATGCCTAAACCCCATAACGAAAACATGAAATTGCGCGGGACACTTGAATTTTAGCAGGGGAAACATGAAATTGACGAGGGCAAACTAGATAATCAGCGCGGAAAACTATAAATTTAGTGGGGCAAGCATGAAATTGAGCAGGGGAAACTAGAAAATCAGCGGGGTAAACTGAAAAATCAGCAGGGCAAACATGAAATTGAGCAGGGTAAACTAGAAAATGAGCGGGGAAAACTAGAAAATCAGCGGGGTAAACATGAAAATGAGTGGGGAAAACATGAAATTCAGCGGGGCAAACTTAACAAATAATTTCATGGCTTGAGCTGAAAAATCTAAACATATCCAATGTTCAAATGGACCACACCACATGAAATTTTGAATTAAACTTCTAATATTGATCATTTCTTAGGGGCCACAGTAGTTTTAGATCAAGCTTATAATTGTGTTTTCTATTAATCTAAGTCCATATGATCTTATGAATAGGTTTAATAACAAACAAACATCACTGTTGGGCCGACTATGGTTTCAACATTGGAAATCATTATGCCCACTATTTCCCGTGGTACGATCTACTTAATCTTTTGATATGCTTCAATTTGGGACTAAACCTCTTAAAATAAATGGAAAAATGGATGGACTGTGTGGATACACTACATACATTCAATGTGGGCCCAACAGAGTTTACTTAGTACAATGGGAGCATACTGACTAACTCAGTACGTAATCCGATTACGCTTGCTATGCCCCATAATGATGTTTTATTTTTAATACATCATGTTCATCGGATTATGTAATACCCCTCCATTTTCATCGAAATATGTATACACTAAAACCCCATATGTGGAAGGGAACCTAGACATTGAGGGAGGGAACCTAGACATTTAGAGTGACAAACATGAAATTGAACGGGGCAGACATGAAATACAGCGAGAGAGACATTAAATTTAGCGGGGAAAACATGAAATTCAACGGGAAAAATAAGAAATTGATCAGGGCAAACTTGATTTTTAGTCATGGAAATATTAAATTCAGTAGGACAAATCATTAAATTCAGTGGGGCAAACATAGAATTGAGCGGGAAAAACTGAAAATTGAGCGGTGCAAACTAAAAATTGAGTGGGGAAAACATGAAATTCAGCGGGGCAAACTAAGAATTCAGTGGGGAAAACTAAAAAATTAGCAGGGTAAACATGAAATTAAGCAAGGGAAACATGAAATTAGCAGGGAAAATATGGAATTGAGCGTGATAAACTGAAAATTGAGTGGGGAAAACATGAAATTCAGCGGGGCAAATTAGAAAATCAGCGCGGTAAACATGCAATTGGTGGAGGAAACATGAAATTAGCGGGGCAAAATAAAAAATCAATGGGGAAAACTAGAAAATCATTCTGCCCACTGTTTCTCATGGTATGATCCACTTGATCTTTTGATATGCTTTAATTTGGGGCTCAACCCCTTAAAATAGATGGATGGCATGGATATACTATATACATTCAATGTGGGCCCAACTGAGTTTAAAATATACCTGTGCTGGGGTCCTTACTCTTGCTAGGTGCTCTCAGGAGTTTCAACTCCCGATCAAGGGTTCTAGTACCATAGGTGGTGAAATTCCACCAGCGTGAGTGTGTGGGGTGTGTGTCCATGTGTAATAATAAATTAAAATATATATATATATATATATATATATATATATATATATATATATCTGTGTTGTGTGCTTTCTTCACTGGATTGACCATTTTTAGAAGAAGACAAAATGTTAATAAGATGGCCCACAAAAAGGGTGTTTTTTGATCTTTCTATCAGAAACGCAGTGAGGAAAGGGGGGTGAAAGCAACGACAGCGAAAGCAGTAGTGGAAAGGGAGAGGTAAAGCAAAGAGAGAAAATGGAGAGGAAAAGCCGTTTATGTCAACAGGAGGGGTATTTTCATCCTAAAATTCCAACTCCATACGAGGAGGTCTAAGTGCGTATTGTAAGTTTGTATCACTTAAAAAAACTGTTGGATAAAAGGTGGGGGTTCATAGTCATAAATTTCTCATTTTCAAATGGAAACTGTCTACGATTCCATTAGATTGAATTGTAATTTTTTAATATATTTAATAAAACTGGTGACATGGTACTTACAGTGATGTGTACCAATAATAAAGATGGATTCAGCCGCTCACTGTTTCCACTAAACAGAGGATCCACATTGGTATATGTATATGTATGATTTCCTTAACAAGACCAGGAGCTCACAGGCAAAATATTGCTAACATAGTAAATTTGTGAGAGATGTTAAAGTGAGATGCCCCCAAGTATACAGTATCTGAAAGTCTGACAATCCACTCATTGGGCATGTCAAATGTGTCCCTGGAATGACTATATTTAGGATGCCACTTAAAACTGCCATAAAGAGTGGTTAAACCTTACTTTTGTGCATGATTATCTCTACCCTATGCACTGGCTTGTTCCCACACACTCAAGTAGGTACACGCAAAGGTATGTGTTAGTCTAGAATACCATTGGGAAATGGTTGACAACTATTCTCCTGAAAGTTACAACATGTTTTATTTATAAATCTATACACATATAGATATGTATAAGTCTCAATTCCAATAAGTTGGACCATAAGTACTGATGGCCCATCAAGAGATAACTTTCAAACTGTGAAGTGCATATGAAATCCATTGCTTCCAATAAGTAGACCCAACATTGAGGATCACCTAGTATAAAAAATTGGTCCTATCTACTGATCAAGTGCTTTACACCATAAAAATAAAAACAAATATGTACTTATTGATAAAAAAATACAAAATTGAGGTGCGCAGGTGAGCATTCCTCCACATACATACACATAAAATGGTACTTGGAAGCGGTTCTCCCAGGAACTTTTGAGTACTTTTTGATACATGATGTGAGCCCAACATTTGAATGGTCCACGTGGCACCCTATGAATCCTCCAAGTACAACTTTTAGCCTAATCTAAAACTCTGATAGGCCATGGTAAAAGGAAATAGTTACCTCTCTTAATTTGCCTCTCTTTGCTATGGCCCACAGAGTTTTGGATCGATCAAGCTGAAAGTTGAGCATTAGGAGTTTCATGGGTGCTATATCATGCAAGTGGACCATTTGGATTTTGGGCCTATGACACGTCTGTAAAGGTGCACACATGAGCATGGCTATATATATAAGAAGGAAATTGATGAAATTGTTACGTAGAGCGATGTAACCAATAGATCCTTTCATCCCAACCAAGCTACTTTCAGCAACCTCTGATAAGAACCTTGCTAGCCCGAAATCACTCACATGAGTAATCATGTCATCATCAAGAAGAATGTTGCTTGGTTTTAAATCTTGATGAATGATTGAGGTTTGGCAATGGTGATGTAGATAATCCAGTGCTAAAGCCACATCAATAGATATATTTATCTTTGAATAAAGGTTAAATTCCTCACCAGTTGGTCATGGCCATCTGTAAGCCACCACTTGTTGAGACTTCCATTGGGCATATACTCATAAACTAGAGCTTTGAAATCATTGCCATTAAAATCAATGCTCGAGCAACAAGTTACGATCTTAACGAGATTTCGATGCTTAATGCTTGTCAAAGCTTTGCATTCAGCCATGAAACTCCTAAGAGCTCCTCATCGCTGAAGGTTGAAGACTTTAAACCGCTATCATAGTTTCATCGTGATCTTATTTTATTTTCTTTTATTTTTATTTAAGAAATAAGATCTTTTCATTTAAAATAAAAAGGATGTACAGTTTCATCGTGATCTAGAATTCCTTTATATAGAGTACCAGAACTTCCACACCCAATCAAATTGGCCGAAGAGAACCCATCTGTGGCTTTAAAGAGCTTTGCGCAAGACATATCCACAAAAGGATCCTCCATAGATGGCACAAAGAGAGACTTCTTTCTCGACTTTCTTACCCAACTGAGAGTGGTAAAGAAACATAATAACGAAACAAGACACAGGACAACACCAATTATCAAGAATTTTACTTTTGAAGCAAGAGACATCCCCCCTTTCTTAGAAGTTTGGCTAGAGCATGGAGGTAATTGTAACTCTTGAATTCCCCCACAAAGCATACTATTTTCGAGCACTGAAACTTGACTAGCATTTCCAAAGACCCCTTGTTTTGGCAATTCACCCTCAAAATTATTGAAAGATAGATTTAGATACCAGAGAACAAGAAGCTTCTCCAAGTATTTTGGAATCTTCCCAGATAAGTTATTGCGTGAAAGATCTAGGAATTGAAGGCCTCTTAGAGTAGTAAATGATGGAAGAATTGATCCTTGGAAAAAGTTCTCATCCAACCCTAGATACTCTAGGTTGAGATAATTGCCTATCCAGCTTGGAATTTCACCTGACAATTTGTTATTAGAAATAGTCAAGCCTGTAGAGCTTTCAAGTAACCGGCTTCTAATGGCAGATAACCGGTAAAAGAGTTATTCTCAACATTGAGTGCAATCAAACAGGGAATGTTCAAAAGTTTTTTGAGTAAGGTACCATTAAAGTTATTATGATGGAGGTATATAAACTACAAGTATGTACAATTTTCAAGACTTGAAGGTATGGTTCCCCATAGATTGTTTTGAAATAAATTGAGGTGATACAATTGGGTAATATTGCCTAAGGAAGACAAAATTTTCCCTGATAACTGATTTCCACAAAAGGGAAGTAGTCTCACCTTGTTAAGCTTCCCTACACCAATGGGAATAGTACCTGTTAGAAAGTTTGAACCCATTTCTAGTATTGTTAAGCTGACAAGATTCTCAATCGCAGATGGGATGCTTCCGAATATCATGTTACTTCCTGAAAATAACATTTCTAAATGTGTAGAAAGATTTACTATGGAATCAGGCAACACACCGCTGAGAAGATTATTGCTTATGACTAGGGCTTGTAAACTGCTACAATTGGTTAGAGAACAAGAAAACTCAGGTTGTGGGCTTTGATAGTTCCAAGTTGATTACCAACAAAAGATATCCTGTAGAGACTTTACAGGATTCCAAAATTCATAAGAACAAGTCCAACGAAGTTATTCGAGCTGAGATCAAGGATTGTGAGTCTGGAAGCATTGAATAATGAAACTTGTTTGGGTCCTGTGATTTGGTTTTCTGAGGCACAGAAACTTTTGATGGAAGAGTGAGGCCTAAGTCAGGTGGAAGGTTTCCATGCAATCTGTTATGTATCATGTCCATAGCATGAATAGAGGAGAGATTATATAGACGGGGTGGAATCCCTTTGCCTTCTTGACTATTTATTGAGAGATACAGGTAAGTGAGAGAAGAAAGATTTCTAAGTGAAGGTGGGATGGTTCTTATAAGATTGTTTTCACCAAAGTTCAACTGGGTGAGCTTTGATAGAGAGCCAAGCTCAGTTAGGATATTCCCTACGAGCTAGTTCCCATCGAGAAGGATTGATTTGAGTTCCGAACAGTTGGTTAGATTTACTGGAATTTCTCCGGTTAATGTGTTCACTACAAGAAAGTAGGCTTTAGCCTCGGTTTAAAAAAAGGAGGCTAAATATGGTTTTTAGCCTCAATTAAAAAGGATTTGAGGTTAAAAATTCACTTTTTACCTTGGTTGATGAGAAATTGAGGCCAAAAGTATGCCCTTTTACCTCAGTTGGTGAGCAACTGAGGCTAAAAGTCTGCCTTTTGCCTCGGTTGTTGAGAAAATGAGGCTAAAAGTCTACCCTTTTACCTCGGTTGGTGAAAAATTGAGGTTAAAATTCTATCCTTTTGCCTCGGTTGGTGAGCAACTGAGGCCAAAAGTTTGCCCTTTTGCCTCGGTTGTTGAAAACTGAGGCCAAAAGTCTGCCACTTTACCTCGGTTGGTGAGAAAATAAGGCTAAAAGTTTATCCTTTTGCCTCGGTTGGTGAGAAAATGAGGTCAAAAGTCTGCCCTTTTGCCTAGGTTGGTGAGCAACTGAGGCTAAAAGTCTATCCTTTTGCCTCAGTTGGTAAGCAACTGAGGCTAAAAGTCTGCCCTTTTGCCTCGGTTGTTAAAAACTAAGGCTAAAAGTCTGTCCTTTTACCTCAGTTGGTGAGAAACTAAGGCCAAAAGTCTACCCTTTTGCCTCGAATAGTAAGCAACTGAGGCCAAAAGTCTACCCTTTTGCCTCGGTTGGTGAGAAACTGAGACCTGGTGAGCAACTGAGGCCAAAAGTTTTCCCTTTTGCCTCGATTATTGAAAACTAAGGCTAAAAGTATGCCCTTTTACCTTGATTAGTGAGAAACTGAGGCTAAAAGTTTGTCCTTTTGCCTTGGTTGGTGAGAAACTGAGGCCAAAAGTCTGCCCTTTTGCCTTAGTTGGTAAGAAACTGAGGCTAAAGGTCTGCCCTTTTGCCTCGATTGGTGATCAACTGAGGCTAAAAGTCTGCCCTTTTGCCTCAGTTGGTGAGAAACTGAGGCCAAAAGTCTTCCCTTTTGCTTCGGTTGGTAAGCAACTGAGGCCAAAAGTCTGCCATTTTACCTCGGTTGGTAAGCAAATGAGGCCAAAAGTCTGCCCTTTTGCCTTAGTTGTTAAAAACTGAGGCCAAAAGTCTGCCCTTTTGCCTAAGTTGGTGAGCAACTGAGGCTAAAAGTCTGCCCTTTTGCCTCGGTTGGTGAGCAACTGAAGCTAAAAGTCTGCCCTTTTGCCTCGGTTGTTGAAAACTAAGGCTAAAAGTCTGTCCTTTTACCTCGGTTGGTGAGAAACTAAGGCCAAAAGTCTGCCCTTTTGCCTCGGATAGTAAGCAACTGAGGCCAAAAGTCTACCCTTTTGCCTCGGTTGGTGAGCAACTGAGGCTAAAACTTTGCCCTTTTGCCTCGTTTGTTGAAAACTAAGGCTAAAAGTTTGTCCTTTTGCCTCGGTTGGTGAGAAACTAAGGCCAAAAGTCTGCCCTTTTGCCTCGGTTAGTAAGCAACTGAGGATAAAATTCTACCCTTTTGTCTCGGTTGGTGAGAAACTGAGGCTAAAAGTATGCCCTTTTACCTCGGTTGGGGATCAGCTGAGGCCAAAATTTTTCCCTTTTGCCTCGGTTGTTGAAAATTGAGGCCAAAAGTCTGCCCTTCTACCTCGGTTAGTGAGAAACTGAGGCTAAAAGCTTGTCCTTTTATCTCGGTTGGTGAGAAATTGAGGCCAAAAGTCTGCCCTTTTGCCTCAGTAAAGTCTATCCTTTTGCCTCAGTTGGTGAGAAACTGAGGCCAAAAGTCTACCCTTTTGCCTCGATTGGTAAGCAACTGAGGCCAAAAGTTTGCCCTTTTGCCTCAGTTGTTAAAAACTGAGGCTAAAAGTCTGCCCTTTTGCCTCGGTTGGTGAGAAATTGAGGCCAAAAGTCTGTCATTTTTCCTCGGTTGGTGAGCAACTGAGGTTAAAAGTCTGCTCTTTTGCCTCAGTTAGTGAGAAACTGAGGCTAAAAGTCCATCTTTTTGCCTTAGTTGGTAAGAAACTGAGGCTAAATGTCTGCCCTTTTGCCTCAGTTGATGAGAAACAGAGACTAAATGTCTGCCCTTTTGCCTCAGTTGGGGAGAAACCGAGGCTAAAGGTATGCCCTTTTGCCTCGGTAGGTGAGCAAATGAGGCCAAAAGTCTGCTCTTTTTTATAATGTTTCATAACACAAATAATTTAATTACAAGCATATGAGAGACCATTCAAATGGGCCACACTACAGTCATCAATAGGAATTGAACGTCCGTTGTTGAATCCTTCCTGGGCCTGCATAATTTTTGGATCAGACTGATATTTATATCTTACCTCCATTTTGGTGGGAATCACCTCATCAACGAATTAGATGAAATATAAATATTAGTGAAATGGATGGACTGATTGGCTTTCACACGGGTAGTAGTGGGCCCCACAGAGCTTTCAGTTATTACAGGAACTCAGGTTGGCCCGAGTTATCACAGTTTCAGTCCGCCTTTCTACCGTATCGGTTTATGTCAGCCCTTTCCATGGTTATGCTATCCTATCCTACTGGTGCATTTTAGCTTTTTCCATAGTTTACACTATCCTAACCTACTGGTGCACGTTAGTCAATCCCCGTTCGATTATCATTTTTCATTCACAGCCCTTGCAGAGATGTACATCTATAAAAAAAGCCTGAAAAATTTGAAAAACTCCTCTCTCATTAGAGCAGAAGGTGGTGCTTGTCATTTCCATGCAAATCTTCACAGAAAACCCTAGATCTTTCAAGATGGATTGCAAATCGCCGCAGGCTTCCAAGCTCAAATCCTCCGAGAAGCTCTTCGAATTCCAAGCCCAGTCACAACACTTCTACTAATACAAGACAGTCCTTTTTCTCTCTCTTTCATCGATACCTTGAACAAGAAGAAGAAAAGAAAAAAGAAAAAAAATCAAAATCAAAAGCACTCGTATTTCAATCAGACAGAAGCGAGCAATTCAATCTCTCTTTTCCTCGTTTTGGATCTTCGATTGGAGGAATCGAATCGAAGAAGAAGCTCGATCTTACATGTATTCTTGTTGGAATTCTCTTTTTCTTTTGAATGTGTTTAGTGAGATTCTATTGAATTTATTTATTTTTTATTATTATTATCTGAAACTTTTTTTCGAATCAGTTTGAATCAGATTATTTATGGATCTTTGCTTGATTTCTGAGTTCTTTATCGAAATCACTTGGTTTTCGCTTCGATCTCTCGATTGGAAGTCGAATTTCCTTTTGATTTTGCTTGCATGCTATGATTTGATGCTTCCTTCAGATCTGTTTGGGGAATTTGCTCAGTAGAAGCTTCAGTTTTCCGATCCCTTCTTGAAGGGATTTCTCTCTCTCCCCCCGAACGTTTCTAGAAAGATCGATATCTTCCCATAAAAGACAATCAGATCTCAGGATTTTGTTTATTTAGGTTAATAATTAGTCATGGGTGATTTTATACTTGGGTTGAGTTGATGTAAGGTGTGCCAGAGCATAATTTGGACCTCCATTGATCGATCATGCAGTAAATCCTCCTTGATCCTAGCCCTTCGATTGGTAGATTCCGATTGGAAGGTTTTCAATGGAAAAGGGTTGTAGATTTGATGAATGGTTAGGTTCTGAGAGTTGGGTTGATTCATGAAACTCTTGGAGATGGTGTTGATGGGGGAGTAATATCCTCTATTAAAGCTACTGCTTCACACTTTGAAGAACTTGGCTCTGTCGTGACAGAGGTTTTTCTTCTTTCAAAGCCATCACTAAATTTCTGCCTGCTAAGTCTAAAAGCACGACTGGCAGCTCAAGCAGACAAATTTTCTCCCTGTTCTTTTTCTTCCTGTTGCCCCATTCTTATCATCAGCATTCTTGTGTGCTTCTGAAACTAGTTCATGATGATAGCTTAAAATGTTGCTTTGATGTGTTGCAGGTGTCACTCCCATCCTTTTCTCTTGGGTTGCCAACCTACTATATTCCAGCTTCATCTGAGTCTTCTTCTAATTTATCACGTTACGATGGTGTAAGGTGATTGGTTACCCATCGTTAGAAACATGGTTTTTCTCTTTCCAGTAGCTTACATTCTTATAAAACGCTCTTGGTGTCTGAAATCCTGCTTCTTATATATGTCAGATATGGAAAACAAGTTGCAGTAGATGAACTAAGTTTTCTCTATGGAGATTCTCGAGCTAATGGTTTTGGTCCTGAGGTGTGGAGCTTCTTACATGCTTATGTTTTGTATTAACTTGATTCAACTAGTGTATTTCATTTACACCGCTGTTGCAGAATTATGGTTTTAGAGCTTGAACAAGGAGTCTAAAATAGATTGGCAATTGCCTGGAAGTTTTACAGTCCTTAAGATCTCTTCTATTTCAAAACACCGATGCCATTGAGGTTTGTAGTTGTTCACTAATGCCCACACCGTTGACACACACACACACACACACACACACACACACACACACACACACACACACACACACACACACATACACACACACAGAGACTCGATGGGATGGAATTGCATGGGACCATATGCATACACAGTCACTGACTTGATGGTTTAAAATTCTAAAATCACAGATAGAAACTGGAACACCGTATATGCTTTTCAAGGTATTTTACTAAGTGAACAAAAGATCCTCCATAATCATTTAAATCCCATGGTTGTGTGGTTTTGGTGTTGATTTGTTTATTTAGGACACTTGCAATAGTTCACAGACTGTTGTGCCTACTATTGCTCCTGCAGTAATTGGAGATCTGAGGATATCTTTAGGTCCTGGAGTAGGTTGTGTCGGCCTTGCTGCAGTAGTTTGATGATCTTAGTTAATGCAGCTTACTCAGTCACGAATTAAAGTTTTTGTGTATAGTTTTTCTAACAGTATGTTGCTGTGTTTGCATTGTCTACTTTGTGTAGTGTGACTTGCATCCTAATATGGGCCACGTATAATCAGAATCCTTCCTATCCTCAGTGCAAGCATCTGTTTCAATTTCTCAGTGTTCATCGATCACCAGATGGAAGGTATATGATGGCCCTGTTTGTAAATATCTTTCAATATTTACTAACTCCTAAACTCGATACTAATAACCTTGACTGAAGTATAGTCTATTCTATTTCTTAACTCCAGTTAATTCTACAAAACAAGAACCCGGACTGAAGTATAGTCTATTCTATTTCTTGACTTGAAACACCTCCATCATCTCCACATCATCTCCAAAAATAAAATAAAAAACCTCCATCACATCCACATCTACTTCTTTCTTCACCTATAGGCTTCTTTAGTTCAAAGACCCAAAATATTTTCTTCTACTCCTGTGATGGAGAAAAATATATGAGAAAGAGACAAGCAAAAGGCATAATGCAGTCATATCATGTTAGCCATTACAAGCATAGAAAATAACAACTGAACCTAGCAGTTACCATTTTCATTTATGGTAAGATAGCCTCTTAGAATCTGTAACATAATTGTTGTACATTTTCTTTGGAAACTACCAGTGTTTCCAATATATTATGTTATGGATGCAATTTTCTTTTACCTTATTTTGTATATTTGACTTCATTCAATCACCTAACTGTCACGAAAGTCACGTAGGTCTACTTCTTAGGTCTTTCATCTTTTCTGCTTGTCGATCTGTGCTTTTAAAAAAAAAATTGTCTAGTTGATCCTTAAGAAAAACTCTTTGCATAATTAGCAAAAGATTCATGTATACAAAACAACTTCTATGAGATTTTACAATAAGAGAGGCTTTCCTTGGAAGAATATGCAAGGGGTTTGTGTGATCTCTAGCATAAAAGGCTAGAGGACTGTTAAACTTTGCTCTCCGTCTATTCTGCTTCTTCTATCTATCTATGCTTATGGACTATTTGAGTTTCAATATGGTACATCGATTTTAATTTGCAATTAGTTTCGATTTAATTTGATTCTAGATGCATAAAAATAAATTCACATTAACATGAAAAGAAAAAAAGCCTTAACAACTAAAATTATAATGAACATGGGTGGAAGTTGTGCTAAATATTGCACTGCATTCTGTTGATGTGCACATATTTTCGACCTTCTTCGCATCCTACACCACAAGAAACCTTGGTCGGAGGCTGACCATGCTCATTGCAGGGATTTTCTTCATCATTGGCGTGGTACTAAATGCAGTTGCCCAGATCCTTTCCATGCTCATTATAGGAAGGATCTTCCTGGGGTGTGGAGTCGGCGCTAATCAGGTCTTTTTCTAGTTTTACTTCTGATTCTTAGGGCATGACCATTTTTATCCCCTTTTGTAACTATGACATATGTAGATTCCCATTAAAATGGCATTCACCTTATTTTGCTAGCAGTGTCATTACTAAGATCAAGATTCACGGATTTTTGGTGCAACATAATATTTGTAAGCCTGATAATTCATTATTGAATACATGCCAATATTTCATTGGCAGTTTCAAGTTATTTTTTTAAAATCTTTTTCTTTTCTTTTGTTTTTGTTGATTGGCTGGTAAATAAGGTTCAAATCTAAGAACTCAATGTTGAAGTGCACCCTGTCTACCATTGATTTACTGGCTCAAATTCTTACAGTTTTGCTACCATCTATTTTTAATTTTCCTTTTTTATTTTCTAGCTCGTAAGATCTTTTTTCTGATTGTTGTGGATGCTTATATTCCTTCTCGTGGCAGGTTCAGCTGCACAGTATCCGTTCCTTGGTAGTTCGGCTAATTTGAATCTGCAACAGTTAGTTGCTAGAAATAGCAGTTGTGTTGATGTTGAATTCATTGATCCTGTGACTATGGCCATTAGCAGAGGGAAGCTTCCATTTCCGATAACACACCAGATCTCTGCCAACTATAGCTCCAACATATTGGTTGATTTCTCTGAGATGGACCAGAGGCTTCAGTTGTTACAGTCAAGATCTAGCAATCTGAATTAGAATCCAATGATGATGATTAATCAAAGCTTTAGTTGTTGAATTCTTTTTTTTCTCCCAGATTTCTATTCCAAATAGGAACTAAAATTTCAATTTGAAAAGTGGGTGTAATTCTCATGTTTTTCTCCATGAGTTGTTACCTTATGAGAACAAAAATGCAAGCCATTTGATCAATGGCCACTGAATATGCATAGGTTTATGAATGTGTTAAAATAAATGATTTACCCTCGATTATTAATAAATGATGTTAGAAATTGATTTTAGCCTCAATTGATGTCAACAAAGGCTAAATCTATCTTTAGTCTTAGTTTTTCCTTAGTTACCTAAACTGAGACTACAAGTTCCGTGGCTAAAGTCTTTAGCCTCGGTTGTTGAGAACCGAGGTTAAAAATAGATTTAGCTTCGGTTGGAGGCAATTGAGGCTAAAATTTGAATTTAGTCTCAGTTGAAAACAATGGAGGCTAAAATTTTGATTTAGCGTCATTTTGAGAAAATTGAAGCTAAAAAGGTGTTTAGCTTCACTTGAAGAACCGAGGCTATAAAAGTCATTTTAGCCTTGGTTGCTAAAATAAGGCTAAAGCCTTTAGCCACAAGGGTTTCAACCTTGGTTTGGATAACTGAGGCTAAAGGCTTTAGCCTCAGTTTTTAATCTTTTCATCCACAGTTTTGAACCGAGGCTAAAAGCCCCTTTTCCTGTAGTGTTATTAGTGAAAAAAAGATACTGCAAGGAGAATAAACGACCAATCTCTTCAAGAATTGTGCCATGAAAGTGGCTGTTTGAGAGCTCAATTTTCCTAGGGAAGGTGAGGTTTGCCATGTAGGGAGAAATGGAACCCCCCGAGTTCTGGTCTGTGGGATTTAAGGATGCTACCCTTTGTGGATGCCGGCGACCACAGGTTACTCCTTGTGTAACGTCTCGAAAAAATCTGTACAGAGACCCGAGTACCACCTCGATCAGAAATCACTTAGAATTAATTCCTTTAGAAATTAAGTGTAAGTTAACTAGCGCTAAGTTAGATTAGCTATGAAATTACTACTGTTCGCTTTAAATATGTTTTGCAAGACCAAAAGCTTGTAGAATCAAAGACGCCATAACATCCTGAAACCTAGGATCAAACTCTAAACCCGTTTGCTCTCAGGAACCCGTTGAAACTTTGTATTGGATCTAGACCGCGCGTCGAAAGTTTGATATCTACAATCTTAGACCATTATGACTGCTTAGCTGGACTTGACAATCGCTTCGAAAATCAAGCCCAACTGATGTTCTGAGGCTATTTCATTGAGCCTGGAGCAAAAAGTGTGAGAAAGAGTGAAATTCTTTATAAATTAAATGTGATTTAAATAAATCTAGCACATGACGCTTGCGGGTTAAGTATAAGCATTCAGACCGTTGGAATCTGACCCCAATACACCCTCAGATCAAGAAACATTTCCCACTCAGGTCAGTGTACTTGAAATCCTTGATTAAATCTCAGTGACCGCTGAACTGAAACCGGTCCGCCACGTACGATCTGGAAACCCGATCGAACTGAAAACTTAATGTGATCAGGATCCAGCATCCATAAGCTTAAGTCCGACCGCATTTGGTCAAGGGACCTCCAGAAACGTTCTTTTGGATCGGAAGAGACCCGATTTGGCTATAACCCAAGTATACTTTGGTTTAAAATCTAAATAGGTGACTTTCTAACCTATTTAAGGACCTTAAACCCTCTCACAGCCCTCCCATACGAATTTGCAAAAACCCTAGGGAAGAGAAGAGAGAAAAGAGAGAGATTGGGTGGAAGTTATGAGGGAAAGTCCCTGACACTCGATCCTTCTTCTACACGTACTTAATCACCATGTTCTAATCACTCTTCCGGTGATTCTGACTTCATTCTAGGTAAGAAAACCCTAACCTCAACCTATTTTAATGATTCCATCGATAAGAGTAGCGAAGTAGTTGATTTATCTTGTGATATAGGTCGTCATACAAACGTTGACGAAGCGTAGAGTTTCTACTCGATTCGTTACGCTTCTACGACGTAAGGTGAGGATTCTAGATGCTTAGGTTAATTGTTTTCAAAGCTTTCAATGTTGTTTAATAGTAGATGATAGACAAGAACGCTGTTTGACATGTAGAACATGCTGTCTATTTTCTATTTTAATTACGTACGGAGAATATGAGATTTAGGGTATTTTAGGTATTTATTGGAAATACTGTATACGTCAGTATTTTGCTGATAGAATTGTCAGGGGTATTTGTCATGTTATTAAACAAGTTATGCGTGTATGATCTGTTTGGCGAAGAGATTTGCCCTAATGTGCACTTTGGGTTGACATACCCTATGTAGACAAATGTGTGTAGACTAAGTGTTTGTATAAATGTTTGTATTAGTATGTATTGAGTAAATGTTGTTGTAGATTAGTTTTGAGATTGAATTCTCAATTAATGTGATGATGTACATGATTTCCTCCATGTTGTTATATTGAATTGATTTCCTTAAATATATGGAATATATGTATTTGGTTGATTTGCTTACGTTGTATGTTACAACATGTTGTTAACATGCTTGGATTGTTTATATTTTATTTCTGTTACTCTCATATGATCACTGATGTAGATTACAAGTTCTTGGGGCTATGCTCTAGTCCAGGCAGTCGGTAATAGATTCGAATTCGTGGTTGGATTTTATTTTCCACGAAGGATGCATCGACGAACGCGAGTCGTGCTTTGGTTGGCGGCAGTGGTTAGGCCACATGAGGTGTTTTATGCACTTCATGTCGTTCAGCTTGAGGTGCGCTCGTGCTAGTCGAGCTCGTCAAGTAACCCGACTGACCGTTGTATGTTCACCTTGTATTGGTCATAACTGCTTGAACCTAGGATACTGAACTTACCAGTGATAACCCTGATAACCATGGTACCTTGATCCATTAAGACTCATGAGCCAAGCATGGTGGTATGGGACACCGTGGTCGAACTGTCGGCCTACGCTGGGGCCACAAACCTCCCCGTAGTGACCAGTGAGCACCTTAGACTCATGAGCCGATTGTGGTGGTATGAGATACTACATTCAAGCTGTCGGCCTACTCTAATTGGTGACGAGCCCTTTGTAGTGACCTTAAGCGTATTCTGAGTCTATGTGAGGCGACGACCCTTCCGTAGCAACAAGAGTACAACTAGGCCTGTATTGATAAGGTGATGGGAGAGCGGTGCAACGAGTGCGAGCAACAGCCCTGACAGCCCTTGCAACGACCTTGCAACATACCATCGTATGAGATTACTAGGAGTGACGATCCTAGATAGGATCAGTGTTGGGATTGATATAAGGAAGGTACCTTAGTTTTTCAATACTGCTATATGAAAGGACTAATAACAACTCGGTAATCATATCCATATCGCACTGCATGTGCCTGGAAGATGTGGAGCATTGAGGGAAGAAAGCATGCCGTAGATGTAAGATGGTGTCGCATGAGGGAGTATGTCGGTGATAACATCCATCATGTCATTTCATTCTTGCATTAACAACAGTATCTAGGAATGTTTGATTGTTTGCTTTACTATTATCGCGTGATTGATTTGATAACATGCTAATCTTTGCTCTATGATTCCATTGAGTTGATCACTCACTCCCACGTTACGAGACGGTGTTTGCAACACCTACCAGACTCTATCTTAGATGCAGGTTATGAGGCGATTCAAGAGATGGAGCTGGACTACTACGAGGACTAGGACGAGTTTTCGTACATGCAGTTCTCTGACGGCTTTGCATAAGTGGCCTGGGTCGGCAGGATTTTGCTAGTTGGACTATCATATGACATTTTAATTTTGGTATGATATATGTATATGTGACTCAGAGATGTATTCATACTTTGGAGACAGTTCGAGATTGTTTTGTTTTTCATACAGTGATATATATATATATATTCTTCAGTCTTCCGCTTGCGTTTTATCACTGGATCTGGAGTATGAATTTCAGTTTTGGTATAATCTTACTCATGTTATTGCATTAACTTAGACAACATTTTACCATAAGCATATTTTTTGCATAAGTGATGTTCTAGAACTCGGGAGTTGAGTTTCTACACGACCCCCGATTTTTAGGGTGTTACAAGTTGGTATCAGAGCATGATTTGAATTAAACCGGATCTGGGTTATAGTCACGTGATGTACGCTGTCACCCTTTGACTTAGGTGGGTGCGAGAAGAACGTAGAAACACTCATAGGACCCCAGTTTCACCAATTGACGAAGTTCACTCAAATCGATCATTTTGATTGAGTCCGTGTGCATCCGTGGTCACATGAAATGACCTCGGACCACTTATAGTTCGTGTGTGGATGGGTCTAGACCTCTATTGACCCTATCCCAGTTGTTAAAATTTGTCAAATACAAATATACATCAATTAGTACCTGAAATAGTTTGAAACAAAGTCGTGGGCCTACCCACACTTATCTAGAATGATCCAGGGTGGGACCCACATAAATTTTGGGCCCTCAGGGCAGGCGAACCTCACCTAAATGGTGAGGCCTCACCAATCATCACAGGGAGTGGTGAGGACCTCGCCGAGTCGGCGAGGCCTCGCTGTATAGTGGGCCCCATTCGGGCGGGCCGTCGGGCCGATCAACTTTGGGGGTTAGGGTAGCCCCCTGGTACGTGGGCCGTCTGTTAAAACCACCCCAAACCCCTACCTCCTTCACAAAACACACCCCCAAGCTCTCCTTTCCTCTCCCATTTGCTGTTTTCCCTTGTAAATTTCATTCTCAATCACTTCCATCGTCATTTTCTGCCTCAACCCACGCCACTCCACCGTTTAGAGCAATACACACTCCCTATCCTCTCCATTCTCATTCGTTGGAGCTCTCCCATCCTCCATTTGAAGTTCAAATCGTGTAAGCTTCTAACCCCTCACGTTTCTTCCTTTTCCCTTTACAATCCCAGCCTTTTGGGGCCTTTTTCCCTCCTCTATTAGACCTAGATTTGTGGTAGCCCATTAGGTCATCCCTTTCTCCCCCTTTCCTCCATTTTCTATGGCCTTTGTAGAGGCTATTTTAGCTTTTTTCTCCCTTTCCACCATCCTCTCTCTCATGGGAAAGAGGAAGACCGCTGCTGATGAAGCAGGCCCTAGTCGCCCTTCACATTCAAGGAAGCCAAGAGGTGGCGCCGCTAGTTCAAGCACCGCTGCAAGTCCAAGTGCTGCTCGTGAGTTTCAGACGAAGCGGGATCTTGATCCTCGATCTCTCGCTGGAAGGGCTTGGTTGGCGGAACAACCCCATGGAGTTTATGAGGGCCGTCGGGTTCTTTTTGAAGCTCAGGTGGATGGGTGACTCTTTGGAGAATATCAATTGCTCAAGCTCCTGGAACAAGCACAGTGGGGTCCGCTATTTGATGCCAGGCAGCGCGCTAATACAAGCACGGTCCAAGCTTTCTATGCCAACATTCATGAGGCTACACTGGAACCCTTACATTTTTGGGTCTTATGTGGAGTGGATTTATGGGCCACAGATGACGTCAGGTTGATATCTCAACGTCTGAATGTGCCCCTTGGCGAGGTACATGCGAGCGCTTAGAATCTGAATAGTTTGCGTGAAAGGTGCACACGTTCCCTTTGTGGCCGACTGGTTGAGTGGCAGCCGAACCGGAGTCTGCTTGCGTCCCATATGACAGACGACTTTCGCTTTCTTCACCACATTTTCACATTCAACGTCTACCCCAGGTGGAGTAACCGCAGTGAGTGTACGCGCCTCATGGTGGACTTCTTGTATCAAGTGGGGCAGAGGGCAAACCTGTGTGTGCCTTCGTTCGTGTTACGACAGATAGTTCAGGTTGTACGCTCGAGGAGGAGGACTGAGTCGCTCCCATATGGCCGACTTATATGCAGGATTACACGTGAGTTTGGTTATGGCCTTGGTGGGGAGATGCTGGTGCCGATTCATCAGATCAATGAAGCTACTCTCAATCAGATGGAGATCGGGCCACAGCAACGCCAAGCTCGACTTGAGGAGAGTAAAGATGAGTCAGAGAGTGAAGAAGAAGAGAGTGAAGAAGAAGCTGGGGCCGAGATCTAAGAAGAGGAAGAGCCAGAGGCCCAGAGCATAGATGAGAGCTCCCCTCCTGCATTACTAGGGCAGGCTTCTGGTCAGGCTCCTTGGGAAGCTCATATAGTTCGCCTAGAGGAGGATCATGCTACCCTACGATAAGGCCAGGTTACCTTGCGATAGGACATTATGGACCTGCGAGGCTTTGTGAAGCGCAAGTTCAAGAAGGTGACCAGCACCTTGAAATTTATCCTGTGTTACCTGCAGGATAAGGGTGCCCCTCCTCTATCGCCAGACTCGGACGAGTGATTAGATTTCAGATGTTTGTGGGTCCTATGTAGGTTGTTTGTGTTTGCTGTGTGTGAGCCTTAGAAGGCTTAGTAGTTGGTTTTTGTTGCAATTGTAGCTTTGGCTAACTTAGTTTCCCATATGTTTCTTGTCATGATGCATGTAAGGATATATTTCTTGTATTGTGACAAATTTTGATTTAAATGAAATACATGGAGTTTCTTCGGTTAGTTATGCGAATGATTGTGTGGTGTGTTTGTGCTATTGCTGAAACTGACTGGGTTGCACCCTATTTTGAATATAGGGAATGCCACCTAAGGTTCCTCGGAGCATGACACGTCTTACGCTGGGTGAGCCGATGGATCGGGTTCCTCCCCAGAGTGATGATCATATGGACCTTGCTGTGGGCCTGATTCGTGAGACTGCACCTGAGTCTCAGCCTTCTGCAGGTCCTACAGTCGGACCACCACCTTTCACACCGCCAGTTAAAGAGTAGTACCGTGCATCTTCCTCGACGTAGTATGTGCCTCAGCCTGCTCCACCTCCTGATAGGTTTGAGCAGTTGATGACCATGATGCACCAGCAGCATCAGCAGCTTTTGACTACCATTGCAGGGGCCTTAGCCTAGGGTGGGAGTGTGACTCCACCTGTGCCTTCTGTGCATCCAGCTGAGGATGTTGGGACTTCTACTCAGGATGAGGGTATGGCTCATCCTGCACCATCTGCCTACCCTACGGGGAATACTACTGATACCAGAGGCTTACTTGAGCGATTCCAGCGCTTGCGGCCTCCTACTTTTACAGGTTCTCACAGACCTGAGGAGGCTAAGTATTGGCTCGACCGTGTCTCAAAGATATTGAGGATGCTGCAATGATCGGAGTCTGAGCAGGTTGAGTTGGCCACTTTCATGTTCGTGAGAGAGGCCAGCTTATGGTGGGATAGTATACTACGTATGGTTGCAGTTGGCTACATCTGGACTTGGGCAGCATTCGAGTTCTAATTCCATGAGAAATACTATTCGCAGACCTACCGACACAAGAGGGAGAACGAGTTTCTGCGCCTCAGGCAGGGAGGCATGTCAGTTACGGAGTACGAGCATCGATTTACAGAGTTGGGCAGATATGTCCCTACGATACTTGCCGACGAGCAGATGCACATCCGATGATTTTCTGAGGGCTTGTGACCTGACTTTTGGTCGAAGATGTGCTGTGTCAGCATACCCTCTTATGTCGAGCTGATACATATGTCCATGCGGGCAAATTAGGATGTAGATCACTTGACATGTTCTCGTTGCCCTATGGTTGTTAGGCCACGACCAGATGCTAAGGGAAAGCCACTCCTTGGCAAGAGGCCTTGCATTGATTCTCCTCCTAGGGCTACAGCGCCAGTACTTCCGATGAGGCGCCCAGGTGTGACCTGTACTTACTATGGGAGACCGGGTCACACTGCAGAGAGCTATTTTGTTCAAATGAGAGATAGCAGGTTTTCACCACCACAGAAGATCGATCATCCTCGCCCACAAGCATTATCCACTCCACCGTTACGGTCAGCTCCTGTGCATCCTTCTTTCAGACCTCTCATACCTCAGTTTTGGCCACCTCAACGGCCCATGGTACCGTAGCCGAACTATCCGCAGCAGGCTCGGGTACATGCATTGACAGCAGAGGCATCTGGGACAGAGATTGCCCTGCCCTTGGCCTTTGAGGTCACAGCCCACATTGGAGGTACTCCTATATTCGTGATGGTGGATACAAGATCCACGATTTCATTGATATTGCATTCAGTAGTCAAGTGCCTTGGGCTACCGACTACTCGGATGGATGGGGTGCGAGTTCTTACAGCGCACAAGACCTTTTCTGATGCCACTATGATGTGTGAGGGTTGTTTGCTGGATCTAGGGAGCAAGACAATGGCTATTGACCTTATCGTCGACCCCTCTCTCTATTATCTCGACATCATTCTTGGCATGGATTGACTGACTACAGGGAGGGCCGAGATTGACTGCGAGACCCGTATACTGACAGTTTACCAGCCAGAGGGCACGTCCTTTACATTTTCAGTGCAGGTTAATCTCCCCTTTCGAGTGCTTTGATACGCTTCCTTATTGAGGGATGTTGATGCCCCGACACTTGAGAGCACGCCAGTAGTCCGTGATTATGAGGATCTGTTCAGGAAGATTCCGGGGTTGCCACCTCAGTATGAGATTAATTTTACTATCGACCTGGTACCCGGTTCGACGCCCGTCTCACTGCCGACGTATCGCATGGCCCCGTGTGAGATGAAGGAGTTGAGGAAACAGATTGATGATCTGTTGGAGGTTGGCTTCATACAGCCGAGTGTCTCCTTGGGGAGCACCGGTATTGTTTGTGACAAAGAAGGATGGTTCACTACGATTATGTATTGATTATCGCAGGCTGAATCAAATCACAGTGAAGAATAGATACCCTTTGCCTAGGATTGATGACCTGTTTGATCAACTAAGAGGAGCACAGTACTTCTCGAAGACTGATCTGCAGTCAGGGTATCACCAGCTGTGCGTCAGGGATGAGGATGTGAAGAAGATAGCTTTCAGGACCAGCTTTGGCCACTACGAGTTCATCATAATGTCGTTCGGTCTTACGAACGCACCAGCCGTGTTCATGGATCTGATGAACAGAGTATTTCGACCATTCCTCTATCGATTCGTCATCGTGTTTATAGACGACATTTTGGTATATTTCAGGAGTCGAGAGGAGCCTGAGGAGCACTTGCGATTGGTCTTGGATACACCGAGACAGCACCAGTTGTTCGCACAGTATAAGAAGTGCGACTTCTAGAAAGAGAAAGTCAAGTTCCTGGGACATGTGGTGTCCAAGGATGGGATGGCGGTGGACCTTGCTAAGGTTCGGTTACCGAGGTGAAGAGTTTCCTGGGTCTTACTGGCTACTATCGACGATTCATTTGGGACTTCTCCAAGATAGCTAGACCCTTAACTCAGTTGATACGGAAGGATCTGAAGTTCGCCTAGAATGAGAAGGCGGAGGTAGCTTTTCAGGAGTTGAAGGATAGGCTGACGTCCGCCCCTGTGCTAGTATTACCAGAGCAAGGGGTTAAGTACATGATATACACCGACGCGTCTAGTGTTGGTCTGGGTTGTGTCCTCATGCAGAAGGACAGGGTAATTTCGTATGCCTCGAGACAATTAAGGAAGCACGAGAAGAATTACCCTACAAACGACCTTGAGTTGGCAGCCATCATTTTCGCATTGAAGCTCTGGAGACATTACCTCTACGGAGAGGAGTTCGATCTCTTTTACGACCACAAGAGCCTCAAGTACATATTCACACAGCGGGACCTGAATATGAGGCTGCGGCGATAGATGAAGACTTTAAAGGACTTTAAGTTTGAAGTTTCTTACCATCCGGGCAAGGTGAACCTTGTGGTTGATGCATTGAGCCGCAAGGTGATAGAGTTTGCGGCTCCGCTGATAGTTGTCGAGTGGGACATGGTTGAGTTTTTGTGAGACTTTGAGCAGAAACTCACTGTGGAGGAACCATATGAGTTTATCACGCATGTTCAGGTGCGATCTCTTATCAATGACAGGGTCATCGTGGCATAAAGGGATGATGTGCGTCTGACTGAGCTTCAAGAACAGGCTAGTGATGATGCAGACACCGAGTGGCGAGTTGAAACGGATGGAGGCTTACGTTATCATGGCCACCTATGCGTCCCAGATATCCCTAACTTGAGATAAGAGATTCTCGAGGCTGCGCACAGTTCCAGACTTACGATGCATTCGGGCAGCACAAAGATGTATCGCGACGTGAAGAGGACCTATTGGTGGGATGTCATGAAGACCTACATCGCAGATTTCGTGTCCCGTTGTCTCACTTGCTAGTAGGTGAAGGCAGAGCATCGCCGACCTCCTGGTCTCCTTCAGCCTATGCCTATAGCTGAGTGGAAGTGGGACTTTATTTTTATGGATTTCATTTCGGGACTGCCGAAGATGAGGAAGGGACATGATTCTATTTGGGTGATCGTCGACCGTTTGACGAAGTCGGCGCACTTCCTACCGATCAGAGTTACGAACTCTGCAGACGAGTTGGCCAGGCTATATATCAGGGAGATAGTGCGTCTGCATGGAGTTCCCTTAGAGATCGTGTCAGATAGAGACATGGGCTTTACTTTTATTTTCTGGACTCGCATCCAGGAAGCTATGGGTGTAAAGTTGAAGTTCAGTACTGCTTTCCACCCACAGACAGATGGACAAACATAGCGGGTGAACCAGATTCTAGAGGACATGTTGCGGGCTTGCGTGTTGAATTTCAAAGACAGTTGGGATGATTGTCTTCCATATGTGGAGTTCACGTACAACAACAGTTTCCAGGCGAGTATCGGTATGACACCTTATGAGGCTTTATATGGGCATCCTTGCTGAGCACCGCATTATTGGGCAGAGGTGGGTGAGCGCGGATTGATTGGCCGAGAGATAGTGAAGGCGACCTCTGAGAAGATTGACATCATCAGGCACTGACTTCTTACAGTGTAGAGTAGACATTATGCCGATACGAGACGGCGCCCGCTGGAGTTCACGGTTGGGGATCACGTATTTTTGAGAGTTTCCCCTATGAAGGGAGTTCTTTGGTTCGGGAAGAAGGAGAAACTAGCACCGCGATTTATTGGTCCATTTTAGATTCTTGACCTTGTGGGTGCAGTCGCATATCATCTGGATTTGCCCATGCCTCTCATGAGCGTGCACAACGTATTTCATATTTCTATGCTGAAGAAATACATTCCTGATCCTTTCCATATCATTAGATGGGAGCAGGTGCAGTTAGGTGAGGATGTTACATATATACTGCGACCGATGTGTATATTAGACAGGAAGGAGCAGGTATTGCGTAGCAAGGTCATCCCCCTTGTGAAGGTGTTGTGGACGCATCACACTGAAGAAGAGGCTACTTGGGAGATAAAAGCTGAAATCAAAAAGAACTACCCACAGCTTCTCGAGGAATACGAAAAGGTACAAATTTTGAGGATGAAATTTATTGTTTAAGGGAGGTAGATTGTAACGTCTCGGAAAAATCCGTACAGAGACCCGAGTACCACCTCGATCAGAAATCACTTAGGATTAATTCATTTAGAAATTAAGCGTAAGTTAACTAGCGCTAAGTTAGATTAGCTGTGAAATTAGTACTGTTCGCTTTAAATATGTTCTGCAAGACCCAAAACTTGTAGAATCAAAGACGCTATAACATCCTGAAACCTAGGATCAAACTCTAAACCCGTTTACTCTCAGGAACCCGTTGAAACTTTGTATTGGATCTAGACCGCGCGACGAAAGTCCGATATCTACAATCTTAGACCATTATGACCGCTTAGCTAGACTTGACAATCGCTTCGAAAATCAAGCCCAACTGATGTTCTGAGGCTATTTCATTGAGCCTAGAACAAGGAGTGTGAGAAAGAGTGAAATTCTTTATAAATTAAATTTGATTTAAATAAATCTAGCACGTGACGCTTGCGGGTTAAGTATAAGCATTCAGACCATTGGAATCTGACCCAAATACACCCTCGGATTAGGAAACATTTTCCACTCAGGTCAGTGTACTTGAAATCCTCGATCGAATCTCAGTGACTGCTGAACTGAAACCGGTCCACCACGTGCGATCTGGAAACCCGATCGAACTGAAACTTAATGTGATCAGGATCCAGTATCCATAAGCTTAAGTCCGATCGCATTTGGTCAGGGGACCTCTAGAAACGTTCTTTTAGATCGGAAGAGACCCGATTTGGCTATAACCCAAGTATACTTTGGTTTAAAGTCTAAATATGTGACTTTCTAACCTATTCAAGGACCTTAAACCCTCTCACACCCCTCCCATACGAATTTGCAAAAACCCTAGGGAAGAGAAGAGAGAAAAGAGAGAGATTGTGTGGAAGTTGTGAGGGAAAGTCCCTGACACTTGATCCTTATTCTACACGTACTTAATCACCGTGTTCTAATCACTCTTCCGGTGATTCCGACTTCATTCTAGGTAAGAAAACCCTAACCTCACCTGTTTTAGGGATTCCATCGACACGAGTAGCGAAGTAGCTGATTTATCTTGTGATATGGTTCGTCATACAGACGTTGATGAAGCGTAGAGTTTCTACTCGATTCGTTACACTTCTACGGCGTAAGGTGAGGATTCTAGATGCTTAGGTTAACTATTTTTAAAGCTTTCAATGTCGTTTAATAGTAGATTATCGACAAGAACGTTGTTTGACATGTAGAACATGCTGTCTGCTTTCCATTTCGACTACGTACGGAGAATATGAGATTTAGGGTATTTATTGGAAATACTGTATACGTCCGTATTTTGCCGATAGAATTGCCAGGGGTATTTGTCGTGTTATTATACAAGTTATACGTGTATGATCTGTTTGGCAAAGAGATTCGCCCTAATGCACACTTTGGGTCGACATACGCTATGTAGACAAATGTGTGTAGACTAGGTGTTTGTATAAATGTTTGTATTAGTATGTATTGAGTAAATGTTGTTGTAGATTAGTTTTGAGATTGAATTCTCAATTAATGTGATGATGTACATGATTTCCTCCATGTTGTTATATTGAATTGATTTTCTTATATATATGGAATATATGTGTTTGGTTGATTTGCTTACGTTGTATGTTATAACATGTTGTTAACATGCTTGGATTGTTTGTATTTCATTTCTGTTACTCTTATATGATCACTGATGTAGATTACAAGTGCTTGGGGCTATGCTCTAGTCCAGGCAGTCGGTAATAGATTCGAATTTGTGGTTGGCTTCTATTTGCCACGAAGGACGTGTCGATGAACGCGAGTCGTGCTTTGGTTAGCGGCAGTGGTTAGGCCACACGAGGTGTTTTATACACTTCATGTCGTTCAGCTTGAGGTGCGCTCGTACTAGTCGAGCTCGTCAAGCAACCCGACTGATCGTTGTATGTTCACCTTGTATTGGTCATAACTGCTTGAACCTAGGGTACTGAACTTACCAGTGATAACCCTGATAACCATGGTACCTTGATCCATTAAGACTCATGAGCCGGGCATGGTGGTATGGGACACCGTGGTCCATCTGTCGGCCTACGCTGGGGCCACAAACCTCTCCGTAGTGACCAGTGAGCACCTTAGACTCGTGAGCCAATTGTGGTGGTATGAGACACTACATTCGAGCTATTGGCCTACTCTAATTGGTGACGAGCCCTTTGTAGTGACCTCGAGCGTATTCTAAGTCTACGTGAGGCGACGACCCTTTCGTAGCAACAAGAGTACAACTAGGCATGTATTGATAAGGTGATGGGGGAGTGGTGCAACGAGTGCGAGCAACAGCCCTGACAACCCTTGCAGCGACCTAGAAACATACCATCGTATGAGATTACTAGGAGTGACGACCCTAGACAGGATCTGTGTTGGGATTGATATAAGGAAGGTACCTTAGTTTCCCAATACTGCAGTATGAAAGGACTAATAATAACTCGGTAATCATATCCATATCGCACTGCATGTGTCTGGAAGATATGGAGCACTGAGGAAAGAAAGCATGTCGTAGACGTAAGATGGTGTCGCATGAGGGAGTATGTCGGTGAGGGCATCCATCATGTCATTTCATTCTTGCATTAACAACAGTATCTAGGAATGTCTGATTGTTTTCTTTACATTATCACGTGATTGATTTGATAACATGTTAATCTTTGCTCTATGATTCCACTGAGTTGATCACTCACTCCCACGTTACGGGACGGTGTTTGCAATACCTACCAGACTCTGTCTTAGATGCAGGTTGTGAGGCGATTCAAGAGCTAGAGCCGGACTACTACGAGGACCAGGATGAGTTCTTGTACATGCAGTTCTTTGACGGCTTTGCATAAGTGGCCTGGATCGGTGGGATTTTGCTAGTTGGACTATCATATGACATTTTAATTTTGTTATGATATATGTATATGTGACTCAGAGATGTATTCATACTTTGGAGACAGTTTGAGATTGTTTTGTTTTTCATATAGTGATATATATATTCTTCAGTCTTCCGCTTATGTTTTATCACTGGATCTGGAGTATGAATTGCAGTTTTGGTATAATCTTACTCATGTTATTGCATTAACTCAGACAACATTGAACCATAAGCATATTTGTTGCATAAGTGATGGTTTGGAACTCGGGAGTTGGGTTTCTACACGACCCCCGATTTTCAGGGTGTTACACCTTGCCACTGGCAGAAGTGGAAAGTATCATTCCACGAGCTCATGAAATGAAGAGGATCATCTATTATCTGATACTTGAAGTGGAGAAAAGCACGTCTATCCATTTCATTGGACAAGGGAGCGGCCGATCCCAACCATAGACTGTTCATGGAAGAGGATGGTGTGGAGGAGAAGTGACCAAAATGCCATTGGGCTCATAGGTGGGGAGTTCTATTATTTAATTAGCGAGTTACAGAAAGATAAAGTGATGTTTGAGAGAAACACGAAGGGGATCCTAGTATTTATAGTGACGGTTCACTTCTCAACCGTCGACGAGTCGATTGTTTCCAGCAATAATAGAAGAGGAAGTCACATAATTTTAAATTTGGAGATTTTTTATTTCTTGCAATGTTATTAGGGCACATCGTCATTGATGATGTCAGAATTTAATGTTCGTGGTCATTAGTGATGATAGACTCAATAAAAATGCAGTAAATGAAAAAAAAAAAAAAAACAAACTATTCTGAGGATCTAGTCTCATTATTTTGTAGTCACCTGTGGTCAGGGCAAGGTCGCCTCCTTTGTGGGCACAATTAATTTATGTACCTTTCTTTTCTATTGGTACACATTTTTATCTCCATTATTATCATTCCTTTTTAGAGCCAATTAGAGCTGATTACATGTGATTTATAAAAAATTCATGTGGTGTATTTAGAGTATTGAAAAGATTTCTTAGCAAACAATACCGAGAACATATAAGGCAGATGTTTAGGTCTAAGCAGTCGATGGAGAAGCAATCATGAAGAAACAATTACAGGACAAATGGAAAAGGGAGAAATAGAGTAAGTCGAGTAATGGTGAGCGGTTACGGCAACCATAAAAACGTGAGAAGGATCCAGATGACTGGATTAAAACTATAAATGGAAGAGGAATACAAGCAGGAAAATTTTGTCTCATACCAACTCAAATAAATCAAATCTATCTTTTAATTATCCTTACAATTATCAGTCAATTTACTTCTAAAGTGTAATCCTTTACTTTCTTCCAAAGAAAATTACATTTCTTAGTGTATTATTCTTTTACTTTTCAGCCCGTTATTTACATTTCAAAGTGTAATCCGTAGTGTTAACAAAGTACTTAATAACCTTAAGTTGTACTTTGAGTCTATGCTCACATGTTAGATTCAACTCTTCATTCAAAAAGTGTTCCTCAGCTGCTCTTCCTGATCGAGTGTAAGAATCCATTTCTCATTTCACTTTATCTGTATTAAAAAGTCATTTCATATGAAAAGAAAAGGTGCAACCCATCATCAGAGGACGAACCCCACCCTCTGAATATCACATGATCTTATTTATACTTTGTGTGGGTGGTTGAATAGGCAACTGATAGATCTCATCAGATCTTGGTCATACATTATTTGTCTGCCTATCTTGGCACTTGAGGTCATAGTTGTTCAGTTTGAATTGAAGTTGCAATTTCAATTCTAGCACATCCGTACACGTACAACCAGAAACTGAATCAGCAATGTGTGAACAGTTTTTTAGCATGCTCAGTGGAACCTTGTCTCTAACTTACTAGCGTAATACTGCCAATTATGAATAAAAGAAGTAATTGCATTGCTAGGGTCAATTCCTCTATGCCAACCACACCACCTTCAGTTAAGGATGTGCTGGTTTCAGTAGCCACTAAAGTGTTGAATTTAAACAATAGTCCAATGCTTGGTACTAGGGATCAGGGAGGAGCTTTGACCTCTTGGACCATTTTTCCGGGCAAGGTAGTTGTTGTGCTTTAAGATGTATAGCTGAGCATTCAGCTTGTATAAGAATATAGAAGGCAAAGGGAGAGCAATTCCATATTTAAGCTGAAAATACTAATCGATATATGGCTAGATAGACTGAAGCCATGCATCGAATAATGACTATGATGGCCGAGCGAATGCCATCAGTAGTACAATACAATGTCGAGAGAAGTTCTATCGGCAATGTAGCTCTGCTACCATCCATGACGCCTACACAACAAAATCCACCACTAGTCCCTATCCAGGAGATAAGAAATGTTTCACCTCCTGTGGAAGCTAGGCGACTGGAGTGAGAGGCTAGGAACTTTATACCTAAGAATAAGAATCATGGATTGCTAAGAGGATTCAATCCCCAAAAATTTCCCAAATTCCCTGACAATGTGAACCGATTTAGCCCCGACCAACTACCAGTCTTAGAACCTCAGCGGATGGATCGTGACTAGATTGTGCAAATCATCGAAAAAGTTGCCGATCAAGTACTTAGCCGTAACTCTATCCGGGTGTATCATAAATCGTATCCTGAGTGGATAGATCGACACCACCCATTGCCAAGGAACTATCGATCGAATTTTTCCTTTTTTACAGGTGAGCCTGGTCAATTGACCATTGAACATGTTCGCCGATTTACAATGCAATGCGGATAATTAACCAACAATGATTACAACAAGTTGTAGTTATTTTGTCATTCACTAATAGCAGTGGCTTTCACGTGGTATTTGAACATATTTCCAAATTCAGTACACACTTAACAAGAAATGGAGGAGAATTTCATGCCCAATTCTTCTTTAAGAACAGAGAAATTACTATGGCCGGTCTTGATTGTTTTCAGTAGTTGCCCAGAGAGACGTGTGAGAGCTATATCACACAATTTAAATGGACAAAGAGACGTTGCAAGGTTGTTATGACTGATGTCAAATTTGTGTAACACGCATGAGATGGGCTTGAGTATAAACTGCGCAAGAAGTTCATAGGAAAAATATTCATAGATTTATATGACCTAAGTAAGGTCTCTCGCTATGAGGAACTCTTGTAAGAAGGAACTAGACAAAAGAACTCGTCATTAAGGACGTATGACAACGACCCGAATTACGAGATCACAATTACCGACGTGGCGCCTAAGAAACCACTAGTATGTTCTGCATTGGTCAAAGCGAAATCAACTGCATTTACCGCATAGAAGGCTCAAAAGGTTTACACCTTTGAAATCACTAGAGCTAAAGAAATATTTGACAATCTGCTGGCTGAAAAATTTATCAAAATTCCTTTAAACCATAAGATACCCTCGATCGACAAATTAGAAAAGACCGAATATTGCAAATGACACTTAACTCTATCTCATGAAACTAATAAATGCATTGTGTTCAGGAACATTATCCAGGATCACATCGACTGCGAATTGTTGAAGTTTCTTGAGAAAGGTGAGGAAGCCATCCTAATCGATATAGACCCATTCCCATCTAACCTCAAGGTCAACATGGTCACGGCTAATCTGAGGAATCAATCACAATTGAAGGTCGATCTTGGCCTGAGCAATTAAGGAAAGGTATCACAACGACCAGGATAGGGGTAGCGCTTCCCTCTCATTCAAAGGATAATCGGTCGAATGCTATTTGACGAGCCAGTCGGAGCTCTCAACTTTTTGATAAGTGTGCTTGAAGAATTGTTCCAAGATGGGGGGGTCATTACCTGTCCCCTCGGCTAGTTAGAAATAACAATCATTGACCGCAATAGATGGATCTCACTTACCGCCAAAAAATGGAACCACCGAGCCAAAGGATGGTTAAACCCCAATGACCTGAGAAGGAATATGAAAGTAGGTCATGCATCTAAAATTTCTAGTAGTGCTAAAAGCGCTATCCTGGACTCAAAAGCCTTAATGGCGAAGGCATCAGGCTGCAATAAGAAGGAAGTCAAGACCTCGGTCAGAAATAGCTCGGTCGAGGCCTTTCTAGAGAATCCTAGTGCCCAAAGGCCAGGTGACTGTAAACACAGTAGGAGCAATACTTTCTCCCATATTGTAAAACTAGGACTCAAATGTTCTCAGCAGAAATGATCAGTCGGCGAGTCCTAAGGAGAAATACAATTGTGGTAACTTTTCAGACTACCTCAGTGATGAGTGCTTCCTGGCGGATGAATGGTTGACTAATGAGCTAACATCGACCACTGAAGCATTAAAAATTATCTCACCAATAGACACTTAGGCTAAACTTGCAGCTGATAGAAGCGTTAATTAGACAGAAGATACTAGGAAGAAAGTAGACCCTGAAACACTAAGGGGGATGATGGAATTGTGTTTGGGACATTGCCACCAATAGTATTCCATTACAACGTAGTTTTCACATTACCTTCTAACTTCCAAGCTAGACTGACCCAGCCAAACAGGATGGAAGGGATGTTGAAGAATATACCCCCCAATAATAATACAGCATGCTTCTTTCCCATTCGAAGAAGATGCTAAAAATGAATCTAAGGCCAATGAAGCCCCTCATGTTAACACCATCACAATAGAGGTGGGGGCTACATCCGAAAGGGAGATAAACCTATCCACGGCATGACAGAACACCTCTAGCCATTGTAAATATTGGCTCATCTCGAAGGGTGTCCTGTTACTAGAATCTTGGTCAACAATGGGGTCACTACTAGAAAATTGGGTAAAGGCTACGGATAAAAATCATAGCTAAAGGTCTATAGCTAGGGTTAAAGTTTGTAGCACGACCGTAGCCATTAGTGCCGTAGCCATACTAAACTCTACGGCTACAGATGAAATCCGTATCCATATAGACAATGGATACGGATTAAATTCATAGCCATTGCTTATGTAGTGCTAAGGTATTTACAGCTACCGAGTATATTTGTAGCTAAAAGTAGAGCGAGAATCGTAGCAATAGGCTTAAATTAGCAACAACTACAGTTTTCAGATAAATGACTACGGTGAATAGCCGTAGCTATAGAAATAATAGGTACGGATTAAATTCGTAACAATATTTTCCGTAGCTCTAAATTATATACAGGTACAGATGATATCTGTAGCTAAATGTAGAATGAGAACCATAACAAAAAGGCTGAAATTAGCAAGAGATATGGTTTTTAGCTAAAGAGCTACAGTTAATAGCTGTAGCTAATGCTTATTTTAATAAAAATTTAGATAATAATGGTAGCTCTTACCATTGTAGTACACCTTGATAGCTCATATAAGCTAAAATAGATAAATACTTCATGACAAAATCATTCATTCATTCAATCAAAAAAAATCATTCATTCATTCAATCATATACAATCATTCATTTTCATTCAGAAAAGTACAATGCCAACATAATAGTTATATGTCTATTTAAAGTTCTCATTAGCAGCAAGATCCAATGCCTTCTCACAGCCAAATAGATTCTCAACAATCGCAAGCAAAAACTCCATGGATGTGCCTCTACTGGTTATTAATTTTTCATCAACAAACACCCTATTCTCAGCTTCGCTTTTGATCCAAAAGCTTATTGTACATGGGTAAAAATCAATTTCATCATACAAAATGGAAGAAATTGCATGTTATGACATTATACGTAAGAGACTGAAAATGTGTTTATGTGTGTTTTGAAGATTGAGATGAAAATGTAATGGCCCCACTTGGAACATGGCTATCCCAAGACCTGCATTTGACAAGATCGTGACAGAATTTCTCCTGATTTGAGGCTTCATAACACCCATCTACAGTAAGAAAGATGTTAGAAGAAAATCAGATTCACATGGAAAGAGCAACACATTTAAAATTCAAATATCTGTTGGAAAAAAAAAACTGTAATTCCAAATACCCACTTCTAGCTCATGAAGAAAGACTAACGATCACATCAAAATCCATCTCTCTCTCCAAGGACCTAAAATTCTATACTCCCAACTTCAAATTCAGGAAAAAAGAGCAAAAGAACAAAGCTGAATTCAAATCTCTCTCTGAAAATCTACAAAACCCTTCACCAACTGTTCAACTAGACCGTTCATACCCCAACAACTGTTCCACACACTTCAAAAATCTGTTACCATTGTTCTATACAACAACAATATTAAGATATATTTAAACAACAACTGTAAGTTTAGAACAACAACTTCCATTGTTCCATTGTTCCTTAGAAAATATGCAAAAGGATTTTCAAAGGTATTTAATGTATAGAAAATCTGCTACCATTGTTGTGTGGAACATAACCCTATCTTTACACTTCCTCTATATGCAACGTAACTCAACCCAACCAAAATTTAGGTTGATGCAAAATTCAGGTTGATAGGGAAACCATTTCGGGATTAAAAAAAAATAAAAAAGAAAAAAGAAAAAGAAAAGAAAAAGAAAAGAAGAAGAAGATGCATACCGAGTTTTGTTCCCAACAACGTTCACAAAATTATGATCCTCCATTGATGACATTAAATGCAGGCACAGGTAGAACTAGAGTTTTGTTCCCAGCAAGGTTCGTAATTGTGGTTTTTGCATAGTAGCTCATTGAATCCGTGATTGATCAAATGAACATCTTAGATGGATGAATTGTGCTGTCAAAGTGACCCATTGCAACTAAGAGTAATATAAGTTATTTTACTTTGATAGCAGTGGATCATTTCTCTATTTCACTTTTGAGGAGATATATGATACTCAGGGTGCATATGACGCTCCATACTCAGAAAATCTACATGCAGCATACATTGACTCAAACAGATATTAATGTACCATCGAATGCACAATCTTTGGATAGGTAAAGAATTTCGATCCATAGATATGTCGATAAGGGTGTAATATGTGTGTATATTTCAAGAAAGTTGACTCTTAGCTATCAGAGAAAATAAAGAAAATTTTGCCAACACTTGGGTATGGGCAATAAAGAGATCTGAAGTTGACTCTTTAAAAGAAAGCGGAATAGGACATGAGACATGTCATATGCAAGCTGTAGTAGTTGAGAATTATAAAATATGATAAAGAGTTTCAACCATTAAGAAGTTAAATCAATGTGCTGAACTAAATAACAGTGTCAAAACATTTCAAGTCTCAAAGATGTGTAAGGATAAATCAACAAGTTGAACTTAGCAACATTTTTTAAGATTGGCAATGGAATGATTAAGTTGATTACCCCATCAGATGTAGAAATGATAGAATGTAGATTTGGTATGGAGTCTGCACTTTTAATTTTAACAGTTACATATATATTTGCACTACAGCCTGTAGAAACCATAGCGAAGGACATTGACAGCACATAAAATGTTCAACCAAACCAAAAATGCCATTCAGAATTTAATTGTATAGCCATCAAAAATAGATATTTGTATTGAGTATTTACTTCGGAGATAATCCTTCAATTCATGGACCACTTTCGCATCTTTGACGAAGGAAACAACATAAAAGTCTACTTTATTTTTAACCCCAAACTTAATGTCATCCCAATCCTTTTCTGTAGTAAATCAAATCAAATAGTTATCTGCATTTGCAAAATAATCGAAGTTCATCATGTAATTAAGACCTTTCATTGGGAAGGAAGCAATAAAAACAATGGCAAGTTTCCTAAAATTGAGAAGGATATGATGTGATGCATCTCAAAGTCTCACCAGTAATAGATGGCACTGTAGCACTTTTTCCTCGAACATTCAAATGTTGTCTAGACTTAAGTTCACCTCCATCAACAACTTCACATTTGACAGAATCTTTAGTCTTGGACTCCACCACTAATGACATCATTCCTCCTAAAAATAAATGTGAGGCTTGTGACTTTAAACAGACATTAAAAATACTATAATAATGTCTTCATACTGCACTTCTAGAGGTAAATATTTAGCATACAATTTGCTCCTTAGATTTCCACCATCGGAAACTCATTTTCTAACTATTAAATAGTATCATTTTCATTACAGCTAAGTGCATCAACACATTTAATAAGTTGTCCTTCATATTCCAATAATTCGTAAATAATACAAAATTACTATGCTCCATACTAAGAAAATGCTCCAGCTCCCTTAGATCACTATAAGTTACTATGCTCCTATTAATGGCTAAAATTATATTCTAAACTTTTCATCTTATGTGGCTATTGATTTTCTAAATAGATCTATCTGATTCCCAAATAGCTCTAAACATGCACCACTACAAGCCATGCCTGCTAATTGTCACAGCAGGTCCCTCCTGATGCATAACTTTGATTCTTCACACAAAGCATGTATATGTTTGTTGAGATTCATTAAATTCCCAAGTTCTGGAGGAATAGAACTAGAAATTTGATTTTGAAAGAGGGAGAGGACTGTCAGCTTTGTTAAGTTCCCTAATGTGGAAGGGATAGAACCTGTTAGACTATTATTAGAATGATCAAGATTTTTGAGATTCATTAAATTCCTAAATTATGGAAGAATTGAATTTTTGGATATCTCCTTTTTCATCACAAATTGAGAGTTGTGTTTTAGGAGACAAATTAAGTTACTTCAGTACTTAAATGGCATCCACAAACGAAGAGGCAAGCAGATAAACAAGCCCAACTGAGTCTTTGTTACAATGGAATAGGAAGTTGGGTCTTCCTTGTAAAGCTTCCAGAATTGGTTGTCCTGTATTACATATTAAAAGTAGTGCAGTTACAGTTCAGCAGAGAGATAAATCCCAGACAAAGGGGGAAATTTTACAAGCTTACTTGTAGATATGCATTTCCCTCACCAGAAATGCTCATTGCAGTTTTAAGATCTTGCTTCAGTTTAACCTAAAACAAATGAAAACCAAACATTTGTGATTTGAATAATATCATTGACAGAAAGATTCCCAAAACCATGCTAGTGCATGTTATAGGTTGCACATCCAGTTTGAAAAGAGAAATAAAAAACACTAAGGATATCAAATGATTCAAATCACCTTAGCCATGGCTTCTAAATATTGATCAACACGGTTACTTTCTTAGCTAATGTCTTAATTAAGAGATTTGGAGCATCAGGAATGGTGAAATCATATCTTAATCCTGCAGAAATGGACAAGTGATCAGTCATCAGGGACAACAACATGAACTTAATAAAATTGAAGTATTTAAGTTTCTTACGAACATCATAATCTACTAAATCAAGCTTCCTAATATAACTCAATACTTACTAAACTACATGTCTGAAAACTATAGACAATTAAAGTAATAAAGTAAAATTGTAAGAGAGTTGTAAGGACATATGATGAAATGTAAAATCATTAGATCCAACATGAAGGAACTTATAGGCCAATGATCCTGTTAAGTTCCATGAGTACCTCTGAGAATTGTAAGGCCATACGCCAACATATGCGAGCAAATCTACCAGCCTGCAAGCAAAAATAAATTCAAAAATTATAACAGCTTCAAAAAATGGTAAAAAAAAAAATGATAAAACTCACATTAAAGCCCTTCTCCTCCTCCTTTACCCAGGTTTGGGACCGGCAATGCAAGGAGTTGCATTAGCAGAGTTAAAATAGGGCTTAAGCTCCATTTGGTTTGAGATAAATTTACATTCATAAACACCAATGTGATGACCAAATGGATCCTAAGACTATCAATATATTCAAATATATAGTGAAAAATTCACGCAGACTATAAATATCGATGAACTATAGAGTACTTAAAAATTTTTTTAAAAAAAAGGGAAACAAGTCAAACATCATATAGAGTAACTAGAAAAATAGAAAAAAAAATAAAGCACCAAGTAAGCCCCAACCAAAACCCACTTAAGCCAAATTACTATATGTTCAATTATATAGTACTATATTTGTTCAAATTATTAGAATCTCATTGATTGCTTCCCCCATTGCACAAATGATCTTGGACCGGCCTCTCCAAGTGTAGATGCAAATCCATCTTCTTTCCACAAAGGAGCATCAGGGTGTGTAATCTTAGTCAGGGTAACAACAAAAGCTCCCTCTGCTACTGGCTCACAATGGACAACTGTATTTGGACTAATTTCGTGTACTTGACCACGAGCAACAACACCACGTAAGCCCCAACCAAGCAACTTGCATTTCTTGCCCATATATATCATATCCGGCCACATGTACACACATAAAATGGCATTGGTATTGTTAGCATTTATAATATAATTGTAAGATTATTACATTAGAAAAATTTTAATTACATACCAATGATGCCTGAGTAGTTTTAGCCACTGGTGGTGATGAGAGGTTTTGACCAAACTGTGCCTCTTGATGCATACCCAGCCAGGCCTTTATATCAACCAATGATTTCTTAATCTCTTATATCTCCTGCACTAGGTCTTCTTTTTCTTTTACCATATTATCTAGCTTTGAACAGGTAGGGGTTGACTTCTTCAGTCCTGTTTTTTATCGAGCAACCTAGAGCACGCATTCGCCCTCTATTACTAGAACTAACCAGCTGTAAAACATTACAAATCAAGTTATTAGGAAATTCATAATTACTGTGAAACTCAAGTAATTTTTAAACTTTATTAATACCTGTGTAAGGGCATCATCAATGACAATCATCTTAGAAGAAAGATTGCTACTATAAATCTCATCTAGTTTTTTCTTTGACAAAATTAATACAAATGAATGTAAAATAATTCAAAGTTATATAATGACATTTCATAATGGTACTAGTTAGTGGTAGGAGGGGTGCACTTACAACAAAGTCAGGATACTAGACGACTTTGTCCTTGCTCGTATGGGATCTTAAGTAAACATCACCTCTACCTATCTCGGCATCAGAGGTAAGATTCCTCTCCATCGCCTTTGGCACATAACATATCGTTCAAATATACATTATTAATAGAGTTAATTAGATCAAAATTAAATTTAATTTTAAACTATAATACCTATTAGATACATACCATCTGATGGTGGGTAACAGCCATGTTGCACCTCCTAAGACACGCAGGCCCTTTTAGCTTTGCCCGATTGACTTTATTCCTTGCACTTGCTCTCTTGAATTGCTGGGTGTTGTGTTGATCAACAAAGATCCTCCAATCCTCCATAGGGACACCTGGGGGGGCAGGACTATCTCTAACAACTGTAGGATCGTTGTTTTTTTTATATTTTTTAGTCAACCTTTTCTTATAATTTCTCCATGTTTCATTGATACATTGTGTTATGTACCAAACACCTGCATCCCAACTTTGACCCTCAAACTCATAAAACAGTGACAATGTCTCTATGACCTTTTAAATGTGTGCATGAGGCACCTGGCGAAAGTCCTGGTATATGATCGGGATATGAGCACGGGTTAGGACACCGATTTGCGATGCAAAGTCTTTGTGATTGGGACTGTCCTCATTCGGTTGCCCGAATTCATTCATCTTAAGGACTTTTTTCCTATCAGGTTGCACATGTAAAGAAGCACCCTTAGTATGGCCTCTCTTTCTAGATGAAGAAGAAGCTAACACATCTACATAAAAAAAGAATAATACTTATATATAAACATCGTTGATTATCGCCAATGTATAAGAAAAATGAAATCTACATATCTAATTACTGAGAACTATCTTATTACCTTTGGTGTTGCTCGCATTTACACCCAATGCCTCTGATTGTGAATCCGTGTGCTTATTTATATGCTAATAGAAAAAAAACACTAATGGTTAAGAAATAATTTAGATAACTGATAAAGTACAAACAATTCACTATATTATCCATACCTTCATTATATTTCCTTCAGTATATATTATTTTGTTACATGGATTAAAAATACAAACAATTTAATAGATTCTCCTTGATCACTTTCTTTTCTTTGTTTTCTCAACTACAACATTGACTTCTTTAGGTTCATTGAATATCAACTCATCGACATTTGCTAAGGTACTGAGATCAGGTCCTGCATCGGCATCAGTTACAGCCTTTAATCGTTCTGATAGAAGGCATGTCTCCTCTTTGACAAAAATCTTTTTTGGAACCTCCAAGACCACGTGCCATTCAGGATTTTTATGATCTTTGGAGTAGAAAACTTACACGGCATGCTCCACGCGAAGGAATGGCTCGTTACCTACTTTGTTTGAACTATAAAGACTAGACAAATTTACTATTCTTAGATTCGTTTCAACATCAATAGAAACACCATGATGTGTCACCTTCACCGAATCACACTTAAATAGGATGGGCTTATACCCTATACGGTACTCCAATTGGATAATTCTATGAAGGACTCCATAGTAAGGTTGATTTTCATCAACTGTATTTATATCCTTAGCATTAGATCGAAAAGTAGTCATACCCTCTGCATAACCCCACTATTTTGGTTCATTTTATTCTCCTCATATTCCTTGGGATGAAAAGGAAACCATTAATACAATACTTATTGTATTGTATAGAAAAAGTTAGAGGTCCTCTCACTATATCTTTGAATTCTTCTTCATTAGATTTGTTGAACTCTGTTTGTCTCTTCAACTAAGGTATGAATTTATCCTTGAAAGGCACCTTGTTGGTCCTCCTATAGCATCGCTGCAAGAAATCTTTGTACTTCCTGTGGGCTATTCGATACCAATGTTATATTGAAATTGTATAAAGTAAAGAAGATATATACATATGAGCTAAAAGTACATACCCTTCCCACGCATCATAGCTAGGATGACTCTTCATGACCCAAGTATGAGCTTGTTCATATTCGATGCCCATTAGGATGAAACTTTGACTTGAACCTACTGGACCGACATTGTCATCATTAGAATCATCGTCAATGATTTCTTACAACTTTTGTGGTTCTGGAATGACTCTGTCAAAATGTTTTTCCAGCTTTTCCAAGAGGCTTGTTTTATGTTTTCCTTTATATTGGTTGCAATATATAATTGTCTCCTCTTGGATGTATTATTCTGCAATGCAACCCTCAGGTTGCATCTTGTTATGAACATAAGCCTTGAATGTATTCATGAACCTGACAAAAATAATGATAAATTACATATACATGCAACTTTAGACGTTTCACTAATTTATTCTTACTAAGCTCATAGCGTACCTTTGGAATGGATACATCCATCGATAGTATACAGGACCACATATGCAAGCCTTGTAGGCCAAGTGGATGGTAAGATGCATCATCATGATAAATATCGATGGAGGGCATATAATCTCAAGCTGACATAATGTCCTAGTCATGCCCCTCTTGAAGGTAATGAACATTTGAAGGTTTATGGTTGACGACCATAAGGCATTAAAGAAGTTGAAAAAGCTTATAATTATAGGACGGATGACCTTCCTATCCTTGAATGCATGCTGGATAAGAACCGGGAATAGATGTTGCATCAACACATGATAAGAATGAGACTTCATTTCCTTTAAATCCATGAAATCTTCCATTACAATGGTCTTCCAGTTCACATAAAAACCAATAGGAACATGCAGATTATGCAAAGTCTAGATGAAAAGATTTTTCTCTTCTTTTCTTAGATAGAAAGGACCTTGTTTCTGAATCATCTTGCCATTACTCTTTTTCAGCCATAGACGCTTCTTAATTCCCAACCGTTTCATGTCCCTGTGCACATTAACATCATCCTTGGTTTTACCAGGCGTGTTCAACATCAAAACGATAAGGATTTCTCATATATTTTTCTCGACATGCATAACATCAAGGTTGTTGCGCATGAGAATATCTTTCCAATACTCTAGATCAAATAATATAGACCATTTGAAGAACCACGGTGATTCAACGTCATCGGTTAGCTCTTATTGGCCTCCATCAATACCCCTTATATTCTTTTTTCCAGACTTCCTCCACTACATATTAAGGTTCACAGTTTGTCTTTCGACCTCAATCCCGTCTAGACGGATCGGTTGTCGTCGTATCTCTACTTTCTTATTATAACTACCAGCACTTGTGTCCTTTCTATCCTAGTTTAACATTAGCAACCACTGTCTATGGCCCATATAAACATGTTTATTTCCATACTGGAGTCGCAAGAAATCTATGTTGGGACCACATACAAGACAACCATAGTTACCCTTAGTTCTACAACCAGAAACGTTACCATATGCTAGAAACTCATGGATTGTCCAGAGCAGAACTGCACGCATATTGAATTTATTTTCATGGTATGCGTTGAACGTCATGACCCCTTTCTGCCATAAGTCTTGATGTTCATCAATCAATTGTTGCAAGTAAATGTCAATATCCTTTCTCAGTTGTCGCGGTCCCTCAATGAGCAAAGTCAATATAGTAAATTGAGGTTTTATACAAAGCTTTGGTGGAAGGTTGTATGTCACACATATAACGGGCCATGAACTATATGAAATGTTATAAGTGCTGAATGGGTTAAACCCATCTGTAGCCAAACCCAATCGAACATTGTGAGGCTTACCTAAAATATCCGTATACTTGTCATCGAGATTCCTCCATGCAATAGAATCAGCTAGATGCTCCATCTTTTCATGTTGCAATTTCCTGGTTGAGTGCCAGGACATTTCTTTCACCAACCATGGAACACTGAACATTCTTTATAGTTATAGTGTTAATGGAAAATGCCTTAACACCTTGGCAGGTACTTAAAATTTTTTTCTATCATCATCCATTTGTCTTGAACCTAGAAGCTTTACAAGTTGGACAACTAGTTTTCATCTCGTACTCTCTCTAGTACAAGATGCAATAATTTGGACAAGCATGGATCTTCACATAATCAAGACCTAACTTTGTAATGATCTTCTTTACTTAGTAGGTATTAGTTGGGGCCTTATTACCAGAAGGTAACACCTTATTTAGTAATTGAAGGAGCTCTATAAAGCTTTTTTCACTCCATCTATGGTTCACCTTTAATTTAAAAAGCTGTACAATGAAAGTCAGTATGGTGAGATATTTTTCCCCAGGGTATAGCTCAGTCATTGCTTCTTGTAGATTTGCTTCAAAATTATTAGTTTCATTTTTCCCAAATTCGCCTTCGACTAAAGGGGTCATGTTTGGCTCATCCTGGACAACTTTATCTGGGTTATTACCATTGATTTCTTGAATGATTATGTTGTGAACGTCATTTAAGTTTGGGACACTATGACACTGTTGGGAACTTGACGCACGTTCAGTACACTCAGGTGATACATGCTCAGGATGCATGTTCGAAACCCTATATCTTGGATCGAATCCATTTTTCATTAGATATATTTCCAATTCATTATAAGAAATCGATAAACGTGCACATCTGCAAGTGGTGCATGGACAAAAAATGGCTTCTCTACCAGGAAGGTGATCTCGGTTAAACTTTAAAAAACTTCTCATTCTAGAAATAAAACGTGGGTTTGGAAAACTTTGTGTTATCCCCTCCCTATCCATTACAGGCGAAACTCGATGAATCAAAGCATCCTTTTTGAACCTGAACCTTACCAAAAAAAATTAGTAAGTATTTTTCACCCATTCCTGAATCTAATTCTAAACACATGCATCTATGATCTTGATTTGAAACTAGCTAAAGCACCAAAGAGTTTTGAAATACTTGGCTAAAATGCTAGTCAGAAATGGTTCATTGTTGTTATCAATGCACAATGAAAAAAGATCATCTATTACCATCCACACAAGCACAATAAGTTACCCAGGGAAAAAGTTCCTTTATTGCCATGAAAAGAGATCTTTGAAGACTTAAAACCAAGATGATGCACCCAAAAGGTTATTTCAATAGTACAAGATATTAAAAGCTACTACATATGCATTTTTTTGATAGGTAACAAATATGCCAGTTTATCAATGGGATAAGATGTTGACACTGATACTATGCTTAGTTCCTACCATAAACAAACAAGTTATATATCACCTTTCACCATCTGTTAAAGTAAAAGGTTCTACATGTCCTGGAAAACTGCTAGCAGCCATAAAGTCCTTTTCATACCTAAAATGCAATTTATCAACATGGATCATTAGATCTATGACATTCAAACACCTAATTACATGCACATGCACTGGTAGTTGACACCATAAATTCCTACATCTCATATTCTCTTGTTGTAAACAAACAAGTTATCCACCACCTTTCTCCATCTGTTAACATAAAAGGGTTCTAAATGTCCTAGAAAACTGCTAGTATCCTTAAAGCCCTTTTTCATACCTAAAATGCAATCTGTCAACATACCAGCGCTTATGGTGCAGAACCTAATTTTGAACCACTTATAGAAGTAAATAACTTGTAATGAAATGGACCTCTTAATGAATTGCATAACCTATTTATAGTTAATTTTTCCTTCATTTCAACCTAACATTAATAGGTACAACAATAATACTGAAAATGCTGCTATATTTTAGAACTTGAACTTTTAGTAGGTTGGGAATTAAAGTGGAAATGCTATTTCATGGGGTTTTTTTTTTTACTTCTTTCTGTAATGATTTCATGGTCATTTTAGTGGGATTGAACTGTGTTTCTCTAAATGTTTCAAGAATTCAGTAGACTAAACTTAATTAGAAGTTAAAATGGCATGCCTAATTTAGCAATTGAGGCTCTAATTAAGAAAGAGTCAGTTTTACCTCCATCGCAGCTAGAGATCTTTGAAAATATTTTCAATGGTAAAGGATGGAACCCAAAACAAGGATGGTTCCCATTCGACCATCTTAGCATGTGGACCCAAGCAGAGCAATACAATGTTGTATCCTTCCCTAAAGTAAAAGTTCAGTGAAAAAGATAAGGACAATGTTTCTTGTCCATCACTACGTGAAAAATGGAAAAAAAAAAAAAAAAAAAGGACAGATTTTGAGACGGTTGTGGACCGTCTCTAAAATTACTTGGTTTAAATACGGTTTAGAGACGGCCATAAACCGTCTCTAAAATTTTAGACAGCTCTTGTCCATCCCTAATATTGTCTTAAAATGTTGAACATCCATAAATCATTTAAGATGGTCAGAATTCATCGTTAACTGTGGAGAATAGACAGTTATCGATCATTTAGAATAAAAGACGGTCTTTGACCATCTTATATGCAATCATCTGAGACAGTCAAAGACTGTCTGCATTAGAGACGATCATTGGTCATCTTTTACTTATAATCTGAGATTGTCAAGGACCGTATGCATTAGAGACGGTCATTGGTCGTCCTTTACTGGAAATTTGAGACTGTCAAAGACCGTCTGCATTAGAGACAGTCCTTAGCCATCTTATAGCCCTATCAAAGATAGTCTGCATCAGAGAAGGTCTTAAACCATCTCTAATGCTCAAGTCAAAAATTAAGAAGTTCAAAAAAATTATGAATTTTGAAAAAAAAAAAAAATAGTTGAGAAGCTTAAAAAAATAATTAACAATGTTTAAGAAAAATTTAAATTTTGAAAAAAAAAATCATGATTTTATAAAAATCATGATTTTGAAAAAGAAAATTAAGAACTTTGAATAATGTTGATAATTTTGAAAAAAAGAAAGATTTCGATAAAAAAAATGATATTTTGAAAAAGAAAATTAAAAAAATTAAACAAAATTGTGAAAAAATTGACAAAATGTAAAAAAATATATTTTTAAAAAAAGAAAACTAGATTTTTTATTTTGACAAGAAAAATTAAAAAGTTATATAACAAAAGTGAGATTAAAAAAAATGATATTTTGAAAAAGAAAATTTAAAAAATTAAACAAAATTGTGAAAAAATTGACAAATTGTAAAAAAATATATATTTTTTAAAAAAGAAAACTAAATTTTGTATTTTGACAAGAAAAATTAAAAACTTAGATAACAAAAGTGAGATTTTGATGATGTGTTGTATATCCTTGCCGCCCCTATGTTTCTCCAACCCATTTTTGGGTCGGGTATAAAAAAATTGTGTAGATTTAAATCTTAAGTGGACCGCACCACTGGAAAGAATGATAATATAGTACCTCACCATTAAAAAAATATAAAGAGACCATCGTAAGGTTTTAGTGATATTTATTTGCAATCCAACTTGTTGATAATATAAAGATCTAGATGAAGGTAAACTATAAAGATCAAATTGATCCAAAACTTTTGTGGCATTCAAAAGGTTTTTAATAGTTATTCATCATTGTTTTGATTGGTATGGCCCACCTGAGATTATTGAGTTCTTATGATTTGAAATCACATCCTAAAATATGATGGAAAAATATATGGACAGTGTCGATATACATAAAATATATCAAGGTGGGCCCTACATGGTTGGAGTAACACCCATGGAGTTACCTAAATAGTGAAATGGTACTATAAGGTCACCTCATAGGAACTTCCCATGAGGTTAATCTGCGTGCGTCCCACCATGATGTGTGTAGAACATCAACACCATGCATTTGATATGTCCCCTTTAAGTCCAAAAATCAGTCATATACGAAACTCAGGTGGGCCATAGCATCTAAAACTATGTGAAGACATCCCTAAAACATATAAAAGCATTTGGTAGGGCCCACATGAGTTTCAGATGTGTATGAAACTTGGTCTGACTCCTCATCCAAGTGGGACACACATAATGAATGGGTTGGATCTACGAACCACATCTAGGTGGGCCCAATAAATGATTATGAATGTTTTAATGAGAGGGTAACCCTCTCAACTATAGTATGTGGTGTGGCCCACCCAAGTCATGGATTGACTTTATTTTTAAGGTCGTGGCCCACCATGGAATGGTGCATCTGACTGACAGGGCAGATCCAAAGTTCAAGTGGACCCACCATAGAAAAGAGTGGGATAGTGACACCCACTATTGAAACCTTCTTAGGGCCCGCTGCGATGTTTATTTGAGTTCCAACCTGTTTATAAGTTAATACAGACATGGAATAAGGGAAAACATATATATTAGCTTGGTTGAAAACTTCTACGGCCCAAAGTAAGGTTTTAATGGTAGGCATTCAATCCCCACTGTTTTTTGTGATGGGGTCCACTCGAACTTTGAATCTGCCTCATACTTTGGCTCAATCACAAGAAGTTTTTAATGTTGAATATTCAATCAACACCATTTCATGTGGTGTGGCCCAAATACTTGGATGAATAGGAAAAACAAATTTCATATTGATCCGAAACTTTTGTGACCCCTAAAAGGGTTTCAACACATATTGCATCCTACCCTGTTGTATCTAGTTAGCAATGACACATTGAATGTATTTGGTTTATCCACACTGTCAATCCATTTTTCCAGATCATTTTAGTGGTTGAGCCCAAAATTAAAGCATATCCAAAGCTCAAGTGGACCATACCACATGAAACAGCGGGAATAATGATTTCCATCGTTGAAATCTTCCTATGGCCTACAGTGATTTTTATTTGTCATCCAACTTGTTCAATAGATCACAAATACATGGGTGAAAGGAAAACTAAAATATCAACTTGATCCAAAACTTTAGTGGTCACCCAAAATTTTTCAATGGTAGAATTTAGTTTATACTATTTCCTATGATGTGGTCCACTTCAGATTTTTATAGGCTTCATTTTTTAGCTAATGTAATAAAATTATATGTTAAAATGGATGGATGGAGTGGATAAAATAATTAAATCATGGTGGGCCCCATAGGATTTACTCAGTACGCTTGGGAACGGATTGGCTACTCCCCCTGATACTAGCCAATGGCTGGTGGTCAGTGCTTTATGGCCCCCACCATGATGTATGTGTTTAATCCATGCCATCCATATATTTTTCCAAATAATTTTACAATATGAGACCAAAAATGAGATATATCCAAATCTCAAGTGGACCACATTACAGGAAATAGTGTTGAATGAGCGTCGACCATTAAAAACATTTTAGTAGCCATAAAAGTTTTGGATCAAGCTGATTTTTGTTTTTACCCTTCATCTAGTTTTGTATGACCAAATCAACAGATTGAATGTCAAATAAACAGTACAGTGGGCCTTAAGAATCTTTTAATGGTGGATTCTCATGTGGTGTGGACCACTTGAGATTTATATCCCTCTAATTTTTGGCATAAAGCTCTAAAATGATCTTTAAAAATGGATGAACGGAATGGATGAAACACATACATCATGGTAGGGCCCACAGACCATCATCCATGGCCTCACCCAAAATTGGGTGCGCGCTCAAAACAGAGCCATGCATGCCCAATCCCGCTGCCCTCTCTCTCTCTCACACATCCCTGCCCTCTGCCCTCTCTCGCCGCCCTCCCTCTGTCCTCTCTCTCTCTCTCTCTCCCCCTCTCCCTCTCGCGCGCTCTCCCTCTAAAATAATTAATGTTTTTGCAGATGTTGTTGAAAATAATGGCATTATCAACCATCAAAATCCTCAAAAGAATAGTGGTCGAACACCATCGGCCATGGAGTCCGACCTCCACACAATATAGGAGGAGAAGAGCTCTGTAGCCAGAAACGGATGGTTGAGGTGTGACCCTTCCCATTTTCCTTTTATTGCTGGATTTGGGAATCAAAATTTCTGCTACTGTATTCGGTTCCAACTGCTGTATTCAGGATTAAAAATCCACAATTGTTGTTATGGGAATCGGAATTCAAAATCCATAAACTTTCCTGATTTTGGGTTCAAAATCCCTAATTGTCCGATTTCGAATCTTAATCTCCAATTGTTGTATTTGGGAAATCAAATCCCTGATTTCTGATTTGGGAATCCAAATCCAATTGCTGTATTTGATTCAAAAAATGCTTATAGTCATGGATGTGCAATTTGGCCATAAATGCTAAGACATTTGCAATTTTAGTGCATCACATATGATTGCTTTATTTTTTCCATTTGATTTCATTTTGACTTGATTCATGATTTTTTATTTTTTAATTTTGCTCAGTTTTAATACTTCATTGCTTTGAAGCATTGTTGGAATTTTTTGTTATTGTCAATGTGGTGGCATGTTGCCTGGTTTAAGGATTTAATTTATGGATCTTAGGCCCTTCTTTTGCATTTAAGAATAATCAATTATCCTATTTATCTTGCGGGTTTGAGATCTGATGGATCTAATGGTTTGAGACTCTTTTACATTACTTGAATATATTCAATGCAGGTGCAGATGTAAGTAAATCTCCTACCATAGATGCCTTAATTGGCTATCAAATCCTTTTAGCCTAAACTTCCCCTTTGTTTAATTGATCACTTGTAATATTACTGAAAAATAAATCTATATGCTAAGGGAAAAATCTTGAATTAGAGTCCTCTCTAACCAATTAAAGCACATAATACCTCCAGATAATCAACTAGAGCTTATCTGGATTGAATTAGTATAAAGGATAAAAAAAAAAAACATGGATAGGCCTTGAAAATAATCTATGAGTTTAACCAAGATTATAATAAGCAAAATAGAGAAAATTTTTACAAAATATTCACACAACAACATAAACAAGAATATATGAAAGAATTACACATCAAATATTACAGACAATACAAAGAAAGTATCCCGTTCTTCGAATGGTTTAGTAATTGGTAAAGTAAATTTTATTCTGCACAAACAAAACATAGACAAGTAAATGTAGCTATAAAAATAACTTAAGAATGGAAGACAACCGAAAATAAAACTGTTACTTCCATACATCCGCCTTCTGCTGCAATTCAACTAAATATAAAGAATACTAAAATACAGGCTACACCTTTTAGAAGCATACAGAATAGTGACCTCATTACTCCAACTAACTATACTATTATGAAAGGCATAAAAACTATAATAGACCAGAATAATTATTCAAATCAATACTTACAAACCATAGGAGAACAAACTATGTCTATCTGAAAATAATACACAAATGTGGATCTTTAGCCAGACATGGGGCTGACTTAATATTTTTAGAGATTCATTTGTGTTTTTAATAACTATGGGTTGAGATAATCTAGTATGCTTCTCTCTCTTGTGGATCTTTAGCCAGACATGGGGCTGACTTAATATGAGATAATATGACAAATATTAATATGCAGAAATTTTAGCTATGGACCTGCATGAAGATGGGTGGCGAAGTATATCACCTTTTGAAGGGGCATTTAGAGGGCGATATGGGTAGATGTGGGGTTGTATCATATCAGTGATTGAAGCCTGTTACTGATATTTAAAACCTTATTTTAGGTTCAGCTAGAGCCCAACCCCAAGAATCAGGTAGCTCTCTCAATAGATTCAATCATCTCTTCATATTTACCTTTTCAGTTTTATATGTTTCTAATTCCAATTGTTGTTCTAGGACTGTCTATACCATGAGATCAAAGAAGTTTGTGGGCTGCAAATGATCACGGAGGAACATCTATCACAATTACATTGGACTGCAATAGAGATTCTTCCATTTCCAATATCGAAATTTATCTCGAACAAAGCAATTCAGGTCTATTTGGTTCTGCTTTAGCTTTTGGAAGCAATCCAACATATCCCTTTCACTGCTATTGAAACTGATAGTATTGAAATAACTACTATGTTTTTCCCCTTTTCCACATTACTTCATGTCTTGACCTTTTATATGCTTTATGTGTGAGGGAAATTATAGGGATCAAATTTTTGACTGATTGAAGTACGGGTCATGACTTATAATGTTAAATTATATTGATTGATTTTTTCAAGTTCATGATTTGACTCACCAACTTACATTCAATTTTTCCAGTTGCCACCTCACATTGAATTACTAGTTGCAGCGGTCACACAAATCAATGAACTTGACAACATATATGGGATCATCCAATCACACAAGGTGAATTGTTTTATCAATAGTTGCATGAATTTTATTTTGGTTTTGTACTGCCACCCCACATTATTTCTTTAAAATGTTAGCAAGTATGAATAGCTAGGAGGAAGGAGTAGGACCACAAAAAAAAAAACACAATTCAAAGTGACAGTGGCACTTGGGTAGAAATCGTCACCAACTTCATAGAAAGACAAATAACATCAATGGCCACAGATTGCAACTTGGATTTAAACAAGGTTCGAGGTGCTGTCAACAATATTAACAGAATCCTCCAGGTCAGATTGTTGATTGGACCTGATTTTATTTAAATGATCTTGATAATCTATTTTATTTAAATGAGCAAACCCTAATGTGCATCGGAGCTATCCGGATGTTAAGCAGGGATCCCTGGAAGGTGAGAACCACTGTTATAACCATGATGAAGCTGTCCATTTCCTATGGATAGCATTGGAGTGGCCTAACCATTTGGACAGGCCGTGTTTATATATTTAGATAGGCCATTACTGTGCATGATGGTTCCCAGTAGGTTAAGTTATAAATTGTGAGACCCGACCCAAGTTCGAATGTGTACATGTGTGTGTAAGTATGCATCTCGTTCATCTTGGTCCCACAGTCCTACTGGTCGAATCTCGGTGACGTGTGACCCTTGGATAGTGTTTACGATCATCCTTAAGTCCAGTCATGAAGACCCGACTCGGATCAAGCCAAAACCTGTGCCATCTTATCTGCTTCATCATTGCAGTTCCGACGCTGCGTCTTGTGTGTCCATCCGACGTGTAGATCATAAGTTATGTGCATTTCATTTTTTAAGCCCTTGATCATTATCATGTGGTCCACCTAGGGGTGGTATGCATGGTTTTCTAGGTAGGTCTCATCTCTTGACACTATTTCTAACACATACTATACACACACACACACACTACCTAGGCCCTATTCCTACACCACTTATCTCTAAAACACCACCCATAAACCTAAAAATCCTACTAAACCTACAACATTATTTCTAACTCCCTATTGCAATAATCACTCTTCTCTAACCAAGGCAAGAGAGAAATGATTGCTTGCCTTAAAATCCTCCCTTTCTTTTTCCCTCTCATCTCTCTCTCTCTCTCTCTCTCTCTCTCTCTCTCTCTCTCTTATTTCTCTTCTCTTCTTCCCCAGCAACTTCCCTTGATTATTCCAACCCACTTTCATTCATATATTCCCCCATCTAATCCTTGAATAAAGATCTTAACCTTAGATCTATGCACCTTGAAGCCTAAGGAGTCCAGTGGTAGAAGATTCTTAGTGTTCTTGTGAGGTGGGTGCTCTTAAATCTTCATTCATCTTATCTTTAAGGACTTGTATGACCCATCAAGTGATGATAGAAGTCCCCCATGTCTCCATGATTGAGACCAATGGGCCATTTCCTTGCATGAATGTTCCATGGATGGGGCCTTTTTCCATGGGCCCCATCTTAGTATTTTCCTTTGATGCATGTCATTTTCCTCCCTTGTGGCTAGATTTTTTTTATTTTTCCATTATTATACTCTTAATTCCTGATGTGTGTGTCCCACTTAGTGGCCCTGGCACATCCAGACCATCCAAGCAAGGTGGACGCACTTGCTGTCCATTTTATGGACATTGGTGTTCCATTTGTTCCATTTTGAATGCATGCAATAGGTTTTATGAAGAGGACATGACCTGAATGTTTGTGGGGTCCACTAAGGTGGACCATAAAACCAATTTTGTGTGGTATTTTCTCCTTTATTCAGTAGTTATGTTCAGTTATATTCAGACTTACCTTGTTGTCCAGAAAAATTCTAGACTGTTTTTGGGTTATTTTTGGCATGGATTATGGGATGATTATAGGGCTATTTTACCCCCATTGTTAGATTATCCCTAGAGGTGCGGAATCCACCTAGAAGTATGATAAATTTTTCCTTCATTCATCCCTGTTTGATCACCCAAAAGGGTGGGCCAAGGAGGGTGGATGGTCCAGATTTTTCTGAACTGTCCAGCCATACTATTTGCTGGAAAATCGTAAATATCACACTGATTTTGAGATGGTGGGCCACCTTTGTGGACCCTACCTTTCTGTATACTTGTGTATGAAGGTTATCCTTGCATTTTTCTAAATTTATATAGACCTGGGCCCACTCAAATGGGGTGCAAAAGTTAGGGACAGTAGCATTGCTGCAGTAGGAAAAATAAAAATTTGGACCTTGTTGTCCATAAATTACAGGAGTTAAATAAAATATTTTTACTAACCTAAAAATTCTAAATTCTTGCAGAGAGGTGTCCCACCTATGGTAGGATGTACCTGCACAATTTCAGGGCCAAGGGATCTCATTTGGGCATCTAAAATGGTAGGCCAATGTACTGGACTACCAGAATTTTCTGTTGTGCAGTCCAACAGCATAGTCTCATAAAAAAATAAAATTTAAAAAATATTTTCTAAGAAAGTGGGCCATATTTCTGGGTCTTACCTTATTGTAAGCCTAATGAGGGACCTTGGGTCTAAATTTCAGGAATATTGGAGGCCCAAAACCCATCCATTGGATGGCCCAAATTCAGGCTAGTTATATTCCAGCAATACTTCACCCTAGATAGATTATTTTATTTAAATTAATTAAAATACTTATAAATATTCAAAAATTTTAAAATTTTTTGGAGGTGTGTTATACTCATGTTAGGACCCATCTACCAAATTTTAGATCAAATGGACCCCTGTACACACCGTGGTAACGGCCAGACTGGCCCACTACGTTGGGACGTCCAGGTCTGTCTTATTATTTGAATGGACTATTTTATTTAAATTAATTAAAATACTTAGGAATATTTAAAATTTATAAAATTTTGTGAGAGTGTGGCGCACATATGGAAGTATCTCCTTACAAAATTTTAGACCCAACGGATATTTGAGCAGGCCGTGGTACAACCGGGAGTGGCCCACTAGGCAAGGACTCCCAGGCTGGGGCGTCCAGTTTGGCTGGCCCTCCAGCCTGCCTTGTGGACCCACCTAGATGTGTTGTATATCTCACCATATTATGAGAATTTTGTGAAGACAATTCATGCCTTTACACCCTAAATTTTGAGTTTAATTAATGCATCATTGAGGCCCACCTTGGTTGGGCTATATGGGTATTTATATGCAACCAGATTTTTGGACCCCTTGTAAGCCCAAATGGGCAGGAACCCTGTAGATAGGCCCAGTGGATTCCTGGGCTATATTCTCTATGGTATTCTGTTAGGCTACTGGGCTAGAATGCATGAGTGGTTGGGCCCTTGGTTGCCCACCAAAATAACTGAATTCTTGGGCTAGGTTGTAAGGCCCAACTTGCTTATCTTGAATACGATTCTCGCCCATGTGTTGGAGTAATGGGCTACCCACTATGCCCACCACAATGTATGGACTTGGTGGTCCTTATATTTTGGCCCTAAACTCCCTTATGGGCCTTTATTATTGCATGTGGATTTAGCTGATATTTCCCCTATTGGGCCTATGAATTATGTGTAGCCTTAGGCCACTTTATTGAGGCCCAACATTGTGATGTATCTATATGTATATAGCTGCCCATTTCTTTCTTATGGTGATGCTCAAGCCACGGGGCTTGATCCTTGGTAGATTATTATTAGGCCGCCTTCAGGAGACAATGGTGGTTAAATGCCCACCTTGATATGTCCCTCTAGGCCCTTGTTAGGCCTATTCTTACTTCTATGGGTGGTTAAAGGTCCACCATAGACCATTGCTAGGCCCATTCTTATTATTTAGGCCCATGCCATTATCTGTCTAGTCTCAAGGCCTTACCTCCACGGGGATATTCGTGGACGGCTATACGTGTGGAAATAAAAAATGATGTTTAAGCATACTGGGTGCATAAGATGCCTATGGGTGAAATTCTTAAAACTTCCATGGTACCAAGGATCTGTTCCAACGTCGTGATTGGGTGAAAACATGAGCGCATGAGGGCCTTACACCTGTAGGCTGTGATTCTCACTATCCTGTAGTCAGTTGGATAGGGATGTGGACTTATCCGCCTATGAGGGAGGGCATTATTAGACTGAGTCTGACTAGCTCGTGAAATGGGTCCGCTACTGTCAGGCCTTGGTGGTGATTGGCTATCCACAGGTAGGTAGTGAGGTCTCTTATGCTCGTTTGACTGTGCAGGTCTGTAGAGCGGTAGTCATTCAGCAGTGTAATGGACCCCAATGATTTTCTTATGACTAGAAATGTATTTGATATGTGGATTGGGTATGAGCACTGACATTACTCGCATCGCATTAGCATTGGTTGTGTAAGCCCCTTTATGCATTGCCTTGGTATGGCGCCCAGTACTCATTGCATGGTATTCATGATAAGCCTTGGTGAGGATAGTGATATTCTCATTAAGCATGTTCTTTCCTTATACCTCCTACTATTCTTCCGTGCACCATTGACACACTTTCACCACCCTCTAAGCTTCTAAAGCTTATGCATGATTGATGTGTGCAGAAGACTCTAGGCAGGCATCGTAGTAGCAGAGCGTGGAGTAGAGTTGGGCAGGGAGGACTCCAGTGTTACTGATTTCTCTCTCTTTTCATATTACCTCATGTATGTTCTTTTAAATCTGATGTAAACATGTAAAGTTCAAATTCTTAATGGATTTTGTTATGTGTGCCCTTTGTTATTCTCAGATGTACTTACTGTGATCTTGGGTATACTCATATTGGTAATGATTATACTATTATTAAAATCCTTCTTGTAGTATCCTAAGATCGGAACTTACCTCAGGAGCTGAGAATGGGGTACTATGGAGGCTGTTACGGTCAGAACCGGCCATTGGTTTCCTTGTGATTCCGGTTACCGAGTCTGAGGCGTGACACAAATTATTATAAAGAGTTGGTTGGATATCTTTTATTTTTTATAAATGTTGTTAATAGTTGGTTGGATGATGAATGTACTTGCGAATGTGAATGAAAATAAACAACTTATAATATATATATGTTATCAATGGTGGATACCTGGTTTAGGGGGATATGAAATTCTTATAGCTTATGGTATGGTGCCCCAATATTGGTTGTATATTGCTAGTATGTAGTATATAATGCTAGGTTCAATAGTAGATAATACTAGAGAATACCTAAACCCGATCTAAACCCGAAACCGAACCTGATTCCCTAGACCAAAACTTGAAAACCCATAACCTAAACCTATAACCTAAACCTAAACCTATGACTTAAACCTATAACCTAAACCTGTAACCTTAACCTAAACATAAAACCTAAACCTAAACCTAAACATACACCTAATCCTAATCTCAACTCCCTAACCTAAACTTAAAAACCCAAATCTAAACCCGATCCCAAACTCGAACCCGATTTCCTAAACCTAAACTTATAACCTTAACCTAAACCTATTCTCAAATCCAAAAATGTATAACCTAAACCTAAACATAAACCTTAACCTAAACCCAAACCTTAACCTATAACCTAAACCTTAACCTATAACCTTAACTTTTAACCTAAACCTCTAACCTAAACACAATTCCCTAAACCTTAACCTATAACCCAAACCTAAACCTAAAATTATAACTTACACTTATAACTTAAACCTAAACCTAAACCTATTCTCAAATCCTAAAACCTATAACCTAAACGTAAACCTTAACCTAAACCTAAACCTATAACTTATAACCTAAACCTAAAACCTAAACCTAAACCTACACTTATAACCTATAACCTAAACCTAAACTTAAAACCCAAACGTAAACCTGATCTCCAACCCGAACCCGATTTCTTAAACTTAAACCTTAACGTATTCTCAAATCCCAAAATGTAAACCTACACCTAATCCTAATCTCAAGTCCCTAACCTAAACCTAAGCCTAAACTTGAAAACCCAAACCTAAACCCGAACCCGAACTCGATTTCCTAAACTTAAACCTACACCTATTCTCAATTCCCTAAACCTTAACCAATGACCTAACCTAAACCTAAACCTATAACCTAAACTTATAACCTAAACCTATAACCTTAACCTAAACTTAAAAACTAACCTAAACCTTAACCTATAACTTATAACCTAAACCTAAACCTCTATAACCAAAACCTAAACCTTAAACTTTAACCTAAACTTATAACCTTAACCTAAACTTATAACTTTAACCTAAACCTATTCTCAAAGCCCAAAACCTATGCTCATATCCTAAACCTACACTTATAACCTTAACATAAACCTATTCTCAAATCCCAAAACCTATACTTATAACCTAAACCTAAACCTTAACCTATAACCTAAACCTATACTTATAACCTAAACCTATTCTCAAATCTCAAAACCTATAACCTAAACCTAAACCTATAATCTACACTTATAACTTAAACCTATAACCCATTCCTAAACCTAAACCTTAACCTATAACCTATAGCCAAAACCTAAACCTATAACCTAAACTTATAAACTTAACCTAAACCTATTCTCAAATCCCAAAACCTACACTTATAACCTTAGCCCAAACATATAACCCGAAACTGAACCCGAACCCGAACTTGAACCCGAATTCCTAAACCTAAACCTTAAGCTAAACCTATAACCTTAACCTTTAACCTATAACCTTAACCTAAACCTATAACCTATAACCTAACCTAAATCTAAACCTAAACCTAAACCTATAACCTTAACTTTTAACCTATAACCTTAACCTAAACCTATAACCCATAACCTAACCTAAACCTAAACCTAAACCTATAACCTAAACTTAATTCACTTAACTTAAACCTACACCTTAACCCAAACATATAACCCGAACCCAAACCTGAACCCGAATTCCTAAATCTAAACCTAAACCTAAATCCATAACCTAACCTAAACCTAAACCTATAACCTTAACCTTTAACCTATAACCTTAACCTAAACCTATAACCTATAACCTATAACCTAACCTAAACCTAAACAAAAACCTATAACCTAAACCTATTCTCAAATCCCTAAACCTATAATCGAAACCTAAACCTAAACCTAAACCTATTCTCAAATCCCTAAACCTAAACCTAATCTCAAATCCCTAAACCTATAACCTAAACCTTTAACCTATAACCTAAACCTATAACCTATAACCTAAACCTAAACCTAAACCTATAACCATAACCTAAAACAATAACCTATAATCATAACCTAAACCTTAACCTATAGCCTGTAACCGATAAACTAAAATCTAAACCCAAACCTAAAACTGATCTCGAACCCGAACCCGATTTCCTGAACCAAAACCTTAACCTATTCTCAATTCCCTAAAGCTATAACTTATAACTTAAACCTAAACCTAAACCTATAATCATAATCTAAACATAAAACTTAATTGTATTCTCAAATCCCTAAACCTAAACCTATACCTAATCCTAATCACAACTCCTTAACCTCAACCAAAACTTGAAAACCCAAACCCAAACCTGAACCCAAACCCGAATTTAATTTTTTAAACCTAAACCTTAACCTATTCTCAATTCTCTAAACCTTAACTTATAACATAAACCTAAACCTAAACCTATAACCTACACTTATAACCTAAACCTAAACCTACACTTATAACATATAACCTAAACCTAAAACCCAAACGTAAACTTGATCTTGAACCCGAACATGATTTCCTAAACCTAAACCATAACATATTCTCAAATCCCTAAACTTAAACCTACACCTAATCCTAATCTCAACTCCCTAACCTAAACTTAAACCTAAACTTTAAAACCCAAACCTAAAACCAAACCCAAACCCGAACCTGATTTCCTAAACCTAAACTTATAACCTTAACTTAAACCAAAACCTTAACCGATAACCTAAACCTATAACATAAACTCAATTCCCTAAACCTTAACCTATAATCTAACCTAAACCTAAACCTATAACCTACACTTATAACCTAAACCTAAACCTATAACCTTAACCTAAATAGAAAACCTAAACCTAAACCTATATTTATAATCTAAACCTAATCTTAAATCTAAACCTATACTTATAACCTAAACTTATTCTCAAATCCCAACACCTATAACCTAAACCTAAACCTAAAACCCAAACGTAAACCCGATCTCGAACCCGAACCTGATTTCCTAATCCTAAACCTTAACTTATTCTCAAATCTCAAAACTTAAACCTAAACCTAATCCTAATCTCAACTCCCTAACCAAAACCTAAACCCAAACTTGAAAATCCAAACCTAAACCCAAGCCCAATTTCCTAAACGTAAACTTATAACCTTAACCTAAACCTATTCTCAAATCCCTAAACCTATAACCTAAACCTAAACCTTTAGCTAAACCTAAACCTTAACTTATAACCTAAACCTTAACCTGTAACCTTAACCTATAACCAAAACTCAATTCTCTAAACCTTAACCTATAACCTAACCTAAAACAAAACCTATACCCTACACTTATAACGTAAACCTAAACCTATAACCTTAACCTAAACATAAAACCTAAACCTAAACCTATACTTATAACCTAAACCTATTCTTATAACCTAAACTTATACTTATAACTTAAACCTATTCTCAAATCCCAAAACCTATAACTTAAACCTAAACCTTAACCTAAACCTGAACCTATAACCTAAACCTAAAACCTAAACCTAAACCTACACTTATAACCTATAAGTTAAACCTATAACCTAAACCTAAACCTAAAACTCAAACGTAAACCCAAACCCGATTTTCTAAACCTAAACCTTAACATATTCTCAAATCCCTAAACCTAAACCTACACCTAATCCTAATCTCAACTCCCTAAGCTAATCCTAAACCTAAACTTGAAAATCCAAACCTAAAGCCGAACCCGATTTCCTAAACCTAAACTTATAACCTTAACCCAAACCTATTCTCAAATCCCAAAACCAATAACCTAAACCTAAACCTAAACCTTAACCTATAACCTTAACCTATAACCTAAACTCAATTCCCTAAATCTTAACCTATAACCCAACCTAAATCTAAACTTATAACCTACACTTATAACCTAAACCTAAACCTAAACCTATAACCTAAACCTATAACCTATAACCTAAACCTAAACCAAAAACTTAAATGTATTCTCAAATCCTTAAACCTAAACCTACACATAATCTTAATCTCAACTCCTTAACCTAAACATAAACTTGACAACCCAAACCTAAACCCAATCTTGATTTCCTAAACCTAAACCTTAACCTATTCTCAATTCCTTAAAGCTATAACCTATAACCTAAACCTAAACCTATAACCTAAACCAAAAATCTAAACCTAAACCTAAACCTAAAACCTAAATGTATTCTCAAATCCCTAAACCTAAACCTAAACCTAAAACCTAAATGTATTCTCAAATCCCTAAACCTAAACCTACTCCTAATCCTAATCTCAACTCCTTAACCTAAACCTAAACAAGAAAACCCAAACCTAAACCCGAACACGAACCCAAACCCGATTTCCTAAACCTAAAACTTAACCTATTCTTAATTCCCTAAACCGTAACCTATAACTTAACCTAAACCTAAACCTATAACCTACACTTGTAACCTAAACCTAAACCTATAACCTAAACTTGTAACCTTAACCTAAATGTAAAACCTAAACCTAAAGCTAAACCTGATCCCGAAACCGAATTTGAATCCCAAAACCCTTAGCCCAAACTTAAAACCCAAACATAAACCTGATCTTGAACCTGAACCTGATTTTCTATACCTAAACCTTAACGTATTCTCAAATCTCTAAACTTAAACCTACACTTAATCCTAATCTCAACTCCCGAACCTAAACCTAAACCTAAACTTGAAAACCCAAACCTAAACCCGATCTTGAACTCGAACTCGAATCTAAATCCCAAAACCCTTATCCTAAACCTAAAACCCAAACATAAACCCGATCTCAAACCCGAACCCAATTTCCTATACCTAAACCTTAACGTATTCTCAAATCCCTAAACTTAAACCTATACCTAATCCTAATCTCAACTCCCTAACCTAAACATAAACCTAAACCCGATCTCGAACCCGAACCCGATTACCTAAACCTAAACTTATAACCTTAACCTAAACCTATTCTCAAATCCAAAAATCTATAACCTAAACCTAAACCTTAACTTATAACCTAAACCTTAACCTATAACCTAAACATATAACCTAAACTCAATTCCCTAAATCTTAACCTATAACCTAACCTAAACCTAAACCTATAACCTACACTTATGGCCTAAACCTAAACCTATATCCTTAACCTAAACATAAAATCTAAACCTATTCGTATAACCTAAACCCATACTTATAACCTAAACTTATTCTCAAATCCCAAAACCTATAACCTAAACCTAAACCTAAACCTAAACCTAAAACCTAAACCTAAACCTACACGTATAACCTATAACCTAAACCTGTTACCTAAACCTAAACCTAAAACCCAAACGTAAACCCGATCTTGAACCCGAACCCGATTTCCTAAACTTAAACCTTAACGTATTCTCAAATCCCTAAACCTAAACCTACACCTAATCCTAATCTCAACTCCCTAACCTAAACCTAAACTTGAAAACCCAAACCTAAACCCGAACACGAACCCAATTTCCTAAACCTAAACTTATAATCTTAACCTAAACCTAAACCTTAACATATAACCTAAACCTTAACCTATAACCTAAACCTATAATCTAAACTCAATTCCCTAAACCTTAACCTATAACCTAAACCTAAACCTATAACCTAAATGTATTCTCAAATCCTTAAACCTAAACCTACACCTAATCCTAATCTCAACTCTTTAACCTAAACCTAAACTTGAAAATCCAAACCTAAACCCGATCCCGATTTCCTAAACCTAAACCTTAACCTATTCTTAATTCCCTAAAGCAACCTATAACCTAAACCTAAACCTAAAACCTAAACCTAAATGTATTCTCAAATCCCTAAACTTAAACCTACACCTAATCCTAATCTAAACTCCTTAACCTAAACCTAAACTTGAAAACCCAAACCTAAACCCAAACCCGAACCCGATTTCCTAAACCTAAACCGTAACCTATAACCTAAACCTATAACCTAACCTAAACCTAAACCTATAACCTACACTTATAACCTAAACCTAAACCTATAACCTAAACCTGTAGCCTCAACCTAAACCTATAACCTCTTTTAATTTATTGCTTAGTTTCAATAAGATTGTACATAATCTGTTGCAAAGGAAAAGAAAATGACTTAGTTTTTGAGTTCTTTTAAGCTTCCTTATCATCCATGCATGGCACTGCAAAACTTTACTAAACTGTAACTCTAATCGAAACTTTATGTGCAATCTGATCTAGTGCATTAACATCTAATACTATCGTATTCCTTTGCAGGATAACATTGCGTATTTATGGGCCCTTGTGTTGTGATTCTTGTTCTCATCATCATTGGACTCTCATGCATGGGAATCAAGGATGTATCCCTTCAACACATGCCCCTTTTTACAAAGCTTTAATTTTTGTTGTTATTTCTATTAAGTTGAATTGAAACACTTTTTTGCATTATTTGCTTGCATTAGTTTTATTTTAATGATCAGTTTTATTTTAAAAAAGTGTGCCCACTTTTTTTGAAAAAAAAAGCGGATGAAGTTTCTACAATTCTTGATGATTCTGAATTATAATGTTTTGTTGGTTGAATATTTTTTTTATTAGATGAAAGATAAAAAGAAAATTGTTACTAATTTTTTTTTTCTTTTTTTAATTTATTTTTAATGCAAGAAATTTTTTGACGACTTTAGGTCGCCTATATTTTTTCTAAATATTCAAATCTAAGACGGTCCATAACCGTCCTTTTAAGGTTCATCAGAGACTGCTCATGATCATCCTTTTAAGGTTCATCAGAGACTGCTCATAACAGTCCTTTTAAGGTTTATTAGGGACTGCTTATAACAGTCTTTTTTGAGGACGGTCCATGACCGTCCTTTTAAGGTTCATCAGAGACTATCTATTGACGGTCCATGACCATCCTTCTTTACAAATGGTCCATAACCGTCCTTTAAATGTCTATATAAATGACGATTCATGACTGTCCTTTAAGTAATACGATGACCCAAAATAGGACGGCCCATGCGACTGTCCAAGACCTTCCTTTATTGTCTTTTGAGATGGTTTTCAATCATCCTTTTTTCGTTGTTTTGGCGTAGTACATGGTCTACCTGCTACTTTTTTGTATGGAAAAACATCATAAAAATAATTAATAAAAGACAACCTAACCAAAGAGACATGGTCTGTTTGGGACTATTGGTAGGGGTCCACACTCACTAAGAAAAGACAGCATCCAATCAGTTCATATCATCACATCACATCACATCACATCCCATTTTGGATCTAATTTCTGGCAACCCATGTCTGAATCACCAAGAAACGTGTTGGGAAACAATGAAACATGGAGTTAGAAAGGTGAATTTGGGTGCACTATCATACTGAATTGTAAGTAGTAAATAGCAGTTGCATTCCTATCAGGTTAAGCTTGAAAGAAATTCAGCAGGATGGGAGGAGAGGCTTCTTCTTCCTCAATATAGATAGTAGGATACATTATTAGTTTATCTTGACTAAAATGAATGTTTGCAATTTTATTTACTTGTGCATCCAAACACAGCCAAAAAAGATGATATGGGGTGTTTTGAGCATCAAAGAATCAAATAATCAAACATCAAGAAAAGATAACATCCATCCATAAGCAGCTATGTCGTCGAAGCCCCACGCATTGCTTTCCTTCCACAGATTCCATATACCAGCCATAAGCAGCAGCCGCCAAACAGATTATTTATCTTACACAAAATAAACTCCGTACGGTATATATTATAGTGTGTGTCTATATATATATATATATATATATATATATATATATATATATATATATATATATATATATATATATATATATATATATATATATTATAGATTTAGATAGAATGTATATTTACAATACACACACAAGAATCATTGTTAGGAAAGATCAGATAAGAACCTGTCACTCTAATCTGAGAGAACAAACAACTCTTTTCAGTGCTTTAGATGCGTTTAGCATATCAAATTCCAAATGGGCATCAGAAAAAATATGCAGATTCCTGCAAAGCAACAACCATCTGCATGAGGATCACGCTGAAGTAATCTACCATTCTCCTTACTATCAGTAATATCCTCGAGCACCTTTAGATCATTCTTGAAGGAACTGGTTGATGACTGACGCAAAAGATTGCAAAGGAATGAACACCCGCAGAATGCAGTTCTTTCATGTGAGCCAGAATGCAGTTCTTTCAATGTGAAGAGCCAGACCATCGGCAATCGAAACTCCACATTTTGGCTTCCCCTACATTCTAAGTTTGCAGGGGAAGTAAAAGGATGCAGGGGAAGTAATCAGAAAGATCGACATACACAAATCTGAAAGGAAAAAAAGCTCATATTCGAAGCTTACCAAGTTCTGAATTCACTACCGAGATGTCTTCTAGAGTGAGAGAGAAAAGTGGCATGGGAGATCGAGAGAGAGAGGAGAGAGAGAGAGAGAGAGAGAGAGACAAGGAGTGCGGGATATTGAGAGAGAGAGAAAAGGGATGTGTGAGATTAAGATCGAGAGAGATAGAGAAGAGGGGCATGGGGGATTGAGAGAGAGAGAGAGAGAGAGAGAGAGAGAGAGAGAGAGAGAGAGAGAGAAAGGCACGGACGTGAGAGGGAATAAGGTTGAGTGGAGGGAAATGAACGTTTCGTGAGAGGGAGAAAAGAAAAAGGTAGCATGGTTTTTCACATTTTTGCCTACTACGGTCCTGCTACGGTTTTTAACTGTAGCAAAAAACTAATATGACTGTAGCCATTACCCAATCCGTAACAGCCCCTCCACGATTCACATTTCACGGGATCTGGATGGACAGCCTTGTTAAGGGCTTTGTGGGGTCCATCTTGATGCAATCGATATATCCACTCCATCCATTAATTTTGTAATTTTTTTTTAGGGAATGAACCCAACATCTAGGCAAATCAAAGGTCTAATTAAACCACACCATCGATCAATGGATTAATCTCCACTCTTTCCTACTGTGTGGTCCACTTGAGCTTTCAATCTACTTCCTTTTTTGGGTTCTTTCCCTAAGATACTCTTAAAAAATGGATAGACATATTAGATGGGGAACACGCATTTGTACGTACGTCTGGCAGAGTTATCCTTTAGCTATGGTTTGTACAGTTTTAGCTATGGTTTATAGCCGTAGCAAGTGAGCTACGGTTTATAGCCGTAGCTAAAAACTAAAATAGTCTGTAGCCTTTGATCATTTTTTTTGGTAGTGGGTCATTGTTAACCTCTTACTATTGAGAATTATGTCTAAATTGGGGAAGATAAGGGCTAACTTGATTCCATCAGATTACACCAATAGTAATTTTTCTGGTCATGTTACAAATACTGATGGTGTCTTATTGGTGTATCTAACCATTGGAACCAAGACAGTATTGGCACCATTTTTCATGGTTGAGACTTCATCAAGCTATATCGCCTTGCTAGGTAGGGATCAGATTCATTCATTTGCATGTATCCTATCATCTTTACATCAGTTCATGATATTTTGGAATCAAGATAAGGTTGAACTGGTCCTAGCCAATAATAAATCTTTTCTGGACACTTCGAACACCAATAAGGCATTATGGGGAAGTTGTAGAACCGATTCAGTTCACTGGGAGAAACAAGTTCGGTCGCCTAACCGGAATATCGGTGTAACACCCTAAAAATCGGGGATCGTGTATAAACCCGACTCCCGAGTTCCAGACCATCACTTATGCAACAAATATGATTATGATTCAATGTTTTCTAAGTTAAAGCATTCACATGAGTAAAATTATACCAAAACTGTAATTCATACTCCAGATTTAGTGATAAAACGCAAGCGGAAGACTAAAGAGTATATATATCACTGTATGGAAAACAAAATAAATCTCAACTGTCTCCAAAGTATGAATACATCACTGAGTCTCATATACATGTAATAAACAGAAATCAAAATGTCTGAAGTCCAACTAGTATGTCCCGCCAATCCAGGCCACCTATGCAAAGCCGTCGTGAAATTGCATAATGAGAACTCGTCCTGGTCCTCATCATAATCCGGCTCCGCCTCCTGAATTTCTGCCTCACCTGCATCTAAGACAGGGTCTGGTGGGTATTGCAAACACCATCCTGTAACGTGGGAGTGAGTGATCAACTCAGTGGAATAATAGAGCAGAGATTAGCATGTTCTCAAATTAATCATGCGATAATAGTAAAGCAATTAATCAAACATTCATAGATACTGTTGTTAATGCAATATGACATGACATGATGGATGCCCTCACTGACATTCTTCCTCATACGGCACCATTTGCGTCCGCGGCATGCTTGCGTACCGCTCAGTGCTCCACATCTTCCAGGCATATGTAATGTGATGTGGATATGATTACCAAGTTGTTATTATTCCTTTTCATACGACACTATTGGGAATCTAAGGTACCTTCCTTATATCAATCCCAACACAGATCCTGTCTAGGTTCGTCACTCCTAGTAATTACATACGATGTTACATTTGTAGGTCACTGCAAGGGCTGTCAGGACTGTTGCTCGCACTCGTTGCACCGCTCCCCCATCACCTTATCAATACAGGCCTAATTATCCTTAAGACTGCATCAGGACTCGTCGCCCCCATGCGGTGTCAGGATAAACTCAAGGTCACTACAAAGGGGTCGTCACCAATCAGTGTAGGCCGACAGCAAGAATATAGTGTCCCATACCACCATAATCTGCTCAGAGTAGGGTGCTCACTGGTCACTACGGGGAGGTTTGTGGCCCCAGTGTAGGCCGACAACTCGGCCATGGTGTCCCATACCACCACGCCCAGCTCATGAGTCTTTATAGATCAAGGTACCATGGCTGACAGGGTTTTCAATGGTAAGTTCAGTACCCTAGGTTCAAGCAGTTATGATTCATACAGGGTGAACAATCAACGGCCAGTCGGGTTACTTGACGGGCTCGACTAGTACGAGAGCATCGCAAGTCGAATGACATGAAGTGCGTAAAACACTTCGTGTGGCCTAACCACTGCCGCTAACTCCAAACACAACTCGTGTTCATCGACGCGTCCTTCGTGGTAAATACAAGTAAACCACGAATTTACTCTGTTACCGACTGCTTGGACTAAGTATAGCCCCAAACATTTGTGAATCCACTTCAACAATCATACAAGAGTAATGGAAATGAAATACAACAATATAAGCATGTTGAAACATGTTATAACATACCACTTAAGCAATTCATCCAACATATACATTTCCTATACATAAAGAAATCAATACATCTAGCCAACATGATGGAGATCATTTACATCAGCATATTACTTGAGAATTCAATCTCAAAACTATTTCACAATACCATATACTCAATACATACTAATACAAATATTTATACAAACACTTAGTCTACACACTTAAGTCTACATAGTGTATGTTGACTCAAAGTGCGCATTTGGGCGAATCCTTCGCCAAACCAATTATGCATGCATTCCTAATATTCTAATGCGACAAATAGCCATGGCAACCATTTTAGCAAAATATGCATGTATACAGTATTTCCTACAAATGACTAAAATGCCCTAAATCTCATATTTTTCGTACATTTACGAAACAAAAAACAGACAGCATGTTGTACATGTCAAACGGAGTTGCCGTCGATAATCTACTATTAAACGACATTGAAAGCGTTGAAATTAGCCAATCAAAGTGTCTAAAATCTGCACCTTTTACCCTAGATGTGTGTCGTTTCAAACGGAGCGTATACGCTTCGTCTACGGCGAACCGGCAACCTAATACATAAGATGTATAAGCTACTTCACTATTGAAATTGACGGAACCTCAAATCAGCAAGTGGTTGGGGTTTTCCTTACCTAGGAATGCGGAAAAATTACCAACGAAGTGATTGGGATGCGTTGCTTAAGCACGTGCAACAGCTAGTGCAGGTGGCAGGAAGATCTCTCTCACACACTCTCTCAATCTCACACTTTTTCTCTCTCTCTAGCTAGGGTTTCTAGTAAATTTGGATTGGTGAGATAAGTGAGGGTTTAAATCCCTTCTATAGCCTAAAACCTTTCCAAATTAGGCTTGGAAACAATGTTTACTTGAGGTGTAACCAAATCAGGGCTGTTCTGGTACAAAAGAGTAGTTCGGGAGGTCCCTTGGCCGAACGCGATCGGACTTAAGCTCATGGTCACTGGATGTTGCTCACACCCAGTTTTCAGTCCGGTAGAGTTTGTAGATCGCACGTGACGGTCCAGTTTCAGTTCAGCGGTCATCGCACTTAGATCAGGTTTACAAGTCTCGTGATATGAAAGAGAATTTTTCCTGATTCGAGGGTGAAATTTGGCTGAATTCTGACAGTCAGAACGCTTAATAATAACGCGCCAAGTCATGTACCAGATTTGAATTTCAAATTTCCAAATCTAACCCATTTCTCACTCTCTTCACTCCAGGCTCAATGAAATAGCCTTTAAACGTCGGTTGGGCTTGATTTTCGAAATGATTGTCAAGTCTAGCTAAGCTGTCATAACGGTCTAAGATTATAGGTATCGGACTTTCGACGCGTAGTCTAGATCCAATACAAAGTTTCAAAGGGTTCCTGAGAACAAACCGGCTTAGAGTTTGATCCTAGGTTTTAGGGTATTATAGCGTCATGGATTTTACAAGTTTTAGGTCTTGTAGAACGTATTTAAAGTGATCAGGGACTATTTCACAGCTACTCTAGCGTTGTGCTAGCTAACTAATGCTTAGTTTCTAAAAGAATTAATCTTACGTGATTTCTGGTCGAGTTGGTACTCGAGTCTCAGTACGGATTTTTCCGAGGTGTTACAATCGGTGAAGAAGAACTCGGAGAGTGTCGTGAAACCATCATCGAAGTAATGCAATCAAATGACACCCTACTAAGGGACATTGTGTAAGACCCGTATCTTAGTCCGTACCATTCCGTAGACTTCCGCGGTCTTATCGGTCAAATTCCAACAACCTTCGACCCTTAACTGATATTTACGTGCGACTCTGATTCGAATGTTGTCAACCCGTATCGACTCAACCTAAGACCATTACCATAACGACCGCGCCATCGCTGAGGTTCCGATGCCACGACTTGCTCGCCGAGGGGATACCCTGGTCAAGAGATGTGGTCCAACGTTTGGTGAGAGAAAAATGCCGCGCGTTGTGAAACCCAAGAGAATCTCTATGATGTGTCACATCAATCCCATCAATCAATCAATCCATCAATCCATCAACATGTCAAGTACATGTCAAGTACACATCACCTTTCACCCATACCCAAGCAACCACAAAAGTCCAAAAGTTCTTCCATGCCTATACTTTTCTTACAAAAAATGCCTCAAAAGTCAAGAAATCCTTACACCAGCCATGCCTTTCTTACACAAAAGGCCACCAAAGTCAACAAAGGTGTCTTACACACCCATCACCACATCCATCCATCACTCACTCTCTCTCCCTTTACAACTCTTTCTCTCTTTCTCATTTTCAAATCTCCAAGGGAGAGAAATTCTATACATATGAGAGCTCTCCAAGCATTTCCAAGCTCCAAGTGTAGCCCACTTTCCTACCCCATCATCTCCCATCCTAGCCATCCATTCCTCATCTCATCCATTGAAGTTGAAGCTAAGGAGCTAAGGGACCCATAGGAGCAAGAAGATCGGATGGTGGGTGCTTAATAATATTAGTTTTTCATATTTTTGAGATGGGCCAAGTGAGCCAACCGATCAATGGTTTGAATCTCATTTGGGATCCTAAGTTGTGACCGATGGACCACTTTGATCATCATGATCATCCATGTTGGGGCCATTCTCCATGGACCCCATCATGATGTTTATTTCATTACATTTAAAGGTCATCTAGACCGTCCATATTGGTGGAGAAAGGATCTCCACCGTTGAATCTAATTTTTTTGTTAGTTCCATGTGTAGAAGGACCCATTTTATTGTATGATCTCTTATAAGGGAGGGCTCATAGTGGCGGAGTCCTCCATCACAAGCGTGTCCCACTTTCCATCTCTCTCTCCCTTCTTATTTCATTTTTATTTGTTTATTTTATTTATTTATTTTGACATTATATAGGCTTGTGTGGCCTATTTGTATGGACCCCACCATGAGGCTCATTTTCTATACAAATCATCAAGTGTGGCCCACTTTGTGTGTGATGGGGCCACACTATTCTCCATGAGGTGGCCCACCTAATCAGGGCCCACCACAATGTTTTTTTTTTAAAGGAGCAAACCGTCCAGCGTCTGGGATGCTGGACGTCCCTGTAAAAAGAAAAAAAAAGAAAAGAGAAGGAAGCTTTTGGGGTGGTCCTCTCATAGGCCCCACCTCAATGTATGGGTACAATCCAAGCCTTCCATCCTCTTACCGGCCTCATTTTAGCCGTTGAGTAGAAGAATGGGCCTGATCTGAGCATCTGGTGGGCCATAGCATAGGGAACTTTAGTGGTTACCCTTAAAAACATTTCCTGATGATTCTATGCACCCAAAAATCTTAAACTTCAGAATCATTTCATCTGTTTCAAGCCGTAAAATTCTATGGCCGGAGTGGATTCCTTGGTAGCGGGCCCCACATGTGATGTTTCTTATAAAAATGAAAATAGAGGAGAGAGAAAGGAGCTTGCTGCTTGTGTCAGAAAGGCAGCAGGCGCTGCCTGCAGTGCTGACACTGGGCTGGCAACCAACCACCCACGGCTGCTGCCGTGGGCCCCACCATGATGTTTGTTTTGAAATCCAAGCTGTTCATGAGGTGGGCCCCCTCCAAGTTTCAACCAATTCCAAAACTCAGGTGGTCCACACCATACGAAACAGTGGGATTGAACCTCCACCATTAAAATTCATTTTATGGGCCATAGAAGTTTTGGATCAAGATGAAATTTGTTATCCCCTTTCATCTAGGGCTGTGTGATCTTATCAATGGGTTGGATTTCAAAATAAACATTTCAGTGGGCCCCACATGGGACCCACAGTGATGTATGCATTTGTATCCACTGTCCGCCTGGACGGTGGTACCCTCCATGATGCATGTGTTTTGCATCCACCATCCAGTGGATGGTGGAGCCCGCTGGTGTGGGTACGTGTGCATGCATGTGGGCGTGTGTACATGTGCATGCGTGTGGGTGTGTGTGTACGTGTGCATGCATGTGGGCGTGTGTACGTGTGCATGCGTGTGGGTGTGTGTGTGTACGTATGGGGTTATGCGTGTGTGTATATATATATATATTATATTATATATATATATATGTATATATACATATATATTATTGTATATACTATGTACATATATATATTATATTATATTTTGTAAATGACCTGATGGTAGGCCTTGTGGGCCCCACCCTTGATGCAGGTGCTGCATCCAATCTGCCCATCCATTTTAACAGCTCATTTTGTGAAATGAGTTTAAGAATGGGCCAGATCCATAGTCCGTGTGGACCCTATCTTAGCATGTTATAAGGCCCATGGGATTGGACATTTGATGTATTCCAAGGCCTATGAGATTAGGTCTATTTGGAGCATTATAAGTCCCTTGGGATTGGACATTTGATATATTCTAAGGCCTATGGGTCGGTTTAGGCCCATTTGATTCATATAAGGCCTATGGATTTAGGCCCATTCGATATATAAGGCCTATGGATGTAAGCCTACTTGATAGATAAGGCCTATAGGATTGGGCCCATTTGATATGTATGAAACCCATGGGATTAGGCCCATTTAAGACACATAAGGCCCATGTGATTTGACCCATTATGATGTACTCTGAGGCTCATGGGTTATGACCCATTGCAATATACCTAAGGCCCATTGGTGTGGTCCATTTATGTGGCCCATTTGATGAATAAAAGGCCCATATGACATGACCCATTTGATGTATTTAAGGCCCAATGGGAAGTACCTAAGGTCCATTGCAATGTGTGACCCCAACACCAATTATGTAACGATGTTTTACGACAATCGTGCCTTGGGAGCAATGTTGGTTTGACGTCCATATTGCAAGTGTAATGTTGGTTGGATGTCCACATTACGACTCTCCCTAAGGCCCCTTTGATAGACATTACTTGTTAAGTATAGGCCGTCTAGGCCCATCTGCGTTGTAAGAATGGTTCATCACTTATTTACTTGTTTAGTATAGTTTCATGACTCATGATCATACGCATCATATGTATGCTTGATATGAGAATTGACTGATCATAGTATATGCCTTTGGGCAGGTTGTTTATGGGCTCTAGGTTAGGCGGTGTTGCCCTACATGAGCGCACGATATGCGCAGGATTTGTTGCATGACTGGATAGCATGATTCATGCATTTCGCATTTGTGTGACATGGTTATTGTACGCCCTAGCGACATCAGGGCCGTAGCCTCCACAGGCGTATCGTGGTTGGTAGGTTTAGATACCAGAAATCTTGTTCTACATGGGGTGCTATAGATATCCCTGGGTGAAAGTCCCTAAACCTTTATGGTACTAAGAGGTTGCTCCAACGTCTAGACCGAGTGGGTAGATGAGCGTCAAGTGCCGATTACCAGATGGTTGCGCTCTCCACTGTGTCGTGGTCGGTTGGAAGGGGGTGCGACCTTACCCGCCTGAGTGTAGGGGGCAATGCTAGGCTGAGTTGAGCCCGATATTGGCAGACAGATAGTGAAGTCTTCCACTTACCTTATTGCGCTCAATGTGGCGGCGATCTGGTTTAGAGTGTACTAGACCCCGGTGATATCCTAGAGTTGAGCTATATTGACATGTGGGCTTAGATGAGGATTGTATGCTTGACTTGCATCTTGCATCGCATAGCCTTGGTATGGCTCACGGTATTATGGATCCATATGTATATTCCGCATTACTCTGATATTGCATGATCATACTACTACCTTGCGCACACACTTTCACTACCCTCTAAGCTTTCTATAAGCTTATGCACAACCGTTACGTGCAGGTGACATTGGGGCGCAGCAGCGCTGAGGCAGGAGCGCTTTGCAAATCATTTTAGAGTTTTTATTCTTCATCATTGTATTTTCCTTTATGCTCATTGTACTTATAAAGTTTTTTTTCATAGTGGAAATGTAATGGAGTTCTTGGTTGTTGTTTGTGGGTTATGCCTTTGGTTATGCTTATTACGAATCAAACTGATGTTGAAAATCCTCCTCGTAGCATCCAAGGATTGGAACCTGGCGAATGGGAGCTGGGAGCTGAGAATGGGGTTCTAAGGAGGTTGTCGGCGCCGGATTCGGCGACCAGGAATTTTGTGAGCCCGGTTTCTGAGTTTGGGGCTTGACACATTGTTCCTTATCGACTGGTTTTGTGCTGCACCATCGAAGAAATTTCATGATCAACACACTAAGAAATGGGCAGTACTAAACCGATTTCATGGTAAGAATAAGAAGGCTCTATGATAGCCTAAAAGAGATGGATGATGGATGTCTTGTAAATTTGGCCAATATGGAGGGCTTGGCCAAAAAAGACAACATCGAGCTTAAAGAGGCTCCTGATAAGATGGAAGATTCTCGGCCCCATGTTCAAGATTTGTTGGTCGAAGTCAATATAGGAAGAAAGAAGGACCCAAAGCTTACATTCATTAGTGACTTGTTGAAGCCTCATGAGAAGGAACAATTGATGAGTCTACTCAATGAATTTGCTAATTATTTTGCATGGAATTATCACTATATGCCGGTGCTTGATTAGGGTTTAGTCAAATACAAGTTGCCAATAAAAGAAGGATATCGTCCGCACAAGCAACCAAGGCATATGACAGCTGAAGTAACCCATAAGATTAACAAGGAAATTGAATGATTTTTGAAAGTTGGTTGTATTCGGCCTATCAAATATGTTGAATGGATGTCAAATGTTGTTCTAGTTATAAAAAAGAATGGTAAGTTGAGAATTCGTATTAATTTCAAAATTTTAAATTTAGCCGCACTGAAGGATGAATACCCCATGTCGGTGGATGATCAACTGATCAATCGTGTTGTTGGGCATGGAATTGTTTCTTTTATGGATGAATATTTCGGATATAATTAGATTTACATTGCAACGAATGACGTGCCAAAGGAAACATTTAGATGTCCTGGTCCATTAGGTACCTACTACTGCTGGGTGGTAATGCCTTTTGGACTTAAAAATGCAGGAGCTACATATCAAAGGGTAATGAATGACATCTTCCATGATATGATCGGTCGATTCATGGAAGTCTATGTAGATGACATAGTCGTCAAATTGGCCAATATAAAAAATCATGTGGCCTAGCTATGTAAATCATTCGAGCAGATGAGGCTCTATAAATTGAAAATGAACTGCCTGAAATTTACTGTTCGGGTCTTGGACAACAATTTTCTGGGATTTCAAGTGCATCAAAGAGGGATTGAGGTCGATCAAAATAAGGCCTGAGTGATTATTAATGCTTGTCCATCGAGAAATAAATCAAAGCTGCAAAAGTTCTTAGGGTAAGTCAATTTTATACAAAGATTTATATCTAATTGCATAGGAAAGACTAACATTTTCTCTCCACTTATAAAGGTGAAGTAGGGGTCTGAGTTTGTTTTGGAGGTAGAATACCAGTTGGCCTTTGATAGATTCAAGAAGTATATGATGAGGCCACCAGTTCTAATACCGCTGATCGAAGGTTGACCGCTCAAGCTTTATATGGTGGCCTCTTCAGAGTTGGTGGGATCTCTCCTAACCCAGGATGATGTTATATGAAAGGAACACGTGGTCTACTATTTAATCCGGACACTACTTGACACTAATAGAGGATACTCTACTATTGAGAAGTTGTGCTTATCATTGTATTTTGCGGCCGCTAAATTAAGACATTATTTGTTGGTCGAGAGACTAAATGTAATAAAAGTGACCAATTAGGTGAAATACATGTTGAATTGGACAATTCTAAATGGCCGATTTGGAAAATGGGTACTAGCTTTGTCTGAATTTAACGTTTGTTACATTCCACATATGGCAGTGAAAGGTCGAGCCATAGCTGATTTGGCCGATCACCGCTCTGATTTGGGAGAACAAATTCCTCCAGAGATCTTGGATCTTTATTGGGTGCAATTAACACCATGGAAATTGATCTTCGATAGGTCGAAAACACATACTGCATTAGGGGTTGGTATAATCTTGATCACTCCGAATGGAAATAGGCAGGAATTTGCATTCCAATTGGACTTTAACTACACCAATAACTAGGCCGAGTATGAGGCCATGATAATCAGCCTAAAATTATTGGTGGAATTAGGTGCAAGGACTGTGATGGTTATAAGTGATTCACAGTTAGTGATCACTCAAATGGTAGAATTGTTCAAGTGTAGTAGTACAACTTTGTTGCCATATTATGCCTTAGTGACCCAAATATTGGATCAATTTGAAGAAGTGGAGTTGGTACATGTGACTAGGGAGCATAACATGGATGCTAATGAAATTACACAACTCTCTGGGGGGCTCGATGCCCAGAGAGGGCTAGCTAATCAGACGAGTACCTTCCAAAGAAAGTCCTTACCATTTGTATTTGAAAGAGTATATATTATGGAAATATGACAGATATAATTAGAAGAAGAAGATTAGAGGGCCCCTTTCATGGGTTATCTACAGAGCCTGCATACTAAGACTAATACGAATGTATGGAGATCGGTTGCTAATTATGTCATGATCGACAATGAATTATATCGCAAAGGGGATAATGGAGTTTTGCTCCAATGACTGTCAAATAAAGAAGCCATGCTGGCAATGGGAGAAGTCCACGAAGGAATATGTGGGGCCCACCAAGCTGAAAGGAAAATGAAGCTCAAGTTCAGATGTTAAGGATACTTTTGGCTGACAATGATAGCCTATTGTATTCAGTATGCCAAGGGCTATGAGGCTTTCCAGAGAAATGGGTCAATCTAGTTGTACCCACCACAGAGATACATTCTATTATAAAGCCTTGTCCATTTCAAGGTTGGGTGATCGACTAGATAGGATAAATCCACCCACCTTCATCAAGGATGGATTCATCTATAATTGTTGTGACCGATTACTTTGCTAAATGGGTGAAAGCAAAGCCTATAAAAGGATTCGGTCACTAAGAAATTGTTAAATTTGTTGAGAATAATATTATCCATTGATTTGGAATCCTAGAATCCATTACGATGGATTGAGGTGCAACATTCTCGGCTAAGGAAGTGCAAGAAAAGGCCGACAAGTATGGATTAAAGATTTTGCATTCAACGCCATATTATGCACAAGCTAATGGTCAGGCCGAGATTAGTAACAAGGTAATAAAAATATTCTAAGAAAAATGATAGAAGAAATTCTTATGAATTACACACGAAGTTATCAGAAGCACTTTGGGCCTATCGAAATTCACCACGTACAGGTACTGACATGAGTCCATTTGCACTGACATATGGGCACGATACAAAAATACCCTTAATGTCACACCCCAAACCTAGAGATCGAACTCATAGGAATCTCAATCACTGAATCCGGTGCCGACAGCCTTCGTAGTACCCCATTCTCGGCTCCCAGCACTCATACGCCAGATTCTGATCCTGGGGTCATATAAGGAGAATTTTCCAACGTACATTTATCTCGTAAGAAGCATAACTAAGTTTACCCAAATCACAAAGGCAACATCATCATCACATATCCACTAATATAAACATTTGAATACAATGCTGAAAGGAAAATACGTATGTCAAAATCAAAGCTCCGGAAGACTGCTGCATGCTCCATGCTCAACGCTGCTGCAACCTAATGCCATCTGCACGCATCTATTGTGAATAAACTTATAGAAAGCTTAGTGGGTGGTGAAAGTGTGTGCACAAGGTAAGTGCCAAGTAAGAAATATCAGAGTAATCAGAGCAAGCGAAAATACTAACAAGCCTATAGATCATACAATATCAAAAACACTGGTAAGTTCATAAATCATACGATATCAGAGTAATGCAAAAACATACTAATAGGCTCATAAATACCATCAACCTTATCCAGGCTATTCGATGTAGAAATATAATAAAAATAATATCATATACTGATGAAGTGATGTGGATCAACTATGCAATGCGGAGACAGCAAGGCCAAATATCATATGCCGATGATGCAATGTAATATGTAAATCCTGATGAGTCCATGAATACCATCAGTCGTATCTAGGCTCTCTAAATGCATAAACATAGTAACTCAAAATACCACATGTTGCGGATGTAATGCAATATACGGTGCAAATGGAATGACCATGTTAGAGTGTGAAGTCGGGATGATAGTCCGTAATATCACAGATTATGGGGCCTATCATAAAGGACTTCTATCCAAACCAGCCTCATACCTAAATTTGGATAAATAGACTTAATGTGGTAAGCTCCTTATCTCAGGTTAGTCATGTGGCCCAACCGAAATCCTGACCATTGCGACAGTACACATAACAAATAGTTGCACACCGCCAGCCCAAGTAGATAGTGAATGAATGAATGAGTATGCAACTCCTGCTCAATAAGTCCACATATCAATACCGTTCATCTCTGGGATCATCACCGGGGTTTAGTACACTCTACACCAGCTTGTCACCCCATCAAGAGTACAACTGGGTACGAGTAAGAGACCTCACTATCCACCTGGCCAGTAGTCGGCCAATATCTACCCGGCACATCGATAGCGGACCCATTCATGAACTGGTCAAACTCAACCAAGCTATGCCTACTCTCTTAGGCGGGTAAGGCCATACCCCCTCCCAATCGACCACTACACATGGGAGATGCGGCCTACTGGAATACGACCCTCATGCGCTCATATATATCCACTCGGTCTCGACATTAGGGCGTCCTCTGATACCAAGAGGGTTTAGAGATTTTCACCGAGGGCCATCTATGGCAGCCCGATGCTAGTAACAGATTTTTGGTGTCCCATTTGCCTATTCACGATATGCCTATGGAGGCTACAGCCCTGATGTCGCAAGGGTGTACAGTAATCACAATACAAGATGCATGAGTCATATAATCTAGTCATGTATCAATTTTACGCATACCATGCACTCATGTGAGATTACTTTTGCCTATCAGGGAGTCTCATAACAACCTACATAGTGACATATGCAATGGTCAACCACATCTCATAAAAAACATGTAGATGATGCATATGTGCATGTATCATGATGCTATGTTGTCACATACTTATAATCGGTACTAATAACTGGCCTCGATAATCAGCATCGATAGTTAGCATTGATAATGTGGACATTTAACCAACATTGCTCTCTCCCATGGGCCTAATATACATTATAATGGACTCCATCACCTAGCCCTCAAATGCATCGCAATGGGCCTCGTCATATAGGCATAATATACATTACAATGGGCTTTTAACATGGGCTAAATATACATCACAAATGGGCCTCAAATACGGCTGCATATACATCACAATGGGTCTTGGAAATCGACCTCAGAATCGGCCTCGACAATCGAAATCGGCCTCGTACTCGTAATCGACAATCGAAATCGGCCTCGACAATCGGCCTCAACATAAGGAATCGTCCTCGTCAATCGGACTCGGCCTCGACAATTGAAATCGATAATCTGGGTCAACAATCAAAATTGGCCTCGACAATCGGCCTCAACTAATAGAACCAGCCTCATCAATCGAACTCGGCCTCGACAATCGGAATCAGCCTCAATAATCGGCCTCAACTAACGAAATTAACCTCGACAATTGGAATCGACGATTGGAATCGGCCTCGTCAATCAGACTCGACCTCAATAATGGAATCAACAATCAACCTCGACAATTAAAATTCGCTTCGACAAATCAAAATCGGCCTCGGTAATTGGAATCGGCCTTGACAAATCGAAATCAGCCTCAACAATTGGAATAGGCCTCGACAAATCAGAATCGGCCTCGATAAATCATAATCGACCTCGTTAATCGAAAACGGCCTTGAAAAATTAAAATCGGCCTCGACAATCGGAATCGATAATCGGTGAGAATGGGCCTAACAAGGCCTAAGGGAAGGTCACAATGAGGACATTTAACCATCATTGCCCATCAATGTAGACATTTAACCAACGATGGTCCCAAGGAATGGCCTATATAGAGCCAAACATATAGTCCACCCATGGCCTCACCCAAGGGCTTAATATACATCACCATGGGCCTCACTCATGTGTTTCATATACACACGTCAGGCCTCACTCAAGGGTCACATATACATCATAATGGACCGAATCACATAAGCTACATATACATCATATCGAGCCTCATCACATCACAATGAGCCTAATCGTATGGGTCGAAAATATATCACAATGGGCCATGACATATGGGCCTCAAATACAACAAGTGGGCCGCATCAATGGGCCGCACTAATGGGCCTCATACACATAAGTCGGGCCTCATACACATAAGTCAGACCTCATCAAATGGGCTTCAAATACAAAATAGGTGGGACCCATCACATGGGCCAAAAATATAAATAGGTGGGCCCCACACATGGGCCAAAAATACATCATGATGGGCCTTGCCCATAGGCCTTGAATACATCACAATAGGCTGTAACAAAGGGCTAATACACATCAAGTCGGCAGCATCAATGGGCCGCACTAACGGGCCTTATACACATCAAGTGGACCGCGTCCACGGGTCGCACCAATGGACTTCATATACATTGTCCAGATGGACGGTGTGTAGTTAAAATACAAACATCTAAAGTGGGTCCCACCTGAAATTTAGATCTATCTCATTCTCAATGTAATGCCATAAAATAATCTTTACCAATGATTTGGCGGTATGGATGTAACACATACATCAGGATGGGGCCATGTCCAGAGATTGATAGCGAGGATAAAACCCCATGCATCATGTGGGCCCCTAGACGGTAGGGATGAGACAGATACATCATGTGGGCTCCATGCTTGTACGATGTGGATTAAACCTGTACATCATGGATGGCCCCACCGCACTTACTGTCCTCATTACAGATGGACGGTTTAGAATAAAACACATATATCATGTGGTCCCACGCCCATCAGTTGGATGGACGACATGGGTATAAAACATATACATAATGGTGTGGCCCACTGTTCCAGGACACTTGGACGGCAGGGATAAAACACATATCTAAGGTGGGTCCACACGTGTGGGACCCACCAGTTATATATATATATATATATATATATATATATATATATATATATATATATATATATATATATATATATAATTTAATCATATATCTTCTTCTCCTTTTTTTTATTATACATATGCTTGGTCGTCCAGCATCCCATATATTATTTTACTATACATATACCTAGCTACATGGATGTCCAGCGTCCAATGTCCAAGAAAACTGGACGGACGGCCTAGATGACATCACAAGGTGGGTCCCACATGAGTGGCCCACCATAGTTTTAGGATTAAATTGATATTTGTGTTTTCTTTCCATCCAGGCCTGTCCAAACGGACAAGAAGGTGGACTTGCATGATGGACAGACAGCGTGGATGAAACAATCACATCATGTGGGGCCCATGTTCTGGACAATGTGGATATACAACAGATTCGTCCAGGTGGGTCCCACATTCATGTGGCTAGACGACATTGATATGTGGCACATACGTTAGGTGGGTCACACACTCCAAATAGCTGGACGGTGTGGACAATACATATCATCATGGTGGGCCATCAAAAGAAGGTGAGAGAGAGAGAGAGAGACAAATTGGATGGTGATGGAGGGACCCCACCACTATGGGCCCTCTTTGATACAATGCATACATTAAGATGGGTCCCACCACAATTGGGCCCTCAAATCATTAAATCAATTAATAAAATCACTCACATTTGATCTTCTAAGACTCCTCCTTCCACCGATGTGATCTAGAGCTCCAAGGGGTGGATTTTAAAGGTTAAGATCGACTTTGAAGGGTTAGATTAAGTGATAGGGAGTGGGCCACACAAAGCTCTCTTATGGAGCTTGCTTGGACATGGGTTGCTCTCATGGAGCTTGGGAGAAAATAAGAGAGAGAGAGATGAGAGAGAGAGGTGCTGTGAGTGATGGAGTGATAGGGAGAGGGATGGGTGAAGTGATGAAAAGTTGACTTTTGGGGATGGGTATGAGTGATGGGAGTGATGTGATGTGTACTTAACATTTGACGTGATGGATTCTCTCGAAGTTACAACACTCAGTGTTTTTCTCGAACTGAACACGGGCCCACATCTCCTGGCCTGGGTGTCGCCTCGGGGCACGAGATGCGGCATTGGAACCGCAGTGATAGTGTGGTCGCTATAGTACAAGTTATGAGTTGAACCGACTCAGATATAAAGGATATGACTCATGGTATGGGTAAATGCCGATTATAGGTCGCGGGTTGTCGAAATTTGAAAGGGAGGATCGTGGGAGTGTCCGAAATGGTACAGACTAGGATACAAGCCTTACAGCTCTCCCCTCCTAATAAAAATTTCATTCTCAAAATTTACACAATCATCACAATTAGACTTAACTCATAAGGAAGAGGAAACATAACATCATTATATAAAATCAAAAATAATATACAAGATACAATATATAATCAATCATAAAAAGATGGAGATAGCACTCTCGAATCTCATCCTCACGCTCCTAAGATGTCTCATCAGCACTATGGTGACCCCTCCTGAACTTCAGATCCTGGATCAAAAACAATTGAAACTATGATACCTTGCAGCCTTAGAATTTTATCAACGATTAGTTTAACAAGACGGTCCTAAGTACTGGTCGTACGAATCATCGACAACTCCTTTTGACGACTAAGGGTCCTACTGGGCTGCATAAAGTCTGCCCTGTTTTTGTTGGGGAGGTGTGTGTCTTCCCTATGGTTGTCGCTGTCGTGGCTGCTGCCGAGGTCCCGATGGTAAGAGTTGTTGTCACTGCTACTGGTGCTGAAGGTGGGGACACTCCCGCCAACAGTGTCTCGTCTTGCCACACCCATGATAGACACCGATGAACTGCCTCAGAGGTGGTGCTAGGGGTGCTGCCGATGCTCGAATGGATGAGCGATTCCTGTGCCTCTGCGACTGTTGATGTTGCTGCTACTAGGAGTTACCTAAGGGGGTCTGCCTCTTCCGGTCTCTTCTTTGGTCACGATCCCTCTGCGAAATGACCCACTCGTCCTTATAAATCTGGGCCCTCCGTACTACTTCTCGAAAGTCAGGAGCTTATGCTCAGCAACATGGCCTCAGAGACCATAACGTAAGCTGTTCTAGAAATGGCGAGCCTTTCACTCCTCATCATCAACTAAATATGGCGTAAATTTAGACAGTGCTACAAAATGAACCACATACTACGCCACAAACATGTCTCCCTGCACCAAGGTCCCAAACTCTAATGCTCACTGCCGACGAGAGTAGTCGGGAAAATACTGCTGGTCAAATCAGTCTATGAAATCCTTCCATGTCCAGACAAAATCAGGCCCTGTAACACTGGTAATAAAGGTCCACTAGTGCTCAGCCTCACCCTGGAGAAAAAATACAGCTAACCGGACCCACTGCTGAGTCGTATATGTCATCTTATAAAAAATCTTCTCCACATCGGAGCATCATCTCTTGACTACTATCAGATCTACCTCGCCTTGAAAATGTGGGGGATCGAGCTATTGGAATTCTTAAAGAAGGGCGCTCATGTGCTCCTTCTTTACCTGTGCTGGTAAAACAATGGGGTGCCTGCCCTGCCCTTGAAGGGTGACCATCACAACTTACAACATCTACTATAATTGGGAGGCACTCACGGGTACAGTCAGATCCGCACCGGTCTCATATGGAGGAACGACATCCTCAGGCTGGGGAGTAGGGATCTCAGGTGGTGGAGTGGAAGTCATAGGTGGTAGAGAAGGTGCCTCAGGTGGTGGAGCGAGAGTCGCTCGCGTCGCTCTCCTAGGTGGCATATCCTATAGAAAGGAACGAAGGTGCCTAGTATCCTTTAACACTCGAATATAAATACGACAGTGAGTTCTATCAGAAAGTCTCTAAGTTATTCGAACTCGGGGACCTAATCATTCTAAGTTCTCAACAATCATAGAGTATAGGGTAACTATCAGTAGATATGTGATGCTATCTTCAGGTATTCCCAAGTTATACTCTGATACCAACTTCTATCACATCTAAATCCAGAGATTAGACTCACAGGAATTTTGATCACCGAATCTGGTGCCGATAGCCTCCGTAGTACCCCATCTCGACTCCCAGCATTCATACGTCAGATTCCGATCCTGGGATCCTACAAGGAGGATTTTTCAATGTACATTTATCTTGTAAGAAGTATAACCAAGTTTACCCAAACTACAAAGGCAACATCATCATCACATATCTACTAATATAAACATTTGAATACAATGCTGAAAGGGAAATACATATGTCAAAATCAAAGCTCCAGAAGACCGTTGCATGCTCCATGCTCAACACTACTACAACCTAACGCTATCTACACGTATCTATCATGCATAAGCTTATAAAAAGCTTAGTGGGTGGTGAAAGTGTGTGCACAAGGTAAGTGCCAAGTAAGTAATATCAGTGTAATTAGAGTAAGTAGAAATACTAACAAGCCCATAGATCGTACAATATCAAAATACTGGCAAGTTCATAAAACATACGATATCAAAGTAATGCAAAAACATATTAATAGGCCTATAAATACCATGAACCTTATCCAGGCTATGCGATGCAAAAATATGATAAAATAATATCATATACTAATGAAACAATGTGGATCAGCTATGCAATGCAGAGACAGCAAGCCGAATATCAAAGGCTGACGATGCAATGCAATATGCAAATCTTAATGAGTCCACGAATATCGTCAGTCATATCTAAGCCATATAAATGCATAAACATAATAACCCAAAATATCATATGCTGCAAATGTAGTGCAATATGTTGTGCGAATGGAATGACCATGCTGGAGTGTGAAGTCGGGATAATAGTACATAGTATCGCAGACTATGGGGTCTATCACAAAGGACTTCTATCCAAACTAGTCCCATACCTAAATTTGGATGGATAGATTCAATGTGGTAAGTTCCTGATCTTAGGTTCGTCGCTCGCCCCAACCGAAATCCTACCCATTGTGAAAGTACACATAACAAATAGTTGCATATCACCAGCCTAAGTGGATAGTGAATGAATGAATGAATAAATATGAAACTCCTACTCAATAAGTCCATATATCAATATTGTTCATCTCTAGGATCATCACTGGGGTTTAGTACACTTTACACCAGCTTGTCACCCCATCAAGTACACAACTGGGTAAGTGAAAGAGACCTCACTATATGCTTGGCTAGTAGTCAGCCAATATCTAACTAGCATGTCGATAACGAACCCATTCACGAGCTGGTCAAACTCAGCCTAGCTATGCCTACTCCCTCAAGTGGGTAAGGTCACAACCCCTCCCAACTAACCATGACACAATGGGAGATGCGACCTAATGGAATACGGCCCTCATGCGCTGATATATATTCACTCGGTCTTGACGTTGGGGTGTCCTTTGGTGCCAAGAAGGTTTAGAAATTTTCACTCAGGGCCATCTATGGCAGCCTGATGCTAGTAACAGATTTTTGGTGTCCCATCTGTCCATCCACAATATACCTGTGGAGGCTACAGCCATGATGTTGCTAGGGCATACAGTAATCACAATGCAAGATGGATAAGTTATACAATCAAGTCATTCATCAATCCTACGCATACAATACGCTCATGTGAGATAACCTCTACCTATCAGGGAGTCTCATAACAACCTTCCTAGTGACATATGCAATGGTCAACCACATCTCATAACAAACATGCAGATGATGTGTATGTGCATGTATCATGATGCTATGCTGTCACATACTCATAATCGGTACCAATAATCGGCCTTGATAATTGGCATTGACAGTCAGCATCGATAATGTGAAAATTTAACCAACATTACCCTCTCACATGGGCCTAATATACATTATAATGGACTCCATCACCTAACTCTTAAATGCATCGCATTTGGCCTCGTCATATAGTCCTAATATACATTACAATGGGCCTTTAACATGGGTTGAATACACATTACAAATAGGCCTCAAATACGGCTGCATATACATCACAATGGGTCTTGCCAATCGACCTCGGTGGTTGGCCTTGATAGTTAGAATCGGCCTCGACAATCAAAATCGGCCTCGATGATCGGCCTCAACATTCAGAATCAGTCTCGATACTCAAAATCAAGAATTGGAATCGGCCTCGACATATAGAATCAGCCTCATCAATAGGGCTTGGCCTCGACAATCGAAATCGACCTCAACCATCAGCCTCGACTAACGAAATCGGCCTCGTCAGTCAGACTCGGCCTCGAAAATCAGAATCGACAATCGAAATTGGCCTTGACAATCTGAATCACCCTCGACTATCGGCCTCAACTAACAAAATCGGCCTCATCAATCGGACTCAACCTCGACAGTCAGAATCGACAATCAGAATCAGCCTTGACTAATGGAATCGGCCTTGTCAATCGGACTCAGCCTCGACAATCAGAATCGACAATCGGCCTCGACAATCGAAATCAACCTCGATAAATCAGAATCGGCCTTGGTAATCAGAATCGGCCTTAACAAATCAGAATCGACCTCGACAATTGAAATTAATAATCTATAAGAATGGGCCTAATATGGCCTAAGGGAAGGTCACAATAAGGACATTTAACCATCATTGCCCATCAATGTGGACATTTAACCAACATTGCTCCCAAGGAATGGCCTATATAGAGCCAAACATATATTAGGCCTATGGCCTCACCCAAGGGCCTAATATACATCACCATGTGCCTCACTCATGGGTTTCATATACACACGTCGGGCCTCACTCATGGGCCACATATATATCATAATGGGTCGAATCACATGGGCTACATATACATCGTATCGGGCCTGATCACATCACAATGGGCCTAATCACATGGGTTGAAATATTTCACAATGGGCCACAACATATGGGCCTCAAATACAACAAGTGGGCTGTATCAATGGGCTGCACTAATGGGCCTCATACACATAAGTCAGACCTCATCATATGGGCTTCAAATACAAAATAGGTGGGCCCCATCGCATGGGTCAAAAATACAAATAGGTGGGCCCCGCACATGGGCCAAAAATACATCATGATGGCCTTGCCCATATGCCGCAACAATGGGCCAATACACATCAAGTTGGCTGCATCAATGGGCTACACTAACGGGCCTTATACACATCAAGTAGACCGCATCCACGGGCCACACCAATGGATTTCATATACATTGTCCAAATGAACGATGTGTAGTTAAAAGACAAACATCTAAAGTGGGTCCCACCTGAAATTTAGATCTATCTCATTCTCAATGTAATGCCATAAAATAATCTCTACCAATGATTTGGTGGTATGAATGTAGCACATACATCATGATGGGGCCAAGTCCAGAGCTTGACAGCGAGGATAAAACCCCATACATCATGTGGGCCCCTGGACAGCAGGGATGAGACAGATACATCATGTGGGCTCCATGGTTGCATGGTGTGGATTAAACCTGTACATCATAGATGGCCCCACCGCACTTACTGCCCTCATTACAGATAGACGGCTTAGATTAAAACACATATCTAATGTGGGTCCACATGTGTGGGACCCACCAGTTATATATATATATATATATATATATATATATATATATATATATATATATATATATTATTTTATGATTTTATTATATATATCTTCTTCTCCTTTTTTTTATTATACATATGCATGGACATCCAGTGTCCAACGTCTAAGAATACTGGATGGATAGCCTGGATGACACATCACAAGGTGGGTCCCACATGAGTGGCCTACCATAGTTTTAGGATGAAACTGATATTTATGTTTTCTTTCCATCTAGGCCTGTCCAAACGAACAGGCAGGTGGATGCTGCCCACTGGACAGACAACGTGGATGAAACAATCACATCATGTGAGGCCCACATTCTGAACTACATAGATATACAACAGATACGTCCAAGTGGATCCCATGTTCATGTGGCTGGACGACATGGGTATGTGGCACATGCGTTAGGTGGGTCACACTCTCCAAATAGATGGATGGTGTGGACAATACATATCATCAAGGTGGGCCATTAAAAGAAGGGGAGAGAGAGAGAGAGAGAAATCGGATGGTGATGGAGGGACCCTGCCACTATGGGCCCCTCTTTGATACAATGCATACATCAAGATGGGTCCCACCACAAGTGGGCCCTCAAATCATTAAATCAATTAATAAAATCACCCACCTTTGATCTTCTCGGACTCCTCCTTCCACCGATGTGATCTAGAGCTCCAAGGGGTGTATTTTAACTGTTGAGATCGGCTTTAAAGGGTTGGATTGAGTGGGCCACACAAAGCTCTCTCATGGAGCTTGTTTAGACGTGGGTTGCTCTCATGGAGCTTGGGAGAAAATGAGAGAGAGTGATGAGAGAGAGAGAGGTGATGTGAGTGATGGAATGATGGGAGAGGGATGGGTGAAGTGATGAAAAGTTGACTTTTAGGGTGGATAGTTGTACTTGGGGATGGGTGTGAGTGATGGGAGTGATGTGATGTGTACTTGACATTTGATGTGATGGATTCTCTCCATATTGTCATGCATAGTATTTTTCTCAAACTGAACGCGGGCCCACATCTCCTGGCCTGGGTATACCCTCGGCATACAAGACACGACATCGAAACCGCGACGAAGTTGTGGTCATTAGGGTACAAGCTTTGAGTCGAGCCAACTCAGATCTACTGGATGCAACTTAAGGTGGTGCGCAAATGCCAATTACAAGTTATGGGTTGCCAAAATTCAATAGGGAGGATTGCGAGAGTGTACGGAACGGTACGGACTAGGATACGGGCCTTACACTTAGAGTGCATTGTCCCATCTTTACAGACCACTTATTAAGCTAGATTAACCCCTCTCAAATTTATAGAAGCAATGCTGGTCGAGTTAAAAGGGCTAGATGAAGTTTGAATGAATTCCCTTGACTCAATCATTTTCCACAAAGCAATCGTTACTCGTGCTTATAACAAGAGGGTGAAAGGGAAATCCTTCGAGGTAGGAGATGTGGTATGGAAGGTGGTACTACCTATAGGTCACAAAGACCGTGCTCTCGGTAAGAAATTGTCTCCCATGTGGGATACATATGTTATCATCCAACTTCTCAAAGGACAAGCATATGTTTTAAGGGATATGAACGGAAAGGTCAGGAAGGCTCCAATAAACGGCCGATTTGTGAAGCCTCACTTTCCCTCACTATAGGAAGTCATTAGGGAATGGGCTGAGTGAACTTAAAAAAATAGAAGAATTAGCAAGTTTTTTTTAATAAAAACATCCTGAAATAAAGGCCATTTGATTACAAAAAAAAAAAACCATAAAAAATATAAACTGAGCCAATACACCGAGCTACAAGTGGGCTACCTGGAGTTCTTCAAATCCCTAGGCATCTAACTCGTTAGCCTTTAAGGCCATCACCCGTTTACTTTCTTCATGATGGCTGGTGGTCCATGGGCTTGCAGAGAAGGTTGTTGACTTCATCAATGTGGTGGTCGACGTTTACGTATTCCTGCTTGGCCTTGACATCTCGGGCTTGTTGGACTCCTCGTGAGCCTGATAGAGTTCTATTTGGGACTCGATAAAGTTTCTCAAGTCCTGATTGTATGACTAATCATGGTCTGGATAGAGTTGTTAGGCCTCGGAGAGGTCAGTGAAGAGGTTTCCAAGTACAACCTCTATGGATCACAACATCTATTTGTCGAAGTGATGTTGACAAATCCAATGCAAACAAATCTTCCAAGCTGCATCATAGCGAGTTGAAAGAGCCATGGACTCAACATGGAGGGCCGAGAGTTCCATTAATAGGGAAGTGCATCATTCAAGCTTAGAGTCAGCCCTAGAGTACACCTCTTCAAGTCGTTGGAGTTCTAAAATAATATTGAGGATTTCTTGAATAGGTCCATTACTTTTCAAGGAAGAGATATGGATCATGGAGGAGCGAGGAATGGGAAAAGGAGTCAATTCCTTCCTTGAAAATTTCCTCTAAAACTTGTAAGGATTGGGAGAAGAAGGAAGAAAAAGTAATGGTGTCTAGGTTTGTTGCAGAGGGTTCATGTCCATGGCATACTTCAAATTTGAAATGGGAGTGCTTTTTATAAACCTCAGGAGTACTAAATGTACACCTTTGATATGGTTCGATGGTTGGGATCTCGAAGTAGACGTTTGGGTTGACGATTCATTTATGAGAATATGAGGAATACAATAGAATAAATGAGACTCCTTGAGGAACGTTGCGCATATACTCCCATTAAGTCAGCATATGATAAAACATATGAAAGTAGAAAAATGGCTAATTATCGAACGATCGACTGATGATACAGAAATTTGATCGACTATGGGAACATTGTTTGATCTACCCTGAACATCTCTAACCATGACCGACGGTCGAAATTTTAATACTTGAAAGGAAAATTCCCATACCGTGCTAGAATATCAATTTTATTGATAAAAAGGGAGATTTATTTAATTACATTATATGTCATCAACTGCATTACATACACAGGAAAGAGAAATGGAAAAAGAAAACTTAAAGCGACCAAGTGACTCAAATTCCTCGAGGAGAGCTTGTATCTTTGTCTCATCCTTCTCTTACATCGGTACCCAATTTCCCCCCTCCTTGATGATAATCGATGGGAGGTGAAGCAGCTGGTCAACACGAATACTTCTTAAAGAAACCTTATTCTCAGTTGCTCCCTTCGCGCCAAGGCTTATTTTTTACCGCATCTGTTAGATGGTAATTTGTTCATCCAGAAATGAGATGTCTTCTTAGACGATCACGTCTTTCATAAAGAAGGATCACTCACATTCCTTGAGTTCTTCCATCAGCCTAGTGCGATAAGCTTACAAAGCATGGAGCTTGGTGCGATTGAATTGGTGTGTTTGAACCCAGTGCAATCGGTCATACCATGCCAATTCATGAGTCTTACTCTCATTTCTACAGTCTTCCTTGGTTGATGCTTGTTGACGAAGGTATCCAGAGACTACTTCAGTGTCGAAGATAAGCTCGAGATAATGACATCTCATAATATACAAACGCTTTAATTTTTGGAGGAGATCCCCGAGCACAGCCTTTGATTCGACCGCTGTCGAAGCCTCTTTGATGAATTAATTTTCATCAAAGAGTAATGAGGATTGACAGAACTCTGTTAAACCCCATTCAAAGATCTCCTTCAAATAACTTTCAACACCAATGATGAAACAAGAAGGGTTGGAAGCCATGTAAGCAAACAAAGGTGTGAAGATGAAGTTGGTGTGAATTTGAATGAGGTTTGGATCAGTTTAAATAGATGATTTTTTACACCCACGATTCGTAGCAGTTATAGTAAGAAGATATCCACATGTTCCCAGTAACCAGGAATGTGTAGTGGTTAAGCATTAGATTTGGAATAAGCCCAAAGTTAGCAGTTGGTTACAAACACACAAAAAAGAAGAAGCTAAGGCATAAGAAAATAAAAAAGGGCTCGATTGTCGATTACATTGATAAAATTCAATCATTACAACAATTTGGCTTTAATTTGAAAGAAGAAAAAACACTAGATCAATGCCCACGTCTTCTCTAATTGACTCCTCAATGCTTGTAAAACAAGTTCATGTTTGACAACCCGACAAAGCTGACGGATTGTTGCTGTCGGAGCCTTAGCGGCCACCTCTAAGTCCTTGACTAATTTCTTCTGATGGCCAAGCTCAGTATGTTTTTATGCATAGTTTTTCTTTAGATTTTGTAGTTTTGTCTCTAGAACTACTATTTTGGTCTCCATCTCATCCAGGTCGATCTTAGACGATTTTAATTTGGCAGCGCTAGTTGAGAGCTTGTTATGTTTTGAGATGACCGACGACAGTGCATATCTTATGTTTTTCTTTAACAAATCCCAAAAACTCATGAAGGGTTGGTAATTTAGATATGAGATTGGGATCGAGCAAGAGAAGGCATTATGTGACTTGACCAATTAGTCGAGTTTACTGACTATCTCTAATGTCAAGGTCCCCGATAGCACTGTTTTCAGGAGAACCTGGAATTCTTCTTGAAGGTTTTACAGACTAATTGAAAGAGAGGGAAGCAAGGATGTCATTAACCCGAATCTCATCTTCGTTAGGAGTGGCGAGAGTTAGAGCATCGCTCACCATTGATGGTATGGGAGCAGGTGACAGTTGCGAGTCGACCTCCGAGACATCGATCACCACAGTTTCCCTAGCCACTTCTTCATCTCCCTCATAAGTTGAAGTTTCTTCAACTATTGGAGGATTTTGTTCATCGAGTGAAGGAACTAATGGTTGTGAAGATGATTTCTCATCAGAATGGTGGAGAGGCACTTCTTCTTCTACTTCTTACTCTTCTTCTCCCTAATCAACTGCATAAGGAGGTGTCAGGGGTATGTCGATCATATATTCATACACTAAAGGAATGGTTGTAACTTCAAGAGAGTTACGAGATGGGATGGCTTCAGTGCTGACTGTGTTCTTTGAGTCCACAGTTTGGACATCAACAATCTTAGGGGCATTGGTTGTTGGTGAGCACTGTTATAATGGTTACGCCACAATGATCTGTTTGTCAGTGGCTCATAACTGCCAAGTAACTGCAAAGAAAAGACACAATTGGTCATCTTGAAAATTGAGAAAATATAATATAACTATATATATATAGATTTCCACTTATGTCAGAATGGACGATGTAAGTGATGGATAGTGTGTCCACGGCCCAAGGATTTTTTATAATAATTTCCAGTGCTCGCCTCGAAGTAGGGAATGGTGGCAGATTAGGATGATAAGGAGTAAGATATTTTTTTTATTGAAAGGAAGATTAGGGTTATTTACTCTCTCCCTATCCTGCCATCATTTGTTTCAGCATTTTCTATAATGAGCCACTTAGTGACGTTCCAAGCCTTTCTCGATTTCTTTTAATTAATCAATGATGGAGAGATCTGGTCAATACTTAGTTTTGTAGTATTTTTCAAAGGAAGATATGGCTTGGACTGAGGAACTACCTGGTGTCAATTGTGGTATTGATGGATCTAGCAAGATTGATCCATAATTATTATCTAAGGAGATAGATCGACATGCTGGGGAGCTAAGATTGGAGGCTTCAGAGGTGGACTGAGTGGAGCTCCCAAGTTAGAAATTATCTTTGGAGCTGGTAAAGATTTGCAGATCGGTGGAGATCCAAGAGGAGCAAGAATCTTCACCACAACTTTTTGATGCTTGGGAGGAGCAGCTACTGCTACAGTCGGCGGAGTTTGAGGGCGAGATTGAGTGGATGATCTTATCTTTGACTTATTGGTGTTTCAGTTTGGTGTACTGGCCGATGATGATGTTGCTCTCTTCTTTCCCTTCTTTCCTTTAAGCTCAAGTTTTGCAGAAAGTTAAGCAATAATCTTCTTTGAAGATTTATTTAGAAATTGTTGATAATGGTTTTCCCACCAGGTAGAACATATGTCCATTGCCAATGGTTGATTTGGATAGAAGGGAAGATCAAGAGCTGGATTTGCCTCTTGAAAGGGGGCTAGTTGCAGGTCTTTTGGGTGAATGGATAGGGGATACATTGAACTAAATCGAATTGTTGAGCAAGAAAATTCAGACAATACTTTTCAATCTCGCCCATGGCATTCTTGCGAAAGTTGATTGGACCTCTATATAAAAGGTCTTAGCCGATGAGGTAGCTTTCCTAAGCTAGATGCATCTAGGATGCCTCATGATCATTCTCCTACACATATCATCTTATCATGAAATGGAATGAATGACCAATTCTGTTTTCTTCTACCTAAGAGAAGGACAATGTCCATATACACAAAAAAAAAGATTTAACTTCTTGAGGAGAATTGATGACATGCTCGCCGAAGGAGGTATAAGTTTTTTTGGAATGGATGGAGTGATGTACAAGAGAAGGGTAGAAGTATTTATAAATCCACACCTAGAGAAGCCACAATGGTCCTCCTCCTAGATACAAACCCTTGGTGGTGACTTCATAGATTCCTCTATATAAGTGATCGAGTATATAAGGCGCTAAGGTAAGTTTGCAACCTTGGGCAAAGGCCTTGGCTAGAGAAATGTACTTGGTGGTTATCTGCAGGGAATTTATACAAAGCAGGTGGCAACATATCCAAAGCAACAAAAAAGCAGTGTGCTCTTTATAATCGATCGGTTCGCTGGTGTTACGATAGGCCTATATGAAATGAGAATAGGATTTGCTAGCCTTGTTTGAGAAGTTCTTGGTGTTTTTTTGTGCAAAACTATGATAAACAGATTCACCAAAGGGAAGAGGCTGGGTTAAAGCTGTAATATAAAAAATATTTAGACTCATGAGGTCGCAATTGAAGAAAAAAGTGTTAGTCGACGAGCTCTAAAAAGTTAAAGCTAAAAGGAGAAGAGCTGGATCTGACGGATAATAAAAAACAAAAAGCTTGATTCACTCATAGATGACCGATGCTCTCCATGTGCCTCATGTTGGGATAAGACACATGCAAACCAAGTATCCTACTCTGGGAGGAGTTTCGGCCATGATCGAGGATTCTTCAAGGCATTGGCATAATCGAGGATAAAATTAGATTGGATCGACAAGGTCTTGCCAGGGTAGATAGGAAATAGAGGATGCCTCGTGCTAACTTCTTCAACTTCTGTTGATGGAGTGAACGCCGGACATAAGTAATAATAATTGTCGATGGGTGATTGAAAGACTGTCTTGTCGATACACTTATGAGCAAGTGCATCCATCACTATAACCATGTCGTTTTGTGGAGACGATGGGGTGGAAGATGAAGAGGCAGCCATTGCTTAAAAGGAAGTTGGATTTTGGAGTTTCTTATAAGAGAATAAGGAATGAAAGCATGGAGTGAAATAAAATTTGAAATAATGCTTATATCGGCCAAGGAAGGAAAGAATTTATTAGGGCATCTTTGCAATTTTATTGGAAATGATATAAGTACACGTGTCAGCATGGGGTTCGACCCTTACTTCGATAAAGTGCAACCGTTACTGACGTGTTACACTGAATTGGCCGAAGACGATTATTGACTCGCTGCCACATGTAGGTAATAAAGGCCGCGTTAATGAGGGGTCACACATCGTTTTCACCTTTTTCCAAAGGTGAAGCGATGCGGTGGGTAATGTTCATCCCTATTATCATCATTCCTCTTAAGAGCTAATTAGAATAGATTATGTGTGATTTATACAAAATATACCTGGTGTATTTAGAGATTTGAAAAGATTTCTTAGCAAACAACAGCTTGAACGTATAAGGTAGTGCCATGTCAATGTCTAAGTGGCCAAGGAAGAAGCAATCATGAAGAAATAGATACAAGACAGATGGCAAAGGGAGAAACAGAGTAAGTTAAGTAATGGTGAGTAGTTATGGCAACCATTAGAATGTGAGAAGGATCCATATGATTGGATTAAAGCAATAAATACAAGAGGAATGCAACCAGGAAAATTTCGCTTCATACCAACCCAAACAAACTAAATCTATCTCTCAATTATCCTTTCAATTACCAATCAATTTACATTCCATAGTATAATCCTTTACTTTTCTTGCCAAGAAAATTACATTTCTTAGTGTAATATTTTACTTTTCAACATGTTGTTTAAATTTTTTAGTGTAATCCGCAGTGTTAACCAAGTAGTTGATAATCTTTAGCTGTAATTTGAGTCTACGCTCGTACGCTGGATTCAAATCTTCATTTGGAAAGGTGTTCCACAGATGTTCTTCGTGTTCGACTGTAAGAATCCCTTTCTCATTTCACTTTATATGTATTGAAAATACATTCTTATGGAAGGCAAAGGTGTAACTCATCATCAAAGGATAAACCTCACCATTTGAATATCATATGATCATGTTTACATTTTGAGCGAGTGGTTGAATAGGCGACCGATGTCATTAGATCTCGGTCACACATTACTTGTCTATGTATCTTGGCGCTTAGGGTCATAGTTGTTCAGTTTGAATTGAAGTTGCAATTTCAATTCTGGCACGCCCGCATACCTATAACTAGAAACTAAATCAGTAAGGTGCAAACAATTTTCTGGCATGGTCAGTGAGACTTTGTCTCTAACTTACCGGCGTAATACTGCTAATTATGAATAGAATAAGTGCTTGCATTATTGGGGTTAATGCATCTATGCCAACCACACCACCTTTAGTTAAGGACGCACCAGTTCCAGCAACCCTTTATTCACAACCCCAAGTGTAGGGTTGCGATGGAGTAATAACTCGTGAGAACGAGGTCGAATCCACAGAGACTAAACTTATACGTATTCGGAAAAGAACTAGAACTAGAACTAGAAGAAGATCTAAATCTGAATTCTGGAATAAAAGAGAGTAATTGTGAATAATGTTTAAATTATCAATTAAAGGTGCGAAATAGGGTGCCAATGGTCCACTTATAGCTATTAAGATGTTACCTTACTTGATTCAATAAACACAATTGGAATTGCAGTCATATCTTATCCAATTGGAAGATAAAGCAATTTAAATCAAATTTGAACTTTTCATTGACCTAATTCTCAATGGAGGAGAAATGTGAAGATTGGAAGGGATTTCATCACCCTACCATGCCCAGGAGACAGTGGTAAATAATGGAATTTACCAATCTCACTATCTCAAAATAGGAAAAGAAGATATCCAAAGCTATCACAGCATCTATTGTAATTTGAGTTGCAATAAATCATAAAAAATTAAAAATATTCCTTCAATATCAAACTAGAAATTAATGAAGTTCAATAAGAACAAGAATCAAAGAAAAATAAACATCTCAGCACACTACAAGCTTCACCTCTTAGCCCTAGCTAAGAGGTTTAGCCAACCATAAACATGATTGAAACCAAATCTCTTAAACAAACCATGAAAAATAAACTAAGGAAGAAGAAAAACTCTTTTGCAACTAGTCCAACCTTGCGCTATGCTCCTTGAGACCCTTCCAAAACCCTATAAGATGCTTTAGAGCATCTTAGAGAGTCCTATTTATAATTATGGAACTCCAAGTTTTACACCAAGTTAGAAAAATCTAAAAACCGCCTCAAATTTCACACTCTGTACAGTTTTTCATAATAGAAGCGGGGTTTAAATCACCTTAATTTTAGCACTGTATAGTTTTTCAAAATTACTCAGAGTTTAAGAATATGATTTTTAGGATAATTTTAGAAATATGTTTGTTTTCAAGATAATTTTAGGATTCCTTTTTATTCACTTCAAATCTTTGATTCTCTTCATTCCTCACTTGATTTTTTTGGATCTGTGGCATGTGAATTCTTAATCAATAACTTTCAAATCTCCAAATCTTCATTTAGTAATCTTTTGAGCATAAATCTTTCATTTGGTATCAATTTCACCTTAAGCTCTTGAAATCACCTTGCACATGAAAACGTGCATAATTAAATCGATTAAGCATCATTATGTTTATAAAACTAAGGTATAAATAGGGAGAAATATGTAATATTTCATACTGAACACACCCCCTAACCAACATTTTGTTAGTCCCAAACAAAACATGCGTGAAGTAATTCTCAATTCTCAATGTTCAAACCCTTTTTCAGAAATCAATCCTATGTGTAATCCAGTATGGATGAGTAGAATTAAGACGAGAAAGTGAGATTTTGAAAACCTAGAGCTAAATCATATAAGCAATCCATAAAATAGATTCTTTAATGATTAAGTCAGAGCATAAGTTCATATATCAAGTTTTTCTAACGTGCTTATTGAATTTCAGCTTACTATTGACAAAAATATACTATCATTACATAATATTAGTCATGATCATCACCTCAAGATTAATTGAATAATCAAGTACTGATTCCGAACTAATCCCCTTTTCCTTCTTTTTTCAATTTTTTATTTTATATCGATGGTCTCTTTCTATTTACTCATTCTTTTCATACTTTCCATTCTTTTTCATTTTTTTTACAGTCTTTTCATTCTTTTCCAGTCTTTTCATCATATATGACCTTTTTGTTGATCTTACTATTTTTTTTGAACTAGTTCTTTTCATCTTTTAAGGTGAATAAAATTCTCTGAACTTAATTTACAATCATCTATTAATGCTTCACATACTAACAATTAGAAATTCTAGAATAATATATAGAAAGTAACTTGAACGTGTCTTGTGACTTAGATTAACATGATATTCAAACTTCCTCTTAATCAATTGAGTGCAAGAACTGTAGGTGATAGACTACTTAGTTGATTAAACTCCAACAATTCAAAATTCAATCTCAATCATATCATCATACTCAAAACATTCTTTACATACACAATTTATCATTTTGCAAATAGATTTTAACTTGACACATCGAAAAAATTTTTTTTTAAAAAATTACTTAGAACTAAGAGAATACTAATTAGTTTACCTAATCCACACCCCCAACCTAAAATCTACATTGTCCTCAATTTTTTTTTTTAAAAATAAATAAATAATAAAAAAGAGCATGCAATGCACATGAGACAATGAAACGAAATGAAAAGGGATGGAAAGGTATTACCTAAAGAAAGGGAATTGAATCTTTTCCAAGGTTCTTAATGTGAAGATGGGTTAGCATAAATACTCAAATAAACTGAAAGCAAACTATTCTAATCATATTTCCTCCAAAAGCAATAAAAGCTAACTACACCTCCATCAAACTAGGAGATTAATCCTGGTACAAAGGATCAGTCAGAGGCATGGACATGTCCTCTGAGTCAAATTTCTCAACAAATGGCTTTAAACGATGTCCGTTCACTTTAAAAACATGGCCAGTTATTCAATTCTTTATCTCAACGGCCCCATGTGGATAGACATTAGTATCAGTGAAAGGGTTGGTCCATCAAGATCAAAGTTTACCTGAAAAAAGTGTAATAAAGAATTGTATATAAGGACTTTTTGACCGGTTATGAATGATTTCTAAATGATGTTCCTTTCATGGAACACCTTCATCCTATCCTTGTAAATTCTTGAGTTCTCGTATGCATCGTTTTAGATTTTCTCAAGTTCATTCAGCTGTAGTTTGCGTAGTGAACCAGTGTTGTTTAAATTAAAGTTTAGATTTTTGATAGCCAAGTAGGCTCTATGATTTAACTCTCCATGCAAGTGACAAGCTTTTCCATAGATGAGTCCAAAGGGAGACATTCCAATGGGGGTATTAAAAGCTGTACGGTATGCTCATAAAGCATCGGTAAAATAGATTGATCAATCCTTACAGTCAGGGTTAACCATTTTTTCTAGAATGTGTTTGATTTTCCTGTTGGAAATCTTGGCTTGCCACTTATTTGTGGGTGGTATGGGGTGCTCACCTTATAAGAAATATCACAGTTCTTCATTAAGTTTTAAATGACCTATTACAGAAGTGTGAACCTCTATCACTAATGATGGCCCAAAGCGTTCCAAATCGAGAAATGATATTTTCTTTTAAAAATCAAATGACCATACGATGGTCATTATTCCAGTACGAGATTGCTTTAATCCACTTAATGACATAATCTACTATTAGTAAAATATACAAATTCTCAAAGGATTGAGAGAATGGCCCCATGAAATCGATGCCCCAGCAATTAAATGCTTTAATCATAAGAATGAGGTTTAGAGGCATCATATTTTGATGGGTCAATGTACCCAATTTCTGACAATGCTCACAAGCTTTGTAAAACTCATGAGTATCCTTGAACATAGTGGGCCAGTAAAAGCCGCATTGTAGAATTTTGGCCATGGTCTTTTTAGTAGAAAAGTGACCACCACGGGCCTATAAACAATAAAAGGAGATAACACTTTAGTGTTCATTATCTGGCACACATCTCCGTAGAAATTGGTCTATAGAATATTTGAATAAATACGGGTCATCCTAAAAAAACTTATGAACCTCGGTGAAGAATTTTTCCTTATCTTGCGCATTCCACTGAGTCAGCGTGAAACTTGTGTTAATATAATTAGCAATGTCAGCAAACCAAGGTAATTGGGAGATTTTAAATAATTGTTCGTCAGAGAACATATCGTTTATAGGTGGTCTTTCAAGGGAATCGAGGAGATCAAGTCTCAAAAGATAGTCAGCCATTATGTTCTCTACTCCCTTATTTCCAAATCAAATTCCTATAGTAGGAGGATCCATATTATCAAGCAAGGCTTAGCATCATTCTTAGAGAGAATGTACTTCAACACTGCATGATAAATGTAAATAATGATCTTGGATCCGATCAAGTAGGACCTAAATTTATCCAACGTGAATACTACGACTAAAAGTTCCTTCTCCGTAGTAAAGTAGTTCACTTGGGCAGGATTTAGAGTTTTACTTGCATAGTGAATAACATAGGGCTTCTTTTTCTTTTCTTTGTCCTAACACCGTCTTAATAGCATAGTCAAACACATCACACATAATCTCAAAAGAAATGCTCCAATCGGGTGGCTGCATGATAGGTGCGGTAGTCAACATGCCCTTGAGCTTAGTGAAAGCTTCCTGGCATTGATCAGTCCACTCATATGATACATCCTTTTGAAGTAAATTGCATAAAGGACAAGAGAGGTGACTAAATTTCTTTATGAATCGTCTATAAAATTTGGCATATCCTAAGAAGGATCGTATATCTCGTATGCTCTTGGGTGGAGGTAGGTTAGAGATAAGTCAATTTTAGCTTTATTTGCCTCAATTCCCTTGGATAAGATGATATGTTTAAAAACAATTCCCTTACGAACCATGAAATGGCACTTCTCCCAATTTAGTACCAAATTATTTTCCTCACATCGCTTTAACACATTTTTCAGATTTTTCAAACACTCGCTAAAGGATGGACCAAAGACAGACAAGTTATCCATGAAGACCTCTTAATATTGCCCCACTATGTCAGAAAATGTACTTGAAATGCATCGCTGAAAAGTGGCGGGGGTATTACACAGTCTGAATGACATCCTTAAGTAAGCAAAGGTGTCAAAGGGGCATGTGAAAGTGGTCTTTTCTTAATCTTCAAGGGATATCTCTATCTAATTGTAACCCAAATATCCGTCAAGGAAGCAATAGTAAGAGTGACCACCTAGCCTTTCCAAGATTTGATCAATGAAGAGCAAAGGAAAGTGGTCTTTCCTCGTAACGGTATTCAACTTTCTGTAGTCAATACACATTCTTCAACCAATAGTAACGCTAGTTGGCACGAGTTCATTGTTGGCATTGGCTACGATAGTGATTCCGTACTTCTTAGGAACCACCTGAGTTGGACTCACCCATTGGCTATCGGATATGGGGTATATGATACCCATATCCAACAACTTAAGTACCTCAGCCTTAACCACTTCCTTCATATTTGGATTTAATCAGTGTTGTAGTTATCGGGAGGTCTTTGCATTATCCTTAAGATGAATGCAATGAGTAAAAATCAAATGGTCAATTCCCTTGAGGTCCGCAATCGACCATCCAAGGGCTCCTTTATACTTAATGAGAGTAGAGATAAGCATACTCTCTATTCTTGCTCAAGGTGAGAAGAAATCACTACTGGGTATATCTCATCTTGACTTAAATAGACATATTTAAGATCAGAGGGTAAAAGTTTTAGGTCAAGCTCTAATGCTTTGAGGCTAGATGGTAGAGGCACTACATTAGTTTGGGAGAATTCTTCAAATTGTGGCCTCCATTGGTTAACTTCAGGTACCAGCGTAGCATTAAGCATGACATCCATCTCCCTATTCATCTTATCATCCAAATCAGGGGAGTGAGTCAAGCACATCTCTAGAGTGTTAGAGTATGGAGTCAGGATTGCTCTATCTTCCATGAAAGAATCTATTAAGTTAGTGTCGTGGATATCATCAACATCCTCTGACTGTTGGCTCATGTTGAAAAAGATATTGAGCTCTAATGTCATATTTCTGAAAGATAAATTTATAATTTCATTCATACAATTAATGATTACATTTGATGTACCAAGGAATGGGTGACCAAGAATGACGAAAATTTGAGTGCTCACATCTATGATGAGTTGAGTATCCAGGATAATAAAATCTACTGGATAGTAGAATTTATCAACTTGGATCAACACATCCTCAATCATCACACTCGGTACATGAACTGAGCGGTCAACAAGTTGTTATGTTGTCCAGGTGGATTTTAATACACATAGACCTAATTGTTCATAAACCGAGTAAGGGATCAAGTTCACACTTGTCCCTAAGTCAAGAAGTGCATGCTCAATCCAATAGTTCCCAATTACATAAGTGATGGTCGGGCTACCAAGATCTTTATATTTTTGTGGCACATCTTGCTTGAGGATGACACTCACTTTTTCTATAAAAAAAAATTTTCTTTTGTATGTTTTGTGTAAGCCCCGTATCCTAGACCGTACCGTTCCATAGACTTCCGTGTTCTTACCGGTCGAATTCCTAGAACCTTTGACCCTTAACTAATATTTTCGTGTGACCCTGATTCGTATGCCATCAACCCGTATCGACTCAACCCAAGACTTTTACCATAGCGACCGCGCCGTCGCTGCGGTTCTAATGACGTGACTTACGTGCCGAGGCGATACCTTTGTCAAGAGATGTGGGCCAACGTTCGGTGCGAAGAAAACGTCGCGCGTTGCGAAACCCAAGAGAATCTCTACAAGGTGTCACATCAATCCTATCAATCCATCAATCCATCAATCCATCACATGTCAAGTACATGTCAAGTACACATCACCTTTCATCCATTCCCAAGCAACTACAAAAGTTAAGAATCTCTTACAAGCCCATACCTCTCTTATACCAAAAGCCCTCAAAGTCAAAAAGTTCTTACACCACCCATGCTTTTCTTACACAAATGGCCACAAAAGTCAAGATTTTCTTACACCCATCACTCACCACATCCATCACCCATCTCTCTCTCCCTTTACAACTCTCTCTCTCTTTCTCTCTTTCTCATTTTCAAACTCAAAAAAATCTAAGGAGAGAAATCCCATACGTATGAGAATTCTCTAAGCCTCTCCCTCTCTCTCAAAACTTTAAGTGTGGCCCACTTTCCTACCCCATGATCTTCCATCCTAACCATGCATTCCCCATCTCCTCCATTGGAATCAAAGCTAAGGTGCTAAGGAACTCATAGGAGCAAGAAGATCAAACGGTGAGTGCTCCTCTAGATGTAAAAAATATTATTTCTATAGCCTAAATATTTTTTTTCTTTCATGAGGGAAGTGTAGGACCCACCAATCAATGGTGGAGATCCCACACAATCCCATGGTTGTGGCCTAATGGCCTATCTTATGCATGCATGATCCATGCATGGGGCCTTTCTCTATGGGCCCCATCATGGTAGTTTTATTTCATATCATATTATGTTTGTGTCATCTAGACCTTATAACCATGGTGGGAATCTCATCCTCACCATGCATTTTAATTATAGACCATGCATGTGCAAGATCCATGTTGTAAATATAAATCTAGGCATGATGTGCGGGTGTGATTGATCTTGGAAGGGCTCAATAGTGGCGGAGCCCCGGAGCCCCTTTCTCTTTGGACGAATTGTCCTTCTATCTCTCTTTTCCCTCATTTTATTTCCTGATGTATGTGGCCCATTAATGTATTTCTCTTTTTATTTAACTTATATAATAAATTTTATCTAAGTACATGTTGCTGTCCAGAATTTTCTGTACAGTTTCTGGTTGTTTTCCGACCAGATTTTGGGACTGTTTGGGGAACTATTCATACCTATTAAATATACTTTTCTGAAAGGTGGGGATCTCATCTTAATGTATCCCAAATTTCAACCCCAACTGACCTTCATTGGGGTCCCAAAGGTGTAGTCCAAGTGAGGTGAACAGTCTGGATTTTCTGCACTGTTCCAGCAACATTCCACCATGGACAGTTGGATTTTTAAAATTTATTAAAATACCTATGAGTGTTTAAAAATTATAAAAATTTTTAGGGGGGGTGACCTAATTATTGTAGGACCCACCTACAAAATTTTGGGGCCAATGGATGCCTGTACACACCATGGTGATGGCGGGACCGGCCCATTATAATATGGTGTCCAGATCAGTCTGATTTTCAGGACAAATTGATTTATGTAAATGAATTAAAATATTTACAGATGTCTAAAAATTTTAAAATTTTTTAAAAGTGTGGTAAACTTATGTTAAAACCCACCTACCAAATTTTAAGGCCAATGGACCCCTGTACACACCGTGGTGAGGGCCAGACTGGCCCACCACGTTGGGACGTCCAGGTCTATCCGATTTTTCTGAACAGTATGTTTTGTTTAAATTAATTAAAATACTTAGAGATATCTAAAAATTATGAAATTTTTTGAGGGTGTGGCCTACCTATGGAAGTATCACTTTGTGAAATTTCAGCCTCAAGTGACCCCGTTTGGGTATCTAAAAGAATGGGCCAAGATGGTTAGACTCCTAGATTTTTTCTACTGTGCAGTCCAGCAATATGCCTTGATAAAAAACCATAATTCAAAAATATTTCTTCTGATGGTGTGCCACCTTTTTGGGTTTCCTCTCATTGTATGCATGATGAGGGACCCTGGCCCTCAATTTTTAGAGTTTTAGAGGCCTTAGACCCACTCCAATAGAGTGCCCAAATTTAGGACAGCAACATGTTATAATTATGCTGGCCTTGGGCTGAAATTTTGAGGAGTGGGGCCCACCATATTATAAAGATCTTAGAGGAAATGATTTATACCTTTAGTTCCTTAAATGTTGGGCTTAATGAATGAACTTTTGAGGCCCACCACAGTTGAATTTAATTGGGTCCATGAATGTAGCTAGTTGTTGAACTATTTAAGGCCCATAGAGTGGACCCATTTGATGTGTTCCAAGGCCCATGGGATTAGGCCCATTTGATGTAATTTAAGGCCCATAGAGTGGACTCATTTGATGTGTTCCAAGGTCCATGGGATTAGACCCATTTGATGTATTTTAAAGCCCATGGGATTAGGCCCATTTGATATGTATAAGGCCCATGGGTCGAGAACCATTTGATGTAATCTAAGGCCTACGGGTTATTACAATGCACATAAGGCCCATTGGTGCGGCCCATTGATGTGGCCCATTTGATGAGTAAAAGGCCCATATAACATGGCCCATTTGATGTATTTAAGGGCCCATTGGTGCGGCCCATTTGATATGTATAAGGCCCATGGGTCGAGAACCATTTGATGTAATCTAAGGCCTACGGGTTATTACAATGCACATAAGGCCCATTGGTGCGGCCCATTGATGTGGCCCATTTGATGAGTAAAAGGCCCATATAACATGGCCCATTTGATGTATTTAAGGGCCAATGGGGTGTTCCTAAGGTCCATTGCAATGTGTGATCCCAACCTGGTTTACGTAATGTTATTCACTACGGGCTACACCTTGGGAGCAATGTTGGTTTGACGTCCACATTACGAGTATAATGTTGGTTAAATGTCCGTATTGCAACTCTCCCTAGGGCCCATTGGTAGGCCCGTACTTATTGTATGCAAGCCGTCTAGGCCAGCTGCATTGTAAGGATAGGGCATTACTTTATAACATGCTTAGTATAACTCCATGACGCACAACCCATTTATATCGGTCTATTTGATCGACCTGCTCGTATCGGCCATTTGAATGATTTATCTCATATGATTGATTAGGCCTATCTTAATATATTTGTGGCATATTACTAAGGCCATATATGAGGCCTGTTGTTGAGGCCCACCTTAATGTGTATGAGGCCCACCTTGATGTGTATGAGGCCCATTGTTAAGGCCCACCTTGATGTGTATGAGGCCCGTTGTTGAGGCCCACCTTGATGTGTATGAGGCCCGTTGTTGAGGCCCACCTTGATGTTTATGAGGCTCGTTGTTGAGGCCCACCTTGATGTGTATGAGGCCCGATGTTGAGGCCCACCTTGATGTGTATAAGGCCTGTTATTGTGTATGAGGCCTGTTTTTGAGGCCCACCTTGATGTGTATGAGGCCTGTTTTTGAGGCCCACCTTGATGTGTATGAGGCCTGTTGTTGAGGCCCACCTTGATGTGTATGAGGCCTGTTGTTGAGGCCCACCTTGATGTGTATGAGGCCCGTTGTTGAGGTCCACCTTGATGTGTATGAGGCCTGTTGTTGAGGCCCACCTTGATGTGTATGAGGCCCGTTGTTGAGGCCCACCTTGATGTGTATGAGGCCCGTTGTTGAGGCTCACCTTGATGTGTATGAGGCCCGTTGTTGAGGCCCACCTTAAATATATATGAGGCCCATGTTGCAAGGCCCATTATGATGTATGCAAGGCCCATGGGTCATGGCCCATTGCAATGTATGTAAGGCCCAATTGGTGCGGCCTATTCGATATATTTATGGGGTCCATGTCATTAGGCACTTCCTGTTGTATTGGTGACCCGTCCATTGAGGCTCACCCGTGGTATATATTTGAGGCGCATGTGTAGGGCCCACCTATTGTTTATTTAAAGCCCATGGGTTGTGGCCATAGTGATGTATATTAGGCCTATGTGATATAGCCCATACTGATGTGTATTAGACCCAGGTATGTGACTCACCTGCAAAGTATATTTGAGGCCCATTGTGATATATCTGAGGCCCATGGGTGCGACCCATCCAGATGTATTTGAGGCCTATGGGCAAGGCCCATTGTGATATGTGTTAGGCCCATGGCCAGGGCCCACCTGTTTCATATATTTAGCCCTTGTGTGAGGCTATGTGCCCATTATATATTTGATTCTATGTGGGTCATTCCTTGGGGGCAATGTTGGTTAAAAGTTCACATTATCGATGCCGGTTATTGATACCATTTATGAGTATGTGACATCATAACATCATGATACACGCCCATTCGCATCATCTGCATGTTTGTTATGAGATGTGATTGACCATTGCATATGTCATTGGGCAGGATGATGCGAGACTCCCTGATAGGTGGAGATTATCTCACATGAGCGCATGACATGTGCAGGATTGATGCATGATTAGATTGTATGACTCATGCATCTTACATTGTGTTGTGATTATTGTATGCCCTAGTGACATCAGGGCCGTAGCCTCCACAGGCATATTGTGGATGGCCAGATGGGACATCAAAAATCTATTCGAGCATCAGGCCGCCATAGATGGCCCTGGGTGAAAATCCCTAAACACTCTCTTGGTTCCAGAGGATGCTCCAACGTCTACACCGAGTAGGTAGATGAGCGTTGAGTACCGATTACCAGATGGCTGTGCTCTCCACTGTGTCATGGTCGGTTTGAAGGGGGTGCGGCCTTACCCGCCCGAGGGAGTAGGCATGGCTAGGCTGAGTTTGACCAGCTCGAGGAATGGGTCCGTTATCGACGAGCTGGGTAGGTATTGGCAGACTACTGACAGGAGGATAGTGAGGTCTTTTCCACTTACCCAGTTGTGCGCTTGATTGGGGCGATAGGTGGTGTTAAGTGTAATAGACCCCGGTGATTTTCCCAGAGAGGAACCGTACTGATATGAGGACTGACATGATATTATGACACCCCGTCACTGTTGTGCATGTGGGCGGGCGCACGTGGGCAGACGCTGATGTGGGTGAGTGTGATGTGGGCGGGGCTGAGGCCTGGGCGAGCTACCAGCGGTTGGCAGGCTACTGTGCTGACAGCCTACTGAGTAGGAGTTGCATACTCATTCATTCATTCATTCACTATCTACTCGGGCTGGTGGTGCGTAACTAATTGTTGTGTATCTTCGTTATGGCAAGGATTTCGGTTGGGAGCGCGACTAACCTGAGATCAGGAGTTTACCACATTGAGTCAGACTATCCAAATTTAGGTATGGGACTGGTTTGGATAGAGGTTCCTTGTGGTGGACCCTGTAGCCTACGATACTACGTACTATCATCCCGACATCACACTCCAGCATGGTCATTCCATTAGCACCATATACTGCATATTCCATTACATCTTCGGCGTGTGGCACTGTGGGTTATTATGTTTCTATATTCCTTTGACTTAGATGAGAGTGATAATATTTGTTAGGTCTTTCAAATTGTGTATTACATTATATCCTTGTCATTTGACATTTGATGACTCATCATTTGCATAGCTGTCCTATATTGCGTATTCTAATATTGATTAACTTATGGACTTGTTCATACTTCCGCTTATTCTGTTATCGCATGATTATAATCTTGTCAGTATTTCTGTTTACGCTGATAATTCCTGCTCTTATTAGTGTTTCTACTTATTCAGTCATTGTATGGTTTATGGTTTAATAGCTTTCCGGTATTGTCTGATTATGATATTGTATTGAATACTTGACACTTATCTCGTGCACACACTTACACCACCCTCTAAGCTTTCTATAAGCTTATGCACGATAGATGCGTGCAGGTGATGTTAGGTTGCAGCAGCATTGAGCTTGGAGCGTGCAACTATTTTCTAGAGCTTTGATTTTGACATATATATTTCTCTTTCAGCATTGTATTCAAATGATTTATTAGTGGATACATGATGATGATGTTGCCTTTATGATTTGGGTAAACTTATGATTATGCTTATTACTAGTTAAATGTACAAAAAAAAAAAAAAATTCCTCCTTGTAGGATCCCAGGATCGAAAATTTGGCATATGAATGCTAGGAGCCGAGAATGGGATATTACCGAGGCTGTCGGCACTGGATTCGGCGATTGAGATTCCTGTGAATCCGATTTCCAGGTTTGGGGCGTGACATTTTTCCATCTTCTGGTAGTGCATAGATCTTTCAGAAATTTGACATATAAAGGGATTTGTTTAGTAGCATCCAATAGAGGGATATTGACCTTTACTTTTTTAAACACCTCTAAAATATCCTGAGAATTAGATAGAAGTTTTGGTGCAATCAACCGTTGAGAGAATGACATAATCGGCTTACTTTAAGGTTCCAGCTAACTCACGTGAAGTAATACTATGTCTATCATTTTTATCTTCTTCGAGGTCCTTAGGCTTTTCAGCCTTTACTGGAATAGATTTGTCAATTATCTTTCCACTCCTAAGAGTAGTGATAGACTTGACTTGCTCCATTTAATTTAAAGAGCTTAGGTCACTAATTTCACATTGTGGCTTTGAATTGAGGAGAGTTTGGGCTGGATGCGTGAGTTTTTTAACTGTATCCTCTTGAGGCCTCTTCTAATTTAAAAATTAAGTAAGGGCCTCTTGTGGGTTAACCCTTTGTCCATTCCTCCAACTGAAATTTGAATGGTTTGTCCAGTTGGAATTGTATGTATTTGAGGTGGGTCCTTTAAAAGGTCTTTGGTAGTTGTTCACAACATTCGATTGCTCATTCAATATCTCTTGAAAAACATGAATTGTTGGGCAATTCTCAGTTATATGTATGTTATAAGCATAAATACCACAAACAACTTCCTCAACCTTATTAGATTTGATAGGTTCTGCCTTCTTAAGTTCCATGGCCTCGACTTTTCTTATGAGATTAGTTACTTTTGCACTCATATTATCTTCCTCTTTTAGAACATAAATTCCTTCCCTTTCCTTTGATTGAGTAGGCTTAGAAGTGGTGAGTCTTGGAGAGGTGTCCCATGATTGCGTGTTTTCTGTCAATTGATCGCGGTAATCTCATGCATCATCGGCCTCTTTGTTCATGAATTCACCATTACACATCATTTCTACAAACTGGCGCATTAGTGAAGTTAATCCATTATAGAAAAATCTTATTGTTCGCCATACTTCATAACCATGTTGTGGACAAGAATTCGTGAGATCTTTGAACCTTTCCCAACATTGGAAGAAGGCCTCTTCCTCTTTTTTTGGCAAAGTTCATGATTTCCTTAAAGTGTTAGTTTTATGAAACAAGAAAAATTTTTGAGAAATTTTCGAGTCATCTCGGCCTATGTACTGATGGATCTTGGCTTTAAGGAGTGCATCCACATCTTAGCCTAAACTTTTAATTTTTTTAAAAAAACAATTTAAGTCCCATTGTGTCCTCAAACATGTTTGAAAAGTGTAATGTAGCTACTATCTCATCAAACTCCATTTAGAAATATAGACTTTTAGAATCTAGTCCATAAAACTTAGGAAGGAGTTATATCACTCCAGGTTTGATATGAACGTTTCCTGTATTAAGTGGAAAGACTATATAGGAAGGTGTACTCACCCGCACCGATTGTAAATAATCACGTAGAGTACGAGGCGGGGATGCATTATGCACATCATTTTCATCTTGAACTTCCTCAACTGGTGGTTGAGGTTGATATTAATTTGCAGCCATCACTTCAATTAACTGAGAGGATCTCAAGTGGTGTATAATCCTTTGATGGATAGGCAACCCTTCTACTAATCCTCCTTCACTCAAAAGACATCGAGTGTTCTCATGAACCCACTTGAGCATGAAACACACACAACCCTCAAGTAACTAAACAATTACACCTTTTAAAAAAACTAGAAAAACTAAAACAAATAAGAGATCTAAAAAAATAAAATAAGAAAGAGGGTGGGAACAAAATTACCGAATAAGAGTTGTTATGTTAGGAATCCTACAAAAAAAAAAAACAATGTTAGTTTCTAAAAATAATTTCAAAAAAAATCTTAACCTAAAAGCATAACAGAAAAATAAATGAATTTTGAATTCTAGAATAAAAGAGAGTAATTGTGAATAATATTTAAATTATCAATTAAAGGTGCAAACTAAAGTGTCAATGGTCCACTTGTAGCTATTAAGATGTTACCTTGTTTGATTCAATAAACATAATTAGAATTAGAGTCTTATCCTATCCAATTGGAAGATAAAGCAATTTAAATCAAATTTAAACTTCTCAGTGACCTAATTCTCAATGGAGGAGAATTGTGAAAATTAGAAGGGATTCCACACCCTACCATGCCTAGGAGACAATGGTGAACAATGGAATTTACCAATCTCACTATCTCAAAACATTATAAGAAGATATCCAAAGCTATCACAACATCTATTATAATTTGAGTCACAATAAATCATAAAAAAATAAAAATATTCCTTTAATATCAAACTAGAAATCAATGAAGTTTAATAAGAACAAGAATTAAAGAAAAATAAACACCCCAACACACTATAAGCTTCACCTCTTAGCCCTAGCTAAGAGGTTTAGCGAACTATAAACATGATCGAAACTAAATCTCTTAAACAAAGCGTAAAAAATAATGCGCTATGCTCATTGAGACCTTTCTAAAACTTTAAAGATGCTTTGGAGCATCCTAGGGAGTCCTATTTATAGTTGTGGAACTCTAACTTTCGCATCGAGTTCGAAAAATCTAGAAACCGAAATTTAACACTCTGTGCAGTTTTCTAAAATATACTCAGAGTTTCTGAATATGCTTTTTAGGACAATTTCAAGAATATGTTTGTTTTCAAGACAATTTTAGGATTCCTTTTCTTCACTTCAAATCTTTGATTCTTTTCATTCCTTAGTTTTCTTAGATCTTTGACATGTGAATTCTTCATTAATGACTTTCAAATCTCTAAATCTTCATTTTGTAATGTTTTGAGCATAAATCTTTCTTTTGGCATCAATTTCATCTTAAGCTCTCGAAATTACCTCGCACATGAAAACATGCATAATTAAATCAATTAAGCTACATCATGTTTATAAAACTAACGTATAAATATGGAGAAATATGAAATATTACACACTCAACACCCTTGAAGCATTGAATTTAAATAATAATTCAACACCTAGTACTGGGGATCAGGGAGGAGCTTCAACGTCTTAGACCATTCTTCCGATCAAGGTAGCTGTCGTGCTTCGAGATGTACAGTTGAGCATTCATATTGTGCAGGAATATGAAAGGGCCAAGGGAGAGAAATTGTATGTTCAAGCTAAGAATACTAATCGATATATGGCTAGCCAGATTAAAGTTATACATCAATTAATGGCTATGATGGTCGAGTGAACGCCATCAATAATACAATACAATGCCTATGGAAGTTCTATCGACAATGTAGATCTGCCGCCATACATACCGCCTTAGTAACGGAATCGATCATTGGTCCCTACTCATGAGATAAGAAATGTTCCACCTCTTGTGAAAGATAGATGACCGAAGAGAGAGGTTAGAAACTTTATACCTGAGAATAGGAATTAGGGATTGTTAGGAGGATTTAATCCCCAACAATTCTTCAGATTTCATGACAATGTAAAACGATTTGATCCCGACCAACCACTAGCCTTAAAACCTCAACGAATAGATCGTGTGTAGATTATGTAAATCGTCTACAAAGTTATTGGTCAAGTACTCGGCCGAACACTATTCTGGCATACCATAAATCATATTTGAGTGGATATATCGGTAATACCCATTGTTAAGGAACGTGAGGGGGCAATGTTAATCTCCATAACTTCCTTAGGAAAGTGAGGGCTGTTGAGGCCTCTCTCCTTTATAAATCCAATTCTAGTTAGTTTTACCAGCTAAGTAATTGTTATTCGTAACAATTATAACGAGTTCTTTTCTATTCCTAGATGAATTTGTATACTGTACACACATGTCCATTCTAATGCATTGAGTGGATTATCAGAACTGTGCTACAGGTGTTTTGGGTTTTTTCAAAATAAGAAGGAAAAGATTTTTAATTTATAAAGAAAAAATTTGGGAAAAAGGTTGTGGCTTTTGGTGATTGTTAGTATCCATTCATTTGTGAATGGTGGTGCCTCTTAGTAAAGTGAGCATCATTTGAATTTGAAATGGAGGGATGCCATTGTTGAAAAAACACCACCATTATTTAAAAGACACTATAGAAGAAGATGTCTTTTCATGAAAAGGGTCTTAAAGCATCTCTTGTGATTATATATAAACCCATCTTTAGGTCAATCCGAAAATCACAATTTCAACAGTCTCCTCTCCATCTTCTTCTTCTTCTCCATTTCCATTTTTTGGATGGTTTTTGGAAAGTTATAGTTTTAAAGCGCTAAACTGTAAACAGTTTTTCAAGCAATAAATTGCAAACAATTTTTTGGGAGTAAATTGTAACAGCACAGAAGTCAGGGGTGTACACTATGAAAGTGTGTTTGGGGTTTGGTTTTTCGATTTTGCAGGCCGAAACCCACATTTCTCTGGACTTGGAGAAGAGACTTATTGTATCCTAAAGGTGGATTTGTTGTAATCCTCTTGCAAATTTGTTTAATCACTAGTAGGGTGCGAATATCACCTTAAAGATAGCGGCATCGTAATGCGCCTTAAGCCTATCTTTAGGTAATTAATTTTCTATCTTTCCGCCTTAACCCAAAAAATTTAGGATTAGAGCCTTAGTTAGGCTTGCTAATCCTAAATTGTGAATAGTTTATAGGGAGTAAATTGTAACAACACAGGAGTCAAGGTTGTACGCTGTAAAAGTGTGTTTGGGGTGCAGTTTTTCAATTTTGCAGGCTGAAACCCACATTTCTCTGGTCTTGGAGAAGAGGCTTATTATATCCTGAATGTGGATTTGTTGTAATCCTCTTACAAATTCATTTAATCACCAGTAGGGTGCGAATATCGCCTTAAGATAGTGACATCATAACGTGCCTTAAGCCTATCTTTAGGTGATTAATTTTCTATCTTTCCGCCTCAACCCTAACAATTATAAGGTGATATCATGGCCTCTTCTACTGGTCATCCTGACTTTGTTCGAATTACAACGTTTGACGATTCAAAATTTCTTTAATGGTAATCGAGGATGCATCTCGTCCTCACATCACTCAAGTTGGATCACGTACTCACTCAAGATCCTCCTTCACCACCATCTAACAATGATATAGTGGAACAAATTTAAAAGTGACAAGATTGGGAGCATAACGACTACCTATGCAAAGGTCATATCTTCAACGCTCTTTCTGACTCAGTGTATGCTGTTTACAGTCAAAAGAAGACTGCTAAGTATCTGTGGCAAGTGTTACTCAGCAAATACACATCAGAGGATGAAGGCAACAAAAAATTCATTTTAAGTCGATTTTTAGAATTCAAAATGTTGGATGAAAAATATGTCATTGATCAAGTACATAAGTTACAGGTCATCATCCAAAAAATTATTGACAATGGCACTAATCTTGACGAATCCTTCCAAGTATCTACCAAAATTTCACCTAAATGGAAGGATATTAGGAAATCATTGAAACAGAAAAAAGGAAAAATGTCCTTAGAAGACCTCCTAATATTTCTTCAAATAGAAGAAGAATCTAGACTCTGTGATAAAAAGGAAAAACAACAAGAGGGTTAGAAAAATCATATTCTGAAATTCCAAGTCTAAAAAAGAAAAATCATAAAACAGACTTTGGTCCAACTGAAATCGCGCAAAACAGTCCAGCGAGAAAGTGTGATTCTCAGTCTTAATTCGGTTTGATCGAAGCGAACTTTGGTCCGATCAAAGCCGACTTCGGTCCGACCAAAGATAACTTTGGTACATTCTAAATATGACAGATTTTGCATAAATTTTTCATACGTGAATTCGGTTCGACTGAAGCGTAACAGAAGTGTGTAAATCCAAGCTTAGTTTGCAAAATCTCCAAGTTGGTGTGAAAGTTAGAATTCCATGATTATAAATATGAGTCCTTAGGACATTACAAAGCATCTTTTAAGGTTTGGAAATGGAGAGAAAGCTAAGGTAGAGCGTCGACAATGTTCTTCCACTTCTATTTCTTCACGGGTTCTAGTTGATCTTTTTTGTTTTTCTTCTAAGATGTTAGTTTTCTTAAGTTAATCTCTTAGCTAATGCTAAGGGATGAAATATATAATTTATTTTAATGTTTAGTTTGCTTTGATTCAAGTATATGTTGAACTTCCATTAAATTTTGGTTTAAATAAATATATATTTTCAGTTTTTTATGATTTATTGTGACTGAAATTACAGTAGATGCTGTGAAAGCTTTTGATATAATCTTATTGGCTTTAAAATTGTGTGATGTGTAAAAATCGTTCATCATCGTCTATGGGCATGATGGATGATTAAATTCCCTACCATCATTGTAATTATGCAGATATTTGGGAACTGAACTAATGAAAAGTTCAAATTTTGTTTCAACTGCTCTATCATTTGATTGGATAGGATAAGACTTCAATTCTAATTGAGTTATCGTTGAATCAAGTAAATTAATATTGAGATCACTATAGGTGGATTCTTGGATCCTTAGTCTTTTATTTTTATTATTTCATTTTTTTTTCTAAATCACTAGATTAAAAATCTAGACCAACCAAGTTAGACTTAGATTAGTTTTAGATTGTGTTCCCCATTTTCAGTAAATTTGACATCGTTCTCACTGAGTTATTAATACATTGCGACCCTGTGCTAGGGGTTGTGAACAGTTGTATATGTATATAAGTGGCTAACATTAGTTGTAAAATATAGGCCTCCATTAATACCATGTTTTTATCATAGGAATAATTTGATCACATGCATCATTTAATTTCAAAACATGCAATAATTGCAATAATGGTGGAAATTCCATGCAATTCCATACCATTTAATCCAGTGTATCCAAACCAATTCCTGGAGGGAAGAAAAGCAAAATGTTTTAACACTGTGTAACTTCAATAATCCCCACCATGATGTATGTGTTAGATCCACACCGTCCATCCATTTTTATAGATCATTTTTAAGTTTCGACCCCAAAAAAAGAGGCGGATGCAAAGCTTAAGTGAACCATACCACATGTGGGATTTGGATGTCTACTGTTGAAAAGTCCTTGAGGCCAAAGAAGGCTTGGATTTAGCGGATATTTGGGTTTTCCCTTCATCCAAGTTTGTATAACATTATGAACAAGTTAGATGGGAAATAAACGTCACGGTGGGCGTTAGAAAGGTTTCAACGGTAATGACTCACTCATCACTTTTTGTGTCGTGGTCTACTTGAGCTTTGCATCTGTATCATTTGGAGACTCATGCTGTAAAATGGGTAAAATGATTGATGATACGTATCTAACACATACATTATGGTAGAGCTCACGCAGTTTCCAAATCTTAAAACATCAAACTTCAAAGGTAGTCTTTTTACTGCGATCGTTTATGCAATTTATACATCTTCACCGTACTGCCCTGACCGATACGCTGGCACTGAGAATTTGTACATGTGAAGGACTTTAACTCCAAACGCATCGTCCACGTTGAGAGGCCCACCATAGGCACGTCGTGTCCGAAAATGGAAATTGACTGATTGGCCGAGTACTTCCAATAGGGCCGTCCATTAGATTCAAGCATTAGATTCAAGCAATCGGTCGGCTAGGAATTCATGTCAGTGTAGTTTTGGGGTTTGAGGAGCCACCAATGTTCGGATCAGTTTAATTTTAAGTTATTTGCATGCCACCTATGCAATTGCATAGCGCCTGTCTATCAGCTACCACAATCTGACCGAGTATCAAAGTTTTTCTCATGACCAGAGCTGTACACGAGTTGAACCGAGTCATCTTGGCATAGCTTGACTCGGCTCAGCCACTAGCTGATCCTATATCAAACTCTCGGCTCAGTTCTCAAGCTTGACCAGCCAGTTCAGCTCATTTCAGTCAGCAGCTTTGGCCAGTTCAAGCCGAGTTCGAGCCTGTGCGTTATTTTCTCACAATACGTAAAACAGTAGCAGAAATTTTTAAGTATTTCATCAAACACTCAGTAAGCATTATCAAAATCAATATACAAGGATAGTTTTATCATATAATATTTTTTAAAGTAGTGATTTGTTTTATATCCATATCTTCCTCTCTACCAATCAATCCCATGGATAATGTATGCACCTGAAACAACACTTCCTCGAGTCATTTCATCAAACACTTGGTGAACAACATCAATATTAAAATAACCGAGTTACCGAATTGGTTCTATCAAAGTTCAATTTGCATCGAGGTCCGATCTGAGTCCATTCGAACTTGAACAAGCTCGAACTCAGCTCAAAATTTGTTAGAGCTCCAAAAATCAGCTTGACTCTGGTCGAACTCAGTTTCAAACTAACTCAGTTTATTTACATCTCTACTCATGACCAAATTACCACCGGTTGCCCGTCTAACACGAGGAAACCCATGGTATTCGTATCTAGACGATTGGTCCGATGGGACAGTTGTTGATGGACCATTCCCAAAAATCCCCGGATTGGAAGATACTAGATCCTTTCTCGATTTCTCTTCTTAACCAACCAGCTGCAGGCTATTATACTAACTGAAATGTCAGCAATGTCCCTCCCAAGTGTTTTCTATTTTTTTTTTTGAGGCAAGATCCATGTACGGCGGCAGGCACCAATAAATCAATGGTCCAGATCATGGAACGACGGGCCACACCGGAACAAACTACAAACACGAGTACCAAAGTGGACTTACTAATAAAAATAATATTTAGCAAGGGCCTTTCTGTTTAATTGGCCATTCTCATCAACAACAAACGTACAGGCAACAGAGTCGTCAAGTCCATAATGCGTCTATCCCACGTCAAGAGGAGATGATAAAAAGCAACGAAGGAAAGAGAATTTTCCTTCCAGGCCCCACCCAGTTATTAATGAAAAAAGGACGGTCATGGACCGTCCTTAAAAAGGACTGTCATGAACCGTCTCTTATGAGCCTTCAAAGGATGGCCATGGACCGTTCTTAAAAAGGACGGCCATGGACCATCCTTAAAAAGGATAGACATGGACCGTCCTTAAAAAGGACTGCTATGAACCGTCTCTTATGAGCCTTCAAAGGATGATCATGGACCGTCTTTAAAAAGGACTGTTATGGATCGTCTCTTATAAGCCTTCAAAGGATGGCCATGGATAGTCCTTTAAAAAGATGGTCATGGACCGTCCTTAAAAAGGACTGCTATGAACAGTCTCTTATGAGCCTTCAAAGGATGGTTATGGACCGTCCTTAAAAGGACATTTTCAAATTTGATGACCTGTTATATTTTTCGTCATACGTCTTCTTGATATACACCTGTTATATAATATATTTCATCATATTCACATTCACATTCATCCAAACATAAACTACGTAAATCCATCCGAACATAAACTACATTCATCCAAACATACATCCATCCAAACATAAATGATCTTATCCACATTACATTCATCCACGCATAAATACATATAAGTTTAACATCATAAATAAAAAAAGAAAAAAATCAGCAACAATTTTCTTTTTGTGTCTCTCATCTAATAAAAAAATATTCAATTAACAAAACATTATAATTCAGAATCATGAAGAATTGTAGAAAGTTCTACCAAAAAAGTGGGCACTTTTTTTAAATAAAAATGATCATTAACATAAAACTAATGCGAGAAAATAATGCAAAAAAATGTTTCAATTCAAGTTAATAGAAACAACAACAAAAATTAAAGCTTTGTAAAAAAGGGCATGTGTTAAAAGGGATACATTCTTGTTTGTTGCCATGTGATTGGGCTACATTATTACAGCAATCGGGTTCGGGTTCAGGATCAGGTTTAAGTTTGGGTTTTCAAGTTTAGGTTTAGTTTTAAGATAGGGAGTTGAGATTAAGATTAGGTGTAGGTCTAGGTTTAGGGATTTGAAAAGACATTTAGGTTTCAAGTTTAGGTTTTAGGATATAGGTTTAGGTTTAGGTTTAGGTTTTAGGTTTAAGTTAAGGTTAGGTTATAGGTTAAGGTTTAGGTTACAGGTTTTGGTTTAGGTTTAGGTTAAGGTTTAGGTTTAGGTTTAGGTTATAGGTTTAGGTTAAGGTTTAGGTTTAGGTTATAGGTCATAGGTTATAGGTTATAGCTTTAGGGAATTGAGAATAGGTTAAAGGTTAAGATTTAGGTTTAGGAAATCGGGTTCGGGTTCGGGATTGGGATCGAGTTTAGGTTTGGGTTTTTCAGTTTAGGTTTAAGTTTAGGTTAGGGAGTTGAGATTAGGATTAGATGTAGGTTTAGGTTTAAGGATTTGGGAATACATTTCTGTTTTAGGTTTAAGTTTAGGTTTTAGGCTTAGGTTTAGGTTATAGGTTTAGGTTATAAGTGCAGGTTATACGTTTAGGTTTAGGTTAGGTTATAGGTTAAGGTTTAGGGAATTGAGAATAGGTTAAGGTTTAGGTTTAGGAAATTGGGTTCGGGTTCAGGATCGGGTTTAGGTTTGGGTTTTCAAGTTTAGGTTTAGGTTTAGGTTAGAGTGTTGAGATTAGGATTAGGTGTAGGTTTAGGTTAGGGATTTGAGAATACATTTAGGTTTTAGGTTTAGGTTTAGGTTTAGGTTTTAGGTTTTAGGTTAAGGTTTAGTTTTAAGTTTAGGTTAAGGTTAGGTTAAGCTTTTAAGTCATAGGTTTTGGTTGAGGTTGAGGTTATAGGTTTAGGTTATAAGCTATAGGTTTAGAGAATTGAGAATAGGTTAAGGTTTAGGTTTAGGAAATCGGGTTCGGGTTCGGGATATGGTTTGGGTTTGCATTTTCAAGTTTAGGTTTAGGTTTAGGTTAGGGAGTTGAGATTAGGATTAGGTGTAGGTTTAGGTTTAGGGATTTGAGAATACATTTAGGTTTTAGGTTTAAGTTATAGGTTATAGGTTTAGGTTTAGGTTATAAGGTTTAGGTTTAGGGAATTGAGAATAGGTTAAGATTTATGTTTAGGAAATCGGGTTCGGGTTCGGGATAGGGCTTCAATTTGGGCTTTCAAGTTTCGGTTTAGGTTTAGGTTAGGAAGCTGAGATTAGGATTAGTTGTAGGTTTAGGTTTAGGGATTTGAGAATACATTTAGGTTTTAGTATTAAGTTTAGGTTATAGGTTATAGGTTTAGGTGTAGGTTAAGGTTTAGGTTTAGGTTATAAGCTATAGTTTAGGGAATTGAGAATAGGTTAAGGTTTTAGTTTTAAAAAATCGGGTTCAGGTACGGGATTGGGTTTAGGTTTGGGTTTTCAAGTTTAGGTTTAAGTTTAGGTTAGGGAGTTGAGATTAGGATTAGGTGTAGATTTAGGTTTAAGGATTTGAGAATATATTTCTGTTTTAGGTTTAGGTTTAGGTTTTAGGCTTAGGTTTAGGTTATAGGTTTAGGTTATAAGTGCAGGTTATAAGTTTAGGTTTAAGGCAGGTTATAGGTTAAGGTTTAGGTTTAGGAAATTGGGTTCGGGTTCGGGATCGGGTTTAGGTTTGGGTTTTCAAGTTTAGGTTTAGGTTTAGGTTAGGGAGTTGAGATTAGGATTAGGTGTAGGTTTAGGTTAAAGATTTGAGACTACATTTAGGTTATAGGTTAAGGTTTAGTTTTAAGTTTAGGTTAAGGTTAGGTTATAGGTAATAAGTTTAGGTTATAGGTTATAGGTTAAGGTTTTAGATCATAGTTTTTGGTTTAGGTTAAGGTTATAGGTTTAGGTTAAGGTTTAGGTTTAGGTTATAAGCTATATGTTTAGGGAATTGAGAATAGGTTAAGGTTTAGGTTTAGGAAATCGGGTTCGGGTTCAGGATCGGGTTTAGGTTTGGGTTTTCAAGTTTATGTTTAGGTTTAGGTTAGGGAGTTGAGATTACGATTAGGTGTAGGTTTAGATTTACGGATTTGAGAATACATTTAGGTTTTAGGTTTAGGTTTAGGTTTTAGGTTTTAGGTTAAGGTTAAGGTTAGGTTATAGGTTAAAAGTTTAGGTTATAGGTTATAGGTTAAGGTTTTAGGTCATAGGTTTTGGTTTAGGTTAAGGTTTTAGGTCATATGTTTTGGTTTAAGTTAAGGTTTTAGGTTTAGGTTAAGGTTTAGGTTTAGGTTAAGTTAGGTTAAGGTTTAGGGAATTAAGTTTAGGTTATAGGTTTAAATTATAGGTTAAGGTTATAGGTTAAGGTTTAGGTTATAGGTTAAGGTTTAGGCTTAGGTTTAGGTTTAGGTTATAGTTTTTGGGATTTGAGAATAGGTTTAGGAAATCGGTATTGGGATCGGGTTCGGGTTCGGGTTTAAGTTTAGGTTTTCATGTTTAGGTTTAGGTTTAGGTTTAGGTTAGGGAGTTGAGATTAGGATTAGGTGTAGGTTTAGGTTTATAGATTTGAGAATACATTAAGGTTTAGGTTTAGGAAATTGGGTTTGGGTTCAAGATCGGGTTTACGTCTAGTTTTTAGTTTTAGGTTTAGGTTATAGGTTTAGGTTTAGGTTATAGGTTTTGGGATTTGAGAATAATTTTAGGTTATAAGAATAGGTTTAGGTTTAGGTTTTATGTTTAGGTTAAGGTTATAGGTTTAGGTTTAGGTTTAGGTTAGGTTATAGGTTAAGGTTTAGGGAATTGAGTTTAGGTTATAGGTTATAGGTTAAGGTTTAGGTTTAGGTTTTAGGTTTTAGGTTATGGGTTTAGGTTATAGGTTTAGGTTAAATAGGTTTAGGTTATTAGTTATAGGTTTAGGTTTAGGTTATAGGTTTGGGTTATAGGTTATACATTATAGGTTTAAGTTTAGCTTTAGGTTATAGGTTTAGGGATTTGAGAATAGGTTTAGGTTTAAGTTTAGGTTATGGGTTATAGGTTTATATTACGGTTATAGGTTAAGGTTAAGGTTATAGGTTTAGGTTAAGTTTATAGGTTTAGGTTTAGGTTAGGTTATAGGTTATAGTTATAGGTTTTGGGATTTGAGAATAGGTTTAGGTTACAAGTATAGGTTTAGGTTAGGTTATAGGTTAAGGTTTAGGGAATTGAGTTTAGGTTATTGGTTCAGGTTATAAGTTATAGGTTATAGGTTTAGGTTAAAGTTTAGGTTATAGGTTTTGGGATTTGAGAATAGGTTTAGGTTATAAGTATAGGTTTAGGTTAGATTGTAGGTTAAAGTTTAGGGAATTGAGTTTAGGTTATAGGTTATAAGTTTAGGTTAAGGTTTAGGTTGTAGTTATAGGTTTTGGTATTTGAGAATAGGTTTTGGTTATAGGTTAAGGGTGTGGTCCCTGCAATTATAGATATAAACACGGTCTGCTCCAATTGGTCAGGCCCTTCCAATGCTGTTCATAGGAAATAGATAGCTTCATCATGGTCATAACAGCGGTTCTCACCTTATAGGGACTCCCGCTCAACATCTGGATAGCTCTGACATACATTCGGGTCTGCTCCATTAATTTTGAGTAAATACATAAACATGTCCTGTCCAAATGGCCAAGCTCCTCCAATGATGTCCATAGAAAATGGATAACTTCATAATAGTCATAATAGAGATTCCCACCTTCCAGGGACCCCCGCTTATCCGGATAGCTCCGACGCACATCCGGGTCTACTCCATTAATTTTAAGCAAATCATAAACACATCCTGTCCAAATGACCAGGCCCCTCCAATGGTCATAACAGTGGTTCCCACCTTCCAGGGACCCCCGCTCAACATCCGGATAGCTCCGACGCACATCCGAATACATAAATGGGTACAGTTTCAAAGAACATTATTAGCAATGTTTCAAATGCATACCTCCCTTAGAAAGTCCTTCAATTGATCCTTATGAAAGTTCTGATCTTTAAGAACCTTAACGGCAACATCCTGCATTCCATTATTGAATAAATAAGAAGATGCATCACCTTTACTTTCAATTCAAACAAAAATGGGATAGAGAACCATGTAAGAAACACGAAGAAAAATGTGGATTTCTTTGAATATGATAGAGAGATTGGTCCAGGAATTGAACCACAAACTACTCTCATTAGGTTAGTTATCAGAATAACATTTTTAAAAAAGTTCTCTGCATTAAACACTTGCTTATGTAATTCAATTGTCTTAGTAAAATCAAATTACTATCTTAAAAGAAATGCATGCCACACATGCGAAACGTCATTTTCAAACCAAACTACACTCGCTATTTTCAAATCTCACGCGACCACTTCATTCCCCCACTATCTCCCTCGATTTCCTCACTCTCACCTCTCCGTCTCTCCCTCTTGAAGCAAAAAAGGAAGAAGAAGACGGAAAAAAAACTCTTTTATGTTTTTTCAATCCATCTTCCATTTTCTTCTTAATAAGAAAATCCATATTTACTAATATTCCCATTTTTCTATTTTTTAAATGAATGAGTTCGGACTCCGAAAGCATCAGCTCCAACACTCGTACTTTCAGCCCAAACCCTAACCAAGGACTCTAAAATTACTAAACTGCCACTGTATGGGAACCCCCCAAATCTAAGAAAATCTAATGACTTGCAGTCAACTATTGCACATTATATGAAATGGGAAGCAAATAATGAACTAAAATGTCCATGCTTATGCAGTAAACCAGAAAGATAAATTGAAAACTTTCCAACAGTGCATTTTACCAGACTTAGAGAAATGTGAATGTTGCAAATCACCTGCTAAAGGAATCCACTAAAAAGCAAGGAACTCCAACATAGCTTTGCAAAGCATGAAGGGAAAGTAGGAGGGATTCCGAAGCAAGGAAGAGTCTATTTTTAAATGTTAGCAAGTGTAAAAGAGTGGGAAGCAAGAGAGGGCGCAATGAGGCTAAATACTCTTTATCAAGTTCACTTTCTCTTAATCATGCAGTTCTACAAGAGAGAAGAAAATACAAATTATAACTCATGTGAAAAGATGCAAATACTATCCTGTACAAATTTTATTTTCGTGTGTGTGTGTGTGTGTCAACGATGTGAGTGTTAGTGAAATCCTCAACAAAAAAGATGAGTTCTTATAATTATGCATATTTTGCAGCTTTCCTGGGTCAGAATTGACTATTGTGCACATTTCGACACAGTCTTAAATGGGAAATCTAAAAATAGTATTTTTTTCTTCTTTCTTTGAAATTTTAATCATCAGAGTGATAGTAATTAGTGTGTTTGGATGCAAACTGACCAGCCTCGTGAGTCATGATTCACCTTAGAAGGAAAAAATAAAATAAAATAATTAGTAGTATGTTAATGATTTGTACTTACAGGACATATCCAAGCTGTCCATCGGGCAATAGCATTGGCACCATTGACATGCCAGCAGGAGTTGGTCCCCTACCATAGATCATAGGCTGCAAGATAATAATAATAATAATAATATATATATATATATAAGTAAATATAAATATATAAAGAGAGAGAAAGAGAGAGTTAAGCTTACTGTCATTATCATGTTGAAACCGTTCCTTGAATTTGAGGACGTCATTTATTGATCTAAAAAAGTTAAAGAGAATTACAATTAAAAGAAAGAAAGAAAAAAGAAAAGAAGGCAAGTAGGTAATTAGCCGCTCAAATGCTACCAAAAAGAAAAATATAAACTTATCTTGTTAACTCCCCTTGAAGTGACACCTACACCAACTTGCAACAACGAAAACCAGATCAGTCCCAAATGTGTACTTAGCAATCAAGGAAGAAATGGGTTATACTGAAATTGATATTAAATAGAAAGAAATATATTATAACATAAACAATCAGAAACCAAAAATCATGAAAGTGGAATGGAACTCCCAATACACAAAGATGATCATACATAACATGAGCATGAACAAAAGAAACCTGGGTGTGTTGGATGTACAACTCAGCAACCTAGACGGAAACTAGAGAAATGACCAAATTGTAATCAATTTTCTAAGCTAGCTTCATGTCGCATGCATTGGAATTCCAATTTGGAAAGAACACGTCTCTTGGCCATCATTTTTTATTAGAAAAATTGCTGAAGTGCATGTATGAATGGATGTTCCATTTGAAATGGATTGTAAGAATTGAAGATAGAGAGTTGCAATTTGAGCATCCAAAGGACAGACCATGTAGAAAATTATTCAACCATGCATGTATGAATGGATGATCTGAATTGCAATAGTTATTCTGGTAAAGTGAAAATTACCAATTTGTAATTATAGTATGGCTGGTATGGGTTTGGGACTTTGGCTCCTAAATGCAATCGCTATACTTTGAAGATGGACCTGAAATAACTGGAGTTGAAATTTGAGGGTGAGTTACTCACTAGTCAATGCTAGGAAATGAAACCAGGATTTGGTTGTTTCATCTTTTTTAAACTGAATATTTTCAATTCAATTTAGTTTCTCATTCAAATACAACCCAAAATGTATTATGTTATTTTTGTAAAAACTAACATGTAGATGAAGGAATTGGCTAATGGAAATAACTGGAAAAGGATGACAATTTCAACTAGGATTTGACTATTTGTGACTGATCTGAAACTCAGTATGAATCAGGGTGGTAGACTCATCAGGAGGGCCAAAAATTCGCATCGAATGTTGGACTATTGGCCATTCTTTTTCAACTGCCCATTTGTTTTGCATGAGTGGCTCACATATGAGATAACTGGCCTGATTCTTAGGCTAGACAGATTGACAATTGGGCCTACCAGATGAAATTTTAGATCTTGATGAATGGTCTGGATCACACATGCATTTCATGTTGGCACTTTTGTGGATGTCTAGGTTTAATGACTAGATTTGTGTCTGCAATCCTTATGGGAGATTGCTCTCAATTGAACTTCTTTAGCCTTACTTGAACCTTTCATCAATCAAAGGAAATACCAAGATTAATTGCTAATTGTCAAAAGAGCATTAATCACACCTTTTCAGCTCACCTAAAGATTGGATCATCTTGATTTTCAGGACATGACACATGATCGGGGGGGATCTCCCCACAAATGGTCAAGATCTTACACACGTGTACTAAACTGGACCTCAACATGAATGAGCAACACAATGCAAACATAAAACCAATCTGACACATGGCAAGTTTGGTCAAGTCACACCTTAAAGTTAGAATAAGACAGAACATCCAATTATTAAAGCTCTGTCCATTTTCTCCCGACAGAACACACATTTATCAAATATATGTCCATTATCATGCACCTTCATGAATAAAGAGAGGAAGAACGAAATTTGGGATACATCTATTCACCTCAGATGCAACAACAGAGCAGCTAACCAGCTGTTCTGCTGAAATATCAACGCAAAGGGAAATTTGGGGAATTTCTATTATAAATTGTTGCCGTCTTTGTTCTGAATGAGATTAATGGCATTGATATTTCATATGTAAAAGGTATGATCAATCCAAACAACCAGTAACAAGAGAGATTGTAATATGTAAGTTCTACCATTCAAATACAAAAGAATTACTACTATAAGAACAAATCCCAATCTCTTTCAAATTTGAAAAAATTTCACTTGTAACCAACCACATCATCAAGTAGTTGAAAAATGGCAAGAACACATAAAAAGAAAAAACAGAATAATCATCCAACCAATCTTACAAAAAAGGCGGTAATGGGACATCGTGGCAATAAATTCAAACAATGAAATAAGGAAATACAAGCCTTTTAATCATCCCATAAAAAAATGGTAACAATACAAAAACAACAACAATACAATTCACACCTCCATTGCATGGCAAAAAAAAGAAAAAAAGAAAAGAAATGAAAAGTATGAACATTAAATCCCCATAAAATCTAAGAAGAGAAACTAAAAAAGAGCCAACCCATCACTCTCTATTGAAAAATATAGGTCAAAGAACAACTGCCCTCAATCTCTAATAGTAGCAATGAAAAAAGCTAGCCCCACAAAAATGAATAAATGGGTGAAAATGAAATCAGATGCTATCATAGCTAGAATAGCTTAATCTCTAACAAAAACAACTAAAAGGATACACCAAAGAACACTCAACTCAAAAACAAAAAAAACAAAACAAAACAAAACCAAAAATAAAATAAAATAAAATAAAAAACAAAACAAAAAATAAAAAATTAAACAAAACCATAAAAATTCAAGGACAAATAACAAAAAAACATGAAAAACTAAAGGCTAAAACCAATTATTGCCAACTGGAAATATCAAAAAGTCCTAAAAATACTAACCAAAAGAGAAATTCGAGAAAATTTCAAACTTACAAGTATCAGAACCTACTTCAACTAGTATCATTAAAGAGATCATTTCCTAAACACCCAACATGAAACAAAAAATAGAAAAAATTGAACAGTCCATGTGTCTAAATGAGGCATTGAGAAAACAACAAATCCACATCCAATGTGAAAAGGCCAAAGATTGGATGGCTGTGATCTTTCAATTTGTGAGAATCTAGGGAACAAGTATCCAGTTCCTCGGCCCCATGATTTATATAACGGGCCTTAGTTACTACTAGTAGGGCCCATCACTTAACATTATGAGCCCCCACATCTTGCATATAGATGGTTAAGAGGAATAGAGTAAGAAGAGGACAACACCAGTCCACCCAACGATTAGACCTGTTAAAAAAAGAAACCCAGAGACGATTGAGAAAAAAATGGTCCCTGATATGAGAAATCAAGATCTTCCAATCAAGGCAATTTTTGGAGCGAGTTCCATCTAATTGGGCCAATGGCCTAGATCACCGAACCATGGCCCCCACTTGCCACAGTGCAAAGATGTGGGCCCCACAAATCGCTCTATCAACTCACCCTTAAAAAAAAAGAATTTTCACATTTTCTCAACTAAGAGGTGATCACAACACCACCACTAAAGCATCATCGAATCAATACAAAAACTCCATTAAACACTAAGCAATAGAAAAAGAATATTCATTTGGAAGAAAACCGAAATAAGAGTTTTTCCTTTCTTGCCTTCCAAAAGAACCCAAACTGAATTTTTCCATCCAAACGCATCCGTATAACTATCTGTATAAATCAATGCAAGTTCTTGCCTCAAGTTCTCTGGGTATACTAAGCCCAAATGAGTACTAAAATGGGAAAAGGAGATAAAAAGGATACGGACCGCTCTTACAATGATTCCCAGCCATTGACCGATTGGGTCCAAGAGGAAGGACATGACACCTTCTTCCTCAATCTACCCGTTACCATACACAATGGGATCGGTGATTCCAATGGTGTGGCCCACGTGATGGATGGATTGATCCGATCATAGTGGAATAAATCATAGTGGGGCCACATAAAACACATCATGGTGGGTTCGATCAGTGAGGAAAGAGAAGCTCACCTATTTGAAGACATTGATCCATGGAAGATGACGTTGTCGATGGTGATGGAAGCTGCCGCTGCTCGAGGCGATGGAAGATGCTGGCGATGGAAGATGCCGCGGCTTGAAAATGGGAAAATAGAAATGGCGCTCGAATTGCAAATCCTCTCCTAAATAAGATAACTCTTTCAAATCTGAAACAATGTGTGTTTACCATTGTTTATGACAAAAGAATCTGTTAACAGTTGTACATGCAAGAGGGACCATTTTCTGGATGGTTAAGATTGTATTATATAAGAAAATTATAAATATTAAACATTTACAACTAGAAGGATTATTTGAATGGTATGGATAACTCTATATCAATGTCACTATTTTCACGAACGAGTCACCACTATTTTACATTTGTAAATAACTCACTATTTTTTTACAAAACAAAAAATGGTAAATATATCTTTGGAAAGGGGAGGGCTCTATGGGCCCCACCATGATGGATATGTTTCATCCACGCCGTCCATCCATTTCTCAGCATCATTTTAAGATATATAGCCAAAAATTATCCCTAATTAAGTCTCTGGTGGACCACTAAATGAGAAAAGGTTGGACAGTTGAACATCTACCATTCAAAATGTGTGGTGCGCCGACGGATAATTGACTTTTGGCTACAACTTTTATTCTGCAGATTTTATTCGTAGATAAAAGCACCCCAAGTCCTGATAGTTTTTTGGTAGTGAGAGCCCTATAATAATATTTCAAAATAGATGGACAACTTCGATATAAAACATATATTTTTGTAGGCCCTATAGAGCCCTATAATCTAATCTTTTTCCTCAAATCATTATAAGATATCATGCAAAACATTAGGTAGGAACAAGGCTTGAGTAGACTACATTTTGGGCATTGCACTTCCACCATTAAAAACTTCTTGGGAGCTGGAGAAGTTTCGGATCAAGCTCATTATGTGTGTCCCACTTGGATGAGGGGTCAGACCCAGTTTCAGCTGCATTCAAAACTCTTGTGGGCCCCACTAAGTCCTTTCATATATTTTTAGATGTCTTCACATAGTTTTAGATGGTATGGTATAACGTCCTGGAAAAATCCATACAAAGACCCGAGTACCACCTCAGGCAGAAATCACCAAGGACTAAATCCTTAAGAAACTAAACAAGAATTAACTAGTGCTAAACTTGACTACCTAGGAAATTAACACTAATCACTTTAAATATAATCTGTAAGACTCAAAACTTGTGAAATCATTAACACTACATTACCCTAAAACATAGGATCAGTCTCTAAACCTAGTTGCTCTTGGGAGCATCTAGAAACTCCATAACAGACCTGGACCACACGTCGAAAGTCCAATAGCCATGAAACTACACGATTATGACCGCTTAGTTGGACTTGACAACCACCTTAGAATCAAGTCCAGATGGTGTCCTGGGACTATTTACTTGAGGCCGGAGCGAAGTGTGTGAGAAACGTGAATATTTTTAGAAATAAAATCTGAATTTAAGTAATCTGATTCGTGTCTCTTGCGAGCCAAATATAAGGATTCAGACCGTTAGAATTTGACCCAAATACTCCCTCGGATCAAGAGAAATTTCTCATACATGACAGTGTACTTGTGGCCCTGATCGAATACCGGTGACCGTCGAACTGAAACTGGTCCGCCACGGGCAATCTGTAAATCCGATCGGACTGAAAATTGAGCTTGACATAGATCCAATATTAGGGAGCTTAAGTCCGACCGCATTCCGCAAAGGGGCCTCCAGAAGTGCTCTGTTAGATCAAAACAGACCCTATTTGGCTATAACCTAAGTATACCTTGGCCCTGGGGCCATTCCCATTAGTTCTAGGCCTATATAAGGGCTTTAAACCCTCTCTCTCATATTCCATACGAATTTTAACACCCTAAGAAAGAGAAGAGAGGAAAATGAAAGGAAAGAGAGAGAGAGAGAGAGAGAGAGAGAGAGTTGGAGGTTCATCCTAGGATTTGATCTTATTACTCCACGCACTTAGCCACCCTAGCAGTATCACAAATTCGGTGTTTCTGACAACGTACTTAGGTAAGAAAACCTAACCCTAAGCTGTTTTAGGGTTTCAAATTGTTTAAGTTATGGAATGGTTAACCTAATTTATGGTTTAGGTTGCCATTCTTCCGTTGAAAAAAGCTAGGTGTCTAAAACAAATCCGTTATGCGTTTATCGGTGTAAGGTGTGGACTATAAATGTTTAGGTTATGGTTTTCAAGGCTTTCAATGCTAGTAATGGTTTATGAAAGACTTGATTATTGCCACATGTGTTTAGACACGAGGCGTTCCATATAATACGTATAACTATAACCTATGTTGATTTTAATGCGTTCCATGTGTTTATTGAAATGCTTGAATGACTATGAAATGATGATTTGAGCTCACTGTGTGTATTGACTAAGAGTACATGATTGTTGTATGTATGGTGAACCCTTTGTAAAAAAAAAGGGATGTGCTATAATACCTGTTATAACTACCTTATTGTATATACTTGATATGTGCAAACCAAGTGTTTGTAAAAATGTCTGAATGAATTAGTAATTAGTAAATTGTACTTCATATGCATGTTGAGATATGATTCTTAATCACCTTAACTATGTGTATGATTTCCTCCATGTACTTTATATTACAATGTTTGTTTAGGTTAGAATGCATATGTGTGTGAATTTATGTTTAAGTTGTATTCCATAAAATGCTCGAATGAATGTATGACACGGATTATTGATTCATTACTACTTTGGTTATCTCGTATGATTATTAGTTATAATTGAATGTGGTTGGGGCTATTATATAGTCCAGGAAATTGGTAACAGGCCTCGAATGGGTGGGTGAAGTTGTTTCGCCACACAGGATGTGGTCGATGAATCTGAGTCGTACTTGGGATGTCGACAGTGGTCAGGCCACATAGAGTGCTTATGCACTTCATGTCGATCAACTCAACGTGCGCTCGTGTTAGTAAAGCTCGTCAAGTAACCCGATTGGCTTGATGTATGTTCACCATATTTGGACGCTACTACTTGAATCTAATGGACCAAACTCACCAGTGAAAACCCTTTAACCTTGGTACCTCGATTCGCTAAGACTCATGAGCCGGACATGGTGGTATGAGACACCATGGTCAAGCTGTCGGCCTACGCCTGGGTGACGAACCCACCCGTAGTGATCAGTGAGTAACCTAGACTCGTGAGCCGAATACGGTGGTATGGAACACTGTATTCGAGCTATGGGCTTATACTGATTAGGTGACGAGCCCTTTGTAATAACCTCGAGCATACTCGGAGGCTGCGTTGAGGTGACGAGTCTTTCCATAGTAACTAGAGTATCAACTAGGCCTGCATTGATCAAGTGGCAAGCCCTTTGTAGTGACCTAGAACCACAACATCGTATGAGATTCACTAGGACTAACGACCCTAGAATGGATCATTATTTGGGAATTTATATAAGGGAGGTACCTTAGTTTTTCAATCATGCTGTACGAAAAGGACTAATGAGAACTTGGTAATCACGCTCATACACTGCATTGCATATGCCGTTTGGCGTTGGGCAGAGCACTGAGGAAGTGACTGACATGCCACGACCGTGAGATGAAGATCGCAGAGGGAGTGTAGGCGAGGGCATGCATCATTATTACATACCATTCTTACATTAATCAGAGTACCTAAGGATGATTGATTGTATTGCTTTATTATTACTGCTTGACTAAATTCATAACTTGTTAACCTTTGCATTATTGTTCCACTGAGTTGATCACTCACTCCTCCGTTCTGGGACGGTGTTTTAAACACCAACCAAACTCTGTCTTAGTTACAAATGATGATGCGACTCACGAGGTGGAGCTAGATTTTGAGGATGATGAGGAGGCATTCTCGTATATGCAGTATTCAGGCAGGTTCATGTGAGCCATTTCCTGATCGATAGGGATTTCTGGATGTTGATTAGAAATGCATCATGTATCCTAAAACCTATAACCTAGAAACTTATAACCTATAACCTATAACCTAAACCAAAAACTATAACCTAAACCAAAACCAAAACCTATAACCTAAACTCGAACCCATTATCAAATCCCAAAACCTATAACATAACCTAAACCTATACTTATAACCTCAAACTATTCCCAAATCCCAAAACCTATAACCTAAACCTAACCTTAACCTAAACCTAAACTTATAACCTATAACCTTAACCAAAACATATAACCTAAATCAAAACCAAAACCTATAACCTTAACCTAACCTTAACCTAAACCTAAACCTATAACCTATAACCTTAACCAAAACCTATAACCTAAACCCGAACCAATTCTTAAATCCTAAAACCTATAACCTAAACCAAAAAAAAAAACCTATAACCTAAACCCGAACCCATTTTCAAATCTCAAAACCTATAACCTAAACCTAAACCTAAACCTTATCCTAAACCTATAACATATAACCTATAACCTAAACTAAAGCCTATAACCTAAACCCGAACCCATTCTCGAATGCCAAAACCTATAACCTATCCCTAAACCTTAACATATAACCTAACCTAAACCTATACTTATAACCTAAAACTTTTCCCAAATCCCAAAACCTATAACTAAAACCTAACCTTAACCTAAACCTAAACTTATAACCTATAACCATAACCAAAACCTATAACCTAAACCAAAACCAAAACCTATAACCTAAACCCGAACCCATTCTCAAATCCCAAAACCTATATCCTAAACCAAAACCAAAACGAAAACCTATAACCTAAACTCGAACCCATTCTTAAATCCTAAAACCCAAACCTAAACCTAAACCTAAAGCATAAACCTAAACCTATAACCTAAACTCAAATCCCTAAACCTAAACCTAAACCTAATCCTATAACCTAAACTCAAATCCCTAAACTTAAACATATAACCTAACCTAAACTTATACTTATAACCTAAAACTACACTCAAATCTGAAAACCTATAACCTAAATCTAACCTCTCCCTAAACATATAACCTAAACTCAATTCCCTAAACCTAAACCTAGACCTAAACCTTATCCTAAACCTATAACCTAACCTAAACCTATACTTATAACCTAAAACTATTCCCAAATCCCAAAACCTATAACCTAAACCTATCCTTAACCTAAACCTAAACCTATAACCTATAACCTTAACCAAAACCTATAACCTAAACCAAAACCAAAACCTATAACCTAAACCCGAACCCATTCTCAAATCCCAAAACCTATAACCTAAATCAAAACCAAAACCTATAACCTAAACCCGAACACATTTTCAAATCCCAAAACCTATAACCTAAACCCGAACCCATTCTCAAATCCTAAAACCTATGACCTAAACCTAAACCTAAACCTTATCCTAAACCTATAACCTATAACCTATAACCTAAACCAAAACCAAAACCTATAAGCCAAACCCGAACCCATTCTCGAATACCAAAACCTATAACCTATCCCTAAACCTTAACCTATAACCTAACCTAAACCTATACTTATAACCTAAAACTATTCCCAAATCTCAAAACCTATAACCTAAACCTAACCTTTCCCTAAACCTATAACCTAAACTCAATTCCCTAAGGCGAAACCTACACCTAATCCTAATCTCAACTCCCTAACCTAAACTTAAAAACTCAATCCCAAACCTGAACCCGATTTCCTAAACCTAAACTATAACCCATTCTCAAATCCAAAAACCTATAACTTAAACCAAAACCAAAACCAAATCCAATAACCTAAAGCCGAACCCATTCTCAAATCCTAAAACCTATAACCTATACCTAAACCTAAACCTTATCATAAACCTATAACCTATCACCTAAACCAAAACCAAAACTAATAACCTAAACCCCAACCCATTCTCGAATACCAAAACCAATAACCTATCCCTAAACCTTAACCTATAACCTAACCTAAACCTATACTTATTACCTAAAACTATTCCCAAATCCCAAAACCTATAACCTAAAACTAACCTTTCCCTAAGCATATAACCTAAACTCAATTCCCTAAAGCGAAATCTACACCTAATCTTAATCTCAACTCCCAAACCTAAACCTAAACCTAAACTTAAAAATCCAAACTTAAACCCAATCCTGAACCTGAACATGATTTCCTGAACCTAAACCATAACCCATTCTCAAATCCAAAAACCTATAACCTAAAGAAAAACTTATAACCTAAACCCGAACCCATTCTCAAATTCCAAAACCTATAACCTAAACCTAAACCTTAACCTAAACCTATAACCTATAACCTAAACCAAAACCTATAACCTAAACTAAAACCAAAACCTATAACCTAAACCCAAACCCATTCTTAAATCCCAAAACCTATAACCTAAACCATAACCAAAATCTATGACCTAAACCCGAACCCATTCTCAAATCCCAAAACCTATAACCTATCCCTAAACCTTAACCTGTAACCTAACCTAAACCTACACTTATAACCTAAAACTATTCCCAAATCCCAAAACCTATAACTGAAACCTAACCTTTCCCTAAACGCATGACCTAAATTCAATTCCCTAAATTTAAACCTACACCTAATCCTAATCTTAACTACCTAACCTAAACGTAAACCTAAATTTAAAAACCCAAAATCAAATCCAATCCCGAACTTGAACCCGATTTCCTAAACCTAAACCATAACCCATTCTCAAATCCAAAAACCTATAACCTAAACCAAAACCAAAACCAAAACTTATAACCTAAACCCGAACCCATTCTTAAATCCCAAAACCTATAACCTATCCCTAAACCTTAACCTATAACCTAACCTAAACCTATACTTATAACCTAAAACTATTCTCAAATCCCAAAACCTAACTTTTCCCTAAACTCAATTCCTTAAAGCTAAACTTACACCTAATCCTAATCTCAACTCCCTAACCTAAACCTAAACCTAAACTTGAAAACCTAAACTCAAACCCAATCCCGAACCTGAACCCGATTTCCTAAACTTAAACCTTAACCCATTCTCAAATCCAAAAACGTATAACCAAAACCAAAACCAAAACCTATAACCTAAACCCAAACCCATTCTCAAATCCCAAAACCTATAACTTAAACCAAAACTAAAACCTATAACCTAAACCCGAACCCATTCTCAAATCCCTAAACCTATAACATATCCTTAAACCTTAACCTATAACCTAACCTAAACCTATACTTATAAATTAAAACTATTCCCAAATCCGAAAACCTATAACCTAAACCTAACTTTTCCCTAAACCTATACCCTAAACTAAATTCCCTAAACCTAAACCTAGACCTAAACCTTAGCCTAAACCTAAACTCAAATCCCTAAGCCTTAACCTAAACTTATAACCTAAAACTATTCCCAAATCCCAAAACCTATAACTTAAACCTAACCTTTCCCTAAACCTATAACCTAAACTCAATTCCCTAAAGCGAAACCTACACCAAATCCTAATCTCAACTCCTCAATCTAAACCTAAACCTAAACTTAAAAACCCAAACTTAAACTCAATCCCGAACCTGAACCCGATTTCCTAAACCTAACCCATAACCCATTCTCAAATCCAAAAACCTATAACCTAAACCAAAACCAAAACCAAATCCTATAACCTAAACCCGAACCCATTCTCAAATCCCAAAACCTATAACCTAAACCTAAACCTAAACCTTATCTTAAACCTATAACCTATCACCTAAACCAAAACCAAAACCAATAACCTAAACCCAAACCCATTCTCGAATACCAAAACCAATAATCTATCCCTAAACCTTAACCTATAACCTAACCTAACCTATACTTATTACCTAAAACTATTTCCAAATCCCAAAACCTATAACCTAAAACTAACCTTTCCCTAAGCCTATAACCTAAACTCAATTCCCTAAAGCGAAACCTACACCTAATCCTAATCTCAACTCCCTAACCTAAACTTAAAAACCCAAATTTAAACCCAATCCTGAACCTGAACCCAATTTCCTAAACCTAAACCATAACCCATTCTCAAATCCAAAAACCTATAACCAAAACCAAAACCTATAACCTAAACTCGAACCCATTCTCAAATCCCAAAACCTATAACCGAAATTGAAACTAAAACCTATAACCTTAACCCGAACCCATTCTCAAATCCCAAAACCTATAACCTATAACCTAAACCAAAACCTATAACCTAAACCAAAACCAAAACCTATAACTTAAACCCGAACCCATTTTTAAATCCCAAAACCTATAACCTAAACCAAAACCAAAACCTATGACCTAAACCCGAACCCATTCTCAAATCCCAAAACCTATAACCTATCCCTAAACCTTAACCTATAACCTAACCTAAACCTATACTTATAACCTAAAACCATTCCCAAATCTCAAAACCTATAACCTAAACCTAACCTTTTCCTAAACCTATGACCTAAACTCAATTCCCTAAAGTTAAACCTACACCTAAACCTAATCTCAACTACCGAACCTGAACCTAAACCTAAACTTGAAAACCCCAACTCAAATCCAATCCCGAACCTGAACCCGATTTCCTAAACCTAAACCATAACCCATTCTCAAATCTAAAAACCTATAACCTAAACCAAAACTTATAACCTAAACCCGAACCCATTCTCAAATCTCAAAACCTATAACCTATCCCTAAACCTTAACCTATAACCTAACCTATACTTATAACCTAAAACTATTCCCAAATCCCAAAACCTATAACCTAAACTCAATTCCCTAAAGCTAAACCTACACCTAATCCTAATCTCAACTCCCTAACCTAAACCTAAACTTGAAAACCCAAACTCAAACTCAAACCCAATCCCGAAACTGAACCCGATTTCCTAAACCTAAACCATTACTCATTCTCAAATCCAAAAACCTATAACCAAAACCAAAACCAAAACCTATAACCTAAACCCGAACCCATTCTCAAATCTCAAAACTTATAACCTAAACCAAAACTAAAACCTATAACCTAACCCGAACCCATTCTCAAATCCCTAAACCTATAACATATCCCTAAACCTTAACCTATAACCTAACCTAAACCTATTCTTATAACCTAAAACTATTCCCAAATCCCAAAACCTATAACCTAAACCTAACCTTTCCCTAAACCTATAACCTAAACTCTATTCCCTAAAGCGAAACCTACACCTAATTCTAATCTCAACTCACTAACCTAAACCTAAACCTAAACTTAAAAACACAAACTTAAACCCAATCCCAAACCTGAACCCGATTTCCTAAATCTAAACCATAACCCATTATCAATTCCTTAAAGTTATAACCTATAACCTATAACCTAATCCTAAACCTAAACCCATAACCTTTCCTTAAACCTTTAACCTAAACCTTTGCTTAAACCTTTAACCTAAACCTAAACTTAAAACCTAAATGTATTCTCAAATCTTTAAACTCAAACCTACACCTAATCCTAATTTCAACTCCTTAACCTAAACCTAACTTGAAAACCCAAATCTAAACCCGATCTCGTACCTGAACCCGATTTCCTAAACCTAAGCCTTAACCTATTATCAAGTTCCCAAAAGCTATAACTTATAACCTAAACCTAAACCTATAACCTTAACATAAACCAAAACTTATAACCTATAACCTAAACTTATTTATAACCTATAGCCTAACCTTAACCTAAACCTTAACATAAACCTATAACCTAAACCAAAACCAAAACCTATAATCATATGGTGAGACCATTTCTTTTGTGTCAATTTCATTCCTCCTTGAGGGTTTTTTTTTTTTTTTTTTTTTTTTTTTTTTTTTTTTTTTTTTTTTTTAATTCATTAAGAAAAAAAAAAGTTGTTATACATGATGCACTTCTTTCACTGTCTTTTTTTTTCTCCAATGGGCATTCTAATTTATGTATGACATGACTGTTTGTAGGATGATGGAATATACGAAGCTGTTGAAATTTTAGGGTAAAGTCGAGCACATTTCTCTAATGAAGCCAAAGATTTGTATTTTTAGCATTATTGTAATTGTAATTGTGATTGATTGAATGAATTGGATTGTAATTGATTGTAATTGTAATTGATTGAATGAAGGATTGTAATTTGATTATAATTGAATGAATGAATGAGTGATTGTAATTGAATGAATGAATGATTGTACAGGTGGTAATTGAATGAACAAATGATTATATATAATTTTGTAATGTACAAAATAGTTACAGATATTGACCGTAGCCATTAATCTGATAGGTGTAGCCTTTTCAATTTAGGCATACTGCTACAGACTTTTAGCTACAAATAATATCTGTAGCCATTAATCTGACAGGTGTAGCCTTTTCAATTTAGGCAAATTGTTATGGACTTTAGCTACAAATAATATCCGTAGCCATCAATCTGACAGGTGTAGCCTTTTCAATTTAGGCATATTGCAACATACTTTTAGCTACAAATAATATCCGTAGCTGTCTGAAGTTTTCGCTATAGATATAATTGCTACGGATTATATCTGTAGCTATTTCACCCTATAGCTACGGATTAAATCTATAGCCATAGGTTCAAACCTATTGTTATGGCACCTACGGCAACGGTCAAGCGACGGACAAAAACCGTAGCCATAGGTCTATTGCTACGGTTTTTGTCCATAGCCTTTAGTCAATTTTTTAGTAGTGCAAGGTCTAATTTCGAGGATGAAATTTTTCTTTAAGGGGAGTAGATTGTAACGTCCCGAAAAAATTCGTACAAAGACCCGAGTACCACCTCAGACAGAAATCACCAAGGACCAAATCCTTAAGAAATTAAATGAGAATTAACTGGTGAAACTATATTACCTGAGAAATTAACACTTATCACTTTAAATATGATCTGTAAGACCCAAAACTTGTAAATTTGTTAACGCTACATTACCCTAAAACCTAGGATCAGTCTCTAAACCCAATTGCTCTTGGGAGCATCTGGAAACTCCGTAACAGATCTAGACCACACTCGAAAGTCCAATAATCACGAAACTACATGATTATGACTGCCTAGTTGGACTTGACAACCACCTCAAAAATCAAGTCCAGATGGTGTCCTGAGAGTATTTACTTAAGGCCGGAGCGAAGTGTGTGAGAAACGTGAATATTTTTAGAAATAAAATTAAAATTTAAGTAATTTGAGTCGTGTCGCTTGTGGGCCAAATATAAGGATTTAGACCGTCAGAATCTGACCCAAATACACCCTCAGATCAAGGGAAATTTCTCATACATAGCAGTGTACTTGTGGCCCTAATCGAATACCGGTGACCGTCGAACTGAAACTGGTCTGTCACGGGTGATCTGTAAATTCAATCGGACTGAAAACTGAGCTTGACCTGAATCCAATATCAGGGAGCTTAAGTCCGATCGTATTCAGTAAAGGGACCTCCAGAAGTGCTCCGTTGGATTGGAACAGGCACTATTTGGCTATAATCTAAGTATACCTTAGCCCTGGGGCCATTCCCATCAGTTCTGGGCCTATATAAGGGCTTTAAACCCTTTCTCTCATATTTCATATGAATTTTAACACCCTAAGAAAGAGAAGAGAGGAAAAGGAAAGGAAAGAGAGAGAGAGAGTTGGAGGTTCATCCTGACATTTGATCCCATTGCTCCACGCACATAGCCACCCTAGTATCATAAATCCGGCATTTCTGACAACGTATTTGGGTAAGAAAACCTAACCCTAAGCTGTTTTAGGATTTCAGATTGTGTAAGTTATGGAATAGCTAACCTAATTTATCCTTTAGGTTGTCATTCTGTCATTGACAAATCTGTTATGCATTTACCGGCGTAAGGTGCAGACTATAAATGTTTAGGTTATAGTTTTCAAGGCTTTCAATGCCAGTAATGGTTTATGAATGACTTGATTATTGCCACATTTATTTAGATACAAGGATTTCCATATGATATGTATAGCTATAACTTATGTTGATTTTAATGCGTTCCATGTGTTTGTTGAAATGCCTGAATGACTATGAAATGATGATTTGAGCTCACCATGTGTATTGACTGAGAGTACATGATTGTTATATGTACGGTGAACCCTTTGTTAAAAAAAAAAAGGGATATGCTATAATACCTATTATAACTACCTTATTGTATATACTTGATATGTGTAGACTAAGTGTTTGTAAAAATGTCTGAATGAACTAGTAATTAGTAAATTATACTTCGTATGAGTGTTGAGATATGATTCTCAATCACCTTAATTATGTGTATGATTTCCTCCATGTACTTTATATTACAGTGTTTGTTTAGGTATGGAATGTATATGTGTGTGGATTTATGTTTAAGTTGTCTTCCATAAAATGCTTGAATGATTGTATGACTGGGATTATTGATCCATTACTACTTTGGTTATCTCATATGATTATTTGTTATAATTGAATGTGGTTGGGGCTATTATATAGTCCAGGCTATTGGTAACAGGCCTCGAATGGGTGGCTGAAGTTATTTCGCCACACAGGATGTGGTCGATGAATCCAAGTCATACTTGGAATGTCGACAGTGGTCAGGCCACACAGAGTGCTTACGCATATTATGTCGATCAACTCAATGTGCGCTCGTGCTAGTCGAGCTCGTCAAGTAACCTGATTGGCTCAATGTATATTCACCATGTTTGGACGCTACTACTTGAATCTAATGTACCAAACTCACCAGTGAAAACCCTTTAACCTTGGTACCTCGATCTGTTAAGACTCATGAGCCGGATATGATGGTATGGGAAATCGAGGTCGAGCTATCAGCCTACGCCGGGGTGACGAACCCACTCGTAGTGACCAGTGAGCAACCCAGACTCGTGAGCTGAATACGGTGGTATGGGACACTGTATTCGAACTGTCGACCTACACTGATCAGGTGACGAGCCCTTTGTAGGCTGCATTGAGGCAACGAGTCTTTCCGTAGAAACTAGAGTATTAACTAAGCCTGCATTGATCAGGTGACGAGCCCTTTGCAGCGACCTAGAACTGTAACATCGTATGAGATTTACTAGGACTGACGACCTTAGAATGGATCATTGTTTGAGAATTGATATAAGGGAGGTACCTTACTTCTCAATCCTGTTATATGAAAAGGACTAATAAGAACTTGATAATCACGCTCAGGCACCACATTGCATGTATTGTTTGGCATTGGGCAGAGCACTGAGGAAGTGGCTAACTTGCTGCGACCGTGAGATGAAGATCACAGAGGGAGTGCAGGTGAGGGCATGCATCATTACTACATACCATTCTTGGATTAATCAGAGTACCTAGGGATGATTGATTGTATTGTTTTATCATTACTGCTTGACTGAATTGATAACATGTTAACCTTTGCATTATTGTTCCACTGAGTTGATCACTCACTCCCACGTTCTGGGACGGTATTTTAAACACCAACTAGACTCTGTCTTAGTTACAGATGATGATGTGACTCCCAAGGCAGAACCATATTTTGAGGATGATGAGGAGGCATTCTCATATATCCAGTATTCAAGTGGGTTCATGTGAGCCGTGTCCTGATCGATGGAGATTTCTGGATGCTGATTAGATTACCTTACACATTTTGTATATTTTGAAGTTTTACATGTAATCAACTAACTGGTAACATGATCATATTCAGGAGACGTACCATTACAGAAATATTTATATACTTAACACAGTCTTCTACTTGTGTAAATTAATTATCTCTGGAGTATGATATACAATTTGGTATAATATCAATCATGTTTAATGCACTAATACAGTCAACATTTAATCATCATTATTTATGTTGCATAAGTGAGGCGTTGGAACTCTGGAGTTGAACTCCAAATTTTAGGGAGTTACAAGTTGGTATCAGAGCATGATTTGGATTAAACTGGACCTGTGTTATGGTTACATGATGTACGCTAATGCAAATTTAACGTAGGAGGGTGCGAGAAAAATGTAAAAACAAGTTTAGATTTTTCAGTTTCGCTAATTAGCAAAATTTACCGAAAATGATCGCCGAGATTGGGTCCGTACACATCCATGATCACTTGAGACAATCCCGGATCACCCTTAGACCATCAATCAACGGGTTTAGACCATGATTTACCCCATCCCAGCCTTCAGCAATCGTTAAATGCAAATATACATCAGAAAATACCCGAAATGACCCAAAACGACTCAAAACGGGGTTGGGGGCCAAACGGGCCATGTCCAGGGGGACCCAGAGGGGGTTCCATATGTTTTTGGAGTCCAGGGGACAGGAGGACCTCGTCCCACAGGTGAGCCATTGCCGAAATCTCCAGAGGTCGGCCTGGCGGGCCTGGCCACTGAGGGTCGTGCGGACTGATGCCCCTAGGGTGTTGTATGGCCCACGGTTTTGAGTTGGGTTATTCTACAACCCTCCCACAACTACTCCTCTTCATAAGCCTCCCCTCCTAGCTTTCCTTTTCTCAAGAAAACTCATGATTTTCACTCAAATCACCCCTCTAAGTGTTATTTTCTTTCATTTTCGTGCACCACTCACCCCACCCTTTCAAATCTCTCACTCATAGCTGATTTCTTCCTTCATTTCCCCTTCATTTGAGCATTCAAACCCCAATTTGTGTCTCAAATCTGTGGAAACCCCATAAATCTTCCCATTTCCCTATTTTCTTTCCTTTTCGATGGCCTTATTCGAGCTTGTTGCAGCCATCTTCTCCATTTCCACCATTCTTTACCTCATGGGGAAGAAAAGGGCTCCCGTGGACCAAGCTATGCCTAGTTGCCCCACTCGCTCGAGAAGACTGAGAGGTGCCGCCGCGAGCACAAGCATTGAACATGAGATAAGGACAAAGCGGGACCTCGATCCCCAGGTTCCCTTTGGTCGAACTCTGCTGACAGAGTTATCTCGTGTAATATTTGAGGGCTGCAAGGTCCTTTTTGAAGTACATGTGGATGAGAAGATCTTTGGAGAGCATCTTTTGATGGAACGCCTGGTGGAGGCCAGGTGGGGTCTGATATTTGAGGGCAAGTTTCATGCAAATGTGGGCACCGTCCGAGCCTTCTACGCCCACATTCGAGAGCCTATGCTGGAGCCCTTACAGTTTAAGATCCTAGTGGGTAGAGATCGGAAGGTCACAATTGATGTTAGGCTGATATCTCGGCTTATGAAGATGTCGCTCGACAAGGTCCATGCAAGTGAGAATAATTTGAGGAGTGCACGTGAAAGGGATCGCCACACACGTTTCCTTTGTGGCCGACTGGCTCATTAGCAGCCAAAAAGTAGTCTCCTGATGTCTAATATGATAAACAACTTCCGCCTGCTTCATCATATTTCCACATTCAATGTCTACCCTAGGTGGAGAAATCACAGCGAGTGCACATGCCTGATGGTAGATTTCCTTTACCAAGCAAGACAGGGAGAGAAGTTGTGCGTGCCTACGTACGTTCAGCGATAGATAGTTCTTACCACACGCTCTACTAGAGTGTCTAATTCGCTCCCTTTCAGCCGACTCATATGTAGGATTGCATGTGAGTTTGGCTACAGACTTGGGGTGAAAATGCTGGTCTCAGTCCATTACATTAATGAAACTACTCTCAATCAGATGGACATTGGGCCATGGCAGCGACAAGCCCGACTGGATGAGAGCGAGGATGAGAGGTCTAGTGAGGAGTATGAAAGCGAGGAGGAAAGCAGGGAAGAGATAGAGAAGGAACAGGAAGAAGAAGAGGAGGCACAGGACACGGATGAGAGCTCCCCTCCTACGGCATTAGAACATGACACTGATCGGGCTGCTAGGGATGCCCGCATAGCTCGGCTTAAGGAGGGTCAGGCTGCCCTGGGACAGGAGATTATTGATACCTGGGCCCTCGTGAAACATAAGTTTAAGAAGGTGACTCGCATCTTGAAAGCCATCCTATGCTGCCTACAGGATAAGGGAACCCCTCCTCCATCGCCAGACTCGGATGCCTAGTCAACCATGCCGTCACCCAGTAGTTTGTTTGTTGCTTTTTGAGTTTGTCTGTGTTGTAAGGTTAATGGGTCTATTAGTGTAGTAGGTAGAAAGTATGTTTGTGTTTGGTAGTTTGAGCTTAGTATAGCCACATGCGTTTCTGTCATAACCCATGTAGAACTTTATTCCATGTATTATGACAATTTTGGTCAATGAATTGCATGAAGTTTCGTTACTTAGTATTTGAATGCCACGTGTTTTGAATGTAGCATGGAGGAGTTATTGTATATGCTAAATCTGACCTAGGTTACACCCTATGTTGTATATAGGGAATGCCACCTAACGCCGCATGGAGTTCGGCACGTCTCACCTTTGGTGATTCGACTGTTGGGGCACCTCCCCTAAGCGATAGCCACATGGACCCCAGTTTGGGCCCATCTCACACTGATACTATGCCATATTTTTATCCGACCACTGGCCTTACCAATGGGCCGTCATCTACTGCACCACCTGTGGCACCACCAGTTGCACCATCGGTTCCTAAGTTGAACCGTGTGTCTACCTCGACGCCTTACATGCCACAGTCCTCTCCGCCTCCTGATAAGCTAGAGTAGATGATGTTGTTGATACAACAGCAGCAGCAGTTCTTGACCTCCATGGCTGACATCTTTACCCAAAACATGGGGGCGACTCCACCTGCTTCACTTATGCACCTAGCTGGGAACTCGAGTGTCATCAGCACATTTGAGCAATTTCAGCGCTTACGGCCTCTTACATTTGTGCATACTCATAGACCCGAGGAGGCTGAGTATTGACTTGATCGCATCTTTAAGATGCTAAAACCGTTGCACTGTACTGAGGTAGAACATGTGGAGTTGGTCACCTTCATGTTTGAGGAGGCTAGCTTATGGTGGGACAGTGTTCTTTGCACTACCGTTGTTGGTTATGTGTGGACGTGAGAGGCATTTGACACTCGCTTCCACGAGAAGTACTATCCTATCACATATCGCCAGGAGAAGGAGAGTGAGTTCCTCTGCCTCCGACAGGGAGGGATGTCAGTGGCTGAGTATGAGAACAGGTTCATAGAGCTGGGCAGGTACACTTCGTTGATATTGGCCGACGAGCCGATGCGCATGCAAAGATTTTTCGAGGGTTTGCGACCCGATATCCACTCGAAGATGTGTTGTGCTAGCATACCCAGCTATGTTGAGCTAGTGAGTATATCTATGAGGGCTGAGCAATATGGGGATAGGCAGTCCCGTATGCGAGTACCCATGGCTTCTAGGCCATGACCTGATCTTTGGAGTAGACTATTCTTCAGTAAGTGGCCACATGTAGATTCACTGCCGAGGCTTACAACTTCTCCTACTCCGGTGAGGTGACTAGATGTGTGGTGTACCAACTACAAGAAGCCTGGCCACACAGAGATAAATTATTTTACCAGGAAGAGGGATAACGGGTTCTCGCCACCTCAGAGGATCAACTGCCAGCTTCCTCAGGCCATATCAGCACCACCACTATAGACAGTACCTGCGCATCCATCTTTTCGGCCCCTTGCACCTCGCTTCAAGCCGCCACAACAGCCTATGGTACCGAAGGCGAACCGTCCACAGCAGGCTCGAGTACATGTGCTTACAGCTGAAGTGCCCGATGTAGACCTAGCATCGAGAGCTTTTGAGGTCACAACTCACATCCAAGGTACTCCCATCTTCTATTGGTGGACACTAGGTCCACTACCTCCATCATATCATACGTAGCCATCAAGAGACTAGGGTTGGACACTGCTCCTACCAAGGGAGTAAGGGTCCTCGCCGCCACCGGGACTTTTACTGACATTACTAGGATTTGTTAGGGTTGCTCGATAGACTTAGGGAGCAGGACAGTACTGGTTGACCTAATTTTCATCCCCCTATTTTATCATGATGAGGGTTAAATATTGCATATCAGACCCCGATAAATACCTAATTTGACGTATATGATAATGTTTAATGTCGTATTTTAAATATGTTTTTGTTGCAGGTAGTAACCAGGAGCGTGGACTGAAAAAGAGATTAAAAGCATAGATCTAATGCTCCAAAGTCACCAGAGTAAGGGACGGACTCCAGAGAAACAAGATCAACGGATTTACATGCCAGGGACCCGAGAAAATCAAGCCGTTCACGTTTAAAAAGGCCCGAATGCAAGATCACATGGTTTTCGCCATCCGATTGACTCAAAACTTCATACATGCGATATGGGCCATAAATTAACCGTACATGTTAAATTTCAGCCATTAAAGATCTCGGGAAGTGGGCCAACGGATAGATCAGCCCATTAATCTTCAATTTGGGGCCCACCTGATATCTGGAACTGCCTCAACTTTGGTACTGACGGTGGAAATAATATGATAAAAAAGATGGACGACGCAGATCTTGCACAAATACTACAGATGGCCCATATGTATAACGTGTGTACATGGTGTACACACGTGCCTAGCGTGCACCGGACCAGATGCTTGGTCCAAGCCAGCGCTGACCCAACCCTCTCCTTAAAAAAAAATGGAAATTTCTATTTCCAGCATGACGCACGGCCGGCGTCCGTTTTGCGGACGGTAGTGGGCCCCACCCATTGCTCGTACGGCCGATCTGATCCGTCCACCGTGTAGAGGGCTTTGAGAGGTACAAAACCATGCTGACCTTTTGCATCCATGCGTGCACATGTGTGTAATACAGTGGCCACAAAAGGGCTGCCCTGTAGCGTTCAAACCTGATCTTTTAGTGAATTCTTCCCTGGGACATGCCTATGGATGTTCAAAACCACTTATTCTTGACTGAAATTTTGTTCTGAATCCAATGGACGAGGTGGATTTTCCAGAAAATGCTTCTATAGGGCCCACTGATCACAACAGCGAAATGGTGCGAAAGGTTTCGTACATCCGTGAAAACTGACTTTTTCAGGCAGTTTTGGCCCACCATCTTTGATCATATGGCAGATCTGAACCGTCTATCATGTAGAGGACCCAAGAAAGTCCTAAGGGACGATGTTTCTTTGAAATTTGAGCGAGGAAAGTGGCGTGTTTCGAGGCACCGAACTTGGCTACGAAAAGGCTTTCGCTGCGCATGCATAGCTTTCCAAATCCGATTCAAATCCGATTTTCACCACTCCAGCAACTATATAAGGAGGTTTTAGACGCGGGGAGGAGTCATTCAGAGCTAGGAAGGAAGATCCAGAGCCAGGGGAGAGCAGACTAGAAGAAGAAAGAGGAAAGAAAAAGAAAGAGAAGAAAGAGAGAGGAAGGAAGAAGGGATGTTTTTTATGCTTCAATCTTATTTTTCTTTCTTTCTCATTAACATTATGAATTGTTAATCTCTTAACTAGGGCTGAGATGAAGCCTCTAATTTGAATAATGCTTGTTATGTGTTGATTTTATTTGGTTTAGATTGATTTGTTTCTTTCGCTAGTGTGCTTAACTGTAATTTTCATATTCATCCATTCTATGAGCTCGACCAAAGTTTAGATATGGATGTTGTTTGGAATATTACTCTAGGTGCTTGTGTCTGACCATGAACAGGATTCCTATAGAGGAAGAAACAGGATTTACATCTCTCCATGCCTGACCATGGATGGAAAGATGTGATCCATATGCTTTAAAAGATTATACATTCTGTGTGCCCGACCAAGGACATAGGATGTGCTTTGTTTATTAAATTTATATCAATCTGAATTAGAATAAATCAACAGGTAAAATAAGGGTTAGGATAATTAGAGGTGGATTCGAAAGTCCTAGTCTTCTCCTAGATTGAATTTTTCTCATAGTTCTTAGTTATTTTCCATAGATTTGTGTTAGTTTACTTTTTAGTTTGTTAAAATATTTGTTAGATTAGTTAAGAAGAATCTTAAATTTCGAATTGCGATAACCAGTCCTCGTGGGAACGATCTCGTAATACGTACCATATTTACATCTGATTCGTATACTTGCGAGTTAAAATCATTTAAATTAAATTGGTTTAAATTAAAACATCAAGTTTTTGGCGCCGTTACCGGGGAATGTTTCGGTCCAAATTGAATTTAGGATTCTCTCTTATCATAATTCATAGCCTTAGGATTTTACTAACTTTAGGTTAAAGTTTATTTTATTTTATTTTATTTTAGAAACTAACATATTTCCTGTTTTGTAGGGTCCTAATTTGAACTTCTATTTTGGTACTCCCTTTCTAAAATTCTCTACCTTTTCTAATTTCTATTTTTTAGAAATTTTCTAATTCTAGGCTTTCTTCTTAGAATTTTTTTAAGTTTTAATTTTAGATTTAGATTCTTCTTTCAATTAACTTTCTATTTTCTAGTTTTAGAAATTTTTTCCTTTTTAGAAACTAACCGTTGCTTAAGATTTTTTTATTTTTTTTTATTATTATTTTTATTATTATTATTATTTTTTTTTTATTTTTTTTTCTTTCTAGCATTATTTTAGGAAATTGCTTTTGTTTTTATTTTTTTAGTTTTACAGGAATTGAAGAAGGAAGCTGTTAAATAAGATTGTCTTCAAAAGGAGAAGCTACTGAATCTTCAGACATCCATCACCTTCTTTTTCGGATTCTTTCTTCTAATTCTTGTTTACATACTTTTCTCTTGTTTTTAGGAATTCATAATTTTTAGTTCTAGTCTTATTTCTCTTAGGTTGCATCTTAGTTTAGTTTAGTTCTCTTTCCTACATTTCAGTTATTCAGTTTATGCTAGGGCGTAGATCTTTGAACATACAACTAGCATCCTTTGATCCTGAAATAGAAAGAACCTTTCGTAAAAGATTTAGAAATATCCTATTCAAAATGACGGACGAAAATGCAATTAAAGTGCTTAGAGATTATTCAGCTCCTGTCCAATGTAATGCGCCTTCATGCATAGTGTTGCCAGCCACCACGACAGCACAGTTTGAACTTAAACCAGGGGTCATACAGTTGTTACCATCTTTCTATGGTTTAGACAAAGAGGATCCATATCATCATGTAAAAGAATTTCTAGACATTTGCTCGACCTTTAAGTTTCAAAACTTCTCAGATGATTCAATCCGTTTGCGCCTTTTTCCTTTTTCTTTGAAGGCTAAGGCAAAAGCATGGTTGAATTCTCTAGGAGTTGGGACGATCACTACATGGGATCAACTGTCTAAGAAGTTCTTAAACAAATTCTTCCCTGTTCACAAAATGAATGCTCTCCGTAGAGAAATCACTAATTTCACGCAAAAAGAGGGAGAACACTTTCATGAATGTTGAGAAAGATGGAAGGACTTGCTCCTTAAATGTCCACACCATGGCTTTGAGAAGTGGCAACAAGTTCAATAATTCTATGACGGTTTGACACCTCAAAACCGTTGCATGGTTGATGCCACCAGTGGAGGGTCATTCATGACCAAAAGTGATGTCGAAGCATGGAATTTCTTTGAAACCTTGTGCGAAAATTCTCAACAATGGGACTACTCAAATAGAGGTGAAAGAAATCCCCAACTGCTAAAGAAATGTGGTATATATGAGATAAGAGTCACGCCAAATATTTATACCATACTTGATAGCCTGACACAGAAAGTCGATGCTCTGATGTTGAATAATGGACCTCCACAAACAACTCAAATCGAGTCATGTGCTATATGTTCTAGTCTTGGCCATCCTACGCAGTCGTGTCCATCTGGTGCAGCATTTCCTGAATTTCTCTCTGAACAAGTACATGCTATGAACACCTTTCGGAGACCTAAGAATGATCCTTACTCAAATACCTACAACCCAGGGTGGGCTAGACATCCAAATCTTTCTTGGGCAAAAGGACCACAACAAGGAGGACCATCTGAAAATCCTCTTATGCAACCTTATCCACAAGTTGGTAGTCAACAACCTCAACAGTTTCCGCAATATCAATAAGCTCCTGCACAATCTAGGAAACCATCTCTTGAGGATACACTCAATCTTTTTATGCAGAGTTCTCTTCAATTTCAAAAAGACACCCAACAAACTTTATTAGCTAACCAGCAAAGCGTACATGCGAATGCTCAATCTATTGCCAAGCTGGAAGTTCAATTGGGTCAACTTGCTGCCACATTAAGTGAGAGAGAGAAGGGGAGGTTCCCTAGCCAACCTGTGGCAAATCCAAAAGGACAGTTTGAGATTGGCTCTAATTCAAACCAAGAACAATATCATGAGCAAGCCAAATCTATCATTACCCTTAGGTCCGGTAAACAGATCGATAACAAAGTAGAAATGCCTAAGGAAGAATCAAATTCCAAACCGGAAGAGCAAAATGAAGCGGAGAGACATACTATTGCATCTAGAGTCCAAAAGCACTCTAATCCTCCAGAAACCACTCTTGTACCATCTTATGTGCCTAAAGCACCTTTTCCTCAACGTCTGGCACCAGTTAAGAAAGGAAACAACTTTAATGAGATATTGGAGATGTTTAAGCAAGTGTAAATTAATATTCCATTGCTTGATGCTATCAAGCAAGTCCCTGCTTACGCTAAGTTTCTTAAAAATTTATGCACTCAGAAGCGTAAGATATATGTTTATAAGAAGGTTTTCCTTGCAGAGAAACTTAGCTCTATGATTCAACAGAACACCCCTCCTAAATTTAGGGATCCAGGAGCTCCTACCATTTATTGCGTCATAGGAGATCATAAGGTTGAGAAGGCATTGCTTGATTTAGGGGCGAGCGTTAATTTGTTGCCATATTCTGTGTATAAGCAGCTAGGACTTGGTGAACTGAAATCAACTAAAATAACACTACAACTAGCTGATAGATCTGTCAAGGTGCCCCGTGGTATTATTGAGGACGTGTTAATCCAGGTTGATAAGTTTTATTTTTCAGTGGATTTCATCGTTCTTGATACTCATCCTGTCCCGAATCCTACGAGTCAAATTCCGGTTATCTTGGGACGTCCATTCTTAGCTACATCCAATGCTATTATAAATTGCAGGAATGGAGTCATGAAGTTGTCTTTTGGTAACATGAAGATTAAACTTAATGTTTTCAATGCTGGACAACAACCGACAGACTCGGATGATATTTTTGAGGTGACCATGATTGATAGTCTAGTGCATGATTCTTTCTTTAAATCTTCCGAAGACGCACTGGAGACTTGTGTAGCACATTTTGGCACAGACTTTGACATAGAAAGTTCCATCGAAGAAGTCAATACATTGCTCGACTCTAATTCTATAATGGATACTACAAAATGGAAAGCGAAAGTGGAACTTCTTCCACCATCTGAGTCTAAACCGGTCCTATCTGTTGAGAAACCACCCGAACCTGACCTTAAACAATTACCTGAAACTCTCAGGTATGCATTTTTAGGTCCTTCTGAGACCCTACCTGTCATCATAGCTTCTAACCTCAATAAGGAACAGGAGGGCAAGTTGCTTCATGTTCTTAGAGAACATAGGGCAGCTATTGGGTGGACAATAGCGGACATAAAGGGAATAAGCCCCACTGTGTGTATGCATCGAATTCATCTTGAGGAAAATGCTAAAACATCATGTGAAATGCAAAGGAGGCTTAATCCTAATATGAAAGAAGTCGTACGGGCGGAGGTGCTTAAATTGTTAGATGTTGGTATCATTTACCCTATTTCGGATGGCACGTGGGTCAGCCCAGTTCAAGTTGTTCCAAAAAAGTCTGGGATTACGGTGATAAAAAATGATGATAATGAATTAGTACCAACCCGCATGACTACGGGTTGGCGAGTTTGTATTGATTACCGTAAACTGAACCTGGTCACAAGGAAGGATCACTTTCCTCTTCCTTTCATCGATCAGATGCTAGAGAGATTGGCAGGGCATAGCTATTATTATTTCCTGGATGGTTATTCCAGGTACAATCAGATTTCCATTGCTCCCAAGGATCAAGAGAAAACCACATTTACATGTCCTTTTGGTATATATGCCTATCGGCGTATGCCATTTGGGCTATGTAATGCGCCTGCTACTTTTCAACGATGCATGATGAGTATTTTTTCAGACATGGTTGAGCGTTTTCTCGAGATTTTCATGGATGATTTTTCCATTTTTGGCTCTTCCTTTGATGAATGCTTATACCATCTATCTCTAGTTTTAGAAAGATGTAAAGAAACGAACCTGGTATTAAATTGGGAAAAGTGTTATTTTATGGTTCAAAAAGGGATTGTACTTGGGCACGTTATTTCAAGTAAAGGCATTAAAGTTGATAAATCCAAGATTGATTTAATTTCTAGTCTTCCTCCACCTAGAACGGTGAAGGAAATTAGATCATTTTTAGGGCATACAGGATTCTACAGGAGATTCATTAAGGATTTTAGCAAAATTTCTCGACCCTTGTGCAGTTTATTAGCTAAGGATGTTGCGTTTGACCTTGATGATGATTGTCGGAAAGCTTTTAACAAGTTAAAGCTTTTATTAACTTCTGCTCCAATCATCCAACCACCCAATTGGAGTTTACCTTTTGAGCTTATGTGTGATGCTTCTGATTATGCTGTTGGAGCCGTCTTAGGGCAACGATTGGACAAAATATCTCATGTCATTTATTATGCTAGTAGGACTCTAAATGATGCTCAACTGAACTACTCTACCACTGAAAAACAGTTGTTGACAGTGGTATTTGCTCTAGACAAATTCAGGTCATATCTCATTGGATCGAAGGTTATAGTATTTTCAGATCATGCAGCATTGAAATATCTTCTTTCTAAAAAAGATGCTAAACCTCGATTGATTCGTTGGATTTTCTTGCTACAAGAATTTGACATTGAAATTCAGGATAAAAAGGGTTCCGAAAATGTGGTAGCCGACCATTTTTCTAGACTTGTCTTGGAGCCCACAGTGGATCTTGTGCCAATGAACGAGTCTTTCCCTGATGAACAACTTTTAGCTATTTCTCAATTACCTTAGTATGCTGACATCGTAAATTATCTTGTTACAAGTCAGATTCCTTCTCATTGGACTAAACAGGATAAATTCAAATTTCTTGCTGAGGTTAAACATTTCTTCTGGGATGATCCATACCTATTCAAACTCTGTCCTGACCAGGTCATTAGGAGATGTGTACCTGAGAGTGAGTTTCATAGTATAATCTCCTTTTGTCATGACCATGCATGTGGTGGTCATTTTGGTTCAAAGAAAACAGTTGCAAAAGTTTTTCAAAGTGGATTTTATTGGCCTACACTTTTTCGAGACACACATGCCTTTTGTTCTACATGTGATCGATGCCAACGTATGGATAATATTTTTCGTAGAAACATGATGCCACTTACCAATATTCTCATTGTTGAGATATTTGATGTTTGGGGTATTGACTTCATGGGTCCGTTTCCCCCATCATTCGGTTATATGTATATCCTTGTGGCCGTCGATTATATCTCTAAGTGGGTGGAAGCAGTGCCATGTAAAACGAATGATCACAAAGTTGTGGTTCACTTCTTGAAAGAAAATATCTTTTCTCGTTTTGGTACTCCTCGGGCAATCATAAGTGATGGTGGTACTCATTTTTGCAATAAACCATTTGAATCTTTAATGAAGAAATATTCCATCACCCATAAAGTTGTAACTCCATACCATCCACAAACAAGTGGTCAAGTAGAAGTTTCGAATCGGGAGATTAAAAAAATTTTAGAGAAAACAGTTCGCCCTAATTGTAAGGATTGGTCGCAACGTTTGAATGATGCTCTTTGGGCGTATCGTACAGCATTCAAAACCCCGATTGGAATGTCTCCCTATAGGCTTGTCTTTGGAAAAGCATGTCACTTACCTGTGGAATTAGAACATCATGCATATTGGGCCATCAAAACCTTTAATTTTGATTTGAACAAGGCTGGATCGCACCGTAAACTTCAACTCAATGAGTTAGAAGAAATTCGAAATGAGGCATATGAGAATGCAAAAATTTATAAAGAACAAACGAAATTTTTTTATGACCAGTCAATTCTTCGCAAAACATTTGAACCAGGTCAGAAAGTCTTATTGTATAATTCTAGGTTACGCCTCTTTCCTGGAAAACTACGTTCGCGATGGTATGGTCCTTATCAGGTAGTAACAGTATTTCCTCATGGAGCAGTCGAGATTAAAAATCTAAAGGACGGAAATATTTTCAAAGTGAATGGTCAACGACTGAAACCTTATTTGGAGGATTTGGTTAATCAAGATGTTGAGGAAGTTAATTTGGAGGACCCAGGTTTTCAAGATTGATTAATTCATGGTTTATTTTTCTCTGGCTGAAGACGTTAAACTTAGCGCTCCTGGGAGGCAACCCAGCTTTTCTTTTTATTTCGTTTTCCTAGTTAGTTATTTCAATGTTTGTGGGTAACATTGCTGCAAACTCTCACGAGACTACAACTCGTCCACTAGGGGTAACCTAGGGGTTTAAAGGCTTATTGCATACGCTAAATGCAATCGAGAGCACCTGCGAAAATGGTATAGGTAGGCTTTTCTTTTGTGATTTTATTTTTGTTATTTTAGTTTTGTTGATTTCTCTCTTGTGCTGACTCATTTTTACGTTGATATTTTTGGAAAAGCCTCTTGATTCTCTGTTCAGGTACTATCTTTCCATCACTCCTCTTTTCCTTTTGTTGTCCTATGTGCATTACATGTTTATTTCTTTTACATTGAGGACAATGTAAATTTTCAGTTGGAGGTGGGAGATTAGGTAACCTAATCAGTATTTTCTTAGTCTTGAGCAAAAAAAATAATTTTGAATTTGAAGTGACTTTGAAGGATAGTTGTGTTTTAAAATTAAAAGATATGTGATGTTGGTAATTTATGACTCTTGGATTCAGTTGTCTGTTAGATTTCACATTTAAGTTTAAAATTTTAACCCATGATTAGACGTTGTAAACATTGATTGAGTCATGATTTCTCATATCACATCTCGCTTACACATTAAGGTTCCGGTTCGATATCGAATGATTAACTTGGTAATCACAAAGCATGAAAGGAACCAGCCAAAATAAAATTTCATGTGCAGTAAAGAAGAATAAAAAGGGTAAGTCGCATAATCTTTACCATAGGTTTGCTCCCTATGGGTGTAGATTCGATCCCCCATGGTTGATAGTTAGAAATGAAGTTAGGTGACAAGTTTTCACCATAGGTTTGCTCCCTATGGGTGAAGATTTGATTCCCCTACTTGGAGTTACTGTTTAAGAAAAATAAAGGCTAGTAGAATGAAAAGATGATCTTAAAGGCAAGTGTTGGTTTCAGGTTTTTTTGTTATGAATGTCGTTGTTAATCACCAAAGATATCATGAAAATGACAATTGGATCTCTTAATTGTGGTAAGCCGAGATCGCACTATACACTCATGGAACTCAATGTTTAGAAGTTTCTAATTAATGGATTAATATTTTGAACTTGTTCATGTAGTTTACTGTGAGCTTGATTCCTAGAGAAAATTCCACACACCATTCATGAATCTTAAAATTCTCACATCTCAACTATATCTGTTCACAAGTCACTTGAGTTTACAAGAATTGCTCTTTTATTTTTTAAATTATTTTTCGCATGTTTTGCTCGAGACTAGCAAAATGCTGGTTAGGTGTTGTGATGAGGGTTAAATATTGCATATCAGACCCCGATAAATACCTAATTTGACGTATATGATAATGTTTAATGTCATATTTTAAATATGTTTTTGTTGCAGGTAGTAACCAGGAGCGTGGACTGAAAAAGAGATTAAAAGCATATATCTAATGCTCCGAAGTCACCAGAGTAAGGGACGGACTCCAGAGAAACAAGATCAACGGATTTACATGCTAGGGACCCGAGGAAATCAAGCCGTTCACATTTAAAAAGGCCCAAAAATGGTCCAGAATGCAAGATCACATGGTTCCCGCCATCCGATTAACTCAAAACTTCATACATGCGATATGGGCCATAAATTAACCGTACATGTTAAATTTCAGCCATAAAAGATCTCGGGAAGTGGGCCAACGGATAGATCAGCCCATTAATCTTCAATTTGGGGCCCACCTGATATTTGGAACTGCCTCAACTTTGGTACTGACGGTTGAAATAATATGATAAAAAAGATGGACGGTGCAGATTTTGCACAAACACTACAGATGGCCCATATGTATAACGTGTGTACATGGTGTACACACGTGCCTAGCGTGCACCGGACCAGATGCTTGGTCCAAGCCAGCGCTGACCCGACCCTCTCCTTAAAAAAAAATGAAAATTTCTATTTCCAGCGTGACGCACGGCCGGCGTCCGTTTTGCGGACGGTAGTGGGCCCCACCCATTGCTCGTACGGTCGATCTGATCCGTCCACCGTGTAGAGGGCTTCGAGAGCTACAAAAGCATGCTGACCTTTTGCATCCATGCATGCACATGTGTGTAATACAGTGGCCACAAAAGGCTGCCCTGTAGCGTTCAAACCTGATCTTTTAGTGAATTCTTCTCTGGGACATGCCTATGGATGTTCAAAACCACTCATTCTTAACTGAAATTTTGTTCTGAATCCAATGGACGGGGTGGATTTTCCAGAAAATGCTTCTGTGGGGCCCACTGATCATTTAAATCAAATTGGTTTAAATTAAAACATCAAGTTTTTGCATTCTCATATGCAAAAATTTCGTTCGTTCTTTATAAATTTTTGCATTCTCATATGCCTCATTTCGAATTTCTTCTAACTCATTGAGTTGAAGTTTAACATCATGATGTTATTCTTGGTATGGACTGGCTCACTGAGATGCGAGCAAAGATCGATTGTGAGACTAGGGTGGTGACAGCCCACAGACCTGAGGGCACAGCTTTTACTTTACCTATTCAGGTTAGTCATCCTTCCCGTTTTAGTTGTTATGCTTCTCTAATGGAGAGTATTGATGGTCTAACATTGGGGGATATGCCTGTGGTTCAGGACTTCACAGATGTATTAGAGAAGATACCTAGATTACCTCCTCGACGTGAGATCAATTTTACTATCGACCTTGTGCCTGGTGCGATGCCTATTTCATTACTGACGTATCATATGCCTCCATGTGAGATGGAGGAACTGAGGAGGTAGATTGATGACTTGGTAGAGGCTGTCTTCATACGACCAAGTGTGTCTCCTTGGGGAGGGCCCGTGTTGCTCGTGAAGAAGAAAGATGGGTCACTGCGATTATGTATTGATTATCGCAAGTTGAACCAGGTGATGATAAAGAACGAGTATCCTTTACCCAGGATAAATGATCTGTTTGATCAATTGAAGGGGGCACGATAATTCTTGAAGATCGATCTGCAGTCAGGGTATTATCAGTTATGCGTGAGGGATGAGGACGTGCAGAAGACGGCTTTCAGAACTATTTTTGGACACTATGAGTTTTTCGTGATGTCGTTCGGCCTTACGAATGCACCGGCTGTGTTCATGGACCTGATGAATAGGGTGCTTCAGCCGTTTCTATTCTGATTCATCATCTGTTTATAGATGACATTCTGATATACTCTACGAGTCGGAAAGATCACGAGGAGCAACTAAGAGCGGTCTTGCATACTCTTAGAGAGAACCAGTTGTTCGCCTAATATAAGAAGTGCGACTTCTAGAAAGAGGAAGTCAAGTTCCTGGGACATGTGGTGTCCAAGGAAGGGATAACAGTTGACCTCGCTATGGTAGCAGTGGTACAAGACTAGGAGTAGCCCGGTTCGGTTACTAAGGTGGGGAGTTTTCTTAGTCTGGCAGGGTACTATCACCGCTTTATTAAGGACTTCTCCAAGATTGCCAGACCGCTATCTCCGTTGACACGGAAGGATCTGAAGTTTGCTTGGAATGAGAAGGCAGAGGCAGCTTTTCAGGAGCTGAAGGATAAGCTAACATCCGCCCTGTGCTAGTAGTGCTAGACCAAGGGATCAAGTATACTATATATACCGACACATCTCGCATTGGTCTGGGTTGTGTCTATATGCAGAACGACAGGGTGATTGCTTACGCCTCGAGACAGTTGAGGAAACATAAAGAGAATTACGCTACACATGACCTAGAGTTGGCAACCATCATCTTCACACTGAAGCTTTGGAGACATTACCTCTACGGAGAGGAGTTTGATCTCTTTCGCAACCACAAGAGCCTCAGATACATATTCACCTAGCTGGACCTGAATATGAGGCAGTAGAGATGGATGAAAACCTTGAAGGACTTCAAGTTCAAGGTTTCCTATCATCCAAGCAAGGTGAACCTTATGGCAGACGCGTTGAGCCATAAGAAGACCATAGAGTTTGTGGCTCTGTTGATTATAGCGGAGTGGGACATGGTAGAGTTTGTCCGAGACTTTGAGTAAAAACTCACGATAGAGGAGCCGTATGAGGGCATCGCGCATATTCGAGTACAGCCCCTCATTGACCATAGGATCATTGCGGCTCAGGCAGACAATGTAATCCCCGCATCCTAGACCATACCGTTCCATAGACTTTCACGATCTTCTCGATAGAAGTTTGGCAACCTTCTACCCTTAACTAGTATTTACGCGCGACCCTGATTCACACGTTGTCAACCCGAGTCGACTCAACCCAAGACCTTTACCATAACGATCGCGTCGTCACTGCGGTTCCGATACCGTAACTCGTTCACCGAGGCGATACCTTGGTTAGGAGATGTGGGCCAGCGTTCGATGCGAGGAAAACGCTATGCGTTGCAAAACCCAAGAGAATCTCTACGACTTGTCATATCAATCCATCAATCCATCAAACTCAACATGTCAAGGATATGTCAAGTACACATCACCTTTCACCCTTTCCTAAACCAGCCCCAAAAGTCAAAAAGTTCTTACACAAGTCATACATTTCTTATACCAAAAGCCACAAAAGTCAAAAAAGTATCTTACACACCCATCACCACCACATTCATCACTCCATCACCCATCACTCTCTCTCTCTCTCCTTCATTTTTCAAAGAACTCTCCCAAGAAAGAGAAGTCTCACACGTCCAAACCTCTCCCTCTCTTCCAAGCTCCAAGTGTGGCCCACCTTTCCATCCCAAGATCTCCCATCTCAACCATCCAAACCTCATCTCCTCCGTTGGAATCGAAGCTAAGGAGCTAAGGAACCCAAGGGAGCAAGAAGATCGAATGGTGGGTGCTTTGTTAGAGTAATTTTCATATTTTTAAGATGGGCCAAGTGAGGCCAACCGATCAATGGTTTGGATCTCACTTGGGACCCTAAGATGTGGCCGATGGCCCACTGGGATCATCATGATCATTTCATGATGGGGCCATTCTCCATGGACCCTATCATGATGTTTATTTTCTTACATTAAAAAGGTCATCTATGCCATCCATATTGGTGGGAAAAGGATCTCTACCGTTGATTTTCAATTTCGATGGTCCCATGTGTAAAGGGATCCATTTGATGTATGATTTCTTATAAGGGAGGGCTCATAGTGGCGGAGCCCTCCATCACACGCGTGTCCCACTCTCTTTCTCTCTCTCTCCCTCTCTTTTTCATTTTTTTAGGATGATGATGTACTTGTGTGGCCCGCTCTGATGGACCCCACCATGAAGTATATATATTTTATCCAAGCTATCTTCAAGTGGGGCCCACCTTATATGTATTGTACCCACACCATCCATCAATGGGTGGCCCACGTGTACAGCCATACACAACTGTCCAACGTCCCTAGACGACGCTGGACGATTGAATGGAAACACATATTAGCTTGTTCCCAAGCTTGTGGGGTGACCCACTCACATAGGCCCCACCTTGATGTATGTATTCAATCCATGCCGTCCACCTCATTCCTTGGAACATTTTAGGCGTTGATCCGAAAAATGAGGTCTATCCGATCTTCAGGTGGGCCATAACCTATAAAATAGTGGTTTCTACCGTTGAAAGTCACCCTGACATTTTTATGCGCTGTAAAAACATCAGATATTGGACTCATTTGGACGGTCTTGAGCCATAGAATGCAATGAACGGGTTAGATTTACTTGATGTGGGCCCTACCTGTGAAAAACCATAGGAATTGAGATTTTTTTTTTAAAAAATAAAAGTACATGCATAAGGAGCAGCGCCTGCTGCCCCTGACAACAGTAGCAACACGCTGCAGCGTGTATGGGTGGATGGGCCAGGGCCACGGTCCTACATGTGAGCCCCACCATGATGTATTTACACCATCCAATTCACTCATGAGGTGGGCCACTCCCTAAAGTGGACCCCTCCCAAATTTCAGCCTTATCCAAGGCTCTGGTGACCCACATCACAGGAAACAGTGTGGATGAACATCTGCCATTGAAACCCAGTTTTGGGTCCACAGAAGTTTTAAATCAATATGAAATTTGTTTTTCCTCCTCATCCAGATGCCTGTGACCTTATGGATGGTCTAGATGGCAAGAAAACATTACAGTGGGCCCCACATGGGAACCCACAATGATGTACGTATTTTATTCACACTGTCCACGCCAGTGGATGGTGGAACCCACCATGATATATGGGTTTCGTTCACACCGTCCGCCTGGGTGGCGGAGCCCCTAATGCATGTATTTTATTCACACTGTCCAATGACAGTGGGGCCCACCGTGATGCATGTGTTGCATCCAGTCTGTCCACCCATTTTGAAAGCTCATAACATGAGCTAAAGAATGAGTCAGATCCTTGGCTCATGTGGATCTCACCGTGATGCATGTGTTGCATCCAAACCGTCTATCCATTTTTAAAGCTCATCTTATTGCATGAGCTAAGGTAATGAGTCAGATGCAAAGTTCAAGCGGACCCCACCATTTTAAGTAGTGGGCAATGGCATCCACCATTTAAAAAATTTCTAAGGGCCCAAAAATACTTTCCCGTTAAGTTGATATTGTTTCCACTTCATCTATCGATATGTAATTTATGAAAAGGTTGGATGGGAAACATATTTTATGTTGGGCCTTAGGAATTTATTGGTGGAAATCATTACCAACACTTATGTTTGGGAGTAGGCCCATTTGATATATATATAAGGCCCATGGGTTAAGGCCCATTATGATGAATTATGGCCCATGAGTTGAGGCCCATTATGATGTATAAAGGACCATTATTGAGGCCCACCTGGTATGTGTAAGGGGCTCATCTTGATTTATTTAGGGTCGATATTGAGGCTCACCTTGATATGAATGTAAGGCTCATGTGATTAAGCCCATTTTTTATATATTTTAAGGCCCAACGAGTTATAGCTCATTGCAATGTACATAAGGCCGACTAGTGCGGCCCATTGATGTGGCCCACTTGATGAATATAAGGCCCATATGTTATGGCCCATTTGATGTATTCAAGGCCCAATGGGATGTACCTAAGGTCTATTGCAATGTGTGATCTGAATATGATTTATGTAATGATGTTTACGACGAGCTATGCCTTGGGAGCAATGTTGGTTTGACATCCACATTGCGAGTATAATGTTGGTTAAATGTCTACATTACGACTCTCCCTAGGGCCCACTGATAGGTCCGTACTTGTTGTGAGTAAGCTGTCAAGGCCATCTGCGTTGTAAGGATAGTACATTACTTTATAACATGTTTAGTATAGTTCCATGATTCCTGATCATACGCATCATATGTGTGCTTGATATGAGAAGTAACTGATCATAACATATGCCTTCGGGTAAATTGTTTATGGGCTCCCGGTTAGGCGGTGTTGCCCTATATGAGCGCACGATATGCGTAGGATTGCTGCATGACTGGATAGTGTGATTCATGCATTTCGCATTGTGTGATATAGTTACTGTACGCCCTAATGACATCAGGGTCGTAACCTCCACAGGCGTACCATGGTTGGCAGGATTAGATCCTTAAAATTTTATTATACATGGGGTGCTATAGATATCCCTGGGTGAAAGTCCCTAAACCCTTATGGTACCAAGAGATTGCTCCAACGTCTAGACCGAGTGGGTACAGGAGTGTCGAGTGCCGATTACCAGACAGTCACACTTTTCACTGTGTTATGGTCGGTTGGAAGGGGGTGCGGCCTTACATGCCCGAGAGTAGGGGGCAAAGCTAGGCTGAGTTTGACCAGCTCAAGGAATGGGTCCGCTATCAACGAGTCGAGCCCGATATTGGAAGACAGATAGTGAGGTCTCTTCCACTTACCTTATTGGACGCGATGGGGTGACGATCTGTTTAGGGTGTACTAGACCCCGGTGATATCCCAGAGTTGAGCTATATTGATATGTGGACTTAGATGAGGATTGTATGCTTGAGTTGCATTTCGCATCGCATGGCCTTGGTATGGCAGACATCATTCATGCTTTGCACCGCATGACCTTGGTATGGCTAATGATATTCTTAGCTTTCATCAACATGTTCCACATTACTCTGATATTGCATAACTGCATTACCACTTGTGCACACACTTTCACTACCCTCTAAGCTTTCTATAAGCTTATGCATGACTGTTGCGTGTAGATGACGTTGGATTGCAGCAGTGCTGAGGCTTGAGCACGTTGCAGATTATTTTGGAGCTTTTGGTCTATCATCATTGTATTTCCCTTTATGCTCATTGTACTTGTAATTTTTTTTATCATAGTGGAAATGCAATGGAGTTTTTGGTTATTTTTTATGGGTTATGCCTTTGGTTATGCTTATTACGAATCAAACTATCATTAGAAATCCTCCTCGTAGCATCCCAGGATCGAAACTTGGCGAATGGGCGCTGGAAGCTGAAAATGGGATTTTACGAAGGCTGTCGGTACCAGATTCGGCGATCGAGAATTTTGTGAGCCCGATTTCTGAGTTTGGGGCATGACAGACAATGAGTTATTGGCGAAGATGAGAGAGCAGGTTGGTGCAGATGAGGACTCGGAGTAGAGAGTTGGTATGGATGGGGGCTTACGTTACCGTGGCCGCCTATGCGTCTCGAACCTTCCTGACTTAAGGAAGGAAGTTCTTGAGGCTGCTCACAATTCAAGGATGGCAATGCATCCTGGTAGTACGAAGATGTATCGCGACATGAAAAGGTTATTTTGGTGGGACAACATGAAGGCCCACATAACAGAGTATGTATCGCGCTGTCTCACGTGCCAGCAGGTCAAGGCCAAATATCGCCAACCTCCTGGACTACTTCAGCCCATGCCCATAACTAAATGAAAATGGAATTTCATCTCTATGAACTTCATCTTTGGGTTACCGAAGATGAGGAAGGGTCATGATTCCATTTGGGTGATCGTGGACCAGTTGACGAAATCAGCTCATTTACTCCCTATCAGAGTTTCATACTCGATAGACGAGTTGGCCAGGTTGTATATCAAGGAGATTGTATGTCTGCATGGATTTTTCTTAGAGATCATGTTAGATCGAGACACGTGATTCATATTTATCTTCTGGACTCGTATCTAAGAAGCGATGGAGGTGAAGTTGAAGTTCAGTACCGTGTTCCACTCACAGATTGATAGGCAGACAAAACGGATAAATTAGGTCTTATAAGACATGTTGTGTAAGACCCATATCCTAATCCGTACTGCTCCGTTGCTTCCCGCGATCCTTCTCGTCAAATTCTGGCAATCCGTGACCTGTAGTTGACGTTGCGCACGACCGTAAGTCGTATCCTATTCATTTGAGCCGGCTTAATCCGAGACTTGCATCGTTGCAACCGCACCGTCACCTCGGTTCCAACGTCGTAACTCACGCACCGATCCGATACCCATACGATGAGATGCGAACCTGCGTTCAATTCAAGAAAAAACACCGCGCGTTGCAAATCCCAAGAGAATCTCTATAAAGTGTCAAATCAATCCCATCAATCAATCACCCATCAATCACCTCTCATGTCAAGTACACACACCCATGCTTTCTTTCTCCATAAGTTAAGCAACCACCAAAGTCAACTAATACATCACCTCACCCATCACTCACATCCATCAACCATCACCCCATCTCTCATTACATCACACCTCTCCATCTCTCATTGCTCAACACACCAACCCAAGCAAGGGAGAGCATCCAACGTCCAAGCCTTCCCATGGAGAGAAGTGCATATGTGAGGCCCACTTTCCACTCCCAAATCTCCCATCCTAGCCATCTATTTCCCATCTCCACCATCAAAGTGAAGCTCTAGGAGACCGGCTATCCAACGGACTAAGAAGATCAAGTGGTGGGTGTTTCCATAAGCTAGATTTTCATATTTCTATGATGGGCCAAGTGAGGCCTACCGATCAATGGTGTGGATCTCATTTGGGACCCTAAGATGTGGCCAATGGCCCATCTTGATCATCAAATCATTCCATGATGGGGCCATTCTCTATGGACCCCATCATGATGTTTACTTTCCTTGTATTAAAGAGGTCATCTAGACCGTCCATTTCTAGTGGAGAGGGATCTCCACCGTTGATCTTTTATTTGGATGGCTCATGTGCAATGGGACCCATTGATGTATGATTGGATGATTGAAACGGAGGGCCCATAGTGCCGGGGTCCCTCCATCACGCGTGTCCCACTCTCTTACTCTCTCTCTTCCTCCTTTTTTTTTATTTACCTTCCTTGTTGGTTGATGTGGCCACATGGCCCACTTGAATGAGCCCCACCATGAAATATGTATTTTATTCAAGCCATCCGTACGTGGGGCCCACTTTAGAGATAATACCTACACCATGTAGCCATGTAATGGCCTACCTAAAGCAGGGCCCACCTTAAGCATATACGTCCAAACGTCCAGCGTCCTGGACATCAAGAGAAAAACACAAATATTTGCTTATTTCTAAGCCTTTGGGAAAGACCACTTGTATAGGCCCCATCTTGATGTATGTATTCAATCCATGCCGTCCATCCCATTTAGAGCTCCATTTTAAGCATTGAAATGAAAGATGGGGTTGATCGGAGCATTTGGTGGGCCATAGTTTTAAAAATGGTACCATTACCATTGAACTCTACCAAAACTCTTCCTACACGCTGAAAAATGGCCGATATTGGTCTTAATGGGTGTATTTTGTGCTTGGGAATACAATGGACGGAGTGGATGCACTTCACGTGGGCCCCACACCTAAAAAACCTTGGAAAAACATTTTTCAAAAAAAAAAAAAAGGGCAAAGAGGCAGTAGACGCTGCTGCTGCAGAGGCGCAGGCGGACGACGGGCGAACGCAGGGGGTCCCACGGCTGACCGTGTGGACCCCACCTTGATGTTTATTTACCATCCGACCTGTCCAATAGGTGGCCCTCTTTCTGAGGTGGGCCCTCCCCAAAAATGAGGTCCATCCAAGACTCAGGCGGCCCACACCACAAGAAACAGTGGTGATTAAATTCTACCATTGAAACTTATTTTGGAGCCCACAGCAGTTGTGAATCAAGCTGATATTTATTTTTACCCTTCGTTCAGGTCTGTGTGACCTACTGGACGGGTCGGATGGCATGCAAGTATTATGGTGAGCTCCACATGGGACCCACAGTGATGTATGTGCCTGAAATCCACCGTCCGTACTGTAATGTATGTGTGAGTGCGCGTGTGAGTGTGTATGCATATGTGTGAGTGCACGTGTGTGTGTGTATGCAGGTGTGTGAGTGCACGTGTGTGTGTGTGTATGCATGTGTGTGAGTGCACGTGTGTGTGTATGCGTATGTGTGTGTGCATATGTGTAGATATATATATATATATAAATATAAAATATTATATTACATATGATATTGTATATATATATATACTGTATTATATATGTGTGATGGTGGGCCTCCATGTGGACCCACCCCCCACTATGATGCATGTGCTACATCCATACTATCCACCTATTTTAAGAGCTCATTTCATGATATGAGGTAAAAATGAGGCAGATCTACGTTTCAAATGGGCCCACCTTGGTGTGTGTTTAGGGCTCACAATTTACTTAATTATGGTCATTCATTGAGACCTACTTTGGTACATATCCAAAGCCTATGGGACTAAGCCCATTTGACATATGCAAGGTCCATGGGACTAAGCCCATTTGATACATAAAGAGCCCATGGGATCAAGTCCATTTGATGTGTATGGGGCGCAAATGGAGTGGCCCATTTGACATATTTAAAGCTCATGTGTGTAGGCCCATCTGATATATTTCAAGGCCCAAGTTGTGAGGCCACTTTGATGTATTTCAAGGCCCATGGATTATTGACCATTGCAATGTACATAAGGCTCATTGGTGAGGCCCATTAATGCAACCCATTTAATGAATGTGAGGCCCATGTAATACGACCCATTTGATATATCTAAGGCCCATGAATTGAGGCCCAACGGATGTCCTTAGGGTCCATTGCAATGTACGTTTCTCATGGTTTATGTAATGATATTTATGGCGGGTCACGCCTAGGGAACAATGTTGGTTTGACGTCCACATTGTATGTACAATGTTGGTTAAATGTCCGCATTGTAACTCTCTTTAGGGCCTATTGATAGGCCCACACTCGTTACTATTCATTGCCTTATATCATGCTTAGTATAATCTCATAACTCATGCTCATACGCATCATATGTATACTTGGTTTGAGTAGCGACTGATCATAGCATATGCCATTGGGCAGACCACTTATGGCACCCGTTATGAGACGGAGTGCCCACATGATCGCGTAGTACGTGCTGGATTTCTGCATGATTTGACGGCGTGATTCATGCATCCTGCATATGTGTGACTTGATCACTGCATACCCTAGCGACATCAGGGCCGTGGCTCCACATGTACATCATGGATGGCCGTATCGGATACCGAAAATACTTGATTCTAGCACTGTGGGCACTTAGGATGTCCTTGGGTGAGAGTCCCAAAACCTTTTTGGTACCATGAGATGCTCCAACGTCTAGACCGAGTGGATACATGAGTGCCCGAGTGCCGAATACCAGTAGACCGCATCTCCCACTTTGTCGTGGTCGGTTGGAAGGAGGTGTGGCCTCATCCGCCTGAGTGAGGGGGCTATAAGCTAGGCTGAGTTTGACCAGCTCACAAATGAGTCCGCTATCGACAAGCCGGGTAGATATTGGTAGACTACTGGTCAGGCGGATAGTGAGGTTTATTCCACTTGCTTGACTGTGCAGCTAGGGAGGTGGCAGTCTCTGCGAAGTGTATTAGACCCCGGTGATATCCAGAGAGGAATTGTACTGATATATGTACTTGATGAGTACCGACTTGCTTGGATTGCATTTCGCATATGACATTAGGCTATATAGGCCTTGCATTGCATCGGTGTGGCCAGTGGCATTCATATCTCGCATCATGCCTTGCATTACATAGCCTTGGTATATTCATGGACTTACCACATACTTCCACATTACCTGATCTTGTACACTCGGCGTTTTCCCTCCGCACACACTTACACCACCCTCTAAGATTTTGTAAGCTTATGCACGACCGTTGCGTGCAGGTAGCGTTGGACAGCAGCAGCGCTGAGGCAGGAGTGCATATCAGAACCTTTTGGAGATTTTTGATCACCTTGTATTTTCCTTTCTGCATTGTACTTAAAATTTTTGTTATAGTGGATATGTGGTGATGTTGTTTTGTGACTTGGTTATGCTTGTGGTTATGCTCCATTATAAAAAAAAAAAATTATTCTGAAAATCCTCCTTATAGGATCCCAGGATCGGAATCCGTCATTTGATTACCAGGAGCTGAGAATGGGGCACTACGGAGGCTGTCGGCACCGGATTCGGCAATCGGGATTCATGTGAATCCGATTTTTTTTGGATTTGGGGCGTGACATGTTGCGAGCTTGTGTACTTGATTTTAAGGGCAGTTGGGATGACTGTCTTTCTTATGCCAAGTTCGCATACAATAACAGCTTCAAGGCGAGCATTGGTATGGCTCCATATGAGGCCTTGTATGGGCGTCCCTGTTGAGCACCACATTGTTGGGCAGAGGTTGGTGAGAAGAGTTTAGTTGGCCTAGAGTTGGTACAGGCGTCCTCAGAGAAGATCTACACTATTAGGCGTCGACTTCTAACAATGCAGAGTAGGCAGAAGAGCTACGCCGATACAAGACAGCGACCGCTTGAGTTTGTGGTTGGAGACCATGTGTTCCTCAGATTTTCTCCCATAAAGGGAGTCCTTCGGTATGGAAAGAAGGGGAAGCTTACGCCGAGATTCATTGGCCCACTTTAGATACTTGATCGAGTGGGTGTGGTGGCATATCGCCTTGCTTTGCCAACACCATTCGTTCCTGACTCTTCCCACATTATCAGATTGGAAGAAATACGTTCCTGACCCTTCCCACATTATTAGATGGGAGCAGGTGCAGTTGAGAGAGGATGCTACATATGTACTGCGACTGACGCGTATTCTAGACAGGAAGGAGTAGGTATTGCGTAGCAAGCTTATCTCACTTGTGAAGGTACTGTGCATGCATCACAGTGAGAAAAAGACTACTTAAGAGATGGAACCCGAGGTCAGAAAGAACTACCCTCAGATTCTCAAGGAGTATGACAACACTACCAAAAAAACAAGCAAAGGCTATGGATGATTGGGGTCTTTAGCTACGGATATAAACCATACCTATATTACTACGGATTACCTCCGTAGCTATTTACTCCAGTCATCTGTAGCCTTTGCTCGTATTGATGGTCTCTTAGAAGTTCTATGGGGGTCCCACTACAATTTTTGTGTTCAATCTAAGCCGTCCATCCATTTTGACAGATAATTTTAACGTGTTAGTTCAAAAATTAGATAAAGTTAAAGCTCAAGTGGACCACACCATAAGAAACAATGGAGATTAAGTACCTTTTGTTGATTTGTGGTGTGGTCTATGTGAGTCTTCTATTTACCTCATTTTTTATGATAAATCCCTAAATAATTATTTGAATTGAATGGAAGGTATAGATAAATGACATACATCATGGTGGGCCACATGGAGCCCCTAACATCACCGTTCATCTCAATTTGGAGGCCGCGCGTGCAGAAAACAAAAAGCCGGCCTGCTGCATTTTTCATTCTCGTGTGCCCACCTGTCTCTCTATCTTCTCTCGCTCCTTTCTATCTTCTCCCGACTTCTCTCTCTGCCGCTCCCTCTCTCTACCTCTCCTTCTCCGTCTCTGGCCCCCTCCCTCCCTCTTTCTGCCTCTCCCTCTCCCTCTCCCTCTCCCTCTCACTCTCTCTATCCCTATCTCTCTCTCTCTCTCAAAACCCTACTCTCTCTCTTTCTATCTCCTCGGCTCTCTGTTGCAACATCAGGTATCTCCCTCTCCACTCGATTTACCGCATATCAGGTATCTCTCTCTCTCTCTCTCTCTCTCTCTCTCTCTCTCTCTCTCTCTCTCTTTCTCTCTCTCTCCTCTCTCTCTCTCCCCCTTATCTATTCATATCAATTTGGGCATTTTTTTGGCATTTTTTAATCCTTCAAGTAACATTATCCAATGATTTGTGTATTGGGAATATTTGAGTTTCGAATCCCTAATTAGGGATTTGTAGTATCGATTCCCTAATTGTGGATTAATGTAGATGTGTTGTCTAAGAGAAGACAGTCATGTATCAGAGGTCTTTTTGGGTTTAGGGCTTTGTGGATTTGTAATGTTGATTCCCTAATTGTGGATTTGCAGTGTCGATTCCCTAATTTTTTTGATTTTGGCTAATTTTATTTGGGGGTTTTTGGATTTAGGGCTTTGTCAATCTAGCTCATGAATAGTGGCCATGGGATAGAGATGTGTATGGACCTGACCTCCCTTTTTTTCCTTATTTTTTTTGTTTCCTTTTGTTGTTTGATCATTGTTTTGGGCCATGTATTTGTGTTCGGCCTGTTTCTTAAGAAAAGAATATTGGAGTTAGAGAGAAGGTGAATATGCTAGAACATATGCTGCTAGAACATATGCACCATGTGTAACTCATAATAGTCATAGACTGGAATATGCAATTGACATGAATTATCATTTAAGAATTACTATGTCATGCTCTTTTTTTTGGTTATAATACATTATGGTTTGTCGTTTATAGATGTATCGGACTTGTTTGATTTTATTCAGTCATGCAATGGTTGGTTGTTATCATTTAGATGGATTCTATTTTCTGCATGAGTTTTGTGGAAACTTAAGTGAGACATCATCCAAAAAAAGAAAGCTCTGCATGGATGAGCACGTCTCTCATAGGAAGGCAGAGCTCTCGTTGCTATTGTTCTATGAAAATATTTACTGTCCTTACATCAGATGAACAACATTTTCTTGGAAAGTAATTCCTGTTGGAGATATTTCTTTTGAGTAATTCTTGCTGGTCAATGGAAGTGTGTTGCATGTCAAAACTTAGTTCCTGAAATCGCATCCTGATTTTATCGGTGTTATAGTGCTTCTTCAAGCCAAATGGTAAGGTAGAGCTACTAGAACTAGAATATGGTGGAGCCATCTCTCCACCGCGCACATTGTAGGGTAATGTATCAATAAGGGCCGTCTCTCTTATGGGTCATGTCACGAATGTTCTATGTTTCAAAAATCACACACATTAGACATTCCTAGCCATTATTTTTCTTCACTTTCTTACACCAAAACTTATAGCAGATTTTCTAAGAATTGAAACTATTTGCAGATTGCATATTTAAAGTTTAGGCTCAAATTGTGTTTTGGATTGATATTGAAGTGAGAGTTTTAGATGAGAAAAGTGTTGAAGGATGGCTACGGACTAGATAAAGGATATTGGAACATTAGGAGATCTGGTTCAGGGAATTTGGGGATTTTAAGAAATTAGGTGTTAGGGTGGGTGGAAAATTCGGGAACTTTGCAAATTTTGGTTTTTAGGGTTTTGGGAAAATTGGAGAAATCAAGATTATTAGGTGTCGAGGGTTCAGGAAATTTTGAAGTTTTACCTAACTGGGGTTCTAGGTTTGCTGGTTTCATTTTCATACAGGTACTATTGTAACTCTGTCATTGTTATGCAAAAGGCGGGAATAATCATGACAATCACCTGGTGTAGAAATCATGAAATGGTGTGGTCCATTTGGTGAGTGGATCAGCCTGATTTTTATGCCAGGTGATCACCATGATATTCCCACCTTTTGCATGGCTCACATGTCCTGTTCATAGGACACATTGGTGGGGAAAACGTAACAGCATAATGAGTATTTTGGTGGCTGTATTTGGCCATTCCTCCATAAAACATTATATTTTTTTTATTATTTTTTTTTAATAATCAACATGGAGATTACAAGGAGAAATTCGATCTAACTCATTTTTTTTTCTCTTTCTTTTTCAAAATTCTTATTTTCTAAGGTTTTTTTTTTTTTCCTTCAAAATTCCTATTTTCTAAGTTTTGGGGTTTTGGTTTTTATGTTTGGTATTTTTGGTATTGGAGCTTTGTATGAATGGAGGAAAAAGAAAACTATGATACACTCTCAGAGTGTAATGGATGATACACGTGCACATAGAAATTACTTTGAAATTGAATATGTAGCATACAAGTAATTCAAATTAAACTGTGCAAATTATGCGCCCTGGTTTAAATGTATCATGAACCAAGAATTATGCTTATTTGATTATCTGAATTTTGTACGAATGGAGGAAGATGAAAACTTTAACACTCTGGTAGAGGGTAATGGATGATACGCATGCATACATAGAAATTGCATATGTGGCATACAAGTAATTCAAATTAAACTGTCCTAATTATGTGTCGTAGTTTAAATGTATCATGAACAAAGAATTATGCTTATTTGATTACCTGACTATCAGTTGGTGGACATTTATTGACCAGTTAAAGTTGTATAATGTCCCAATGGTTCTGTTTCAACAAACAAGTGTCCATGAATCATATCTTAGGATTGCTCAACCAATTTGATTTTGGCACTTCGACTTAGCGACAGTGACCTCCAAAAATTTGTTAGTTTAATTTGAGTAACATGTACAATTTTTGAGTGTCTGTGTATGAAGCATAATAGTCTGCTAGATTATTAAATGAATCCCCATGGAGGAATGCATGGTGTATGGTGTACCAGCTCAAATGAGATGCACAAAGGGTGCACTTATCAAAGCATATGTCAAATTTGCAGATGTATGAGATCTGTAAAGTTCATCAGGCAGGGTGCACTGTGAGCATTCCCTTCCCTGAAATCAGTGTGGTCCATTCGTGAGGCGGACCACATTACTATGAGAAAAATGGATGATTAGGAAAAAAAGGATTGATAGTCTGTACAGTGACTATAGAGTGCATGTCCTGCTTGATGCGTGGACTTTTGATTTGGTGTTGGTTTATAGTCTGCCCTACCTGATCAATGGAGAGGATCTCATGTGTGTTATGTTTGTGTGTGTGCCATGAAGCCCTTTGTCCATTTCCCATAAGCTTACCTTTCCATATGCATGTTTATTGAGATTCACAAGCATTTCTTACCATTTGTGGCACTCCAATTATTGCTCGTCAGGAGTTTGTGGCTATGTGGTGATCTGGACTAGTCATTTGAATGTTATAAAGCCCTAGGAACCCAGTTTTTGACAAGGAACTGTTTGGACCATCTGGTTCTGGCAGTCATTCATGTTGAAGTTGAGTAGACAAACTTTCTGGATCACTACATTGAAAATCACAAGGGGCGAGTAACAATGGTGAGTGATAATGGCATGCAACAATAGCAAATTCATGTTTCTTATTATTAGATTTATGTCTCATATGATTGTCAAAATGTGCATATTTAAAGTTATTTGCCCATGAGTTGTAAAAACATCATAATTGGTTGATTTTGAAAATCTATGCAAGGTAAGCATATCAATCCTGTGATTGCCTATTTCTTATTTTCTTTTACATAAATTACCCATTAATATGTGTAAATGTTTTAGATATGGAGACAAGGCAGTGAGCTCTAACTATAATATGATCACTAGAAGAGAGAAGTGTAAGATATATGGAAATAGTTTTAAATCATATAATATAAGCAGTGTCTGAGTAATTCCACAATGGAATGTTTGGATGCACCCTTGAATTCAATTTCAATAACTAGTTAAGAAAGGTGGAAATGACCAAATTACAAAAACAAATTGTAATACCACTCAAAGAGATTTTTTTTTCAATCCGTACGTAATCCTCACTGTTCATTCTCCTCCTCGAGGTAAAATTATAACTTATTTTTGTTTCTTTTCCTTTCAAGCGATGTCACAACTGTCCATTTTGAAAATAGGCCTTGTTTGTTATAATCATGGCTCTCTCAGGCAATCCAAACTCTTGGAATTGACAGGGGTGTTCTTAGGCACATGTAGGAACTTCGTTGGTGGGAAATTCCCAATTACTTCTCTTCACTTTCAAATTGAGTGTCCAGATTCCAATTTTGTTACCTTCAAATTAGAGTTGTAAGGAACCCAACGAGCTTTGGGCGAATGGTCTTCACCATAGGTTTGCTCCATGGATTTGCAGCTGGATTACCAAACAACACATATTGGAACTTGCTGAATCCAAATTCAAGGCAAATCAATGAATTTGAGAAGTTCTTATTGTATGGATTTGCCAATCCACATTCGCAGTCATTGACCCTAAATAGGGCTTTGGGGCTGTTTGGATGGAAATAAAGTTGTATTCTGGACAAATTGTCTATATCACGTTGTCTTGGATATCTAGGTTATGTTGTCTTGGACCAACTATTTTGTTTGTTGTTTGTCAAACACCCTAGAGCCACAAGTAAAATTGGATTGTGGCACACTTGGGAACTTAAGATGAATAGTGGCACATGTAGTACTTGTGGTGCATGTGCACATTGGCACATGTGTCATATGTAAGGAACTTAAGATTAATGGTTGCACACATGGCACCTATGAGGCGCTTGAACATGGTTGGTCGCACATGTAACACATTTAACACATGGGATGCATATGCATATATCATTTTATTCCAGCATATGCACCGAACTAGGGATGGGCTTCCTTATCTTTGTTTTACCTTTTTCTAAGAGATGTTATCCTTTTTTTATTCCACCTTTTGGGGACATTATCCTTATTTTTATTGGTTCTTGTGCATAAATGGGTAGAAAAACGATGGATAGCTTGTCTTCCCCAGACAGCCTATGCCAGAAAAAATTAACTTGTTTTGGGGTATTATCAACGTGCCACATGAACAATGAATTAGTAGCCTGGCAACACCTTTTTTACATGTGCGACTCTCTTGCCTTTAAAAAGGAGACAAAAAAGGCATTCCATTCCAATTACACTGGAATCACAACAAAAGGGTGATATTTTAAAACACACTAAAATTGTCTATTTCATTTACATCTGATTCCATTTACTCCCTAATTTACGCCGCTGAACGACTTTCGGAATCTAAATGCAATAAAAACACCCAAACTAGTGTTGCCAAACGACCCCCCAGAGAGGCTAAACTTATGGCTTATGATGATCTTTAGAATAGATTGGGGACAAGAGGAGGTGAGAAAGATGTCTTTAAAGTTGCGAGAGAGAGAGAGAGAGAGAGAGAGAGAGAGAGAGAGAGAGAGAGAGAGAGAGAGAGAGAGAGAGAGACTTAGATCGTGTTAAATGCATTAAGACTAAAGAGTGATGATTAAAGGGTCTAGTCAAGGATAACGAGCTCAATGAAAGGTGGAGAAGCTATTTTTGAAACTTGTTAAACGGAAACCTCTCAGAGAGCGTAGGGATAGAAGGAACCATAAACCAAAATTACATCATCGACTATATATACTTTTGTAGAATTAGGATATCTGAAGTGAAAGAAGCATTGATTAAGATGAAAATAAAATAGGCCTTCAGACCAGATGGTATCCCCACTAGAGGTTTGGAAGTGTATGTGAGATACCGGGTTATTTTTGTTGATAAAGTTGTTGAACAATATTGTAAGCTCAAAGAAAATGCCAGACAAATGAATGAAATGTACTGTGGTACCCATTTACAAGAATAAAGGGACATATAAAGCCGCACTAACTATCGTGGGGTTAAATTTAAGGGCCAGACTATGAAACTTTGGAGAGTGGTTAGAAAATACTCATGTGCGCGACGAATATATCTGAAAATCAGTTTGGTTTCTTGCTAAGGAGGTCCACCACTAAAGCTATTTTCCTGCTCAGACAATTGATGTAGCTGCTATGCACGTTATTGTTTTATTTTTGTGGTATATGTGCAGAAATTAAGTGTGTTAAATTTTATTTTATTTTTATTTTTTTGGTATCTTTCCAGGAATCACTTTTGAAAGTTTTTAGAATGGTGAAGGTTCTGCCACCATCATTATCTTCAGAAGAATCATCCAATCTTGTCTATTGTGGAGTCAGTTACGGAAATGCTATGGTAGGTTGCTTCTTCAGTAAGAACACATCTAGTCACTTTATGAAAGAATGATCATGTAAACAGATGAACTGTGAGCTGTCTAATTGTTCAGCTTCATCATGTCAGAGATCCTATTTGTCAGCTGATTTCTTGTGTGACCTTCATGTGGTGGCCTTTCTCAAGCATCCATATAGATATTGATATTGAAAACAATTCAAATTTAAATGGACATTGCATGAGTGAGAAAAGTGAATGCAGTACTTTGTATCGACAGTTGTGGGTATGGATACATGCTACAACTTTTAGTGAAGGATTTGGTACTTTGAGATATGCTTGTCAAGAGATGGTATGCCCTAACTTATTAGATTAGCCTACAATGGTATTCAGATTTTGATTGGCTGCCACTCCTCACAATAGTAATTGTCTGGTCATTTTGTTAGTCTGTTTATTTATGGAATTTAGTTTATGCCACTTCATCCCCTGATAAATGTCTTATGTATAGAGCTGTTCAATGTCTATTTCATCCCCTGAAAGGGGTGATTCCTAACTAGTCTCTTGGTCTCATTTCAAAGTTATATTTTCTATTTTCCTTATATTGCTTAATATATTGTTTCTTGTGCAAGTCCTATTCATCAATACTTCAGATTGTAATTATTCTTCACTCTGCTTTCTGCATTTTTCATTTCCTTTTCTTGCTTTTTCTTTTTTCTTTTTCTTTTCTTTTCTAGCTTACTGTATCTTGAAGAGAGTCTTCAGTTTCACTACCAGCTTCACTCTTCAATAGACAAGTCGTCCTAATAATTTGATTTAAGTGTGTCGATAGATTTCCTCGAGATGTAGCTAACAAGCTCATCATCAATCTCAAAATGCCTGCCATACATCTTTTGTTGTTCTTTGGCATTGGTGCTAGCAATCTTTGTGGCCACCTTTTGGCCTTTCTTTGCTATATCAACTTGTTTGTGGTTAATCTCAATGGAAGCTATTCGTCCAATATCGATAAAATCCCTTGAAGGAATATAGATTGGAGTGCCGACCTTTGCAATCCCTTCAAGGACATCAACACCCAAGACAATTGGATCTTTTTACAGTGGTACCTCTAGATGAACAGTCCATATCATGACATGGTAAACAGAAAGGCAAGCCATGCTAAGCTCTTAATAGAAACTAGTCCATATCATGAAAATGCAGTATCTCTGGTTTTATGGTTTTACTTGTACATTCCGGTATTGATTACTCAAGCATGACGGTTATGCGCATTCTTTCAGGTGGATGTTGCATGTGGGAGGATCGGAGCTGCATATTTCATATTCCAACATTTGGTACGTCTCTTGTCAAGAATGCACATGTGTAGTTATCATTGTGGTTATAGTTATTCATTATGTGACAGGTTTTCAGGTGAGATGAACAAGTTTCAAAAGAAAACAGTCTGTAGTTTTAAGAAGCGATTCTCAATGCCATTTTATGTATAAATGCATATTTCAGATTCAAGCATCTGGTATGTCTCTTGACTTAAGAATGCACATGATTGGAGTGGCCTGACCATTTGGACAGGCCGTGTTTATATATTTTTTCGAAATTGATGGAGTAGACCCGGATGTGTGTCGGATCTATCCGGAAGAGCGGGGTTCCCTAGAAGGTGGGAACCGCTGTTATGACCATGATAAAGCTGTCCGTTTCCTATGGACAACATTGGAAGAGCCTGACCATTTGGACAGGCCGTGTTTATGTATTTGCTCCAAATTAATGGAGTAGACCCGGATGTGCGTCGGAACTATCCGGAGAGCTGGGGTCCCTGGAAGGTGAGAACCGTTGTTATGACCATGATGAAGCTATCCATTTTCTATGGACAACATTAGAACAGCCTGGCCACTTGGACAGGCCATGTTTATATTTATATTTACAGGGGCCACACCCTTAACCTAATCCCGAACTGATTCTTAAATCTAAAAACCTATATCTAAACCAAAACCAAAACCTATAACCTAAACCCGAACCCATTCTCAAATCCTAAAAGCTATAACCTAAACCAAAACCTATAACCTAAACTAAAACCAAAACCAAAACCTATAGCCTAAACCCGAACCCATTTTCAAATCTAAAAACCTAAAACCTAAACCTAAACCTTGACTGAAACCGTTAACATATAGCCTAAACCGAAACCTAAAACCTAAACCAAAACCAAAACCTATAACCTAAACTCGAACCCATTATCAAATCCCAAAACTTATAACCTAACCTAAGCATATACTTATAACCTAAAACTATTCCCAAATCCCAAAACCTAACCTTAACCTAAACCTAAACTCGAACCCATTCTCAAATCCCAAAACCTATAACCGAAAGCAAAACCAAAACTTATAACCTAAACCCGAACCCATTCTTAAATCCCAGAACCTATAACCTAAACCAAAACCAAAACCAAAACCTATAACCTAAACCCGAACCCATTTTCAAATCCCAAAACTTATAACCTAAACCTAAACCTTATCCTAAACCTATAACCTATAACCTAAACCAAAAACTATAACCAAAACTAAAACTAAAACCCATAACCTAAACCCGAACCCATTATCAAATCCCAAAACCTATAACCTAACCTAAACCTATACTTATAACCTAAAACTATTCCCAAATCCTAAAACCTATAACCTAAACCTAACCTTAACCTAAACCTAAACTTATAACCTATAACCTTAACCAAAACCTATAACCTAAATCAAAACCAAAACCTATAACCTAAACCTAACCTTAACCTAAACCTAAACCTATAACCTATAACCTTAACCAAAACCTATAACTTAAATCAAAACCAAAACCTATAACCTAAACCCGAACCAATTCTCAAATCTTAAAACCTATAACCTAAACCAAAACAAAAACCTATAACCTAAACCCGAACCAATTCGCAAATCCTAAAACCTATAACCTAAACCAAAAGAAAAACCTATAACCTAAACCCGAACCCAAATCTCAAAACCTATAACCTAAACTTAAACCTAAACCTTATCCTAAACCTAAACCTTATCCTAAACCTAAAACATATAAACTATAACCTAAACTAAAACCTATAACCAAAACTAAAACCTATAACCTAACCTGAACCCATTCTCGAATGCCAAAACCTATAACCTATCCCTAAACCTTAACCTATAACCTAACCTAAACCTATACTTATAACCTAAAACTATTCCCAAATCCAAAAACCTCTAACCTAAACCTAAGCTTAACCTAAACCTAAACCCGAACCCATTCTCAAATCCCAAAACCTATAACCTAAAGCAAAACCAAAACCTATAACCTAAACCCGAACCCATTCTCAAATCCTAAAACCTATAAACTAAACCAAAACCAAAACCTATAACCTAAACCCGAACCCATTCTCAAATCCTAAAACCTATAACGTAAACCTAAACCTAAACCTAAACCTATAACCTAAAACCTAAACCAAAAACTGTAACCTAAACCAAAACCAAAACCTATAACCTAAACCCGAACCCATTATCAAATCTCAAAACCTATAACCTAACCTAAACCTATACTTATAACCTAAAACTATTCCCAAATCCCAAAACCTATAACCTAAACCTAACCTTAACCTAAACCTAAACTTATAACCTATAACCTTAACCAAAACATATAAACTAAATCAAAACCAAAACCTATAACCTAAACCTAACCTTAACCTAAACCTAAACCTATAACCTATAACCTATAACCTTAACCAAAACCTATAACCTAAATCAAAACCAAAACCTATAACCTAAACCCGAACCAATTCTCAAATCTTAAAACCTATAACCTAAACTAAAACAAAAACCTATAATCTAAACCCGAACCCTTTCTCAAATCTCAAAACCTATAACCTAAACCTAAACCTAAACCTTATCCTAAACCTATAACCTAAACTAAAACCTATAACCAAAACCAAAACCAAAACCTATAACCTAAACCCGAACCCATTCTCAAGTGCCAAAACCTATAACCTATCCCTAAACCTTTAACCTATAACCTAACCTAAACCTATACTTATAACCTAAAACTATTCCCAAATCCCAAAACCTATAACCTAAACCTACCCTTAACCTAAACCTAAACCCGAACCCATTCTCAAATCCCAAAACCTATAACCTAAAGCAAAACCAAAACCTATAACCTAAACCCGAACCCATTCTCAAATCCCAAAACCTATAACCTAAACCAAAACCCAAACCAAAACCTATAACCTAAACCCGAACCCATTCTCATATTCCAAAACCTATAACCTAAACCTTATCCTAAACCTATAACCTATAACCTAAACCAAAAACTATAACCTAAACCAAAACCAAAACCTATAACCTAAACTCGAACCCATTATCAAATCCCAAAACCTATAACCTAACCTAAACCTATACTTATAACCTAAAACTATTCCCAAATCCCAAAACCTATAACCTAAACCAAACCTTAACCTAAACCTAAACTTATAACCTATAACCTTAACCAAAACCTATAACCTAAATCAAAACCAAAACCTATAACCTAAACCTAACTTTAACCTAAACCTAAACCTATAACCTATAACCTTAACCAAAACCTATAACCTAAACCCGAACCAATTCTCAAACCCTAAAACCTATAACCTAAACAAAAAAAAAAAACCTATAACCTAAACCCGAACCCATTTTCAAATCTCAAAACCTATAACCTAAACCTAAACCTAAGCCTTATCCTAAACCTATAACATATAACCTATAACCTAAACTAAAGCCTATAACTTAAACCCGAACCCATTCTCGAATGTCAAAACCTATAACCTATCCCTAAACCTTAACCTATAACCTAACCTAAACCTATACTTATAACCTAAACTTTTCCCAAATCCCAAAACCTATAACCAAAACCTAACCTAAACCTAAACCTAAACCTATAACCTATAACCTTAACCAAAACCTATAACCTAAACCAAAACCAAAACATATAACCTAAACCCGAACCCATTCTCAAATCCCAAAACCTATAACCTAAACCAAAACCAAAACCAAAACCTATAACCTAAACCCGAACCCATTCTTAAATCCCAAAACCCAAACCTAAACCTAAACCTAAAGCATAAACCTAAACCTATAACCTAAACTCAAATCCCTAAACCTAAACCTAAACCTAATCCTATAACCTAAACTCAAATCCCTAAACCTTAACATATAACCTAACCTAAACCTATACTTATAACCTAAAACTACACTCAAATCTGAAAACCTATAACCTAAATCTAACCTCTCCCTAAACATATAACCTAAACTCAATTCCCTAAACCTAAACCTAGACCTAAACCTTAGCCTAAACCTATAACCTAACCTAAACCTATACTTATAACCTAAAACTATTCCCAAATCCCAAAACCTATAAACTAAACCTATCTTTAACCTAAACCTAAACCTATAACCTATAACCTTAACCAAAACCTATAACCTAAACCAAAACCAAAACCTATAACCTAAACCCGAACCCATTCTCAAATCCCAAAACCTATAACCTAAATCAAAACCAAAACCTATAACCTAAACCTGAACCCATTTTCAAATCCCAAAACCTATAACCTAAACCAAAACCAAAACCTATAACCTAAACCCGAACCCATTCTCAAATCCCAAAACCTATGACCTAAACCTAAACCTAAACCTTATCCTAAACCTATAACCTATAACCTATAACCTAAACCAAAACCAAAACCTATAACCTAAACCCAAACCCATTCTCAAATCCCAAAACCTATGACCTAAACCTAAACCTAAACCTTATCCTAAACCTATAACCTATAACCTATAGCCTAAACTAAAACCAAAACCTATAACCTAAACCCGAACCCATTCTCGAATACCAAAACCTATAACCTATCCCTAAACCTTAACCTATAACCTAATCTAAACCTATACTTATAACCTAAAACTATTCCCAAATCCCAAAACCTACAACCTAAACCTAAACTTTCCCTAAACCTATAACCTAAAATCAATTCCCTAAAGCGAAACCTACACCTAATCCTAATCTCAACTCCCTAACCTAAACTTAAAAACTCAATCCCAAACCTGAACCCGATTTCCTAAACCTAAACTATAACCCATTCTCAAATCCAAAAACCTATAACTTAAACCAAAACCAAAACCAAATCCAATAACCTAAACCCAAACCCATTCTCAAATCCCAAAACCTATAACCTAAACCTTATCATAAACCTATAACCTATCACCTAAACCAAAACCAAAACTAATAACCTAAACCCGAACCCATTCTCGAATACCAAAACCAATAACCTATCCCTAAACCTTAACCTATAACTTAACCTAAACCTATACTTATTACCTAAAACTATTCCCAAATCCCAAAACCTATAACCTAAAACTAACCTTTCCATAAGCCTATAACCTAAACTCAATTCCCTAAAGCGAAACCTACACCTAATCTTAATCTCAACTCCCTAACCTAAACCTAAACCTAAACTTAAAAACCCAAACTTAAACCCAATCCTGAACCTGAACACGATTTCCTGAACCTAAACCATAACCCATTCTCAAATCCAAAAACCTATAACCTAAACCAAAACCTATAACCTAAACCCGAACCCATTCTCAAATTCCAAAACCTATAACCTAAACCTTAACCTAAACCTATAACCTATAACCTAAACTAAAACCTATAACCTAAACCAAAACCAAAACCTATAACCTAAACCCGAACCTATTCTTAAATCCCAAAACCTATAACCTAAACCAAAACCAAAACCTATGACCTAAACCCGAACCCATTCTCAAATCCCAAAACCTATAACCTATCCCTAAACCTTAACCTGTAACCTAACCTAAACCTACACTTATAACCTAAAACTATTCCCAAATCCCAAAACCTATAACCGAAACCTAACCTTTCCCTAAACCCATGACCTAAACTCAATTCCCTAAAGTTAAACCTACACCTAATCCTAATCTCAACTACCTAACCTAAACGTAAACCTAAACTTGAAAACCTAAACTCAAATCCAATCCCGAACTTGAACCCGATTTCCTAAACCTAAACCATAACCCATTCTTAAATCCAAAAACCTATAACCCAAACCAAAACCAAAACCAAAACTTATAACCTAAACCCGAACCCATTCTCAAATCCCAAAACCTATAACCTATCCCTAAACCTTAACCTATAACCTAACCTAAACCTATACTTATAACTTAAAACTATTCTCAAATCCCAAAACCTAACTTTTCCCTAAACTCAATTCCCTAAAGCTAAACTTACACCTAATCCTAATCTCAACTCCCTAACCTAAACCTAAACATAAACTCGAACCCAATCCCGAACCTGAACCTGATTTCCTAAACTTAAACCTTAACCCATTCTCAAATCCAAAAACGTATAACCAAAACCAAAACCAAAACCTATAACTTAAACCCAAACCCATTCTCAAATCCCAAAACCTATAACTTAAACCAAAACTAAAACCTATAACCTAAACCGGAACCCATTCTCAAATCCCTAAACCTATAACATATCATTAAACCTTAACCTATAACCTAACCTAAACCTATACTTATAACCTAAAACTATTCCCAAATCCCAAAACCTATAACTTAAACCTAACTTTTCCCTAAACCTATAACCTAAACTAAATTCCCTAAACCTAAACCTAGACCTAAACCTTAGCCTAAACCTAAACTCAAATCCCTAAGCCTTAACCTAAACTTATACTTATAACCTAAAACTATTCCCAAATCCCAAAACCTATAACTTAAACCTAACCTTTCCTTAAATCTATAACCTAAACTCAATTCCCTAAAGCGAAACCTACACCAAATCCTAATCTCAACTCCTCAATCTAAACCTAAACCTAAACTTAAAAACCCAAACTTAAACTCAATCCCGAACCTGAACCCGATTTCCTAAAGCTAAACCATAACCCATTCTCAAATCCAAAAACCTATAACCTAAACCAAAACCAAAACTAAATCCTATAACCTAAACCCGAACCCATTCTCAAATTCCAAAAACTATAACCTAAACCTTATCCTAAACCTATAACCTATTACCTAAACCAAAACCAAAACCAATAACCTAAACCCAAACCCATTCTCGAATACCAAAACCAATAATCTATCCCTAAACCTTAACCTATAACCTAACCTAACCTATACTTCTTACCTAAAACTATTTCCAAATCCCAAAACCTATAACCTAAACCTAACCTTTCCCTAAGCCTATAACCTAAACTCAATTCCCTAAAGCGAAACCTACACCTAATCCTAATCTCAACTCCCTAACCTAAACTTAAAAACCCAAACTTCAACCCAATCCTGAACCTGAACCCAATTTCCTAAACCTAAACCATAACCCATTCTCAAATCCAAAAACCTATAACCAAAACCAAAACCTATAACCTAAACTCGAACCCATTCTCAAATCCCAAAACCTATAACCGAAATTGAAACCAAAACCTATAACCTTAACCCGAACCCATTCTCAAATCCCAAAACCTATAACCTAAACCTATAACCTATAACCTAAACCAAAACCTATAACCTAAACCAAAACCAAAACCTATAACCTAAACCCGAACCCATTTTTAAATCCCAAAACCTATAACCTAAACCAAAACCAAAACTTATGACCTAAACCCGAACCCATTCTCAAATCCCAAAACCTATAACCTATCCCTAAACCTTAACCTATAACCTAACCTAAACCTATACTTATAACCTAAAACTATTCCCAAATCTCAAAACCTATAACCTAAACCTAACCTTTCCCTAAACCTATGACCTAAACTCAATTCTCTAAAGTTAAACCTACACCTAAACCTAATCTCAACTACCTAACTTGAACCTAAACCTAAACTTGAAAACCCAAACTCAAATCCAATCCCGAGCCTGAACCCGATTTCCTAAACCTAAACCATAACCCATTCTCAAATCCAAAAACCTATAACCTAAACCAAAACTAAAACCAAAACTTATAACCTAAACCCGAACCTATTCTCAAATCTCAAAACCTATAACCTATCCCTAAACCTTAACCTATAACCTAACCTAAACCTATACTTATAACCTAAAACTATACCCAAATCCCAAAACCTATAACCTAAACCTAACTTTTTCCTAACCCTATAACCTAAACTCAATTTCCTAAAGCTAAACCTACACCTAATCCTAATCTCAACTCCCTAACTTAAACCTAAACTTGAAAACCCAAACTCAAACTCAAACCCAATCCCGAACCTGAACCCGATTTCCTAAACCTAAACCATTACTCATTCTCAAATCCAAAAACCCATAACCAAAACCAAAACCAAAACCAAAACCTATAACCTAAACCCAAACCCATTCTCAAATCTCAAAACTTATAACCTAAACCAAAACTAAAACCTATAACCTAACCCGATCCCATTCTCAAATCCCTAAACCTATAACATATCCCTAAACCTTAACCTATAACCTAACCTAAACCTATACTTATAACCTAAAACTATTCCCAAATCCCAAAACCTATAACCTAAACCTAACCTTTCCCTAAACCTATAACCTAAACTCTATTCCCTAAAGCGAAACCTACACCTAATTCTAATCTCAACTCACTAACCTAAACCTAAACCTAAACTTAAAACACAAACTTAAACCCAATCCTGAACCTGAACCCGATTTCCTAAATCTAAACCATAACCCATTCTCAATTCCTTAAAGTTATAACCTATAACCTATAACCTAATCCTAGACCTAAACCCATAACCTTTCCTTAAACCTTTAACCTAAACCTTTGCTTAAACCTTTAACCTAAACCTAAACTTAAAACCTAAATGTATTCTCAAATCTTTAAACTCAAACCTACACCTAATCCTAATTTCAACTCCTTAACCTAAACCTAACTTGAAAACCCAAATCTAAACCCGATCTCGTACCTGAACCCGATTTCCTAAACCTAAGCCTTAACCTATTATCAAGTTCTCAAAAGCTATAACTTATAACCTAAACCTAAACCTATAACCTTAACATAAACCAAAACTTATAACCTATAACCTAAACTTATTTATAACCTATAGCCTAACCTTAACCTAAACCTTAACATAAACCTATAACCTAAACCAAAACCAAAACCTATAATCAAATGGTGAGACCATTTCTTTTGTGTCAATTTCATTCCTACTTGAGGGTTTCTTTTTTTTTGTTTTAAAAAAAAAATTCATTAAGAAAAAAAAAAGTTGTTATACATGATGCACTTCTTTCATTGTCTTTTTTTTTTCTCCAATGGGCATTCTAATTTATGTATGACATGACTGTTTGTAGGATGATGGAATATACGAAGCTGTTGAAATTTTAGGGTGAAGTTGAGCACATTTCTCTAATGAAGCCAAAGATTTGTATTTTTAGTATTATTGTAATTGTAATTGTAATTGATTGTAATTGTAATTGATTGAATGAAGGATTGTAATTTGATTATAATTGAATGAATGAATGAGTGATTGTAATTGATTGAATGAATGATTGTACAGGTGGTAAATGAATGAACAAATGATTATATATAATTTTGTAATGTACAAAATAGCTACAGATATTGATCGTAGCCATTAATCTGATAGGTGTAGCCTTTTCAATTTAGGCATATTGCTACAGACTTTTAGCTACAAATAATATCCGTAGCCATTAATCTGACTGGTGTAGCCTTTTCAATTTAGGCAAATTGTTATGGACTTTAGCTACAAATAATATCCGTAGCCATCAATCTGACAGGTGTAGCCTTTTCAATTTAGGCATATTGCAACATACTTTTAGCTACAAAAAATATCCGTAACTGTCTGAAGTTTTCCTTATAGATATAATTGCTATGGATTATATCTGTAGCTATTTCACCCTATAGCTACGGATTAAATCTATAGCCATAGGTTCAAACCTATTGTTATGGCACCTACGGCAACGGTCAAGCGACGGACAAAAACCGTAGCCATAGGTCTATTGCTACGGTTTTTGTCCGTAGCCTTTAGTCAATTTTTTAGTAGTGCAAGGTCTAATTTCGAGGATGAAATTTTTCTTTAAGGGGAGTAGAATGTAATGTCCCGAAAAAATTCGTACAAAGACCCGAGTACCACCTCAGACAGAAATCACCAAGGACCAAATCCTTAAGAAATTAAATGAGAATTAACTGGTGAAACTATATTACCTGAGAAATTAACACTTATCACTTTAAATACGATCTGTAAGATCCAAAACTTGTAAAATCGTTAACGCTACATTATCCTAAAACCTACGATCAGTCTCTAAACCCAATTGCTCTTGGGAGCATCTGGAAACTCCGTAACAGATCTAGACCGCACTCGAAAGTCCAATAACCACGAAACTACATGATTATGACCGCCTAGTTGGACTTGACAACCACCTCAAAAATCAAGTCCAGATGGTGTCCTGGGAGTATTTACTTAAGGCCGGACCAAAGTGTGTGAGAAACGTGAATATTTTTAGAAATAAAATTAAACTTTAAGTAATCTGAGTCGTGTCGCTTGTGGGCCAAATATAAGGATTCAGACTGTCAGAATCTGACCCAAATACACCCTCGGATCAAGGAAAATTTCTCATACATGGCAGTGTACTTGTGGCCCTAATCGAATACCGGTGACCGTCGAACTAAAACTGGTCTGTCACGGGTGATCTGTAAATTCAATCGGACTGAAAACTGAGCTTGACCTGAATCCAATATCAGGGAGCTTAAGTCCGACCGTATTTAGAAAGGGGCCTCCAAAAGTGCTCCGTTGGATTGGAACAGGCACTATTTGGCTATAATCTAAGTATACCTTAGCCCTGGGGCCATTTCCATCAGTTCTGGGCCTATATAAGGGCTTTAAACCCTTTCTCTCTTATTCCATACAAATTTTAACACCCTAAGAAAGAAAAGAGAGGAAAAGGAAAGGAAAGAGAGAGAGGGAGTTGGAGGTTCATCCTGGGATTTGATCCCGTTGCTCCACGCACATAGCCACCCTAGTGGTATCACAAATCCGGCGTTTCTGACAACGTATTTGGGTAAGAAAACCTAACCCTAAGCTGTTTTAGGGTTTCAGATTGTGTAAGTTATGGAATAGCTAACCTAATTTATCCTTTAGGTTGTCATTCTGCCATTGACAAATCTGTTATGCGTTTACCGGCGTAAGGTGCAGACTATAAATGTTTAGGTTATGGTTTTTGAGGCTTTCAATGCCAGTAATGGTTTATGAATGACTTGATTATTGCCACATTTATTTAGATACAAGGATTTCCATATAATATGTATAGCTATAACTTATGTTGATTTTAATGCGTTCCATGTGTTTGTTGAAATGCCTGAATGACTATGAAATGATGATTTGAGCTCACCATGTGTATTAACTAAGAGTACATGATTGTTGTATGTACAGTGAACCCTTTGTTAAAAAAAAAAGGGATGTACTATAATACCTATTATAACTACCTTATTGTATGTACTTGATATGTGTAGACTAAGTGTTTGTAAAAATGTCTGAATGAACTAGTAATTAGTAAATTGTACTTCGTATGAGTGTTGAGATATGATTCTCAATCACCTTAATTATGTGTATGATTTCCTCCATGTACTTTATATTACAATGTTTGTTTAGGTATGGAATGCATATGTGTGTGGATTTATGTTTAAGTTGTCTTCCATAAAATGCTGGAATGATTGTATGACTGGGATTATTGATCCATTACTACTTTGGTTATCTCATATGATTATTTCTTATAATTGAATGTGGTTGGGGTTATTATATAGTCCAGGCAATCGGTAACAGGCCTCGAATGGGTGGCTGAAGTTATTTTGCCACACAGGATGTGGTCGATGAATCCAAGTCGTACTTAGGATGTCGACAGTGGTCAGGCCACACAGAGTGCTTACGCACATTATGTCGATCAAATCAATGTGCGCTCGTGCTAGTCGAGCTCGTCAAGTAACCTGATTGGCTCGATGTATATTCACCATGTTTGGACGCTACTACTTGAATTTAAGGTACCAAACTCACCAGTGAAAACCCTTTAACCTTAGTACCTCGATCCGCTAAGACTCATGAGCCGGACATGATGGTATGGGAAATCGAGGTCGAGCTGTCAGCCTACACCGGGGTGACGAACCCACTCGTAGTGACCGGTGAGCAACCCAGACTCGTGAGCTGAATACGGTGGTATGGGACACTGTATTTGAGCTATCAGCCTACACTGATCAAGTGACGAGCCCTTTGTAGTGACCTCGAGCATACTCGGAGGCTGCATTGAGGCAACGAGTCTTTCCATAGAAACTAGAGTATCAACTAAGCCTGCATTGATCAGGTGACGAGCCCTTTACAGTGACCTAGAACTGCAACATCGTATGAGATTTACTAGGACTGACGACCATAGAATGGATCATTGTTTGGGAATTAATATAAGGGAGGTACCTTACTTCTCAATCCTGTTATACAAAAAGGACTAATAAGAACTTGGTAATCATGCTCAGGCACCACATTGCATGTGTTGTTTGGCATTGGGCAGAGCACTGAGGAAGTGACTGACTTGCTGCGACCGTGAGATGAAGATCGCAAAGGGAGGCATGCATCATTACTACATACCATTCTTGGATTAATTAGAGTACCTAGGGATGATTGATTGTATTGTTTTATCATTACTGCTTGACTGAATTGATAACATGTTAACCTTTGCATTATTGTTCTACTGAGTTGATCACTCACTCCCACGTTCTGGGAAGGTGTTTTAAACACCAACTAGACTCTGTCTTAGTTACAGATGATAATGCGACTCACAAGGCAGAACCATATTTTGAGGATGATGAGGAGGCATTCTCATATATGCAGTATTTAGGCGGGTTCATGTGAGCCGTGTCCTGATCGATGGAGATTTCTGGATGCTGATTAGATTATCTTACACATTTTGTATATTTTAAAGTTTTATATGTAATCAACTGACCTGGTAACATGATCATATTCAGGGGACGTACCATTACATAGATGTTTATATACTTAACACAGTCTTTCGCTTGCGTAAATTAATTGTCTCTGGAGTATGATATACTGTTTGGTATAATCTCATTCATGTTTAATGCACTAATACAGTCAACATTTAATCATCATTATTTATGTTACATAAGTGAGGCATTGGAACTCGGGAGTTGAGCTCTTGCTCATCCCTCGATTTCCAAGGCTTTACATATGGCCCATCTGAGTTTCGTATATGGATAATTTTTGAGATATCTCATAAGCTAAAGGGGACACATCTAAACTATGTGTATGTCCCACCTTATTCCATGTCTGTATTAACTTATAAACAGGTTGAATTTCGAATAAACATCGCGACGGTCCCTAAGAAGGTTTCAATAGTGGGTGTTCTTTTCTATGGTGGGTCCACTTGAACTTTGGATATGCCTTGTCAGTCAAATGCACCATTCCATGATGGGCCACAACCTTAAAAATAAAGTCAATCCATGACTTAGGTGGGCCACACCACATACTATAGTTGAGAGGGTTACCCTCACATTAAAACATTCATAATCATTTATTAGGCCCACCTGGATGTGGTTCATAGATCTAGCCCATTCATTATGTGTGTCCCACTTGGATGAGGAGTCAGACCAAGTTTCATACACATCCAAAATTCATGTGGGCCCCACCAAATGCTTTTATATGTTTTAGGGATGTCTTCACATAGTTTTAGATGCTATGGCCCACCTGAGTTTCGTATATGACTGATTTTTGGACTTAAAGGGGACACATCAAATGCATGGTGTTGATGTTCTACAAACATCATGGTGGGGCGCATGTACGATGTTTTGAGCGCACCCCCAATTTTGGGCGGGACATGTATGGTGCTCTATGGTCCCTACCATGATGTATATGTTTCATCCATTCCGTTCATCTATTTTTAAAGATCATTTTAGAGCTTTATGCCAAAAATTAGAGGGATATAAATCTCAGCTGGTCCACACCACATGAGAACAATAGTGATTGGATATCCACCATTAAAATCCTCTTAAGGCCCATTGTACTGTTTATTTGACATCCAATCTGTTAATTTGGTCATACAGGACTAGTTGAAGGGAAAAAACAAAAATCAGCTTGATCCAAAACTTTTATGGCTACCAAAATGTTTTTAATGGTCGACGCTCATTCAACATTGTTTCCTGTAATGTGGTCCACTTGAGATTTGGATATATCTCATTTTTGGTCTCATATTGTAAAATTATTTGTAAAAATATATGGACGGCATGGATGAAACACATACATCATGGTGGGGGCCACAGAGCACCAACCACCAGCCATTGGCTGGTGTAAGGGAGAGTAGTCAATCCGTTCTCAAGCGTACTGAGTCAATCCTGTGGGGCCCACCATGATTTATTCATTTAATCCACTCCATCCATCCATTTTAACATATAATTTTATTACATAAGCTCAAAAATGAAGCCTATAAAAATCTGAAGTGGACCACATCATAGGAAATAGTATAAACTGAACGTCTACCATTGAAAAATTTTGGGAGGCCATTGAAGTTTTGGATCAAGTTGATATTTTAGTTTTCCCTTCATCCATGTATTTGTGATCTATTAAACAGGTTGGATGATAAATAAAAACCACTGTAGGCCATAGGAAGATTTCAACGGTGGAAGTCATTATTCCCACTGTTTCCTGTGGTATGGTCCACTTGAGCTTTGGATATGCTTTAATTGTGGACTCAACCACTAAAATGATCTGGAAAAATGGATTGACGGTGTGGATAAACCATGAATTTGGGCCACGAGCTTAAAAATAAAGTCAATCCATGACTTGGGTTGGGTGGGCCACACCACATACCATTATTGAGAGGGTTACCCTCCCATTAAAACATTCATAATCATTTATTAGGCCCACCTAAATGCGGTTCATAGATCCAGCCCATTCATTATGTATGTCCCACTTGGATGAGGAGTTAGCCCAAGTTTCATACACATCCAAAACTCATGTGGGCCCCACCAATTAAATGCTTTTATATGTTTTAGGGATGTCTTCACATAGTTTTAGATGCTATGGCCCACCTGAGTTTTGTATGCGACTGATTTTTGAACTTAAAAGGGACACATCAAATGCATGGTGTTGATGTTCTACATACATCATGGTGGGGCGCACACAAATTAACCTCATGGGAAGTTCCCATGAGGTGACCTTATAATACCATTTCACTATTTAGGTAACTCCTTCATGGGTGTTACTCTAACCGTGTAGGACCCACCTTGATATATTTTATGTATATCGATACCGTCCATATATTTTTCCATCATATTTTAGGATGTGATTTCAAATCATAAGAACTCAATAATCTGAAGCGGGTCATACCAATCAAAACAATGATGAATAACTATTAAAAACCTTTTGAAGGCCACAAAAGTTTTGGATCAATTTGATCTTAATTTGTAGTTTACCTTAATCTAGATCTTCTTTACATTATCAACAAGTTGGATTGCAAATAAACATTACTAAGACCTTACGATGGGCTCTTTATAATTTTTAATGGCGAGGTACTATATTATCATTCTTTCCAGTAGTGTTAAGATTTAAATCTACAAAAAAATTTATACCTAGCCCAAAAATGGGTTGGAGAAACATAGGGGCGACAAGGATATACTACACATCATCAAAATCTCACTTTTGTTATCTAACTTTTCAATTTTTCTTGTCAAAATAAAAAATTTAGTTTTCTTTTTTTAAAATATATATTTTTTCACAATTTAGTTTAATTTTTAAAATTTTCTTTTTCAAAATATCATTTTTTAAATCTCACTTTTGTTATATAACTTTTTAATTTTTCTTATCAAAATACAAAATCTAGTTTTCTTTTTTAAAATATATATTTTTTTACAATTTGTCAATTTTTTCACAATTTTGTTTAATTTTTGTTTTTCAAAATATCATTTTTTAAATCTTACTTTTGTCATATAACTTTTTAATTTTTCTTGTCAAAATACAAAATCTAGTTTTCTTTTTTAAAAAATATATATATTTTTTACAATTTGTTAATTTTTTCACAATTTGTTTAATTTTTTAAATTTTCTTTTTCAGAATATCATTTTTTTATTGAAATTTTTTTTTCAAAATTATCAACATTATTCAAAGTTCTTAATTTTATTTTATTTTTCAAAATCTAGATTTTTATAAAATTACAGTTTTTTTTTTTCAAAATTTAAATTTTTCTTAAACATTGTTAATTATTTTTCTAAGTGCTTTGACCTGAGTATTAGAGATGGTTTAGGACCGTCTCTAATAAAGACGGTCTTTGACAAGGCTATAAGACGGCTAAGGACCGTCTCTAATAGAGACGGTCTTTGATAGTCTCAGATTACAAGTAAAAGACAGCCAATGACTGTCTCAGATGACCGCATATAAGACGGTTAAAGATCGTCTCTAATGCGGACGGCCAATGACCATCTCAGATGACCACATATAAGACGGTCAATGACCGTCTTAAATGATTTGTGGACATCCAAATTTTTAAGACAATATTAAGGACGGTCAGGGGTCGTCTTAAATTTTAGAGACGATTTATTGCCATCTCTAAATTGTCTTGAAACCAAGCAATTTTAGAGACGGTCCAGAACCGTCTCGAAATCCATCTTCTTCTTTTTTTTATCCATTTTTCATGTAGCACATATTAGAGTTAAATTTCTCGATCTTAAGCATTTCTATGGGGTCTAACTGACTTAAAAATCACAATAATTGGTTAGTAGCAACTTTGGTCAAATATTACACCCTTTACCCCATTATAAAAAAGCTCTCAAGTAAGACAACCGGTGAAAAGAAGAGAGTAAATCTCTTGTACCCTTGGAAAATCCAGCATCCAGAGTTTGTAAGCATCAATATCAACTTCGTCTATAACGAAACATTTGTAGCCACTGAGAAGATTTTAACATTAAGAATTTAGTCTCTACTATTTCATGTGGCATGGTCCACTTGAGCTTTTGATCTACATTTTTAGGGTCAAGCACTAAAAGGATCTGGAAAAATGGTTGGACGATGTAGACAAGACAAGACAATACATCATTGTAAGGCCCACAGTGCCTTTACAGCAGGTAGTTGGTTGGTATTGGGACCACTAGCCAAACCGCATCTTCTTTTTAGGCGGTGCAGGGACTGGGATCCACCGTGGTCTAAGGAGTTTGTGGGACCAACGGTGGGCATGTAGTGTCAGGACACTGTGAGACCCACCGTGGGTATGTGTTTTATCGACCCTTTCTATCATTTTGCCAACTTTTTAGGGTATCATCCCCAAAATTTAAGGATATCCAAATTTCAAGCGAACCATACCACGGAAAGCAATGGTATTGAAGGGCTACCATTGACAACTTCTTAGGGCCACAAAAATTCATCGATATTTATGTTTTTCCTTCATTCCGGTCTTTATGACACAATGACAGGTTGGATGGAAAATAAACATCATGGTAAGCCTCAAGAAGGTTTCAGTGGTGAGCATTGTCTCCACTATTTTTTGATGACAGGTTAGATCGTAAATAAACATCATGGTAGGCCTTGATGGGTGTTGTCTCCACTGCTTTGTGGTGCAATCTACTTAAGGTTTAAATCAGCCTTATTTTTGGGCTCATTCACTAAAATGATCTTGTAACACGTATCATGGTAAAACCCACATAAGTTTTCCACCTCAGCACGTTTGTTGCTACGATCTATACTCACACAATATTGTCCACAGAGATAAGAGCGGGCAATGAATGTGCAAATGCCTATGGGGGATGCGGATTGTGTCCTACCATCCGTCCGGGCAGGACTATGTGGGACCCACCATGATGTAAGTAATTTATCCACACCATTAATCATTTTTATATGATTATTTTAGGGTAAGGTTGTTTCACGGCTTAAGTGGACCACAAAGTGGGGATTGAACGTCCACCATTACACTATAAGAAATCGGGCCTTAGCCGACCGATGGGGCTACCCTCTGCTGGCGGCCAATTTTGACGGCTGCGGGCAAAGGGTCCCCTATATTATAACCAAAAAAAAAAGAAGAAGAAATCCCTAATTAGCGCCGACTCTCTCCCTCTCGCTCTCGCTCTTTTTACCTCTCACTATCTCTCTCCCTCTCCCTCTCCATCTCCATCTCCGCCATCTCGTCTCTCCCTCTCCCATCCTCGATCTCTCTCCCCCATACTATCTTGATCTCTCTCCCTTCCTCTCCCTCCCCCTCTCGATCTCCCTCTCCTCCCTCTCTCTTGTTCTCTCTTTCCCTCATTTTCTTCGACGTGCTGTTCCTTCTTCGATCTCTCTCCAACAATCGAAGAAAATAGAAGAAAGAAAGGAAAATCGAAGGTATACTCTCTCAATCTCTCTCCCTTCATTTCTATCTCTCTCACTTCCCCTTTCAATTATCAAAATTTGGGCAGCAGCTATCGCAGCAACAGCTACATCCACCGCTGTCCATGGCTGCCAACATTTGCATGTTAGTTGTTTGAAGAAATGCTTCAACCAATGACATGTACCACTATTGTACAATTAATCTCTCTGTTTCTTTCATACTTTTTTGGCCCATCCATGAGTGGACTAGCCTGATATATGGGAGGGGAACAATCAACATTGATCCACCTCATTAGAGGTCATGATCCCATCTCATTTAATGTTGCAATGGCCATGAGTTGAGTCAGATCTGACCACCTAAGAAGCCACATTTTGATTTACTTTTTAATTTCAGCACAGGACATGTATTGGGTAGATCTAGGAATGTGGTGTTTTGGTATACATTGATGCATATGGATGTATTGCTTGTTTGATGAAATTCCTCAACTGGACTCTGTTTCTCACCAATGAATCGTACCAGCTCCAAGTTGATTTCCCCAAGCATTACCTCATGGAAGCACCTCAAGCCAGAAAAAATTTCATTTTTTTTGGTAGAAATTGGTTATCTGGAATGTTGATCAATAGCTTGAAATGTCTAACCAAATAAGAGTTTTTAATACTAAAAAGCCTGACCAGTTACTCAACTCTGTATTGGATTGTTATTGTAGGGCCCCCTAATCTCTGATCAAACAGCTTGTGGGGCCCACTCCTGGGCTTTCGTGGAACTAACTCCTAGGCTGCAGCATCACGTGTCATCGAGTTCAAAATCTAAATGGACAGTTCCTATTACACATTTATTAAGTTGCTTATGTTTTATATTTATCTTCTCTAGGAGTAGCTAAATAATTTTTAAGACCTACGACAGTCCACTCAAATATCTACAGTTCCTACACATTCAGCTTGAGCTTTAAACCATTCATGTGGGTGTGTTACTACAAACCTTAAGCTGATGAAATTGAAAATGTTGGAAAATTGCATTTACATGATGTTGATAAAACCTAATTCAATTGCAACAGTTAGTCCCAAGTTATTACTGTAACGTTTAGATTCTAATTTTTTTCTCCAGCTTTTCCTGTTTGTGTTTTTGTATATTGAGTTGAAGTGATTTGATCGTTCCTCAATGCCGGGGTATTGAACATGCTAACTCTTTTAAAAAGGCCCAGAAGAAGCTGTCGGCGACTGGATCGTGGGAGAACACAAAGAAGGCTTCTGTGGAAGCTCAATTGAAAAAGATAAGAGGTAAGAAAGTTATGTTTTTGCATTAGATGTAGAGGAATGATCCAATACTAAACACTCATAGCTAAGTAAGTTAATCAAGCCTTCAATCTTCTTACTCAAGGGGCACTTATACAAGATCCGGGTCATTCATTTATTTTAACCCAATGCAGATGGGCCATGTTGCTGAAAAAAACACCAGATGAGGAATGGGGTTTTGGGTATTTGTTTTTTTTATAAAAAAAAAAATTATTTAATGTTGGGAATGCCTTTTGGGATTGTGCTTTCGCTGTTACTTTTGTGTTGGGGCCACAAATACAGACATTGTTGAGGTATCAAAAGGAATCTGTTCATTGATTATTTCTTCTTAGCTAGTAACTATGATGAGAATGGCATTAGATGGATATAATCTGTCATATAGATTGTTGCTTTTATAGATGAACTTTTGTAGTTTTTGTAGCTTCCTTATGTTATTGTAAGTTCATTACCTACGAAAAATTGACAGTTACATAGAAGTGGCCAATTTTAGTAGCTGCAAGGATGGGGGTGAAGGAGATGGTGCAAACTATTCAGGGAGGATTCTATAATGGGGATGGAATGTCAAATCTCCTCATACGACACAGTCTGCTGTCTCAAAAAGTGTTCAGCAGGAAAAACTTGAAGTACCAAGCAGGTATTCTCATCAATTTTCAGGTAACAAGTTTTAGAAATTTCAATCTTATTTCTATAAAATGTTTGAAATTTCCATTACTGCACATATTGGAAGTACCATCCCAACCTCCTTAATTATTGGCCTTTAAAAAAATAATAATAAATTAACTATACACTGATCCATGTTTTATATTGAACAGTTCTTCTCAATATACTAGAAAACCAATTGTAGATGCTTCTTTGGGGGAGATTATGACTATATGTGAGAAGATCACTTGGCTTCTTATATATCTGCTATCATAAAAGTCAGTGTACATTACCAAATTATGTGATATTTAAAGCATGTTGTAAGTTTTCCTGTCCATGCATAGGTGTTGCATGATAGCAAACACAGTGGGCTTCTATCTCTTAAAGTTAGTGCGTTGACTTGAGAAATGCTAATGTCATCTTCGGTCTTCCTCATTCTTCTTTGTCTTTTGTATAATTTATTTCAGGGACATTTGGTCAGGTTTTGGAACGTTGGGATAGGGAAAAAAGAGATGGTAGCCATCAAAGTTGTCCATGGTATTAAGAAGTACTGGGAGGCTACGATGATTGAAATTGATGTGCTTCAACAGCTTGTAAAAATAATAAGAATGGCACTCGGTAAATCTCCCTCATAATTATCATGATTTAAATTTCATATTATGCCTTTATGTTGTTTGATGGAACTCAATTAGGTTTAGATGTAAAATATAAAATCAGGTGTATTCCTTGCAGTTGTGTGGAAATAAGGAACTGGTTTGACTATCGTAACCATATCTGTATCATAAGTATTTGATTGATTTGTGATGGCTTGATTTCCCCAATTTCCCAAATATTTTGGGAATTAAAAAAATTTGTCAGTGAATTTAATTGGTCTTAACAGGTATTTGAGAAGCTTGGACAAAGCTTGTACTTAATCAATTTAGTTATATGTGGACCCATCATGATGTTTTTGTTTCATCCATGCTGTTCATCCATTTTTTTCAAATCATTTCAGGGAATTAGCCCAAAAATTAGGCACATTCAAATATCAAGTTGAATGAGAAACAGTGGTGATTGAACTCCCACCATTAAAACCTTCATCAAGATAAATGCTTTAGATCAAGCTAATATTTGTATTTTCCATTCATCCTTGTCTGTATGACCTAAAAAAAAGTTGGATGGAAAATAAACATTACAGTGGGCCTTAGAAAGTCTTTAATGGGGATTATGTTCTTCTAGCGAACATGTATACAAGTGCTAGCCAATGGAACAAAGTGACAAGAGTGAGAGAGACAATGAGAAATTGAGGAGTTCAGAAACTAAAGCCAGGTAACAGCCTCATCCAGCTACATCCAACAATTTAGCTTGAATTAGAATTTTCAAGGACTGTTGTGGATGCATTTCTTTCTTGTGTAGCAGATTTTCTATATTGTTAGTCTTCCCTCTTCTCTTTCTGTACTTTTCTCTCCTAACTTTTCTTTTTCTTCATTTTCTTTCTCCTTCTGATTTGAAAATAGAAAGGGAATTCATATTTATTACTCTCCTTCCACTGACAAACAATTCACTTTCTAGGATAAAATGGTAAATTCAATAGAGCTATTGCATCTATATGTTTTTTTTTTGGCACCATTTAAAAATTGGCAGTGACTCATCCACCTTACATATCTGATTGATTTACAGCTATACACACCATCCATATTGTAGATCTCATTGTTGATGGAGCATTTCTAAAATCAGACATTTCTAAATCACACTGATCAAGCAATCCTAACCATCCAATTAATGGATATCTTATGGATAGATGGTTAAAAATAAAAGTGAATGGTCCAAATTTGGAAGGGCAAATCTGATGGTTAATGTTATCTTCTCAGTGAAGATTTTTTATTATGCACTTGTGCTCCATCGATAGATTTGGATGGTATGGATTGCCATACAAGCATGCCATGTGTATGTCTAAAGTCTCACCACCATTTTCTAAATGGTGCAAAATTAAAACTTGACTCCCCATGCTCAAGACCTGACAGATGACTCTCTTTTTTCTTTTTTTTTCTTTTCTTTTCTTTTTAAATTTATGGGTAGTGAAAATTGTAATGATGGAGAAATTCCAAGTATCGCATGGTAGCTTATGCTGAAATGAAAATGAGATAGTGCCCGTATCTGATGATTAGGATTCCTCTGTTGGGACAGTTGTGATCATGCAACCATCAGAGGTTATGCTAGCTTTTACATAATTTCTTATGTCTTTCTTGTTGATTATATATGGCAAGATTCTGGTAGGTTTATTCTTTAGTACATGCTCTGTTTCATTTGTCTTTGCCTAGTACATAACCCCAAAGTTTATACACTCTTTGCATCATGAAAAATAACTGTCCGTGAAATGTTCTATTGAGGTAGGCTGAAAAGCAGGACAATTTGTTGCCTTTACCAATGATTGGTAGGTTAAAAAAATTCTTTAAGATTCTTGTTCAACGACCTTTATGGATATTGGTCCCAAAAACATTTTAGTGCACATTTTAGTAACTTACAGCTCTTGGCTTAGATATAATGGTATATTTAATATGTTATGTCTTTCATCTTCTTCACTACCATAGTTAGCGAGTTTTACTATGTCTCATAATCCAAGGTTAAGGACAGCGGATCCCTTCCTCCTTACGGAAGAGACACAGGAGTTGGGATTGGCACATACAACTACACTGCTTGTGCTGGTTCATTTGGCACTCACCTCATGATAGTAGGGGATGATACTGTTTGGAATTCACATTGAATTTTACTCTTTTTTGCTTCTTCTTCCTTTTGGGATTGGTCGATTAGTTGAATAGATACATGGATCTTTGGACTTGATTGATATTTTGTAATGTATCAAAATTGCAGAGATTCCGAAGAAAGAGGGCCGTCACAATTGCAGAGATTCCGAAGAAAGAGAGCTGGCTGTTAGAAGAGTAAGTCCAACTTGGGTTGTTGCCTATCATGTTCCCTTGTTGACGCTTGTGAATTAATAATAATAATCTATTTTTCCATCATGAGCAGTATAAAAAAGTTTAAAATGCAATGTGGAACTAAAGAGCAGAACATAGAGGCAGCCATTCCATGTACACACTCAGGGACAACAGTTTCTGTCAATAAATGAGAAAGATGGTCTGCTCTATTATGGTGCAATTTAACTGGTATTGGAAATGTGGGCAACCTTGGATTACATGCATCCCAAAAATCATTTTGATATGTCATTTTCGAAGATTTGTTGTTTGGAAAATTTGACTCTTTTATTCGTTTGAAATTAGTCATCATCTTGGCCTGTGGTAAAGTCCACATTAATGTGAAAAATAGACATTGTTACTTGTTAATGGAGCAACATTCTTTCTTTCTTTTTCCTTTGTCCTTTTTTCCTTTTTGTTAAGCTAAGAACTGGGAGATGAAATCATCAAGTAGAAGAGCCAAAAGCACAGATAAAAAGGTGTGAAGTTGAACGAGCCGTTATCTAAGGTTTTGGTTCTTGGCGACTTGGAACAAAATATTAGCCAATACATATCGGATTCTTTAAAAAAACCAATATGGTTGATTTGGCCAATGAAAAGGATCCTGTTGTTATTTGATAGATGTTTTACTTTCCTTCAGGGACAAGGCTTCATGGTTGGGGTTCAGATAAATTCAATCTTAGGCATACCTTTTGGATATCCGGTAGATATTTTCAATTTCTCTAAATGTCCATCATAGTAATCACCAATCTGCTCCAATTTAGGAATCCAGAGAAATGCATGCTCTAATGAATTATTTGGACAGGAATTGCTGCAATTTGTTCTAGATTATGTTGAAGATAATAGGGTGGAATATTTGCTTGAGGTTAGTGAAATAGTGATGTAGGCTTTTTCTTTTAGTGCGCATCTACCACTGAATTCCCCTCTCTAAAAATGTGATTGATCACCAGATTAAGGTTCCAAATCTCATCCTTAATGATCCCCAAGGTGTACTATAATTTCTGAATCTTATCCTGATGAGACTGACCTTAAGGACACAACTTTGTTGCCAATTTTCCCAGTGCTTTCAAATTGTCACCGCAGCTCATGGAGCTTGTAGGGATGTTATTGTTCATATTCTTCTGATCTCAAAATTACAGATGGAAGTTGAAGTGTTGTACGCCATAGGCTCCCAGTGCTAATGTTTTGATGATAGTTAATGGGTTTCAATGGCTAATTTCCTATAAAGAAAATAAAGGCAATCGGGTGTTTTGGGGTGAGAGAGAAGCTATAACTGTTTGTTATTTATAACTTCACTTACTAAGTGGAAGTTTTGTTTGTTACTTGCTTTTTTTTCTTCCCCAGATCTTCATGAATGTTTAATAATACCTTCGTCTTTTTTTTTTTTAATGAATCAGCCCCTTCTGATCTGCGAACATTAAAGGTGATGTGTGACTTTTTGAATTGCTAACAGATGTTAAATTTATGATGATGTTTTTAAAATTTTAATTCACCCCATTCCTTAGTACTGACAGCCCATTAACTTTTTAATTTTTCTCCATTGACATGATTGAAATATCCAGGTCAAAGCTTTTCACCTATGATGATATTGTGGAGAGAAATGCTCGCCAACTTGGCTTGGATGATCCAACAAAAATTGGGCTTACTTCTCACAATTGTTACTCTCAACAGCCTAAGCCCCAACCCATCAAGTTCTAGGGTTTAGAACATCTGTCTGACGTGCTGGTCCACTACAACCAGGTTGTCCATCATAGTGCCTTCCACTTGTCTTACTGTTTTGGTCATGCTACTATATCTGAGAAATTATATCCAATAACATGTCATGAATGACTGGAATTTTAGAAGTTCATTTCTTTTGGTGCAAACTTCCAATATCCTGTATTATGAAGTGTTGGACATTCCTTTGCCAGAATTGCAAGGCTTGAAAACTCTGAAAGTTGCTTTCCATCACTCCACTAAAGATGAGGTGAGATCCCAAACCATGAGAGTCATCTAATTCTGGATCAAGTACAAACTTAGGTGTCTTTTGCTTTCTTTTCAGGTGGTTATTCACACTATTAGATTGCCCAAACAGAGTACTGTAGGGGATGTAATCAACGACTTGAAAACCAAGGTTAATTTCTGCAACTGTTTATGCACTTCTATTCAATGTGGTCCTCGTCTTCTTCAAGGTTTCCTTAATGCATGAGCCTATTATCCCACTCTTTCTCAAAAGAGGACAATTGCTTTTCTAAGATAGTAGTTTATTGAAACCCAATTGATATGCAATCGGGATGCTTCTCATGTATTGACTGATAGAATGCTGCTATTTTGGTGCCCTTGGAAGAAAATCAACTGACTCTCTCTTGCATTCTGCAATAGGTTGAGTTGTCTCATCCCAATGCTGAGCTTCGAATGCTTGAGGTTTTCTGTCACAAGATATACGAGGTATGTATGTCTTTTGGAAATTTCTAGGTAGTGGTTAAAGTTAATTGCCATTCTCTTGTGAACTGATTTTGCCAATGACCAGAAGTACTTTGCTTTGGATTGGGATTTTCCCATGTCCGGTTGGACATACCCCCCTTCAAAACAGCTGCTCCATGGAAACTCACATCTGCCTTTTGTTGTGACTCTGCTGAGTCTTGGTAGTTTTTATTTCAGAAGGAAAGGGTTGAGTCAACTGGGAGAATGTTAGTTTATATCAATGGAGTTGTCTTAGTTCTTTACTTTTTTATTCTCTTGTGTAATATATTTGCACTTTGGGTTTCTATTTTGATGTTTTTTAGCTCATGGGTTTTCTTATTCTTTTTTTTTTTTTTACTTATTATTTTTTGATGGAGCTTTTTTCCTGATGAATGGATTGGAAATGTATTTTAAATTGTACAAACAGAAACTTGCAGTTCCTCGGCCTCAATCTGAGTCACATACACAAATTCAGTCTGCCCAACAAATTTCTCAAACCTAGCAGGTTGAGACTCAACTCAGGCAACAACAGCTGATACAACTCCAGCAACAGTCTTTATATTCATCGGTTAGTAACTTATTACACATTCTTGTATATGTCAAAGGTTACTATTATTTTAATGCTACAGTTTCTTTGTCCACTCCCTCTCTCTACTGTTTGCAGCTTCATCTTTTAGCTGGATGGTCTCTTATCTCCTTAAAAACTAGCAGCCATGTGATTTTTAGGGAGGATTTTCCTGCAGAGGGAACCATTTCATTACTAAAAATTATGATTTTTGACTTTTCACTTGCAGGTGTGATTCGGCTGGTCTCTTGGAAGAATGGCTATACAATGTCTTACATATTTGATATAGTAATACTATGGCCTTTTGTTTTCTAGCGGATCATATGTGCTTCCTTTTATTTATTTATTTATTATTTTTATAAATCAAGTTACATTCAATTTTAGCCTTGAACAATTCTGCAATGGGATTTTCAATGAATAGGATTATAAAATATAGAGGCAGGTATGGAATCAAGTTAGTTTTAAACCAAACACCATGTCACAACAGAACCAAACACCACTTCATTGAGAACAACAATATGCAGAAATCCATTCTCAAAAGTTCTACTTTGATAGCATTCTCATTGCCTTCATTATCTTGATTGTTGATTGCCAGATTAATCTTGCAAAAATGTTGTTGGCGGAGGGACAAAGTCATCTTTTTGTACATTGGCCTGAACAAGGTGTTGATGATGAAGAAAAGAAAAGTTTCTTTGATCAGGTTCATTTTCATGGCACTTTTTTTTTTGTTATTATTATTTTGGTTCTTACGAGTACAAGAACCTTGTATTCCATGCATTCTCAGTATATTTTTACAACTCAGCTGCTGTATCCTGGAAATATTAAATGGTCTCTGTTGATTTCCAAGTCCAAGCAACAAAAGTTTAACATCGATTTCAACTTTTAACCTTCCATTTTCCTCACTCAAACATTTATTTTTATTATTATTATGATTATTTTGAAATTTATCTTTGGAAGCCTTGCTGACCACAAATTTCTGGTAGAAGACCAAACTGATTTTGATGCGTTTCTGGAAACCTACATTGCTTTGTACCTGTTAGCAAGATTGTTAAGACTCTTCACATATTTTCTTATTGACGTCAAGTAGCTCTTTTCTATAGGTAACTCGGCTTAATTCAAGTTATCTAGGTGGTTTTGCATCATATATTCGAAATGCTAGGAATCTATTAGCAGATTCAAAAGCAAGGAAAAAATCCATTTAATGGCTTTACTCCTTTGGTAAGTGAATCCATTAATTTTGTTTTGAAATCTGTGTTTCTTATACATTTCTGCCAGATTTTTGTCTTCAATTTCACTTTTTTTAAACAAAATTTTTATTTTAATGAGAAACATTTGCTCTATCGCTACGGTCGCATTGTTGGGCTACTCATTTATAGCTATAGATTTTATCCGTAGCTTTTAGCCACTTTATGGTCATGTAGCAAAAGCTGGAGATTTAGCGGCGTCCAACACAATCGTTAGTAAAGGTCCTGACCGCTGGTAAAGCCTTTACCGACTGAGGCTTTACCGGCTGTTAGCTAACCGCAGGCAAAGGATTTGCCAGCAGTTTACTGAGCCTTTGCCAGCGGTTTTGACCGCCGGTAAAGGCTAGTTTTCTTGTAGTGTTAAAAACTTCTTAAGAACTAGAGAAGTGTTGGATTAAGATGAAATGTGTGTTTTCACTTCATCCAAGTCTGTATGACCTTATTAATAGGTTAGGTGGTAAGAAAAAAACATCACGGTGGCCCTTAGAAAGGTTTCAACAATGGGTGTCATTATCACTGCAGCTTCTTTTAATGTGGTCCACTGGACATGTGTATCTGCTTCATTTTTTTGTATAATATCTTAAAATGATCTGAGAAAAGTGATGAACAGTGTGGATGAAATACTTATATTATGGTGGGCCCCATAGGGTAGGATACAATCCGCGTCCACCTATGTGACCAAGGTCTAAATAGGTATGTATTTTTATTTTTTATTTTGTAACTTTCTAGTTATCTTTACTAACGTCATGACCGATGATGAGGACTAATAAGAAGAGTCCACATACGAATACGTTGTGCCTTCGACACATACCATTTACAAGACTCCAGCTAACAAGATAGGCCGGATTTCTCTCTCCCAAATACATTAGATGCTACACAACACTATTTTTAGTGTGTGAAACATTTTTGGGCCCACAATTATTTATGTTTTAGATCCACGCCATTCATCAATTTTTATAAATAATTCTAGAGGATGAGCCCAAAAATAAGAGCACTTACAAAGCTCAAGTAGACCACATCATAGAAACTAGCAGATATTGAATAACTATCATTGAAACCTTCCTAGGGAGGTTTATTTGTCATTTAACCTCTTTATAAGGTCACGCTGATGTAAATGACACAAATATTAGCTTTTTTTTCTTTTTTGTATAAAGGAGAGATTATATTCTACGAGAAAACATTTACAACTCATTGGGGCCCAAGCCAGGCGAATAAAAAGAGACCCTGGCTATGGCTTATCATGGGGAACAAAAAATAACTATATACTTGGACCAAGCCTCGATCTAAAGTCCACATGGATGACTCCAAGACCCATTTTATTAAGGAAAATCAAACCTCTGATCTTAGGGGTGAGATCCACAACATGATGAGTCAGGAAGGATTGCTAGAGAACAGACCCCAAACGGGTCATCCCATCCACAGGGCCATTCCCCTCCCTGAGAATGTGGCTGAACGAGAAAGACTCAACTACCCTCAGCCTACTAATCCTCTTGTGCCAGTATTCCCAACGCCAACTGGGTTCCAACGAGCCATTGAGGAGGGCTATCACCAACCTGGAATCTGATTCGACTTGAACCATGTTAAAACCGAACTCCAAGCAAAGCACAATGCCGTTGTAAACAGCCCTGAGCTCGGCTCTAGTATTTGACCCGATGTCGTATCCCATCGAGAATGCGAAACAAAACTCCCCATTATCACCCTTGCATATGCAGCCTCCGCCTGATTTCCCCGAATTATGCAAGGCAGAACTGTCTACGTTAAGTTTAACATACCCTCTGTTTGGTCTAGCCCACTTAACGATTTTTGGAATGAAGGAGGAAGAGGAGGGAGCCTGAAAATTGAGCCTTTCAAGCCACAGATGAAGATGGCTGGAGGGGCACTTAATGGAGCAAACCAGCACCCACAATCTCCACTTTACCTTAGCGATCACCGAAGCTGCTAGCGGTTGAACGCCTTCGAATTTGGCTGCATTCCTGGCCAGCCATAGCTCCCATAAAACCAGGTAAGGAGTTAGGCCCTGAAGTATGGGGATGTTCACTGAGATGAGGGCGGAAGCCACCATTTCGTCACACAATCCACAATAGACAAGAACAACGATTGGGACATACCGAAAATTGAAGAAAAACGCCCCAAATTCAAGTTGCCATATTGCTCCGAAGGAAAACATGTTGTAAAGATTCAACAAAAGGCCTATAGCCTTGATCAGCGATGCATCAGGAGCACATCGAGGTGCGCTGGATGCCTTTGCCCTTAATCAGCTCATCCACAGGAATAGCTGCGTGAATCAGCCTCCAGACAAAGAGAGAGATCTTGGGAGGCAACTTGCAGTACCAAACCCATCTAGCCCACCCAGCAGGGGGAGATCGGCCTCTGGAAATGGTCCAGGCTGATCTAACTGAGAAAATCCCGGATGATTCCAGCAGCTAAAAAGTATTTGTTGGTTCATTTGAAAGGAAAAAACCTCCCAAAAAATCAGATTAATAACCTCCTAGGGAAGGAAGTTGAAGACAGAGGAAGGAGGGAGCGGTCCATTGGGGCCGAGGAAGTCTTTGATCTAGAGATCTGCTAATTCAAATGGAATCGACTGCAATGAGAGGTTGGCAAGAGGACTGAGACCCGTCCAGTTGGCTGACCATAAGTTGTCGAGCCCTTGACCCACAAATAACAACTTGATCAAAGCCTTATGTGGCTCTAAGAATTTTTCAACAATGGCATCCAAATCCACTGTTTATGTAGTGTGGCCCACTTGATCCTTAGATCTACCTCATTTTTGTCTCATTCCGTACAATGATATGGGAAAATGGATGGATGGTGTGGATCTGATACATATGGCATAATGAGGCCTACCGAATTCCACATCTCGACGCTTTTGGTTGTCTTCTCTCGACTTGGAATGTGTTGCACCACCGATAAAAGATTAGGTGAGACCCTTACCAAAAGGGTGCAACCCTTACCATTGTACCCACCTTAACATGGCATGTGTTGCACCCCGGCCCCACCCAAAAAGGTGCAACCCTTACTATGGTACCCCGGACCGAGCGCGAACACGCAAACCAAGCATCTCTACCCCCATTTCGCGAATTAAGAATACTCTACGGTCAAAGGTTGTTAAACAAAAAGTTTTCTTCCACTATCTGATATGGGGCTGACATATGGATAAATGTGATTAGGTCGTTTATCGTCTTCCTGAAGGGGATAACTAATCCGAATCCACAGAGCTTCTCTCAACTACTCACAAGATTCCTCGATTCCAAGAGGAAAATAAGAAAATAGAAATAAATTCTAATAAATTCAAAATTTGATTAATTGATGATAAAAATGAATTTACAACCCTTTAAATAGTGATACCAAACCGTGGAAGAAGTTTCAAAATTAAACTCCAACTTAAACTCCCTAAAATTCGTGACTTACTATTCAGTAAACTGAACATTTTTAGACAGTCATGATTCCTACTAGACTTCATGGTTTTTAGGCAGAAATAGTAAGTGCCATGCCCCAAACCTAGAAATTGGATTCACAGAAATTCTGATCACCGAATCCGGTACCGACAACCTCCGTAGTATCCCGTTCTCAGCTCCCAGCGGTCATACACTAGATTCCGATCCTGGGATCATACAAGGAGGATTTTCAACATGAATTTGTCTTATAAGAAGCATAACCACAAGGATATCCAAATTATAAGAACAACATCATCACCACATATCCACTAATATAATCATTTGAATATAATACTGAAAATGAAATACATATGTCAAAATCAAAGCTCTAAAGGTCAGCTACATGCTCCAGGCTCCCTGCTACAGCAACCTAACATCACCTGCACGCATCTATCGTGCATAAGCTTATAGAAAGCTTAGTGGGTGGTGAAAGTGCGTGAGTAGTATATGCATGCTCAGAATGTAATAATAGATTAAACAGAGATATTAATAAGTCTACAAGCCATACAATATTAGAGTGAGCATAAATACTGACAGGTCCATGAGTCATATAATATTAGAGTACGCAATACAAATCAGTTATGCAAAAGAAGAGTTAAAGAGAGCCGAATATCATATGCCGAGGGTACAATGCAATATGTAAATCCTACTAAGTCCGTCTATGCCATATAAGTGCAGAAACATAGCAACCCAAAATACCATATGCATGTGGATGTAATGCGATATGTGATGCGAATGAAATGACCAAGCTGAAGTGTGAAGTTGGGATGGTAGTACGTAATATAGCAGGATACGGGGTCCACCACAAGGGACTTCTATCCAAACCAGTCTCATACCTAAATTTGGATAGTCATACTTAATGTGGTAGACTCCTGATCTTTGGTTAGTCGCACTCCCAACTGAAATCCTAATCATACGAAGGTACATAATAATTAGTTGCACACCATTAGCTCGAGTGGATAGTAAATGAATGAATGAGTATGCAACTACTGTTCAATAAGTCTACATATCAGTACGGTTCCTCTCTGGGATCATCACCGAGGTTTAGTACACTTTAAATGGCACTGCCCCTCTCCCAGCGGTACAGTCCAAGTGAGCATAAGAAAACTCACTATTCGTCTGGCCAATAGTCTTTCAATACCTATCTAGCACGTTGATAGCGGACCCATTCACGAGCTGGTCAAACTCAGCCTAGCTATGCCCTATACCCTCGGGCAGGTAAGGCCACACCCCCTCCCAACCGACCACGACACAGTGAGAGACACGGCCTCCTGGTATTCGGCACTCGGGTGCTCGTGTATCCACTTGGTCTCAATGTTGGGGCGTCTTCTGGTACCAAGAGGCTTTTGGGATTTTCATCCGGGGCCATCTACGGCAGCCCATTGCTAGAATAAATTTCTGATGTCCCATCTGGCCATCCACAATATACCTGTGGAGGCTATGGTCCTGATGTCGTTAGAACACACAATGCAAGATGCATGAGTCATATAATCCAATCATGCATCAATCCTGCGCATACCATGCGCTCATGTGAGATAACTTCCACCTATCAAGGAGTCTCATAACAATCTGCCCAATGATACATGAAATGGTCAACCGCATCTCATTACAAACATGCAGATGATGCGTATAGGCATGTATCATGATGTTATGCAATCACATACTCATAATCGGTATCAATAACCGGCATCGACAATCGACCTCAATAATGTGGACATTTAACTAACATTACCCACATGGCATGGCCCTCATAGAACCTAACATACAATGGACCCATGGCCCCACACAAGGGCCAAATATACAACACCTTAAGCCTCATTCAAGAACTTAACACATCATGATGGGCCTTTCACATGGGTCTAATATACATCATAATGGGCTACATCGCCTAGCCCTCAAATGCATCATAATGGGCCTCATCACATAGGCCTCATATACATCACATGGGGCCTTAAATACGAACTGAATACACATCACAAAGGGCCTCAAATATGGGTCGCATATAGATCACATTGGGCCTCAAACACTGGTCGAATGCACATCACGATGGGCCTAAAATACGAGCCGCATATACATCACATTGGGCCTCGTCAATCAGCCTCGATGTCCGGCCTCAACAATCGAAATCAATCGATAATCGAAATCGACAAATCGATCACGTCAATCAGAATCGGTAAATTGTTCACGACAATCAGTATCGGTAATCTGTCATGACAATCGGAATCGAAAAATCGATACGTCAATCGGAATCAGCAATCGGTCATGATAATCGGTATTGATCGATAATCAGAATCGGCAAATCGTTCATTACAATCAGAATCAGAAAATCGATCACGTCAATCAGAATCAGTTATCGGTCTTGACAATCGGTATCGATCAATAATCAAAATCGACAAATCGGTCACGTCAATGACAATCGGAATCAAAAAATCGGACCGTCAATCAAAATTGGCTATCAATCATGATAATCGATATCGATCAATAATTAGAATCGGTAAATCGATCAAGACAATCGGTATCAGCAATTGTTCATGACAATCAGAATAAAAAAATTGATCTATTAATCAGAATTAGCAATCATTCATGACAATCGGTATCGATTGATAATCAGAATAAAAAAATCGGTCATGATAATCAATATCGACAATCGGTCATGACAATCGGAATCGAAAAATTGATCCGTTAATCGGAATCAGCAATCGATCATGACAATCGGTATCAATCGATAATCGGAATAAGAATAAGCCTCGATAATCGGCACCAATATTCGATAATCGGCACTTATAACTGGCACTGATATCAGCATCGATAATCGGCACCCACAATCAACATCGATAATCGGCACTAATAATCAGCATCGATAATTGGCACTGACAATCAACATCGATAATCGACACCGATAATCAGCATGTAAATAAGGTGAGGTTCATAGAGGAACAACCAATATACCATAATATATGGATCGACCCTCAGCCGAGGTTATATTAAATCTGATAGCGTGAAACCATCCGTTTATGGCGAATGGAGCCCACTTATCTAGGTTAACCTGTAAGTGTTATGGGCTCATGCTCCTTTGGTTGTCAAATTTTATGTGTCAAAACCTCTTATATATCTTGTGTTTATTGTATTGGTTTCTTGATAACTGTGTTCGAGACACCTCATCAACACTTCAAGTTCAAGCTAGTTAAGTACAAGTTAGTTCAAAGCTCAAGCTAGTTCAAGCTACAATAAAGAGTTCAAGTTCGAGACTCAAGATACCCCGGGAGAGAAGTGCAATTTAAAGTGATACTGAAACTTGTAATGTGTTTAAGCTACATCAACTTAAAAGTGAAGGTTTCAATATCCATACTTCGTGTCCCAGGTTTGATAGACCTTAGTTTGACCTTAGGGTAGGTCATTTTGGATACATAATCTAATTTTTATAATTATGCATGATTCTGGTCTATCCTAAGACTAGTCCTAGATTTGGTTCGACTAGTCCTAGCACTGGTTTGACCAGTCCAAGAAATTTTAAGACCAGTCGTAATTTTGTTGTGAATTATCGAATTTTTTCTGTTCGGCTACGACCAGTCAGGGAGTCTGCTCGACCAGTGTTAGGATGGTCTCGACTCAACCTTTGACCAGTCGTAGAGCTACGACTCAAACTCCAGCGACTAAATCAAGTGTCGCATGACCAGTCATAGAGGGGTCTCAACCGGTCGTGGACTACCTTCGACCAATCATGGACTATCTTCGACCGATTGTGAAACGGTTTTATCCGATTATGCTAAAAAATTTAAAAATCCATTTTTTCTTTGACCAGTCATGGTGACCCTAGGACCAGTCGAAGATAAATTTCTACAGCTATAAATAGCACACAAATTTCAGAGTTATTGATCAAAAATTTAAGTAAATTTGAAGCTCTACTCTGAGATAAGTTTGTGTTTGTTTTTAAGTTATATCATGCATAATTCTATTTCCTTTTGTTAGCTTTTTACTATTTGATTTTATTCTGTATTCCAATCTGATTTGAAAAGAGGAATTAATGTTTTCCTTTTTCTTGAAATTAAAATCAAATAGAGCCAGTCCAATCTGATTTAATTTAAAATCAATTAGAACTTAGAACCATTGTAAAATGAGTATTGGACATTGAACTTTCATATTCGAACATCTACTCCAATTCGTTCTTCCGAGATGCTACACGAGGAGAAATCTAGGTATTTTACAATTTTATAAATTCCATTCTGTTTTGGTTTTTATTGGGGATTCGCCAGAAAAATTTCAATTTGTGTGGTTGTCTGAGGAGAGCCAGAAAACTCAGAAAAGTGGGGTTTTTTTAATTGTGTAAGCCCAAGTGAAAAAGACACAATTGTGAAGGTTTTAGGTGAACCTGTGAAACCTATTTTGATAGTGAACGCTAATATCCCTGTGTGAGGATATTAGGAGTGGAGTAGCATTCTGTATGGCTGTTGTTTAACAGTTGGTGAACACATAGACGAACCACTATAACTCCTTGTCTTGTACATTGAATGCTTGCTTAATTCTTTATCTTTTATCATTCAGTTTTGTGGAATGTATATGTGGATGTGAATGTTGTAACAATTTACATTTCAAGCAAGTGTGGAGAATGGTGTAATAGTTTAGAGTTTTATTTCAGCAATTTATCTCTTGTTATTTCTTTATCAATTTGAGCTTCAATTTCTTTAATTATTCTAATAAGGTTGCCCTGCCATTTTTATGGTGCATGGTTGTCCTTAGAATAATCAATTCTTAAGATTGTAATTTTTTTTTTATAAATTTATATTTTTCTCTTTCGTTTTGAGTTCTTGATACAAAGATCTTTCTAGATATCAGGTTGTCCTACCATAAACCTTTGGTTTTTGGTGTAAGGTTATCCTTAAAACAACTTTTGTATCAATCTCTCAAGATTTGAATTTTGAGGTTGCATTATGAATTGATTTATTTTAGTTTGGCTATCTATTTAATTTAATTCCGCTGTATTTACTTTTAATTTAGCTTGGCCATTTCAAGTGGTATCAGAGCCTAATAGCTCGTTCTTATTGCTTTTTATTTGGATTTATTTCCTGAGCTAATGATCTAAGCTATATAAAAAGATGTCAAATTTCGATAGCCTTTCAGTCACTAGGCCTCCACCATTTGATGGCTTCAACTATGCTTATTGGAAAGCCAGAATGAGGATCTTCCTCAAATCAATAGATGAGAGTGTGTGGCAAGCCACAGTGACCGAATGGAAACTCCCTACCACTGAAGTGACTTGAACCGACGGTTTAAAAATAATGAGAGTATCTCCTTATTTCTCATGGACTACACTTCAGAAAAGTGAGAGTAGTGTCAATGCTAAAGCACTAACTGTTATCACTTGCACACTATCACCGGATGAGTTCAAAAGAATCATATCCTTTGATACTGCAAAGCAAGCCTGGGATTTATTAGAAATGACACACGAGGGTACATCAATTGTCAAGAAATCTAAAGTCCAACTCCTCACAACTAAATTTGAAGAAATTCATGTGGAGGAAAATGAAATGTTTATAGACTTTTACACTAGATTGAATGACATTATAAAGTCAATGTGGGGTCTTCGCGATAAAATCCCAGAAAGTAAAGTATGTGCAAAGATACTACGCTCACTTCCTGAATGGTTCAACTTTAAAGTAACCGTGATTCAGGAACTTTGTGATACGGATAATATGAGGGTAGAAGAACTAGTTGGTTCTTTACAAACCTATGAATTAAATTTTAAAGATCCTAAAGGTAAATCTATCACTTTAAAATCTTCTAAAGGTATTTCTCAAGAAAACTCGGATTTAAAAAATTCAGAAGATGATATGGTGCTTTTAGCAAAAAAGTTTTACAAGATTTTCAAAAGTAAGAAAAGGGTCGATTTTTAAAAGATTAATGAAAAGAAACGATTTAAACCTAAGTCTAGAACTTGGAAGTCTTTGAAAGATAGTCAATGTTACAACTACCAAGAATATGGGCATTTAGCAAACAAATGTCATAAAAAGGATAAACCCAAGAAGAAAGGTATGTTGGCTACTTAGGACGAATCATCTGATTCTGAAGCCACTTCTGAATCAGAAGATTCTAAAATCGAGTCGGGCAATGAAGTAAAAGCCCTTATGACTCTAGTCAAGTTCACATTTTCAGATCACGATGATTCAACTAGTGAAGAAAATTTGCATAGTGAACATGAAAATGACGAAGATTTTCAAGATGCTTATAATGTCTTATATAAGGAAAGTTGTAAAATTGCTATCAAACTTAAACTTCAAAAAGAAAAGTTTTCTAAACTCAAAGAATGTTTTGAGACTCTTGTTTTAGAAAAATCACAAATTTCAGATTGTTTTGAAAAATCAAAATGTGATTTGAAATTCAAAACCTCACTGATTGAAGATTTGAAATCTGAAAATGAGAAACTTAAAAATGAAGTATCTTCTCTTCTGAGTTTGAAGGACATATGGAGATATGCCCAACGTGATCCAAAATTAGAAAAACTTTTTTTCGGATCAAGAAAATGTGGTGATCAATCTGGGTTGGGCTATGATAAAAATACATCTCCTAAACAAAAGAATACTCCTCTCAATTTTTTGAAAGGAGAGGTCTCAAACTCAAAAGGAAAAGGTACTTGTTAAGGTTTTTCTAAAAATACAAAAACTTTTCAAAAATCTAAAAGTAGCTATTTCAAAAATCAGATCAGAAATTCACTAGCTGAAAAGATAGTTGATTTACTTAAGGAGCTCTTAAAATCTAACTCAATAGGTCTTTCTTACAACTACAATCAAAAGAAGACCAACTATACTCCTAAACCCAAAACTGTTCTGAAATGGGTTCCTAAAGTTGCCTGCTTGGTTGCCCACACTGCTTTTAAAGCAACAAGCCATTCAAAGTGGTACCTAGATAGTGGATACTTCAGGCATATGACAGGAGACAAAGCTTTATTCATCAATCTTAAAGATATGACTGATGGATCAGTCACATTTGGTGATGGAAGCAATTGCAAGATTATTGGTAAAGGTATGGTTCAACTTTACAACCTCCCTTTTATTTAAAGATGTTTTATATGTTGAGGGGCTAAAACACAACCTGTTAAGCATATCTCAAATATGCGATAACAATCATAGTGTGAAATTTTCCAATCAAGGTTGTGAGATCATAAACAAAAAGGCTTCTGTAATATTAACTGGTCGCAGAACTTCTGAAAACTGCTAAATAGTAAGTGATGGTAGCTCATCTAACCAAAAGTGCTACATGGTCTATACCAATGAGACAGAACTTTGGCATAAACGACTTAGACATGTACACTATCAAAATTTATACAGATTGAGCAAAGGAGAACTAATTAAAGGTCTACCTAAATTGCAAAAAGTAGACAAAATATGTGGTGAATGCCAGTACGGTAAATAAACTAGGAGCTCTCACAAAAAAGTGAACTCCAATGCCACATCTAGACCACTCGAGCTTCTCCACATGGATCTTATAGGAACAACTAGAACGAAAAGTCGAGATGGTAAAAAATACATCTTGGTTATCGTAGATGATTATACAAGATACACTTGGGTTTTATTCTTAAGAGACAAATCAGAAACCCTTGATGAAGTGAAAAAGATCATCAAACGGATCGAAACTGAAAAATGTTCTCAAGTCAGTAAGATCCGTAGTGATCATGGATCCGAATTTGAAAATAGTGATTTTAAAAATTTTTATAGCGATCAGGGAATATCACATGAATTCTCTATGACCAAAACACCACAACAAAGTGGTATTGTGGAAAGGAAAAGTAGAGTGCTTTAAGAAATGGAAAATGTTATGTTGAATAGCATGAAGCTCCCTAGAAATCTATGGGCTGAAGCAGTGAATACTGCCTGCTACATTATTAACCATGTTTATACTTGTAAATCTAATAATAAAATGGCTTACGAAATGTGATTTGAAAAAAATCCTACTGTCAAATACTTTCGTGTTTTTGGTAGCAAGTGCTACATTTTAGGTGACCGTAAAAACTTGGGAAAGTTCGACACTAAAAGTGACGAAGGGACCTTTTTAGGATATTCTTTAAACAGTCGTTCTTATCGTGTATTGAACAATAGGACCGGTGTGATTCAAGAGTCAATTAATGTGGTCATTGATGATCACTCGAATACACATGTCCCTAGTTCAGACAATGATGAAGTTCTTGTAATTGAAAAACCATATACTTCATCAAGTGAAATTAATTCTGAATTAAGGACTGTTAAAGATCATCCAACTATTCAAATTCTTGGAAACTCTCTCACTGGTGTGTGCACTCGTAGATAATTAGAAGATATGTAATTACGTAATTTTTACATCCCAGATTGAACTGGTAAACGTAAAAGAAGCACTTTCTGATGGAAACTGGATAGTTGCAATGCAGGAAGAATTTAATCAATTTGTTCCTAATGATGTCTAGTATCTTGTTCCTAGACCTAAAAATAAACATATAATTAGAACAAAATAGATTTTTAAAAACAAGTCTGATGAACTTGGAAATATTATTCGAAATAAAGCAAGACTAGTTGTACAGGGGTACACACAGATTGAAGGTATTGACTATGATGAAACCTTTACCCCTGTAGCTTGTCTTAAATCTATCAGACTTTTTATATCCATCGCATGTGTTAGGAAGTTTAAAATTTTTGAAATAGATGTGAAGAGGGCCTTTTTAAATGGCGATTTACATGAAGAGGTATATGTGGAACAACCTACAGGGTTTGAAGACCCTAAGTTTACTAATTATGTATATCGTCTTAAAAAAAGCTCTCTATGGTCTGAAATAAGCTCCCAGGGCATGGTACGAAAAATTAACTAAGTTTTTACTGAGTCACAATTTTCAAATGGGTAGTGTCGATAAGACGCTCTTTGTTAAGAAGCATAACGATGATATTCTAATGGTTCAGATTTATGTAGATGATATTATTTATGGATCAACGTGTACTAACATGACTGTTATGTTTACAGAGTTAATGAAATCTAAATTCGAAATGAGCATGGTTGGGAAATTAAATTATTTCCTAGGATTGTAAGTAAAACAACAACCTGATGGAATTTTTATTTCTCAAATCAAGTATGCTTTGAACTTAATTAAGAGGTTCGGATTTGAGAATGGTAAGAATTTTGATATACCTATGAGTGCAACTCTAAGACTGTTAAAATACTACAGGTAAAGATGTAGATCCTAAATTGTATCATAGCATGATTGGTAGTTTGCTTTACTTAACTGCTAATAGACTTGATATTGATTTAAGTGTTGAAATTTGTGCTAGATATCAGTCTAATCCTAAAGAATCTCACTTAACTGCCGTTAAGCAAATTCTTAGATATGTCGCAAGTTCAGTTAATTTGGGTCTTTGGTATCCTTATGATACTAGTGTTCAATTGGCTGGGTATTCAGATGCTGTTTAGGTTGGTAATATCGATGACAGAAAATCAACCAGTGGTGGTTGTTTTTATATTGGAAACTACTTGGTTTCTTGGTTTAGCAAGAGCAAAGTTCCATATCACTCTCAACTGCTGAGGCTAAATACATTGCAGCTGGAAATGCATGTATACAGCTGGTTTGGATGAAATGTATGTTGAGTGATTATGGTATCGCACAGGATTTAATGGTTTTATATTGTGATAATTCCAGTGCGATAAATATTTCAAAAAACCCAATCCAGCATTCACGTACTAAGCACATTGACATTAGATTTCATTATATTCGTGAATTAGTGGAAAAAAAAGTAATATCCTTAGAATACATACCTACTGAGACTCAGCTTGCTAACATATTCACTAAACCACTCGATAAAAGCAGGTTTAATAAATTGAAATTTGATCTTGGTATGTGCAATTTAAAATGATTGATCATGCATCTCTGTATCATAGTATATATATATTAAATACTTTAATACATTAAAATTTAAAATTTGTGGAGAATTACATTTTTTTCTGGTACACGACCAGTCGTGAAAGAGCTCGACCAGTCGTGTCACATTAAATTTTAGGCGCAAGTATTTTAGGCGCTTATAGAAGAGTCTTCATCAAAGTGATCCTAACATACCAGCTCCTTCCTCTAAATCAGATTGATTTATTTTTTTGATCTGTAATAACTATTATATTTTGTGTGTGAGACTTTATCTGACTTAACTTGTTAACTCCTGATGATCTGTTCTATACTTTGAACTTTCTATCTTGATATCTATATACTGTCTTTCATATCTTATCTTTGCTTCTTCCTTTGTCATATTTTGACAAAAGGGAGAGAATTTGTGGATTATGATGACATTATGGATTATGATGGGGTACACTACTCAGGGGGAGTTATTTAAGGGGGAATTAAGAAGTTGTATATTGCTTAACTTCTTACGACAACTGGTGCATGATTATTTATTGCACCTGGTTTATAACAGCTTGTGCTTGTACTTCTCTATTTTTAAGAGCATGTTTTGTCACAAATTTGACAAAGGGGGAGATTGTAAGTGTTATGGTCTCATGCTCCTTTAGTTGTCAAATTTTGTGTGTCAAAACCTCTATATATGTCTTGTATTTGTTGAGTTTGTTTCTTGATAACTGTGTTCGAGAAACCTCATCAACACTTCAAGTTCAAGTTAGTTAAGTACAAGTTAGTTCAAAGCTCAAGCTAGTTCAAACTACAATAAAGAGTTCAAGTTCGTGACTCAAGCTAGACCGGGAGACAAGTGTAAATTAAAGTGATACTGAAACTTATGATGTGTTCAAGCTACATCAACTTAAAAGTGAAGGTTTCAATAGCCATACTTCGTGTCCCAGGTTTGATAGACCTTAGTTTGACCTTAGGGTAGGTCATTTTGGATACATAATTCAATTTTTTTAATTATGCATGATTCTGGTCTGTCCTAAGACTAGTCCTGGATCTGGTTCGACTAGTCCTAGCACTGGTTCGACCAGTCCAAGAAATTTTAAGAACAGTCATAATTTTGTTGCGAATTATTGAATTTTTTCTATTCGGCTACGACCAGTCCTTGAGTCTGCTCGACCGGTCGTAGGATGGTCTCGACTCGACCTTCGACCAGTCGTGGAACTATGATTCAAACTCCAGCGACTAAATCAAGTGTCACACGACCAATCGTAGAGGGGTCTCGACCGGTCGTGGACTGCCTTCGACCAATCGTGGACTGTCTTCGACCGGTCGTGAAACAGTTTTATCCAATCACGCTCAAAAATTCAAAAATCCGTTTCTTCTTCGACCAGTCGTGGTGACCCTAGGACCAGTCGAAGACGAATTTCTGCAGCTATAAATAGCACACGAATTTTAGAGTTATTGATCAGAAATTTAAGTAAATTTGAAGCTCTACTCTGAGATAAGTTTGTGTTTGTTTTTAAGCTATATCGTGCATAATTCTATTTCATTTTGTTAGCTTTTTACTATTTGATTTTATTCTATATTCCAATCTGATTTAAAAAGAGAAATTATCGTTTTCCTTCTTCTTGGAATTAAAATCAAATAGAGCTAGCCTAATCTGATTTAATTTAAAATCAATTAGAACTTAGAACCATTGTAAAGTGAGTATTGGACATTGAACTTTCATATTCGAACATCTACTCCAATTGGTTCTTCCGGGCTGCTACAAGAGGAGAAATCCAAGTTTTTTACAATTTTGTAAATTCCATTCTATTTTGGTTTTTTTTTGGGATTCGCCAGAAAAATCTCAATTTGTGTGGTTGTGTGAGGAGAGCTAGAAAAATCAGAAAAGAGGAGTTTTTTAATTGTATAAGCCCAAGTGAAAAAGACACAATTGTGAAGATTTTAGGTGAACCTATGAAACCTATTTTGATAGTGAATGCTAATATCCCTGTGTGAGGATATTAGGAGTAGAGTAGCATTCTGTGTGGCTGTTGTTTAACAGTTGGTGAATACATAGGCGAACCACTATAACTTCTTGTCTTGTGGATTGAACGCTTGCTTAATTCTTTATCTTTTATCATTCAGTTTTGTGGTGGATGTGACTGTTGTAACAATTTATATTTCAAGTAAGTGTGGTGAATGGTGTAATAGTTTAGAGTTTTATTTTAGCAATTTAACTCTTGCTATTTCTTTATCAATTTGAGCTTCAATTTCTGTAATTATTCTAGTAAGGTTGCCCTGCCATTTTTATGGTGCATGGTTGTCCTTAAAATAATCAATTCTTAAGATTGTAATTTATTCTTTTTTGAATTTATATTTTCCTCTTTTGGTTTGAGTTCTTGATACAAAGATCTTTCTAGAAATCAGGTTGTCCTACCATAAACCTTTGGTTTTTGGTGTATGGTTGTCCTTAGAATAACTTTTGTATCAATCTCTCAATATCTGAATTTTCAGGTTGCATTGTGAATTGATTTATTTTAGTTTGGCTATTTATTTAATTTAATCCTGTTGTATTTACTTTTAATTTGGCATAGTCCTATTCAACCCCCCCGCCCCTCTAGGACATATAGCTTGGCCATTTCATAACCCATAAGAGAATTATGATAATAGGCCTAACAAGGCCTAAGGAAAGGTCACAATGTGGACATCCAACCATCATTGCCCATCAATGAGAACATCTAACCAACATTGCTCCCAAGGAGTGGCCTACATAGGGCTAAACATATACTAGGCCCATAGCTTCACACAAGGCCCTAACATACATCACATGGGCCTCATACAAGGGCTACATATACATCAAGTGGATTGCATCCACGGGCCACACCAAGGGGCCTTTTATATATATATATATATATATATATATATATATATATATATATATATATATATATATATATATATATATATATATATATATATATATATATATATATATATATGGGTCTAATTCATATCACAACGGGCCCTGCCCATAGGCCATAAATACATCATAATGGGCCTTGTCCATGGGCCTCAGATTCAAGCAGGTGGGCCCCATTATATAGGCCTTGTATATGTCACATCAGGCCTCACTCACGGGCCCAATATACATTACAATGGGCCTCTTTATCCGGGCCTCACATACATCAAGCTGAGCCACATGGTAGGTGGGCCTGTACCTTCTAAATGGGACCACCAGATGAGCAACATGGATGCATAACACATACATCAAGGTAGACCTCACCATAACGCTTATTTTCCATCCAATCTATTCACAGGCTCACAAAGTCCTAGATAAAGAGGAAAATAAATATCATGTTGGTCTAAAACTTCTGTAACCTTCCAAAGGGTTCAATGGTAGGCGTTCAATCTCCACTGGTCTTTGCGATGTGGTCCACTGATGTGGCCCGCTGTGATGTATTTGAGATCCAACCTATTCATAAGTTAACATAGTGATAGATGAAATGAAAACAAAAAGATCAACTTGAACGAAACTACCGTGGCCGTTTGAAGTTTTGAACGGTGGATATCACTGTCCCTACTATTTTCAATGGTGGGACGGTTTGGATACAAGACAAGCATCATGGTAGATCCCACCGTCCAAGGTCTGAACGGCGTGGATGGGACCCATACATCACAGTGGAGTCCACCTAATGGAAGGTACAGATTACAATTCATACATCAGTGGGCCCAGAGAGCTTCTGACGTTAAATCAGCAACATTTCTGCTGCGTAGGCCCCACTGTCCAGATGGATAGTGTATATATATAATACATACATCAATGGTGGAATCCCACCGTCCAGCAGATTGGACGGTGGGGATGTATGATACATGCATCTATGTGGGGTCCACAGAGACGGACGGTGCGGCTGTAAATCATATACATCATGGTCAGCCCACACAACAGGTGGACGGTTGAGATGAAACATGATGGATGGCGTGAATGAAACACATACCATGGTGGACCCCTCCTACCAAAATAGATGAACGGCTTGGATCCAAAAATCACGGCTCACACGGGACCCACAGAATTTGCTGCGTGAACACAGCAGCTGTTCTGCTGCTCGTCCACAAACGGACGGTTGGGTGAAAAAAATACACGAAATCAAGGTGGGGCCCATGGATTTTGCTGACATCATCCTGAGGCAAGGTTGCAGGGACCCATCGTCCTTGTTTCTAATGGACGAACGACCGGAGTATAAAACACATATATTAAAGGTGGGTCCCACTACACGTGGCCCACAGTTTGGGACCAAGCTGATTTTTATGATTTCCCCACCATCCAGACAGTTGGATGGCATGAACAGATACATCATAGTGTGGTCCGTAGGACTTACTGCTGTAAATAAAGTAGATGTATAGCTGGTGTGCAGGTCCACCGTCCATCAGACGGATGGCTTGGATATGAAGTAGTGGACGGTGTGCAAGTATAGCACTACATCTAATGGGGTCCACGTAGATGGATGGTCTGGATACAACATTCATCATGGAGGGCCCCACAGTACTTGCTGTCGTCAGTCAGCAGTAAGACCTACCATTAAAAAAAAAATAGGCGAACGGCAGAGAGATAGACATCAGGGTGGAGTCCCACCGTCCAACAGCTGGACGGTGGGGATGAAACCAAACATCAAGGTGGGTCCACATGGGTGGGACCCACCAGCTTTTTGATTAGGCTAATATTTATGCTTTCTCTTCATACAGTCCAGCAGCAAAGGCTGTTGGACGTCCCATGGCCGAACGGCAAGGATGTAATACATCCATCAAGGTGGTTTCCCACACGTGCCATCTAGGCAGGCCCCACCACTTGCTGACGTAAACGTCAATACAGCAGCTACATGGCTGCGTGAGGTACCCCAGCCAATCCATGCCCACCGTCCATGGATCGGAAGATATGGATGCGATGCATCAATACAAGATGGGCCCCACACACTGCCATGGTGGGGTCCACAACTCAAGGGAGAGAGAGAGAGAGATGGGGTAGTGAAGGGGCCCTGCCACCATGGGCCCCTCATGCTTACAACATATACATCAAAATGGGACCCACTTACAAGTGGGCCCCCAAATGAAAATCGACGGTAGATCACCCACCAATGGCGCTCCTTCTTAGCTCCTTGGGATTCATGACTTCTTGGCTTCAACTTTAATGGTGGAAGACGGTATATTTTTGAGTAATAGGAAGTGGGCCACACCATAGCTTCTTTCTCTCATTGGAGGCCATGGGCGGTTGCTCCTCTCTTGGTGCTTGGGAATGGATTAGAGAATGAGAGAGAGGGAGAGTGATGTAAGGAGAGGGATGGGTGTGATAGGCGAGAGTGATGTGTGTACTTGACTAGGTATGGGTTATGTTGACTTGGGTGAGAGAGGGGTATGGTTTGTGTTGACTTGGGTGAGAGAGGGGTATGGGTTGTGATGAGAAGTGTACTTGACTTTATTGATAAGACATTTCGTAGAGATTCTCTCAGAATTCGCATGCACGGCATTTTTTTCGAACCGAACACGGGCCCACATCTCCTGGCCCGCTTATCACCTCAGCATGCGAGACGCGACGCTGGAACCGCAGCGATAGTGCGGTCACGAGGTTACAAGTTTTGACTCAAGCCAATTCTGATATATGGGACACGACTCAGGATCACGCGCATATACCGATAACATATTGTAGGCTGTCAAAATTCGACCGGGAGGACCGCGGAGGCATATGGAACAGTACGGGCTAGGATACAGGTCTCACAGTAAGGGTCCTATTTGGATTGTAAGACCCGTATCCTATTCCATACTGTTCCGTCGACTCCCGCGATCCTTCCTATCGAATTTTGACAATTCACGACGTATAATCAACGTTTGCGCACGACCCTAAGTCGTATCCTGTAGATTTAAGTCGGCTTAATCTAAGACTGATACCATTGCGACCGCACCGTCGCTGCGGTTCCAACGCCGCAACTCATGCACAGATCCAATACCTAGAGGAGGAGATATGGGCCTGCATCCAGTTCAAGGAAAACACCATGCGTTTGTAATCCCAAGAGAATCTCTACAATATGTCCCATCAATCAACTCATCAATCACCTCATGTCAAGTACACATCACCTTTTACCCCATCCCCAAGCAACCACCATGTCAACTCTTTCTCACCCTCTCTCTTACACAACCATACTTGTCAAGTACACATCACACATCACTCAGCCTTCACCCATCACACACATCCCTCACTTCTCTTACAACCCCTTCTCTCTCTCTTTCTCAACACACCATTCCCTAAGCAAACAAGAGAGCTCACGTCCAAGCTCTTCCATGTGAGAGAGTGCATGTGTGTAGTCCACTTTTCCATCCCAAATCCATCATCGTAGTCACTCAAACCTCATCTTCCACCATCAAAGTGAGACACAAGGAGATTGGCTTTTCAACGGACCGAGAAGATCGAAGGTGGGTGCTTATTAGGCTAGATTTTATGTTTTGATGATGGGCCAAGTGAGGCCTACCGATTGATGATATGGATCTCACTTGGGACCCTAGATGTGGCCGATGGCCCACCTTGATTTTTTTTTCATTCCATGATAGGGCCATTCTCCATGGACTCCATCATGATGCTTATTTTCTAGCTTAAAAATGGGTCATCTAGACCTTACATCTTAGTGGAGAAGGGATCTCCACTGTTGATCTTTGATTTGATGGGCCATGCAATGGGACCCACTTGATGTATGATTGGATGCTTGAAACGGAGGGCCCATAGTGTCGGGGTCCCTCCACACGTGTCCCTCTTTCTCTCTTTCTCTCTCCCTTTATTTTTATTTATTTATTTTGTGTGTGATGATATGTCCATGAGGCCCACTTGGATGGACCCCACCACGAAGTATGTGTTGGGTCAAAGTCATTTGTAAGTGGGGCCCACTTTAAATGTGTGTATATTCCACACTCCAAGCCATGTGGTGGCCCACCTCAACGTTATGTGTATGCCCAAACAAAAAAAAAAGAGAGAAAAAGAGAGTCCAGCGTTTCTGTCTCTGGACGTGAACATGAACCCACAAATATTATCATGGGTCTAAAAGTTTGGGATGTGTCACTTGTATAGTCCCCACATGGATGTATAATTTCAATCCACACCGTCCATTCCATTCTTCAGATCATTTTAGGTGTTGAGCCTAAAAATGATGCTGATCCGAATTTCTAGTGAGTCATAGCATAACAAACTATGATTTTTACTATTGAAAAATCACCTGATGATTCTGTATGCCAAAACCCCTCTAATATTGGGCTTGTTTGAATTGTCTTGAACCGTAGTGCAATGACTGGGCTGGATTCAGCCGATGCAGGCCCCACATGTGAAAAACCTCCAAAAAAAAGGTTTTCAAAATTATTTTTTAAAAATTTATATAAGGCAGCACCTGCTGCTGTGTCAGCAGCAACAAACCACTATTGTGTGTAGCGGGTGGACACCAGGGGCCCACGGCTCCAGCTATGGGCCCCACCATGATGTATATTTGTCATCCAAACTGTTCATTGTGTGGGTCCCTTCTTAAAGCGGGCCACATCCAAGACTCAGGTGGCCCACATCATAGGAAACAACGGTGATTGAATTTCTGCCATTGAAATCCCTTTTAGGCATCACAGAAGTTTTGAATCAATCTAAAATTTGTTTTTTCAATTCATCCAGGTCCGTGCAACCTTACCAACAGTCTGGATAGCTTATAAACATTATCGTGGGCCCCACATGGGACCCACAATGATGTATATGTTTTACTCACACCGTCCTTGCGGACGGTGGAACCCACCTAATGTATATGTGTTACCATGTCGTCCAGCCGTTCTGCTGGGCTGCTGGATGGCCAGTGGGCCCCCTGATACATGTGTCCTATCCACACCGTCCACACTTGGATGGTGGGACCCACCCATGATGCATGGGCTGCATCCAAACCATCCATCCATTTTAAAAGCTCATTTTTATGGTATGAGCTAAAAAATGGGGCAGATTTAAAGTTTAAGTGGACCTCACCATTTTAAGTAGTGGTCAATGACGCCCACCGTTCAAAAATCCCTAAGGGCCATAGTAGCTTCCCATTAAGTTGATATTTGTTTCCCACTTCATCTATCACTATGATAATTTATGAATGGGTTGGATGGGAAACATATTTTTAAGGTGGGCCTTAGGAATTTTAAATGGTAGAAATCATTATCCCACTTATATTTAGGGTGTGGCCCATCTGATGTATATATGGGGCCCATTGGTATGGCCCATTTGAAGTATATGTAGGGCCCATTAGTGTGGCCCATTGATTTATATAAGGCCCATGTGATGGTGCCCATATGGATGTACTTGTGGCCATTCGTGGAGGTCCATCTTGATATATTTGTAGCCCATATTTATAGCCCATTGTTGAGGTCCACCTTGAGGTGTATGAGGTCGTTGTTGATGCCCACTTTTCTATGAATGTAAGGCCCATATTATGAGGCCCATTGTGATGTATTTCAAGGCCCATAGGTTATGGACCATTGCAATGTACATAAGGCTCGTTGGCGAGGCCCATTAATGCAGCCCATTTGATGAATGTAAGACCCATGTGATACGGCCCATTCAATGTATCCAAGGCCCATGGGTCGAGGCCTAACGGGATGTAATTAGGGTGGGCCGTGCCTAGGGAATAATGATGGTTTGACGTCCACATTGTAAGTACAATGTTGGTTAAATGTCCGCATTGTAACTCTCATACTTGTTAATAATTCATCACTTCATAACATGCTTAGTATAGCTCCATGATTCACGCCATACACATCATATGTATTCTTGATATGAGGAATGTTTGATCATAGCATAAGCCGTTGGGCTGAGACATTTACGAGACTCCTTATAAGATGGAATACCCCCACATGAGCGCGTGGTACGCGCAGGATTGCTCAATGATTTGACGATGCGACTCATGCATCCTACATATGTGTGACTTGATCACTGCACGCCCTAGCTACACCAGGGCCGTGGCCTCCACAGGCACATCATGAATGGTCGTATCGGATATCGAAAATACTTAGTTCTAGCACTGTGGGCACTTATGATGTCCTTGGGTGAAAGTCTCAGAACCTTTTTGGTACCAGGAGTTGCTCTGACATCTAGACCGAGTAGATACACGAGCGCCCAAGTTTGAAATACCATTAGGCCGCGTCTCCCACTGTGTCTTGGTCGGTTGGGAGGGGGTGTGGCCTTATCCGCTCGAGTAAGGGGGCTATAAACTAGGCTAAGTTTGACCAGCTCATAAATGAATCTGCTATCAACGAGAAGGGTAGGTATTGGCAGACTACTGGTCAGGCGGATAGTGAGGTCTATTCTGCTCGCTGGGCTGCGCGGCTAGGGAGACGACAGTTGGTGTGGAGTATACTAGACCTCGGTGATATCTAGAGAGGAACTGTATTGATATGTGTACTTGATGAGTACCGACTTGCTTGGATTGCATCTCGCATATAACATTTGGCTACGTAGGCCTCGCATTGCATCGGTATGGCCGATAGCATTCATGTCTCGTATCGCATGGCCTTGGTATGGCCGATAGCATTCATGCCTTGCATCACATAACCTTGGTATGGCTGGTTGTATTCATGAATTTATCGCATATTTTCGCATTACTCTGATATAGTACACTTGGCACTTGCCTTGCGCACACACTTATACTACCCTCTAAGCTTTTATAAGCTTATGCATGACAATTGCGTGTAGGTAGCGTTAGACAGCAGCAGCGCTGAGGCAGGAGTGTGCATCTAGCTATTTTGGAGCTTTTAATCACTTTGTATTTTTCTTTCCTCATTGTACTTAAAGTTTTTAATATAGTGGATACACAGTAATATTGTTTTGTGACTTGGTTATGCTTGTGGTTATGCTCCATTACAAAAAAATTAATCATACTGAAAATCCTCTTTATAGGATCTCAGGATTGAAAACCTGGCATGTGAGTATCGGGATCCGAGAATGGGGCACTACGGAGGCTGTCGGCACCGGATTCGGCGATCGAGAATTTTGTGAGCCCATTTTCTGAGTTTGGGACGTGACATGGATTAACCATGTTCTTCTCCTAATTTTTCTAAGAACTTTTCATGTTGGACACAACTCCTAAATGAAGAGTTATAATCAAACTAAAACTTACTACAAATAGTAAAATTGAAAATAAAATGGATTTTCGACTGTCGATCTAATGAAATATCACAAATTCAACATGGGAAGCCTAGCATAGTAGGGTTAGTAGGCTAAAGTAGCTTCTCCTACCCCAAAATCATATATGTTATGCCAAATAACTCATCCCGGTTTGTGAGATACACCTGTTTTAAGGTTCTGACAGTCGGAATCACTTCCGCCTCTGATCAAGCTTTCTCAAGTCCATCTTGGACATGAAAATGTCCATGACCCGCACTACATCAGGGACTAAACTAAAAAAGTAATTTTCTCTTGATTTTTTTTTTCAAATTCATTTTAGGGGAAATGAAATTTTCAAAAAATATATATTTTTTTTAAAAACCAAAATCTCGACATGGAACACATTGAAGGATGATGTATCTATTCATATTATTCTACTTGTTTGCCCCACTTTGGATGGTGAAATGGTTAAAAACTAAATTTGATCAGATGATCTTGTCAGACCTTTTTGTTTGTGAAAATGGCAAGATGAAGTAGAGTGGGTCGTGGACAGTTTCATGGCCAAGATGGATCAGAAAAGGCCTGGTCGACGACAGAAGTGATCTAAACCGTCAGACCTTAAATCGAGCAAATCTCGCAATCAAGAATGAGTTGCCATACATAAAATATATGATTTTGGGGGTAGAACAGGCTACTTTAGTAACCCAACCCTGCTATGCTAGGTTGCGCAAGCCAGATTTGTGAAATACCATTAGATCGACGGTCATTTCCCTATTTAATTCCATTTTTACTATAAATAGTAAGTTTTAGTTTGATTATAACTCTTCTTTCGTTGGACTTTAGGAGTTGTGTCCAATGTGAAAAGTGCTTAGAATATTAAGGAGAATAGATCAGTGATGCCAAATAGGACACTTACTATTTATGGTTGAAAACCTTGCGCACTAGTAGGCATCACGATTGTCTATAAATAGGTAAGTTGTGAATTTTAGGAGTTTTAGTTGTAGTTTGATTTTGAAATTTCTCTCATTACTTAGTATCCCTATTTAAAGGGTTGTGAACTCGTTTATTTCATTCATCGGTCAATTCTGAATTATATAGAATTTATTTTCTATTTTCTTGTTCCTTTTCTCTTGGATTCGAGGAGTCTAGAGAAGTTTCATGGATTTGGAACAAATATCCCCTTGAGGAAGACAATACTCGGCCTCACCTCCTTCCCTGCGTCAGTGTGGTATCAGAGAGAGGTTTTTCCTCAAATCCATGGCTTCTAATGACGGGTCGGGCAATAATCTTATGGATGGTGCTCTAGAAAATTTACCTTTAACGGTGGCAGCTTTTGAATCACTATAGCGAGAGAATCGGCAAGCCATGCAAGGACTGTAGGCTTCTATCAATTGCATGGCAGATTACATAGCAGAGGCCCTAGAGCAACTCTGTGTTCATGGTGTCATCCACCACGAACTATTACTGGAACTCATGATCACCCTAATCATGGAATAGTGCCAGCAACGAACTAAAGGATCATTCTTGAGGAAGGAGGATCCAGTAGCGAGGAGGTTGACGACATAGTCCTCTAATATCCCAAACAAAGTGGCTATTGGGTAGATCGCGATGATCAAGTAGATCAGGAGTTCAAGATGACGGTCAAAATTCATATTTTTAATGGCCAACTACACGTTGAGGATTTCCTCGATTGGTTTTCTGAGGTTGAGTGATTCTTCGACTATATGGACATCTCTGAAGCAAAAAAGGTCAAGTTTGTGGCTTATAAGTTGAAAGGTGGAGCTTCAATTTGGTGGGAGCAATTACAACTCACACAGGCGAGACAGACAAAAGCACCAATTTGCACTTGACAGTGAATGAAGCAACTGGTATGCGCATGATTCCTCCCTACCGACTACAATCAGGTACTATTTCAATAATACCAAAATTATCAGTCGGGTAGTTGGACGGTGAGATATTACGCATAAGAATTCTACCACTTAGTGGTGCATAATAATTTGGCCAAAACTGAATCGCAACAAGTTGCCCAATTCAACAGTGGATTGCATATAGTGATCCAGGATTGAGTCTAGATGTAGTCCATTTGGATGATGAATGATGTAATCAAGTTAGCTACCCGAGAGGAATTACAACTTGAACGTCCCAACACAAAGACCTATCCTACTGCTAGGGTTGTCATGACAGGCCCGCCTCAGGGAGCTCCACAGTCCAAGGGGAAGGAGCCCGTAAGAGCATGTACTCAACCTCCTACGCCCATGAACTAAGATCAAGGAAGTGGGAAAGATAAGCCCTAAACAGGCGTATCAACTGTTGTTGGCCCAAGTAGGATCCTGAACCCCTATGTTCGGCCAAGGCCGAACCATTGCTTTCTTTGTGGCCAACTGAGTCACATATCAAATATTTGTCCCAAGCGACAAGTGGCAAACCTCACCATTAATAATGGTAGTGCTAAAAACACCAATAAGGATCCAGCTATTGAGGAACTAGAACACACCACAAAAGACGAGGCGGATGAGTTAGGTTGGGTTCAGCAGGATCATGGAGAATCATTCATCATGAGGCGACTATTATATGCGTTAAGAAAAGTAGTACACCCATAATGACATAACATCTTTCGAACTAGGTGTATGGTGAATCGAAAAGTCTATGATGTGATCATTGATGGTGGGAGCAACGAGAACATCATCTCCAGATTAATGGTAAAAAAATTACAATTGAAAATGGAGCATCATCTCTCCCCATATACGATCGGCTGGATTAAGGTCAGTGAAACAAAGGTAACTGAATAATGTACCATATCCTTTTCAATTGATAAATATTATAAAGATGAAGTAGTATGCAATGTGGTAGACATGGAAGCATGTCACATACTACTCAGTTGACCCTGACAATCCGACAATGATGCCACTCATAAAGGGTGAGATAATGTGTATATTTTCGTTAAGGATGATCGAAAAACCATATTGGCCCCTATGGATCCAGATGGACCACCTAAAACTTCTAAAGTGGAGGGTTATTTTCTCTTAACTTACGGGACTTTGTGGAGGAATCTAAAGAATAGAACAAGTCTATGCACTAATTATAAAAGAGAAAGAACTCGATCCTAACAACATCCCTGATGAACTAAAACCCTTACTCCATGAGTTTAAAGAAAGAAATTTGGCATGATGACCTTCCCAATGCATTATCACTCATGCGAGATATCTAACACTATATCGACCTTGTCCCTAAGTCCATCTTGCCCGATTGTCTTTACTATCGGATGAGTCCGAAGGAGTGCAAAATTCTACAAGGGCAACTAAAGGAACTGATCCGTAAGGATCTTATTCGAGAAAGTATGAGCCCATGAGTCGTACCTGCTCTATTAACTCCTAAGAAATATGGGAGGTGGTGCATGTGTGTCAACATTCGGGCCATCAATAAAATAACCATAAAATACAGGTTTCTCATACCACAACTGGACGATATGTTAGACATGCTTGTGGGCATGAAATTATTCTCTAAATTGGATCTAATGAGCGGCTACCATCAAATTCAAATATGGCCGAGTGATGAGTGGAAGACAACCTTTAAGACTAAGGAAGGATGTATGAATGGATGGTCATGCCCTTCGATCTTTCGAACACATCTAGCACATTCATGAGGTTCATGAACTAAGCCCTGAAACATTCATCGGGTGGTTCGTTGTGGTTTATTTTAATAATATTTTGATATACAGTTAAGATAAAACCTCCCATATGAAACACCTCAAGAAGGTCCTTCAATTGCTCAATGAAAATAAATTGTATCTCAATTTAAAAAAGTGCAACTGCATGACCGATAGCCTATTGCTTTGGGCTTTGTCGTAATATCCATAGGCATTCGGGTGGATGAGAAAAAAGTGAAGGCAATAAGGGAATGAATGGTTCCCACAAACATTCACGAAGTACGGAGCTTTCATGGATTGGCAACATTCTATCGTCGATTCATGAAAAATTTTGGTACCATTGTGTCACCAATCATAAATTTGAAGAAGAAGGGGCAGTTTCTGTGGACAGACGAAGGCAACAAGAGCTTTGCTAAAATTAAGCATAGGTTGTCCACAACCTTGGTTCTTGTACTTTCTAACTTCGACAAACTATTTGAAGTCGAATGTGATGCCTCGTATGTCTGAATTGGGAGAGTTTTGTCTAAAGAAGGCAGGTCGGTAGCCTTCTATAGTGAGACACTTAGCGATATACATAAGAAGTGGTCTACATATGAGATCGAATTGTACACAATGGTCCATGCACTATGACATTGGCAATGTTATTTGATTCAAAGGAAATTCAAGTTCATGCCGAAACATAAGTTTGGGCAACAGAACAAAGTAGCCGATACATTGAGTCGTCGCGTAACTTTGTTAGTCACTATGAGCAATGAGGTTATCGAGTTTTAGTGCTTTAAGGACACATATGTCAATGACGAGGACTTCAATGACGCATGGGTTAGATACCAAGAAAGTCACCCTGATGACCTACATATGGAGGACAGGTTCTTTCTCAAGGAAAATCGGTTGTGCATCCTCAAAAGTTCGTTAAGGGAATAGATCATCCAAAAGATACATGGAGGTGGCCTTAGTAGATACCTTGAATAGGAAAAAATGCGAGCACTTATGAAAGAACGGTACTACTAGCCACAATTAGTATATGATGTGGGTAGAGTGGTGCAGTATTGTCATGTTTGTCAAATGTCTAAGGGGCAATCTCAGAATATAGGCCTCTACATATTATTACATTTACTTGACGGCCCTTGGGAGGACCTATCAATGGACTTCATGTTGAGTCTCCCACGGACACATCGTGGCATGGATTCAGTGTTCGTGGTGGTAGATCATTTTTTGAAGATTGCTCACTTCATACTATGCAAGAAGACCCTCGACAAGACACACGTGGTAAATTTGTTCTTCAGAGAGGTCATGTGGCTACACGGGGTTCCCAATACTATCACTTCTGACAGTGATACAAAGTTCATTAGCCACTTCTAGCAGATTTTGTGGAACTAGTTTAGTATACGACTTCAGTTCAGCAATGCCTACCGCCCACAGACCAACGGGCAAACTGAAGTTGTGAATGGTACGTTGGGGAACCTTCTTCGATGTATTTCAAGAGAAAAGCTGAAGTAGTGGGATTTAGCCTTATCTCAAGCGGAGTTTGCATTTAACAAATTGGTAAATTGATCAATAAGGAAGTCTCCATTTCAGATTATTTATTCTTGAGTGTCTTGCCACACACTTGATTTGATCCCTTTGCCTAAGCTCCCAAGTATGAGCGTTGCAGTAGAACATATGGTAAATAGGATCATGGGCATTCATGTTAAGGTACAAGACATGTTATACACCTCGAACGACAAGTACAAGGAGAAAGCTAACCGGCATCGGTAACAAAAGGTGTTCGAGGTAGGCGACGAAGTTATAGTCCATTATGCAAGGAGAGATTTCTGACCGGGACATACAACAAGTTGAAGAAGAAGAAAATTAGACTAGTGTTAATCCTCTGAAAGATCAATGACAACGCTTACGTTATTGACCTTTTGGGGCGACATGAAGACCTCACGGACTTTCAACGTCGCGAACCTGATTGAGTATTACGAACCAAAGCAGGACGAGTTCTTTTGAAGTGAAGGGGACTGATGTAGAGCGGGTCAAGGACAGTTTCATGGCCAAGATGGATCAGAAAAGGCTCGGTCTATGACAAAAGTAATCTAGACCGTCAGACCTTAAATAGGGCGTCTCTCACAATCCTAAATGAGTTATCGGACGTAAAATATATGATTTTGAGGTACAACAGGCTACTTTAGCCACCCAACCTTATTATGCTGGGTTGTACAAGCCAGAATTGCGAAATACCATCAGATCGATGGTCATTTCCATATTTTAATTTCGTTTTTACTATAAATAGTAAGTTTTAGTTTGATTATAACTCTTCTTCCGTTGGGCTTTAGGAGTTGTGCCCAATGTGAAAAGTTCTTAGAATAATTAGGAGAACAACTTACTGAGGCCAAATAGGACACTTACTAGTTTTTGCCCAAAACCTTGCCCATTGGTAGGCATCACGACCGTTTATAAATAGTAAGTTTACTATTTATAGTAAGTTGTGAATTCTAGGAGTTTTAGTTATAGTTTGATTTTGAAATTTATCCCATTGCTTAGTATCCCTATTTGAAGGGTTGTGAACTCGTTTATTTCATTCTTCAATCAATTTCGAATTTTATAGAATTTATTATCTATTTTCTTTCTTTTTTTCTAGTGGATTCGAGGAGTCTTTACGAGGAGTTCGGAGAAGTTCCATGGATTCGGAATAGTTAACCCCTTGAGGAAGATGGTGCTCGGCCTCACGTCCTTCCCTGTGTCACAAGATGCATGTACGATCATTTGGATAGGTGCCACAAAAAAGAACCAGGCCTCACCTCTCGAGTAAACTGAAAAAAATAAAAATAAACCATGGCAAATGCTAATTACAGACCGAGAAACATGTCATGATAGAGTACTCCACTTGCAGATATCCAAACTTGTTAGACTTTGTGCAGCCCATTAGACTATTATTGACACACATGTATAAAATCATTTGATAACCACGAAAACATTTGTATAAAAGTCGATATATTTCAAATGCTTCTATAAGTCCCTGTAAAATAAGCTTATTCTATTTGTTAGTCTCCTATGTGTAATTAGTTATTCATTTGCTTATACACTATTGCCTCTCGGGGTCCATAGTGATATCCCATCCATGTATCCATTATGTGGGCCCCACCACATACTGAGATGAATAAAAAATAGGGCGTATCCTGTGCATGCATATTTGGCCCACATCCAAATAAATTCATGTGGCGGCCCACTCAATAGTTGGATCGACCCAATTTTTGGAGTGTCCAACTTTCAATGTGTGGAGACCCTACTAGATACGTTGGAGACCACACGGACAGAGAATGGGTTGCATGCATAATGTCTTTTGCAGAGAAAAAACAAAATGGGTTGCATGCATAACTGTTATTGAATATACTTCTACTAGGGACTTACATAGGATCTGTCCTGTCATAATTAGCCTAAGGTTGGTGGAGATAATACTAGCAATATTATATGATTAAAATTTCCTGAAAATATTAATGTACTAGCACCGATTACCATTCATATGACACAATCTTTTTCAACTATGCGCCCGTAGAGAATAATTTTTTCTTTGGATGTTAATTAACGGCTAGGTTAGTGTTTCCTGCTCATTCCCGGTCTTCATCTAATCTGAAAAGACATGCGAGTCTACTGAGAAAAACGATGCACTATCTCACCATCGATATGGCACATATGAATGGATCCCTAATTTTCTTTAACTGAGGGCTCATTGGAGAAGAATTTTCTCATTGGATGTTGATCGATGGCAAGACTTGTCTTTCCTAGTCCTTCCCATCTGCATCCAATATGAAAAAGCATAGGATTATACTTAGAAAACTAATGCGCTATCTTAAGAACACATGGCACATATGAATGGATCCACAGCCTTCTTCCACTGAGGGTCCATCGTAGGAAAAAAAAAATACATCTAATTGGATGTTGATTGATGGCTAGACGTGTGTTTCCTAGTTGCTCCCCAACTTCATCCAATGTGAAAAAGATATACAAGTCTAATGAGAAAACCGATGCCCTGTTTCACTTTATACACGGCACAGGCTGGAGAAGATTTTTTTCATTGGACGTGGATTGGGGCTTAGATTCGTGTTTCTTAGTCAATCCCCATCTTCATCTAATGTGAAAAGACATGCGATTCTATCGAGAAAACTTATGTGCCATCTCACCGTACATGTGACACAAATGAATGGATCCACGATCTTCTTCAACCCATGGCCTTTTAAGGAAGAATTTTCTAATTCGTGTTGATGCTCTCTTTCCTTGAAGAAGTTGTGGAGGGAGAACTTCTGTTGAGGGTCAAATATTGCATATTATCCCTCATTTATTACTTAATTTTATGAACATGATAATGTTTAATGTTCTATTTTAATTATATTTGTGTTGCAATGTGAATTTCAGAGCTTGGATTGAAAAGGATGTTAAAAGTATAGATTTAATGCTGAAGAATCACCGAAGCCAATGATGAACATTATGAGACCAAGAATGAAGAAATCATTTGCTAAAGATCTAAGAAAATCAAATGAGGAATGGAGAGAATCGAAGACTTGAAATGAAGAAAAAGAACCCTAAAAATCTTCTTACTTCGACTAGTCTAAGTCCTGCTTCGACCAGTCTAAACTCTTTCTCATCTAGTCGAAGGAACTTTGATTGGAACCCCAATGTTCAAAATCCTCTAAATTTCCGTTATCCTCGACCAGTCGAAGGTGACCCTCGACCACTCAAAGGTTGTCCTCAACCAGTCTAAAGTTACGCAAATTCTGTGCGGATTGCGTAAATTTGAGGCGGTTTTCGGATTTTTCTAACTCGATGTGAAAGTTGGAGTTGCACAACTATAACTAGGAGTCCCTAAGATGTTCATAGGCATCTTCTAGGGTTTGATAAGTAGAGTAAAAGGGTGGAGAAGTTGTCACCAAGAGTTTTTTCTTTTTCTTCCTTAGTTATTTTCATGTTTTATTTAAAAGACTTTGGTTCAATCATGTTTATGGTTGGCTAAACTTCTTAGTTAGGGCTAGAGGTGAAGCTCGTAGCATGATGAGATGTTTCTATTGCTTTGATTCATATTTATGTTGAACTATCTCTGATTCCAATTTGATATTTAAGGAATACTTTCAGTTTTTAATGATTTGTTTTGACTCAAATTACAATAGATCTGCAATAGCTTTGAGTATTTTCTTTTCATGCTTTGAGATTGTAAAATTAAGAAATCAAGTTGTTTTTCATCTTCCCTTGGGCATGATTGGATGATGGAATCCCTTCTAATTTTCATAATTCTCTTATGATTGGTTGTGGAATTGGTTTATCCTATTGTTTGCCATTATCTCCTGGGCATAGGTAGGTGATGGAATTTCTTCTAGTTTTCATGACTCTCATCCATTGAGAATTAGGTCAATGAAAGTTCTGTTTTGATCTTAATTATTATATCTTCCAACTAGATAAGATTGAACTCTTATTCTAGTTGTATATTTGAATCAAGCATAGTATCACCCTGATTGCTACAAGTGGATCCTTGAAAACCATAGTTCCCACCTTTGAATTCTTAAGTTTCTAATTAAATACTTCACAATTACTTTCCTTTATTTTCAATTTAGATTTAGATCTTCTCCTAGTTTTAATCTCAGTTATTTTCAGAGTACACACGAGATTAGTCCATGTAGATTCGACCTCGGTCTCGCTGAGATTATTACTACATCGTGACCCTATACTTGGGGTTGTGAACAAGTTTCTGGCGCCATTGTCGGGGATTAATGGTTGCATTTTTCTGAGATTAACTAGTTTTGAAATTAGTTTAAGATTAGGGTTTTTCTACTTTATATTTTTAGGTTAGAGTTTTTTTTGAATTATTTTAGAAACTAACTTTCTGTTTCTAGGTTTATAAACTTTTCCTTTTTTGTTTTTAGAAACTAACTTTTTTATTTTTTAGAAACTTTCTTAATCTGTTTACTTTCCTAATCTACTATAGAAACTAATTTAGTCTCTATTTTTAGAAACTTTCCTTTTTCGTTTTTAGAAATTAGGTTGCTTTCTTCGTTCCTTTTTAGAAATTAATTCACTTTCCTTCTTCTTTTACAGGATCCCAATATAGAAACTTCTAATTTGGTAACTTCTTTTTAGTTCTCTCTCTTTCTATTTCTAGATTTCTATTTCCCTTTTTCTTTTTAGGTTTAAGTTAGATTTTGAAATTGAGGGCTGAGAGTGTTTCATATCAAAGTGGGTCCGTGATAACACTCGACGTCTCTTGAGTGAAGGAAGATTGGTTGAGGGGTTATCTATCCATCACTGGATTAGACACCACTCGATATCTACAGAGTTAACTGAAGTTATGGTTGCTAATCAACTAGTTAATCAACCTGCATATCCACCTCAACCTTAGGTTGAGGAAATCCAGGATGAAAATAAGGTGCATCGAGCACCCCCGCCTCATACTTTATGAGACCATTTACAACCGGCGGGGATGAGCACCCCTTCCTGTATGACCTTTTCAAAAAAATATAGGAAACATGGATGTCAAGTCAGGAGTGATCCAACTCCTTCAAAAGTTCCTTGGACTTGAATCTAAACGTCCATATCTACACTTGAAAGAGTTTGACGATATTATAACCACTTTATATTTTCCTAATGTGTCTAAGGACACAGTCAAGCTGAAACTCTTTCCTTTCTCCTTGAAAGAAAAAGCTAAGACGTGTTTGCACTCACTACATCCACGATTTATTGGCACATGTAATGACATGATAAGGAAATTCATAAAGAAATTTTTTCCATATTATAAGACGAACACCATCGGGAAGTCGATCATGAACTTTGCCCAAAAAGAAAACAAAACATTCTTCCAATGTTAAGAGCGGTTCAAGGATCTTGTCAGTTCATGCCCACAACACGGTTTTGAAACGTGGCTCATAACAAATTTCTTCCATGAAGGACTAACATCTTTCATCCACTAATTCGTCGAGACAATGTGCAATGGGGAATTTATGAGAAAAAATGCCGATGATGTATGGGACTACTTTAATAAACTTGCTAAAATCGCACAATCATGGGACATCCCCCCAAAATATAGCACCACTTTTAGGCCTACTAGTCAAAGGAGAGGGACGAAATATATCTTCTGAAAAAAGATGATGATATAAATGCTAAAATAGCTAATCTCATAAGAAAACTCGAGGTCATGGAACTAAAGAAAGATAAGGTTACAGAAACTGTTTGCGGTATTTATGCTTGCAGCATTCACATAACTAAAAATTGTCCAACAATACCTGCTTTTCAAGAGGTACTAACTGAGCAATCTAATGCCATGAATAATCACCAAAGACCTTTCATTGGATCCACTTACAATACATACAATCCTAGTTGGAGAAATCATCTAAATTTTAATATGCAGAATGGACAAACTGCTACTCCTCAAGGATTCCCTAATCAAATTCTAAATCAAAGGAAACGTCGAGAGGATCCGGTTCTAAAGCATCTTCAAAATCAAGAGCGTTTCAATCAAGGTATGCTACAAGCCTTTCAAGACCTTATAATGACCGTATAAGGGCTGGAAATAAAAAATGCGATTGAGGAAAAAGGATTTCAACTCAACCTCTTCTCAATCCGAAAAACCAATATGAAGTTAGCAACCCGAGCTATTCAAATCAAATGGAGCAAGCTAAGTCTATCACCATTATTATGAGTGGGAAAATAATTAACAAATTTATTCCGGTAAGGGCTGAAAAGTCTAAGGACCCAAAAATAGATGAAACTGATAGACCTAGCAACACTCCACATGAGTTGGAACTGGAACCTCAAGACAAGCTGATTGCTCCATTTTTTCAACGGTTGATTGCACTAAAACCTCTCTCAAACTCCCAGGACATTCTAGAGGTGTTGAAACAAGTGAAGGTCAACATTCCTCTATTAGATATTGTTAAAAAAATACCTTCATATGCCAAATTTCTAAAAGACTTATGTACGACCAAAAGATGGAAAAATATTTAAAAGAAAATCTTTTTGAGCAAGCATTTCTTGACTCAGGAGCAAGCGTAAATCTGATCCCATACTCGGTCTATGAACAACTGGGTCTATGTGAATTAAAACTCACCCAAACTACATTACAACTTGTTGATCACTCAGTTTATGTACTGAGAGGGGTAATTGATGATGCGTTGGTCCAATTTAATGAATTCTACTACCCAGTAGATTTTATTATCCTGGATACTCAACCCATCATGGACATGAGCACTCAAATTCCTATCATCCTTAGTCTCTCATTCCTTGCCACGTCAAATTTAATCATTAATTGTAGGAATGGTATTCAATGCGTGAGTGTTAAGGGTCAAATATTGCACATCATCTCCCATTTATATCTTGGTTTTATGAACATGATAATGCTTGATATTCTATTTTACTCATGTTTGTGTTACAAGGTGAATTTAAGAGCTTGGATTGAAAAGTGTGCTAAAAGCATGAATTTGATGCTCAAGAATCACCAAGGCAAAAGGGATAGATCTTAGAAAACCAAGATTGAAGAATTCACATGCCAAAGATCCAAGAAAATCAAGTGAGGAATGAAGATAATTAAAGATTTGAAGTGAACAAAATGAATCCTGAAAAGGCATATTTTAAAACTTTAGGTCATTTGTGAAATTTTCACGAGTGAAGTCTATTTTGGAAAACTGCGTAGAGTGAAGTTTATTTTAGCAAACTATGTAAATTTGAGGTGATTTTTAGAGTTTTCCAACTAGGTGCGAAATTTGCAGTTCCACAACTATAAATAGGACTCCTTAGGATGTTCTCAGGCATCTTCTAGGGTTTAAGGAGTGGAGCAAAAGGGTGGAGAAGCCGTCGCCAAGATTTTTTCTTCTTCTTAGTTTTTTTTTATAAGACTTTGGTCCAATCATGTCTATAGTTGACTAAAACCTCTTAGCTAGGACTAAGAGGTGAAGCTTGTAGCATAATGGAATGTTTTTATTTCTTTGATTCATATTTATGTTGAACTCCATAGATCCTAATTTCATATTTAAGGAATACTTTCAATTTTTAATGGATTATTGTGACTCAAATTATAGTAGATCAGCAATAACTTTGAGTATCTTCTTTTCCTGATTTGAGATTATAAAATTAGTAAGTCCTGTTATTCACCATCGTCCCTTGGACATGGTAGGGTGATGGAATCCTTCCTAATTTACACAATTCTCCTGCTTTGTGATTATGGGATTGGTAAATCCTGTTGTTGTCATTGTTTCCTAGGCATGGTTTGGTAATGAAATCCCTGCTAATTATCATACTTCTCCATTATTGAGAATTAGGTTAATGAAAGTTCATATTTGATTTTATTGATATATTTTCTAATTGGATAGGATAAGACGTCAATTCTAATTGTGTTACTTGAATCAAGCAAGAGGGCTCCCTGATCACTACAAGTATATCCTTGACACCCTAGTTCCCACCTTTAAATTCTTAGTTTTAATTACTCTGTTCACAATTACTCTCTCAAATACTTCAGAATTAGTTTCATATCTTCTTCTAATTCTACTTCTAGTTAATTTTAGAAACGTACAAGTTTCATTCCCTGTGTATTTGACCTTGGTCTTACTGAGATCATTACTACATCGCGACCCTACACTTGGGGTTGTGAACAATGAGTCCAACTCAGGTGGTTTCAAAGAAGTCCAGAATCACCATCATACCCAATGGCAACAATGAACTCATGCCAATTAGAGTTATTACTGGTTGGAGAATGTGCATTGACTATAGGAAATTGAATACCGTCACTAAGAATTACTATTTTTCTTTACCCTTCATTGATCAAATTTTGAAAAGGCTAGCTGGTCATTCATACTATTGCTTCCTTAACACGTATTCAGGCTACAACCAGATAGAGATAACCCTCGAAGATTAGAAAAAAATAGCATTCAAATGTCCTTTTGACACCTTTTCTTATCGAATGATGTCATTCGAACTGTGTAATGCCCTTGCCACTTTTCAGCGATTCATGATGAGTATTTTTTCTGACATGGTGGGGCAATATTTAGAGGTATTCATGGATGACTTCTCTCTCTTTGGTCCATCCTTCAGCGATTGTTTAGAGAATATTAAATGTGTGCTAAAGCGATGTGAGGAAAAGAACTTGGAACTAAATTGGGAGAAGTGTCATTTCATAGTTTATAAGGGAATTGTCCTTGGACATATCATCTCATCCAAGGGAATTGAGGTAAATAAAGCTAAGATTGATCTTATCTCTAACTTAACTCCACCAAAGAACATATGAGACATGCAATCTTTCTTAGGACACTCCAAATTTTACAGAAGATTCATAAAAGACTTTAGTCACCTCTCTCATCCTTTATGCAATCTACTTCAAAAGGATGCACCATATGAGTGGACTGAGTAATGCCAAGAAGCTTTTTCTAAGCTTAAGAGCATGTTAACCACCACACCTATCATGTAGCTACCCGACTAGAATCTTCCTTTTGAAATTATGTGTGATGTGTCCGATTAAGCTCTTGGGGCGGTTTTAGGCCAGAGAAAAGAAAAGAAGCATTACGTTATACATTATGCAAGTAGAATTTTAAATCCGGCCCAAGTTAATTACTCAATTACAGAGAAGGAACTCTTAGCCGTAGTATTTGCTTTAGACAAATTTAGATCCTATTTGATTGGATCCAAGATCATCATCTACACAGATCATGCAGCGCTCAAGTATCTTCTTTCTAAGAATGATGCTAAGCCCCGCCTGATTAGATGGATCATTCTACTCCAAAAATTTAATTTAAAAATAAAAGTTAAAAAGGGAGTAGGGAACGTTGTGGCTAACCATATTTCCTTCCTTGATTTCTCTGATTCCCTTGAGACGACGCATATAAATGACATGTTCCTTGATAAACAATTATTCAAAGTCTATCATTCACATTGGACTGTGCAAGATAAGAAAAAATTCTTTACTGAAGGATGCAAATTCTTCTAGGAAGATTCATATTTATTTAAATATTACCCACACCAAATCCTAACGAGATGTGTGCCAGACAATAAACACAAAAGAGTTATCTCCTTCTATCATTCTCAGGCCTGTGGTGTCACTTTTCTACTAAAAAGACCACAGCCAAAATTCTACAATGCGACTTTTATTAGCCAACTATGTTCAAGGACACTCATGAGTTTTGCAAATCTTGTAAGCGTTATCAGAAATTGGGAGCATTATCCCAATGAAATATGATGCCCTTGAACCTTGTTCTGATCATTGAAGCATTTGATTACTGGGGTATCAATTTCATTAGACCATTCCCTCAATCTTTTGAGAATTTATATATTTTGCTAGAAGTAGACTACATCACTAAATGGGTCGAAGCAATCTCGTGCCAGAACAATGATCATCAAATGGTCATTAAATTCTTAAAAGAGAACATCTTTTTTCGGTTCAAACACCTCGAGCCATTATTAGTGATAGAGGTTCACATTTTGTAATAGGCCATTCACGAACTTAATAAAGAAATATGGCATCTCCCACAAAGTGAGCACTCCAAAACACCCACAAACAAGTAGGCAAGCTAATATTTCCAATAGGGAGATTAAACATAGTCTAGAGAAAATGGTTAACCCTGACCATAAGGATTGGTCAATTCGATTGACTGATGCCTTATGGGCTTACCGTACTGCATTTAAGACTCCTATTGGAATGTCTCCCTTTAGACTTGTCTATGGGAAGGCTTGCCACTTGCCTGTAGAGCTGGAACATAGGGCATACTAGGCTATTAAAAATATGAACTTCAACTTGGAAAATACGAGCTCGCTATGTAAACTTCGGTTGAATGAACTTAAAGAGATCCAGAAAAATGCATATGAGAACTCAAGAATTTACAAGGATATGATGAAGGTGCTTCATGTTTAACACATTCTTCGAAAATCATTCACACTAGGTCAGAAGGACTTTTTGTATAATTCTTGGTTACATCTTTTCCTAAGTAAACTCCGATCTCATTAGACCTGCCCTTTCACTATTACTCATGTTTATCCTCATGTAGCTATCGAGATTCAGAATCCAAACAATGACAATGACTTTAAAGTAAATGGCCATCAATTAAAGCCATTCGTTGAGAAATTTGATTTAGAGGACATGACCGTACCTCTAATCGATCTTATTTACCAGGATTGACCTCCTAGTCTGACAGAGGTATAGATAGGTTTATTGCTTTCATATATGTTGTGTTTAGGATAATTTGTTTTCCACTATTTAGGATAGTTTTCTTTCCACTGTTTAGGATAGTTTACTTTCCGCTGTTTAGGATAGTTTGTTTTTCACTATTTAAGATAGTTTGCTTTCTATTGGTTTAATTCTCGTGCTAACCCATCTTCACACTGAGATTATTGAAAAAGCCTCAAAATTTTTTCTTTAGGTATTACCTTTCCGTCACTTCCCTTTTCATTTCATTGCCTCTTTTATATTGTATGCTTATTTCTTTTATATTAAGGACAATGTAGATTTTTAGGTTGGGGATGGGGGATTAGGTAAACTAAATAGTGTTTTATCAGTTTTGAGCAATCTTTTTGAAAATTTTCAATGTTTCAAGTTTAAATCAAATTTTGGATTATTGGAGTTTTATCATCTAAGTAATTTATCAACTAAGTTCTTACACTCAATTGATTAAGAGATAGTTTGAATATCATGTTAATCTAAATCACAAGACACATTCAATTTGTCTTTGTAAGATATGCTAGAATTAGATATGCTAGAATTTTCAACTGATAGTATGTAAATCATTGATAGATGATGAGAATCAAGTCTGGAGAATTTTATTCACCTTAAAACAAGAAAAGAACTAGTTTAGAAAAAAAATAGGAGATCAACAAAGAGGTCATGAAAAAGAATGAATAGAATAAAAAATATAGAAAGGAATGCAAAAATAAAAAGAATGAATAAAAATTGACTGTCGATATAAAATTAAAAAAAAAAAAAACTGAAAAAAGAAGGAGAAGGGGATAAGTTCAGAATCAGTACTTGAAGTTCAAACCAGTCTTGAAGTGATGAGCATGGCTAACATGATAAATTGATAGTATATGTACAAGAAGTAAGTTGATTTTCACTTAGCACATTGAAAATTTTGATATGCAAGCTATACTTTGATTTAATGGACAAAGAATTTACTTGATTGGTTGCTTATGTGATTCAGCACTAGGTTTTTAAAATCTCATTTTCGTATCTCATTTCTACTCATTCATACTTGAGTGAACAAAAGATTATTTTCCTAAAGAGGATTGAACATTAAGCATTGAGATCTATTTCACACATACTTTGCTCAGGACTAACAAAATGTTGGTTGGGGATTGTGTTGAGGGTTAAATATTGCATATTATCCCCCATTTATTACTTGGTTTTATGAACATGATAATGCTTAATGTTCTATTTTAATCATGTTTGCGTTGCAAGGGGAATTTAAGAGCTTGGATTGAAAAGGATGCTAAAAGCATGGATTTAACGCTCAAGAATCATCAAAGCCAAGGATGGATATTATGAGACCAAGAATGAAGAAATCACATGCCAAAGATCCAGAAAAACTAAGTGAGAATGAAGAGAATCGAAGACATGAAGTGAAGAAAATGAACCCTAAAAATCTGCCTGCTTCGACTAGTCTAAGCCTTGCTTTGACTAGTCTAAGCTCTTCCTCGACTAGTCGAAGGAACTTCGACTCGAACTCCGGCGATTAAAATCCTCTAAATTCCCATCATCCTTGACCAATCGAAGGTAACCCTCAACTATTCAAAAGTTATCATAGACCAGTCTAAGGTTACGCAAAATCTGCACGAACTGCATAAATTTGAGGCGGTTTTTAGATTTTTCCAACTCGGTGTGAAAGTTGGAGTGCACAACTATAAATAGGAGTCCCTAGGATGTTCCTAGGCATGTTCTAGCATTTGAGGAGTGGAGCAAAAGGGTGGAGAAGCTGTCATCAAGTGTTTTTTCTTCTTTTTCCTTAGTTGTTTTCATGTTTTATTTAAGAGACTTTGGTTCGGTCACGTATATGATTGGCTAAACCTCTTAGCTAGGGCTAAGAGGTGAAGCTTGTAGCATGATGGGATGTTTCTATTATTTTGATTCATGTTTATGTTGAACTCTCTTTGATTCTAATTTGATATATAAGGAATACTTTCAGTTTTTAATGGTTTATTGTGACTCAAATTATAATAGATCTATAACAGCTTTGGGTATTTTCTTTTCATGCATTGAGATTGTGAAATTAGGAAATCATGTTGTTCTCCATCATCCCTTGAGCATGGTTGGATGATGGAATCCCTTCTAATCTTCATAATTCACTTATGATTGGTTGTGGAATTAGTAATCTTATTATTTGTCATTGTCTCCCGAGCATGGCTAGGTGATGGAATCACTTCCAGTTCTCACGATTCTCATCCGTTGAAAATTAGGTCAATGGAAGTTCAATTTTGATCTTTATTGTTAAATCTTTCAACTAGATAAGATAGGACTCCAATTCTACTTTTATCTTTAAATTAAGAATAGCATCACCCTGATTGCTACAAATGGATCCTTGAAAACCCTAGTTCCCACCTTTGAATTCTTAAGTTTCTAATTAAACACTTCACTATTACTTTTCTTTATTTCCAATTTAGATTTAGATCTTCTCCTAGTTTTAATCCTAGTTACTTTCAGAATACACACGAGATTAATCCCTATGGATTCGACCACAGTCTCACCGAGATTATTACTACATCGGACCCTACACTTGGGGTTGTGAACAACTTTTAAACTAACATTTAGTTTATAAATGCGAGGTGAACCAAGAAGCAAAGATGAAATCATGCAGAAGAATTAAAACTTAAAAGATTAATGAAAAGAAGACTTTGAGATTTGGAGGTGTTAATGAAGAATTCAAGTGCCAAATATTAAAATAAAAAATAAAAAATAAAATAAATATAAAAGGTGGAGAAAATATTAAGAATCATGCAGTGCAAATAACAAAATAAACAGGTTGTTTAATGTAATCTAAGGTTGGTTCGGTCTGACCGAAAGTGCACAAAATAGTCCAATAACAAATGGTGATTTTCAGAGATAATTCGGCTCAACTTTAGGTGTGATTAAAGCCAGGTTCGGTGCAACCTAAGGAAGATAGAGACTTCAAAGACAACACAAGGAAATTCGTCTACAATTGAGAGTTAATTTGGTGCGACCGAAGGTCCTATCGGTTGCAGCCAACCAAAGTGTGTAAATTGGAATCGGTTTCAAGTCAGTGTAAACTTTTCTTATTTAAGAATGTATTTTAAGCTTTCCTTATGTACGAATTTGATGTAGAGTCGGTCACGGATGATTTCATGGCCAAGATGGACCAGAAAAGGCTCGATCGGAAGCGAAAGTAATTCAGACCGTCAAAACCCTAAAACGAACACATCTCATAAATTGGAATGAGTTATCTGACGTGCCATATATGATTTTGGGGTAGGACGAGTTACTTTAGCCACCCAACCCTGCTAGGACAGGTTATCCATGCTGAATTTGTGAGATTCCGTTAGATCGATGATCGAATTTCCATTTTATTTTTGTTTTTACTATTTATAGTAAGTTTTAGTCTAATTACAACTCTTCATCTGTTGGGCTTTAGAAGTTGTCTCCAATATGAAAAGTGTGAGACCCGTATCCTAGCCCATACCATTCCGTAGGCTTCCGCGGTCCTCCCGGTCGAATTCTGGTAACTCGCTACCTGTAATCGGTAGTTGCACATGACCCTAAGACGTATTCTGTATTCCATAGTCGACCCGACCCAAGACTTATACCAGTGCGACTGCATCGTTTCTACGATTCCAACGCCGTATCTCACACACCGAGGTGATACCCGGGCCAAGAGATGTGGGCCCATGTTCAATTCGAGAAAAATGCTACACATTTGTAATTCCTAAAGAATCTCTACAACATATCTCATCAATCACATCAATCAATCAACTACCATATCATATCATGTCAAGTACAATACCATCCCCAAAGTCAACTCTCTCTCTCTTACAACACATCCCTTACATGTCAAGTACACATCACCCATCACTCACCATCCCTCTCTCCCATCACTTCTCTTACATCACACTCTCTCTCATCTCTCCCATTCTCCTCAAGTAACTCCAACATCCAACATTTTCATGAGAGAGAGGAGAGCTAGTATGTCCCACTTTCCTACCTCACATCTCCACCATCCAAGCTTCATCTCGGCCATTAAAATGCATTCCATGGAGCTCTAGGACGCATCGGTGGGAGAATAAGTCTAAGAAGATCGAACGGTGGGTGCTTCTATAGGCTTCGATTTCATTCTTTTGATGATGAGCCAAGTGAGGCCTACCAATTGATGGTATGGATCTCACTTTGGACCCTAGATGTGGCCGATAGCCCAACTTAATTTATGATCATTCTATGATGGGGCCATTCTCCATAGACCCTATCATGATATTTATTTTCTTTGCATGAATAGAGGTCATCTAAACCTTTTATTTTTGGTGGAGGAGGAATCTCCACCGTTGATTTGATTTGGTGGGCCCACATGTATTGGGACCCACTTGATGTATGATTGAAATGCATGGAAGGGAGGGCCCATAGTGTCAGGGTCCCTCCATCGCACATGTCTCCTTCTTTCTCTCTCTCCCTCTCTCTTTCATTTTTGTTGTTGTTGTGTGTGATGATGTGGCTGTGTGCCCCATCCAGATGGACCCCACCATAAAGCATGTATTTTATCCAAGCCATCTGTAGGTAGGGCCCACTTCATATATGTGTTGTATGCAAACCGTCCAGCATCTAGGGACATTGGACGTAGCTATACAATAAAGTGTGAACAGGCAGTGGGATGCACTCCAGCGTCTGGACGTCCTGTGTGTGTGTGTGTGTGTGTGTGTGTGTGTGTGTGTGTGTGTGTGTGTGTGTATCACCTTGATTCAAAATTTAGGGTGGATTGTTGATGCAGGACCCACCTTGATGTACAAATCTGATCCATGCCGTCCACCCCATTCCTCAGCTCATTTTAGGTGTTGAGCCGTAAAATGAAGTCAATCCGATTATCTAGTGGGCCATAGCATAGAAAACAGTGGTTTTTACTATTAAAACCCACTCTGATGTTTTTATGCACCAAAACACATCGAATATTGGGCTCATTTAGACTATCTCGAGCCATGAAATCCAATGGGTGGGTTGGATTTTTCGGATGCGGTCCCCACATACGAAAAACCCCAGTAGAAAGAAAAATAAAATAATAAAATAACAAAGTAGCTGGTGCTACTGCTGACGTCTAGAGGACGTGCAACAGCATCCTACTACACTGTGGATGAATGGGCAGGGACGTGGGTCCCAGTCATGGGCCCCACCGTGATGTGTGTTGAACATCCATGTCGTGCATTTGGTAGGCCCCCTTAGGGTATGGGCTACCCCAAAAATCAGCCGTATGAGGAACTCAGGTGGTCCACGTCATAAGAAACAGTGAGAATGAAACGTCTGCCATTGAAATCCTTTTGGATTCCAGAAGCTTTGGATCATTCTGAAATTTGTCTTTCCTCTTCATCCGAGTCTATGTAACCTTCTCAATAGATTGGGTGGAAAATAAACATTATGGTGGGCCCCATGTGGGACCCACTGACCTTGTAAGTGGGACGGCTGGTGTACCTCACTCCAGCGACCTAGCCGTTGTAGTGGTGTCACCAAGTTCTGTGGAACCCACCTACTCCATCCACGTCGTCTATGGGACCCACCATGATGCATGTGTTGCATCCAAACCGTCCAACCATTTTGAAAGCTCATTTTAAGCCTTGAGATAAAAAATAATAATAATAGGACAGATCTAGTACCACACGGACCACACTATAGAAACAGTGGGATTGAACATCTACCATTGAAACCCTTAGATTCTATAAGTTTTGGACTAATAGGGGATTTATTTTTCCTTTTAATTCAGGTCTGTGTGACCTTATGGTCAGATTGGATGGAACATAAATGTTATGGTGGGCCTTGAGAATTTTAATGGTGGAAATCATCATCACCACTGTTACTTGGAGTGCGGTTCAGTTGATCTTTTGATATGATTAATTTTTTTATCTCTAAAAACAAATGAGTTGGGTTCGGCCTATTTGAACTCGGCCCATTTGACTTAGTCCATTTGATTCGGCCCACTGATTCAACCCATTTGATTAGGCTCGATGTGATATATGAGTCCCATTGTTGAGGCACACCTTAATATGATGTATGAGGCCCGTTGTTGAGGCCCACCTTGATATATATGAGGCCCACATGATGCGGCTCATTTGATGTAGTTGAGGCCCATGGGTCGAGGCCCAATTGGATGCATACAAGGTCCATTACATTGTGTGATTCCACCATAGTTTATGTAATGATATTTATGACAGGCCATGCCTTGGGAACGATGATGGTTTGACGTCCACATTGTAGGAATAATGTTGATTAAATGTCCACGTTGTAACTCTCCCTAGGGCCCATTAATAAGCCCATACTTGTTGTGTGTGGGCCGTCTAGGCCCATCCTCATTGTAAGGATAGTTCATCACCATATAACATGCTTAGTATAACTCCATGACTCATGTCGATGTGGATCATATGTATGCTTGATATGAGTAGTGGCTGATCATAATATATGTCATTGGGTAGACTATTTATGGGACTCACTTATGGGAGTTACCCACATGAGCGCGTGATACACGTGAGATTGCTGCATGACTAGACAGTGTGACTCATGCATCTACATTGTGTGACTATAATTACTATATACCCTAGAGACATCAGGATTGTGACCTCCGCAGGCATGTCGTGGATGGCCAGATGGGACACCAAAAATGTTTGGTTGGAGCATATGGGCATTTTAGATGTCCATGGGTGAAAGTCCCTAAACCTCTGAAACTAAGAGATGCCCCAACGTCTAGACCAAGTGGATACATGAGTACCTGAGTGCCGAATACCAATAAGTCACGTCTCCCACTGTGTCGTGGTCGGTTAGGAGGGGGTACGGCCTTATCCGCTCAAGTGTGGGGGCTGTAAGCTAGGTTGATTTGACCAGCTCATAAATGAATCCGCTATCGATGAGCCGGGTAGGTATTGGCAGACTACTGGTCAGGCGAATAGTGTGGTCTCTTCCACTCACTAGGCTATGTGGCTAGGGAGGCGGTAGTCAGTGTGGAGTGTAATAGACCCCGGTGATTCCCCAGAGAGGAACCATACTGATATGTGGATTTGATATGAGGACTGACATGATATTATGACACCCCATCACTGTTGCACATATGGGCGGGAGCACGTGGGCGGACACTGATGTGGGCGGGGCTGAGGCCTGGGCGAGCTACCACACTGGGCGAGCTACTAGTGGTTGGCAGGCTACTAAGTAGGAGTTGCATACTCATTTATTTATCTATTCACTATCCACTCAAGCTGGTGGTGCACAACTATTTGTTATGTGTACCTTCACAATGGCCAGGATTTTAGTTAGGACGCGCAACGAACCTGAGATCAGGAGTTTACCACATTGTGTTTGACTATCCAAATTTACGTATGGGACTGATTTAGATAGAATTTCCTTGTGATGGACCCCATAGCCTACGATACTTCATACTATCATCCCGACTTCACTCCAGCTTGGTCATGTCATTCGCATCACATATTGCATTTCATCCACGGCATATGGCATTTTGGATTGCTACGTTTCTACACTTATATGGCTTAGATGGACTTGGCAGGATCTGCATATTGCATTGCATCCACAGTATATGATATTTGGCTAATTATGATCTGCATTATGTACTCTGATATTATATGACTCATGGACTTACCAGTATATTTTCACTTACTCTGATATCATATGATTCATGATCTTGTCAGTATTTCCACTTATCCCGATGATGTATGATTTATGGGCTTTACTGTATACTTGGCACTTACCTTACACAAACTTTCACCACCCTCTAAGCTTTCTATAAGCTTACGCATGATAGATGCATGCAAGTGGCATTAGGTTGCAGCAGCGTTGAGCTTGAAGCGTGCAACAGTCTTTTAGAGTTTTAATTTTTGACATATGTATTTCTCTTTCAGCATTATATTTAAATGTTTATATTAGTGGATATGTGATGATGATGTTATCTTTATGATTTGGGTATACTTATGGTTATGTTTTTTATGAGACAAATGTACGTTGGAAAATCTTCCTTGTAGGATCCCAGGATCGGAACTTGGCATAAGGATGCTGGGAGCTGAGAATGGGGTACTACGGAGGCTGTCAGCACCGGATTCGATAATCAAAAATTTTGTGAGCCCGATTTTCGAGTTTGGGGCGTGACAAAAAGTGCTTAGAATAATTAGGAGAATCACATCATTTGGCCAAATAGGACACTTATTATTTTTGGCTAAAACTCTTGATGACTAGTAGGAATCACGATCGTCTATAAATAATAAGTTTACTATTTATAGTAAGTCACAATTTTTAGGTGTTTTAGTTGTAGTTTAATTCTAAAAAATCTTCCAAGGTTTAATACACCTATTTAAAGGGTTGTAAACTCGTTTATTTCCATTATCAATCAATTTATGAATTTCTAGAAATTACTTCTATTTTCTTCTTTTCCTTATAGATTCGAGGTATCTCTGTGAGGAGTCTATAGAAGTTCTGTCACGCCCCAAACCCGAAAACCGGGCTCACAAAATTTTTAATCACCGAATCTGGTGTCGAAAACCTCCGTAGTACCTCATTCTCGGATCCTAGTGCATATACGCCCGATTCCGATCCTGATATTACAAGGAAGATTTTTCAACGTACATTTATCTCGTAAGAAGCATAACCACAACTTTACCCAAATCACAAAGGCAATATCATCATTACATATCCACTAATATAAATATTTGAGTATAGTGCCAAAAGGGAAATACATATATAAAAAATGAAGCTCCAGAAGTTTGCTGCATGCTCCAAGATCAATGCTGCTATAACTTAACATCACCTGCACGCATCTATCGTGCATAAGCTTATAGAAAGCTTAGAGGGTGGTGTACGTGTGTGCACAAGTGCAAAGTATTCAATAGAGTTCCATAATCATATAATATCAGCAATACTGGTAAGATCATGAATCATACGATATCAGAGTAAGCAGAAATAATGACAAATCCATAAGTCATACAATTTCAGAGTACGCAATACAGATCAAACATACAAACGAGGAGCCATAAAGAGCCAAATATCAGATGCCGAGGATGCAATTCAATATACAATTCCTGATGAGTTCACGAATACTGTCAACCGTATCTAGACCATATAAATGCAGAAACACAGTAACCCAAAATGTCATATACCGCAGATGTAATGTGATATGCTGTGCAAATGGGATGACCATGCTGGAGTGTGAAGTCAGGATGATATTACGTAGTATCGCAAGCTACGGGTGAAAAGGCCTAGCTATATGTCCTAGAGGAGGGGTGAATAGGACTGCTAAATAAAACTTATAATAGAAGAAATTAAATAAATACGATAGCCAACAAATAATATAAACAAACCACAATGCAAGAATGTAAAGAAACCTCAAAATTCAGATCTTAAGAGGTTGAAACAAATATTGTTCTAAGGATAACCTTACACCAAAAACTAGAGTTTATGGTAGGACAACCTTAATTCTAGAAAGGTCTTTGTATCAAATCTCAAATCGAAGAGGAATAATAAAAAATTAAATACAAACTGCACTGAAGAATAATTTGTAATTACAAATATATTTTATTCTAGGGACAACCATACACCATAGGAATGGCAGGGCAACCTTACTAGAATAAATAAAGAAGTCGATAAAGGAATAACAAGAAATAAATGCTAAACTATTACAACATTCCTACAATGCTTAAAATAAATGATTACAACATTCACATCCACTTATACATCCCAAAAATGAATAATTAAAGATATGAAATATAAACCATTCAACCACCAAACACAAGGGATTATAGTGGTTCACCTGTGTGTTCACTAACTTTTAAACAACAGCCACACCGAATGCTACTCCACTCCTAATATCCTCACACAAGGGATATTAGCTTTCAATATCAAATTAGGTTTTCACAGGTTCACCCGAAACCTTCACAATTGTGTCTTTCTCTATGGGCTTGCATAATTTTTTTAAAAAAAAAAAACCCCACTTTTGATTTTTCCTTGCTCTCCTCAGATAACCAATACAATGAGATTTTTCTGGCAAATCCCAAAAAGAAATTAAAATAGAAAGGAATTTATAATTAAATATAAAATACCTGATTTTCTCTTTCATTGTAGTAGCCCCGAAGAACCAAGTCAAAGTAGATGATTGAATGTCCAAGTTCAATGTCCAAAACTCACATTACAATAGTTCTAATTCTAATTGATTTTAAATTAAACCAAAATGGGCTAGCTTTAATTTATTTTGATTCCAAAGAAAGGGAAATAATAATTCCTCTTTTCAGATTAGATTAGAATACAAGAAATAAAATTAATTAATAAAGCTAAAGAAAGAGAATATTAAATACGCACACTTAGCTTAAAATAGAGAACAGACTTATCTCTCAGAAGGCCGAATTAATTAGCTTAAATTGTCTCTCTTTTTTTAAAATTCGTGCTCTATTTATAGATGAGCAAAAAACGTCTTCGACTGGTCTTAGGACCTCTACGACTGGTCAAAAAACCAACATAAATTTGAATTTTTAAGAGAGATAAGATCTGACGGTTTCACGACTGGTCGTAGGTCACCTTCGACCGGTCATAGGTTGCATACGACTAGTCGCAGATAGATGTTTTTCAATGTTGTACTTTGAATCGAAGATATACAACTGGTCGAAGAACCAGTCGACACTGTTCACATGACTAGTCGAACAGCCTCCAGGACTGGTCGTAGAGTAACCAAAAAATTCTAAAAATCTTCAACAACTTAGGACTGGTCGTCGAATTTCTTAGACTGGTCGAACTAGTGCTAGGACTAGTCAAACAAGGTCCAGGACTAGTCTTAGAACAAACTAAATTCACTTATAAACATATATGGATTATATATCCAAAATGGCCTACTCTAAAGGTCAACCTAAGGTCAGTTATACCTCAATAGTGAAGCAAGGATATTGAAACTTGAAGACAAGTGACCTTTGAGTATAATTAAGCCTGAGATCTTGAACTTGAAAGCTTCTGAGATCTTGAACTTGAAAGCTTTTCTTATTTATCGAAGCTAATCTTTTTAAACTATCATCATGACTCTTCATGTCTTAAATGGATCTTTTGTTCATCACATATACAGCTTCAAAGCAGTGTCTTTGTCACTACAAATTTAACAATAACAAGGGGCTATAAACTATAACACTTACAACAGGGTCCACCACATGGGACTTCTATCCAAACCAGTCCTATACCTAATTTGGATAGTCAGACTCAATGTAGTAAACTCCTGATCTCAGGTTAGTCGCGCGCCTCAATCGAAATCCTGGCCATTGTGAAGGCACACGTAACAAATAGTTACAAACCACCAACCCGAGTGGATAGTGAATGAATCAATGAATATGTAATGCCTTCTCTACAAATTTATACTTTTCATCTCTGAGATCATCACCAAGGTCTAGTACACTCTACATGCAAATCGCTGCCCAATGACGCGCGACCATACAAGTGGAAGAGACCTGACTATCCGCCTGACCAGTAGTCAGCCAATATCTACCTGGTACGTCGATAGCAGATTCATTCATGAGCTGGTCAAACTCAGCCTAGCTAGGCCCCCTACTCTCGGGTGGGTAAGGCCACACCCCCTTCCAACCGACCATGACACAGTGGGAGATGTAGATTCCTGGTATTCGGCACTCGGGCGCTCATATATCCACTCAGTCTTGTCATTGGGTCGTCTCCTAGCCATGGAGGTTTAGGGACTTTCACCCATGGACATTCAAAGTGACCAGATGTTCGAACCAAATATTCTCGATGTCCCATCTAGCTATCCACGACATGCCTATGGAGGCTATGACCCTAATGTCGCTAGCGTATAGTAATCACAACGCACAATACAAGCTGCATGAGTCATACAATCCTATCATGCATTAATCTTGCGCATACCATGTGCTTATGTGAAACAATCTCCACCTATCGGGGATTCTCATAACAACTTGTCCAAGGACATATGTAATGGTGAACCACATCTCATAATAAATATGTAGATTATTCGTATGGGCATGTACATAATACTATAATATCACATACTAATAATCAGTATCGATAATCGGAATCGGTTTTGATGAGAATGGGCCTAACAAGGCCTAAGGGAAGGTCACAATGTGGACGTTCAACCATCATTGCCCATCAATGTGGACATTTAACCAACATTGCTCCCAAGGAGTGGCCCACATCGAGCCAATCATAAACTGGGCCCATGGTCTCATACAAGGGCCTAATATACATTGTAATAGGCCTCATATAAGGGCTACATACACAACAAGTGAGCCCTGCATATGGGCCTTAAATACATTGCACGGGCCACAACCGATGGGCCTCAAATACAACAAGTGGGCCGCATCAATGGGTCGTACCAATGGACCTCATATACACAACAGGTGGGCCCTACTCATGGCCCTCAAATACAACATGTGGGCCCTACACATGGGTCTCTTATGTATCAAATGGGCCACGTATCTGGGTCTTGAGTACATCAAATGGGCCACGTGTCATGGGAGTAATACACGTCACAACGGCCGCACGATAAGGGCCTAATGCACATCATAAGGGGCCTCATGTTCTTCACATAGGGCCTCATCATATGGGCCTCATATACGTCAAGTGGACAACATCAACGAGCTGCACCAATGGGCCTCATACATCACATTGGGCCTCGCCACTTGGGCCCGATATACACCACATATGGGCCTCACATATGGGACTCAAATATACATTAAGTGGGCCACATCAATGGGCCATAAATACATCACATGGGCCTGATTCAAAGGCCATAAATACATCACGATGGGCCTTACACAAAGGCCTTATCATATCGGGGTGGGCCCTACACATTCTAAATGGGCTCTATACACATCATCTGGGCCTCACGTGGCAGCCAAAATGGATGGACAGCATGGCTATGAAGTACCTCAAAGTGGGTCCCACTGTCAAATGGACAGTGAGAATATTACGCATGCATCATGGTGGGTCACACCTGTCTAGCAAACAGAATGGACAACGTGGTTAAAAATACATAACCTAAAGGTGTGCTCCACAGCAGATGGACTGTGTGGAATACATTACATAATCAAGGTGGGTCCCACCTGCCCACACATGTCACACGTGTGGGGTGGGCCCACTCTATCAAACAGATGGATGGTATGAATAGAATGCATATGTCAGGTGGAGTCCCACCGTCCTTTGATAATGGACAATGTGGATATAAAATAGGTGGATGACATGGGATATAATACAGACATCAAAGGTGAGGTCCATGTACACATGGACCACCAACACATACATAAAGGTGGCTTCACATTCATCAAGACCCACCGTCCCATACACATGGATGGTGAGGATATACAACACATCAATGTGGGTTTCAACAATGGGCCTTGTACACATCAAGGTGGGCCTCAACAACAGGCCTCATATATCCCATCGGGCATTATTAAATGGGCCCCAAGTACATCACATCGGGCCTTACCAAATGGGCCGAATCAATGAGCCAAGTCGAATGGGCTGAGTTGAATGGGCCAATTCAAATGGGCCGAACACAATTCATCTATTTTTAGAGATCAATATAGGGTAGTACAAAAAAATGAATCATATCAAAAGATCAACTGGACCATACCATATCTAACAGTGGAGATAGTGATTTCCACGGTTAATTTTCAATGGGCCCCACCATTGGGTTTTTCTCCCATCCTGCCTATCCATAAGGTCATAAAGACCTAGATTTAGAGGAAAAATAAATATCCTATTGGTCCAAACTATGTAGCCCAAGGGTTTTAATAGTGGACGTTCAATCCCACTGTTTTCTATAATGTGGTCCACTTGGTCCTAGATCTATCTCATTTTCATTCCATCACAAGCCTTAAAATTTTCTTTCAAAATGGTTGGACGGTTTGGATGCAACACATGCATCATGGTGGGTCCCTTAGATGGACAACATAGATATAGCACATACCTCGTGCGTGGGGCCCACATGGCTTGGGGATGTCAATACAATAGCTATTATGCTGATGTGTGTGTACACCAGCCAACCCTCTTGCAGGTGGGACCCACATAGGGCCCACCATAACGTTTACCTCCCATTTAATCTGTTGATAAGGTCACACGGACCCAGATAAAGAGGAAAAACAAATTTCATATCGATCTAAAACCTCTGTGACCTAAATAGGGTCTCAATGGTAGACGTTCACTCCTACTGTTTCCTGTGACGTGACCCACCTGAGCTCCACCTATGGTTGATTTTTGGGAGGGGGCCCACTGCGCTAAAGGCCCATCAAATGCATGGGGTTGATGTTCAACGCACATCACGGTGGGAGCCATCCCACGCAGCAAGACGCTGCTGCAGTGTCCAGCAGTGTCCTCTAGATGTGCAACAACAGCAGTGTCAGCTACTTATGTATGTTTAAAAAAAATAGTTTTTCTACAGTTTTCCACAAGTGGAGCCCGCATCAGGAGAATCCACCCCACCCATTGGATTCTACAACTTATAACAGATCAAACAAGTCCAATATTGAGCATGTTTCGGTGTATAGAAACATCAGAGTGGATTTTAACGGTAAAACCCCTTATTTTCTAAGAAATGGCCTGCCAAATAATCTTATTAACTTAATTTTTCAGTTCAACGCCTAAAATGAACTGGGAAATGAGATGGACGACATGGATTGGACCCATACATCAAGGTGGGACCTACATAAGTGGTCCACCCAAGGTTTAGAATCAAACTGATATTTTTATTTTCGTTGTTGGACGGTATGCCACACCATCAGTTCACACTTCATTGTATAGCCACGTCCAGTGTCCCTGGACACTGGACAGTTTGGGTAAGACATATATAAGGTGGGCCCCACCTACAGATGACTTGGATAAAATACATGCTCTTCATTCTGAGGTCCATCCTGGTGGGCCACATAGCCACATCATTACAAAAATGAAAGAGAGAGGGAGAGAGAGAGAGACACGTGATGATGGAGGGCTCCGCCACTATAAGCCCTCCTTTTCCATGCATTCAATCATACATAAAGTGGGTCCCAATACATGTGGGCCCACCAAAACAAAATCAATGGTGGAGATTCTCTCTCCACCAAAATGGAAGGTCTAGATGACCCCTATCCATACAAGGAAAATAAACATCATGATGGGGTCCATGGAGAATGGCCCCATCATGGAATGATCATGAGAATCAAGGTGGGCCATCGCCTACACCTAGGGTCTAAAGTAAGATCTATACCATCAATCGGTAGGCATCACTTGGCCTATCATCAAAAATGAAATCTAGGGCTATAGAAACACCCACCTTTGATCATGGACTTCTTCTTCCATCAACGCATCCTAGAGCTCCAAGGGATGCATTTCAATGATGGAGATGGTCTTTGCATAGTGGGATTGAGTGGTAAGAAGGTGGGCCACACTAGCTTCTCCTCTCTCCCATGAAAATGTTGAACGTTGGTTACTTAGAGAACGAGGGAGAGACATGAAAGAGAGAGAGGGTGGTAAGAGAAAGTGATGGGTGAGTGATGGGGAGTAATGGATGGAGAGAGAGAGAGAGTTGACTTAGGGATGGGTAATTGTACTTAGGGATGGGTTTGAGTGATGGGAGTGATGTGCACTTGATTGAATGATTGATGAGATTAATGTGATGGATTTACATGGTGTTTTCCTTGAACTGAATGCAGGCCCACATCTCTTGGCCTGGGTATCACCTCAGCGCGCAAGACGCGGCATCAGAACGGTGACGACGGTATTGTCGCAGGTCAAGCCAACTTTGATATATGGGACATGACTCAGGATCACGCATAAACGATGATAATAGATCACGGTTTATCAAAATTCGATCGGGAGGACCATGGAAGCATACACAATGGTATAGGCTAGGATAAGGGTCTCACAACTCCCCCTCCTAATAAAAATCTTGTCCTTGAAATTTACAGAATAGACAAGGGAAGAGGAAACATCATATATAAGTCAAGGCACAATCAGTTTACATAAGGATAGAGATAGCGCTCTCTAATCTCAACCTTGCGCTCCCAAGATGCCTCACCAACACCGTGGTAACCCCTACTAAACCACAAACCATGGATCAAAAACAATCGAAACTAAGATAACTTGCAACCTCACCATCTCACTAATGACTAATCTAACTGATGGTCCTAATGCTTGGTTGCGCGAATCATCAGCGACTCCTGACGACTGAGGGTCCTACAGAGCTACATAAAACCTGCCCTAGGTCTGCTAGGGAGGTACATGTCCCCCCCCCCCCCCCCCCCCCAAAGAGGTCTTTATTGTTGAAAATGGGGGCACTCACGCTTACGATGCCCCGTCTCACCACATCTGAAGCAAACGCCCATAAACGGTTTCTTTGGTAGTGTTAAAGGTGCTGCTAGAGCTCGAAAGGATGGACGGTTCCTGGGACTCTGCGGCCGCCGACACTGCTGCTGGTGAAAACTACCAGAGGTGATCTTCCTCATCCGCTCTCCTCTATGGTCACAAACCCTCTGCGAATCATTTTATTCTTCCTCGTAAATCTGAGCACTCTAAACTACCTGCTCAAAGGTCGGGAGTATGTGTCTGATAACACAGTTCCTGAGGCCAAAACATAAGTTGTTCTCAAAACAGCGGGCCTTTTGCTCCTCATCATTAATCAAATACGACGTAAACCTTGATAGCGCCACAAAACGAGGCGCATACTACGCTACAGATATGTCCCCCTATACCAGAGTCTCGAACTCTAACGCTCTCTAACGAAGAATGTGGTCGGGGAAGTACTGTTGCTTGAATCGATCAATAAAATCCTCCCATGTCCAGATAAAATCAGGCCATGTAACACGAGTAACGGAAGTCCACCATAGCTTGACCTCACCCGGAGAAGAAATACTGTCAACCGGACTCACTGTTGGGTCGTACATGCCACTGTGTCAAAATTCTCTACATCGGAGCTCCATCTCTCGGCTGCTGTCGAATCTGGATCTCCCTGGAAACACGGATAATCAAATTATTTGAACTCTTGAAGAAGGGCACTCACGTGCTCTTACTCTTCCTGAGCTGGCGAAACAACGGGGTGTCTGCCCTGTCCTTAAATTGCAGCCATCGCAGCGTGTAACATCTGCAGTAACTGGCAGGCACTCACAGGTATGTCGGATCTACACCGATCTCAGGTGGAGGAATGATATCCTCAGGCTGGGGAACAGGGGTCTCTGGGGGTGGAGTGGGAGTTGCTCGAGTCGCTCTCCTAGGTGGCATGTCCTATATGAAAGGATAAGGATGCCAATCAATCTTGAGAATCTCTCGAATACACACACGTTAAGAGTCTATAACAAAAGATCGCTAAGTTATTCGAACTTGGGACCTAATCATTCTAAGTTCTCAACAATTATAGAGTGTAGGGTAGTTATCAGCAAATATGTGATCTTATCCTCAGGTATTCACAAGTTATGCTCTGATACCAACTTCTGTCATGACTTAAACCTGGAAACCGGGCTCACAAAATTTTCAATCACCGAATTTGGTGCTGACAGCCTTCGTAGTAACCCATTCTCTGTTCTCAGTGTATATACGTCAGATTACAATCCTGAGATCTTATAAGGAGGATTTTCCAACGTACATTTATCTCGTAAGAAGCATAACCACAAGTTTACTAAAATCACAAAGGCAACATCATCATCACATATCCATTAATATAAATATTTGAATACAATAACGAAAGGAAAATACATATATAAAAAATGAAGCTCTAGAAGTCCACTGCATGCTCCAAGCTCAATGTTGCTGCAACCTAACATCACCTGAACGCATCTATCATGCATAAGCTTATAGAAAGCTTAGAGGGTGGTGTACATGTGTGCACAAGTGCTAAGTATTCAATACAGTGCCATAATCATATAATATCAACAATACTAGCAAGATCATGAATCATATGATATCAGAGTAAGCAGAAATAATAACGAATCCATAAGTCATACAATTTTAGAGTATGTAATACAGATCAACTATACAAACGAGGAGCCATAAAGAGCCAAATATCAGATGTCGAGGATGCAATGCAATATCTAATTCTTGATAAGTTCATGAATTCCGTCAACCGTAACTAGGCCATATAAATGCAAAAATATAGTAACTCAAAATGTCATATGCCGCAGATGTGATGCAATATGCAGTACAAATAGGATGACCATGCTGGAGTGTGAAGTCGAGATGATAGTACGTAGTATCACAGGCTATAGGGTCAACCACAAGGGACTTCTATCCAAACCAGTCTAATACCTAATTTGGATAGTCAGACTCAATGTGGTAAACTCTTAATCTCAAGTTAGTCGCGCACCCCAACCAAAATATAGGCCATTGCGAAGGCACACGTAACAAATAATTACTCACCACTAGCCCGGATAGGGAATGAATGAATGAATGAGTATGCAACGCTTGCTCCACAAATACGTATTGAACATCTTTGGGATCATCACCGAGGTCTAGTACACTCTACATGCAAATCGCCGGCCACTGACGCACGACCATGCAAGTGGAAGAGACCTCACTATCCGTCTGACTAGTAGTCAGCCAATATCTACCCAGCACGTTGATGTGGACCCATTCACGAGCTGGTCAAACTTAGTCTAGTTATGCCCCCTACTCTCGGGTGGGTAAGGCCACACCCCCTCCCAACCAACCACGACACACTGGGTGACGCAGCCTCCTGGTATTTGGCACTCGGGTACTCATATATCCACTCGGTCTCGATGTTGAGGCATCTCCTGGCCACAGAGGTTTAGGGACTTTCACCCACGGACATTAAAAGTACCTAGATGCTCAAACCAAATATTTTTGGTGTCCCATCTAGCTATCTAAAACAAGCTTGTGGAGGCTACGACCCTAATGTCGCTATGGCATACAGTAATCACAACACACAATGCAAGATGCATGAGTCATACAATCCTATCAAGCATCAATCCTGCGCATACCGTGTGCTCATGTGAGACAATCTCCACCTATCAGGGAGTCTCATAATAACCTGTCTAAGGACATATGCAATAGTCAACCACATCTCATAATAAACTTGCAGATGATGCGTATGGGCATGTACGTGATACTATGCTGTCACATACTCACAATCGGTATCGACAATCGAAATTGGCTTTGATGAGAATGGGCCTAACAAGGCCTAAGGGAAGGTCACAATGTGGACGTTCAACCATCATTGCCCATTAATGTGGACATTTAACCAACATTTCTCCCAAGGAGTGGCCCACATCGAGCCAATCATAAACTGGGCCCATGGTCTCATACAAGGGCCTAATATACATCGCAATAGGCCTCATACAAGGGCTACTTCCACAACAGGTGGGCCCTGCTCATGGGCCTCAAATACATTGCACGAGTCACAACCCATGGGCCTCAAATACAATAAAGTGGGTTGCATTAATGGGCCACACCAATGGAACTCATATACACAACAGGTAGGCCCTGTTCATGGGCCTCAAATACAACATGTGGGCCCTACATAAGGGTCTCATGCGCATCAAATGGACCACGTATCTGGGTCTCAAATACGTCAAATGGGCCACGTGTCATGGGCTTAAGACACGTCACAATGGCCACACGATAAGGTCCTAATGCACATCATAAAGGGCCTCGTGTTCTTCAAGTCAAGCCTCATCATATGAGCCTCATATATGCCAAGTGAGCAGCATTAACAGGCTGCACCAATGGGCCTCATACATCACATTGGGCCTCGCCACTTGGGCCTGATATACACCACATATGGGCCTCACATATGGGACTCAAATATACGTTAAGTGGGCCACATCAATGGGCCATAAATACATCACATGGGCCTGATTCAAAGGCCCTAAATACATCACGATGGGCTTTACACAAAGGCCTTATCATATCGGGGTAGGCCCTGTGCATTCTAAATGGGCTCCATACACATCATCTGAGCCTCACGTGGTAGCCAAAACGGATGGATGACGTGGTTGTGAAGTACCTCAAAGTGGGTCCCACCGTCAAATGGGCAGTGAGAATATTATGCATGCATCATGGTGGGCCACACTTATCTAGCAAACGGAATGGATAGCGTGGTTGAAAATACATAACCTCAAGGTGTGCTTTATGGCAGATGGATAGTGTGGAATACATGTGGGCCCACCAAACCAAAATCAATGGTGGAGATTCCCTCTCCACCAAAATAGAATGTCTAGATGACCCCTATCCTTGCAAAGAAAATAAACATCATGATGGGGTCCATGGAGAATAGCCTCATCATGGAATGATCATGAGAATCAAAGTGGGCCATCAGCCACACCTAGGGTCCAAAGTAAGATCTATACTATCAATCGGTAGGCCTCACTTGGCCCATCATCAAAAATGAAATCTAGGCCTATAGAAACACCCAACTTTGATCATGGACTTCTTCTTCCATCAACGCATCCTAGAGCTCTAAGGAATGCATTTCAACGATGGAGATGGTCTTTACATGGTGGGATTGAGTGGTAGGAAGGTGGGCCACACTAGCTTCTCCTCTCCCATGGAAATGTTGGACGTTGGTTGCTTGGAGAATGAGGGAGAGAGATGAGAGAAAGGATTATAAGAGAGAGTGATGAGTGAGTGATGGGTGAGTGATGGGGAGTGATGGGTGGAGAGAGAGAGAGAGAGAGAGTTGATTTAGGGATGGGTAGTTGTACTTAGGGATGGGTGTGAGTGATAAGAGTGATGTGTACTAGATTAAATGATTGATGGGATTGATGTGATGGATTCATGCTGCTTTTTTTTCAAACTGATTGCGGGCCCACATCTCCTAACCCAGGTATCTCCTCAGCACATGAGACGAGGCATCGGAACCGCGACAACGGCGCGGTCACAAGGATACAAGTCTGGAGTCGAGCTAACTTTGATATATGGGACACGACTCTAGATCGTGTGCAAACGCCAATAATAGATCACAAGTTGTAAAAATCTATCGAGAGGACCGCAAAAGCATATTGAAAGGGCCTAGCTATATGCCCTAGAGGGGGGTGAATAGAGCAATGCCAAATAAAACTAAAAATAGTGGAATAATAAAAGAAATAAAGCACAATGCAGAATTGAAAGTAATCTCAATAGCCTAAAATAAAGAGAATGATACTTTATCAGTTCTAAGGACAACCTTACACCAAAAACCAAAGGTTTAAGGTAGGACAACCTTATTTCTAGAACGTCCTTTGTATCACAAATCAATGAGGAATAAAAAGTAAGGAAATTAAAATAACTTGCAGAAATAAATCCTAAGTTATTACAACATTCCCCACACTTTCTTGGAATAAAAAGATTACAACATTCATCCACAAACACAATCCACAAAACTGAATGTATAAAGGAATGAAAGAATAAAGCACATCCACAACATAACGATATATAGCGGTTCGCCTGTGTGTACACCAACTGTTATCCAACAGCCACACAGAATGCTACTCCACTCCTAATATCCTCACACAGGGGATATTAGCATGCACTATCAAAATATGTTTCAGAGGTTCACCTAAAACCTTCACAATTGTGTCTTTGATCTCGGGCTTACACAATCTAAAAATCCTCACAATCTGAGTTTCTGGCTCTCCTCAGATAACCAATACAATGAGATTTTTCTGGAAAATCTCAAACAAAACCAAAGAAAGTAAATTACACATGTAAAATACCTGAATCTCCTTTTGAAGTAGCCCGGTAGAACCATTCGGAGTAGATGTTCTATTCAACGTTTAAAGTCCAATACTCACTTTAAGAATGGTTCTAAGTCTAATAGATTTTAAATCAAAAGGGCTAGTTCTATTTGATTTTGAATCCAAGAAGAAGGAATATCAGAAATTTTCCTTTTCTAATGAGATTGGAATGTAGATCAAAATCAAATAAAAAATAAGCTAGTAAAAGGAATATTAAATAAGCACAAAGTAGCTTAAAACAAGCACAAACTTATCTCAGAGTATAGCTTAAAGAATGCTTGAATAAAGTTGAATTGAATTGCTAAAACTCTGAAGTTCGTGCTCTATTTATAGCCTAAAAAATCCCATCTATGACTGGTCTTAGGATCCTAGGACTGGTCGTAGCTTCAAAGATTTTCAAAGATTTCTGCGGGATAAGGATTTGCTGTTCCAAGACCGGTCCTGGGTAGACTATGACCGGTCGTGGGCCACCTACGACTATTCGTGGGTCACCTACGACCGGTCGTAGGACCCCCAATTTAGTTACTGGAGTTTGAGTCGTAGGGCTAAGACTAGTCGAAGGACGAGTCGTACAGCTCACAGGACTGATCGTAGAATGTCCAGGACTGGTCGTAGGACAACCAGAAAGATCCAAAAATCTTCAACAACCTATGACTGGTCCTGAAAAATTTAAGACTGGTCGTAGCAGAGCTAGGACTGGTCTTGAAGTCCCTAGGACTGGTCTTACAACAGCCCGATCAAGCATATTAAAATATATGAATTATGTATCCAAAATGACCTACAATAAAGCCCATCCTAAGGTCAATCTAAGGTCAAACAAACCTTAAAAGTGAGATGGACATTGAAAGTCTGTACACCCAGATGACCCTTAAGAGAAGCTTAAGAATATACAAATCTTGTAGTAGGCCTTCTTGAGCTTAATCCTATCTTGAGTTGACAAAGTCTTCTTGATCCTTTCTTGAGTTGACAAAGTCTTCTTTTATACTTATACTTGATTGAATCTTGAGCATGCATACTTGAAGACTTCTATTCTTGAATACTTCATTCATGACTTGAAACTTTCTTCATTTAAGTTCTTGTCATGAAATGCAATGTCTTGAAGTAAAGAATAATCTCAAACATGAAACACAATATATACAAGACATTGATATAGGTTTGGCACCAGAAATTTTGACAACCAAAGGGGTATGAAATCATAGCACTTACAATCTCCCCCTTTGTCAAATTTGTGACAAAACACATAACATAAAGAATAAGAGCAACATTTGTCAAAACAAATGAGCCATAAAAGCAAGCACAAATTACTCTACTCCCCCTGAGTAATACGAGTACTGCTCATATAAATAGTAATCAACATAAAGACATTAAAACTCAATATTCTCAATCCACATATCTTTCTCAATCAATCAATCTAAACAAATTACTCCCCCTTTCCATACTACTCCCTTTTACCTTACTACTCCCCCCTTTTGTCACAAAATGACAAAGAAAAGTCACAATAGGAAAGAGAACAACAACATAGAGAGTAATAATAAGCAGATAATGAGAAAGAAATATGAAACGATATAGCTTATTTCAAAATATAAACCAGAAACATCAAGCCATTATCAATCCATAATACAATATCCAAAAGATAATACAATATAAAAGATAATGTTATACTATCCAGAAGATAATTTGCCTAATCAAATCCAGAGGAAGGAGCAGGGATAGTCAGATTAATCTAGTGTAAGCCTCTATTGATGCGACGAAGATATTTTCGCATGTACTTAAATTGCATATCGTGGGCTATACTCATGTTATCAACCTTCTCCTCCAATGTACGAAGGCGTGCATCATAACCAGATGGATCGTAATCTGGATCATTTGGCGAATCAGTTTCTATATCATCAAATATCACATCCATATTAATATCATGTTGAGGAAGATCGCTAGCTTCCCCTTCATTTCCGGCTTCACCACCATCACCACCAACACCACCTTCATCAACTTGGCTAGGAAGCAAATCCAACTTCATCTTATTAAGATTGGAATTGATGAAAATAAGATGATGAATTGGTGCCTCATTAATAGGTTTATCGACAAGCATGTGAGTGACTAAAACAGTCATAAGATAACCAAACGAAATATCACTATGACCCGGATGGAGACGAAACTGTATAATGAAATAACAAATCAAAGAAAAAAGACAGACCATAGTACCAGAAGCAATAGAATGTAACACACGAACCATGAAAGAAGACAACTCAGTTTTATTACCGGACCGAGGATACACATTGGAAATGAAGAAATGATGTAACACTCTGTATCTAGGTAACAAATACTTTGAAGGGAGCGCATTCCCTTTGTGTGTCCATTGTGCATCAATTTTGCATAAATCTCTTGTTAACATGCATTTTTCCGATTCAGATGGTTTGTCGTATAAAGTATGAATCGGTATACCTTCATCATTAATAGGTATATCCATAATACCCGATATCAAATGACGGTCTACTTCAAATTTCTCTTCTCTAGTATCAATTGAAAAAGTTAAATTATTAAGAGAAAATTCTGAGATGCATGCTACCATTGATTGGGGAATGGACTGGTATGTAGGCCCACCCTAAAGCAAAATGTTAGTCTAGCCAAAATATTCAAGGAGAGGGATAATACCATATGGATTAATGTGATTGAGATCAGCGGTATGCTCAACGATAATTTTACGGACACGTAAATCTCGTACATCTTGAGAATCAACTTCGGGTGACCAAAGGTGTCGTTTTGTTATCGATATAGATTTAGATGAAAATGGACCACGGGATGTTTTTTTCTTTCCTCTAGTATCCATATTCAAAAAGATATACAAAGAGTAAGAGAAATGTACAAATTGAAGGATGGGTTTTCTGTAGATCAGCAATATGAGAAGAAACCCTTGAAAAAACCCAACAAAAGAATGAATCTAGCTACAAATGATCAAATCAAAGCATAGAGAGCATGAATCTTCAAGAAAAATGAAGAAATAGGACTCACCTTAAAGAAAAATAAGAAATCCTATGACTGGTCGAGCCACGACTCGTCGTAGGTCGGAGTGAAAATGAAGAAGAAGGGGATTTTATCATGTTCACGAGCTCCACGACCGGTCGAGTGCGGTGCACGACCGGTCGTACCACGACTGGTCGTGTACATCCACGACCGGTCGAGTATCGACCAAAAATACATATTTTAATGAAAAAAATGAAATTTAAACACAAATAATATTAAATATAATACATTATGATACATACAAGGAAGAATACTCAATATAAAATGCACATACCAAGATCAAATTATAATTTATTAAACCTGCTTTTGTCGAGCGGTTTAGTAAATATATCAGCAAGTTGATTTTCGGTTGATATATATTCCAAAGAAATAACTTTTTCTTCAACCAACTCACGAATGTAATGATACCTAATGTCAATGTGATTAGTACATGAATGCTGGATTGGATTTTTAGAAAATTTTATAGCACTGGAATTATCATAATGTAAGATTATTGAATCTTGATTAATTCCATAGTCGCTTAGCATGAGTTTCATCCAAACTATATGTGTACATGCATATCCAGCTGCAATATACTCAGCCTCAGCAGTGGAGAGCGATATTGAGCTTTATTTTTTGCTGAACCAAGAAACTAAGCAATTTCCAATGTAAAAACAACCACCACTGGTTGATTTTCTATCATCGATATTACCGGCCCAATCAGCATCTGAGTACCCGGCTAATTGAACACTAGTATCAAAAGGATACCAAAGACCTAGATTTATAGTACTTGCGACATATCTAATAATCCATTTAACAGCAGTAAAATGTGATTCCTTAGGATTAGACTAATATCTTACACAAATACTAACACTAAACGCGATATAAGGTCTACTTGCAGTTAGATACAACAAACTACCAATCATACTACGATATAGTTTAGGATCTATATCTTTACCTGTAGAGTCTTTTGAGAGTCTTAACATTGTACTCATAGGAGTATCAAAGTTCTTACCATTCTCAAATCCAAACCTTTTAACCAAGTTTGAAGCATATTTGGTCTGAGAAATGAAAATTTCATCAGGTTGTTGTTTTACTTGCAACCCTAGGAAATAGTTTAGTTCACCAACCATGCTCATTTCGAACCTTGATTTCATTAACTCTGTAAACTCAATAGACATGTTAGAGCAAGTTGATCCATAAATAAGATCATCAACATAAATTTGAACCATCAAAATATCATTGTTATGTTTCTCAACAAAGAGCATCTTATCAACACTTCCTACTTGAAAACTATGACTAAGTAAGAATTTAGTCAATTTTTCATACCATACCCTGGGTGCTTGTTTTAGACCATAGAGAGCTTTTTTGAGACAAAATACATGGTCAGATAACTTGGGGTCTTCAAACCCTGAAGGTTGTTCAACATACACCTCTTCATGTAAATTGTCATTTAAGAAGGCACTCTTTACATCCATTTGATAAATCTTAAATTTTCTAAAGCATGCAATGAAAATAAAAAGTCTGATTGATTCAAGGCGAGTGACTGGAGTTCACTTTCTTGTGAGAGAAGCTCGAGTGGTCTAGATGTGGTATTGGAGTTCACTTTCTTGTGAGAGCTCCTAGTCTGTTTGCCCAACTGGCATTCACCACATATTTTATCTACTTTTTGTAATTTGGGTAGACCTCTAATTAGTTCTCTTTTGTTCAATCTAAATAAGTTTCGATAGTGTACATGTCCAAGGCGTTTATGCCATAATTCAGTCTCATCGGTATGGACCATGTAACATGACTAAGTAGATGAGCTTGCATCACTAACGATGTAGCAGTTTTCAGAAGTTCTGCGACCAGTTAATATAACAGAACCCTTTTTATTAAGAATCTCACAACCTTGATTAGAAAACTTCACACTATGGTTGTTATCGCATATTTGAGAAATGCTAAGTATGTTATGTTTCAAGCCCTCAACATACAAAACATTCTTAAATAGGGGAAGGTTATAAAACTGAACCGTACCTTGGCCAATGATCTTACAATTGCTTCCATCACCAAATGTGACAGACCCATCAGTCATATCTTGTAGATCGGTGAATAAAGCTTTGTCACCTGTCATATGCCTGGAGCAACCACTATCTAGGTACCAGTTTGAATGGCTTGTAGCTTTGAAAGCAGTGTGAGAAACCAAGCAGGCAACTTTAGGAACCCATTTTAGAACTGTTTTGGGTTTAGGAGTATATATGGTCTTTTTCTTTCTGTTGTTATAGGAGAGACCTATAGAGTTATACTTTAATAGCTCCTTGAGAAAATCAATTATTTTTTCAGCCAATGGATTTCGATTTTGAAAATTAAAGTTAACATGGCTACCTGTCGGTTTTTGAAAAGACCTTGAATTTTTAGAAAAACCTTGATAAGTATTCTTTTCTTTTGAGATTGAAGACTCTCCTTTTACAAATTTAGGAGAAATGTTCTTTTGTTTAGGAAATGTATTCTTATCATAGCCCAACCCGGATCGATCGCCACATTTTCTTAATCCGGATAATAATTTTTCCAATTTAGGATCACCTTGGGCATATCTCCATGTGTCTTTCAAACTCAGAAGAGAAGCTACCTCATTTTTGAGTTTCTCATTTTTTGGATCTCAAATCTTCAATTTTCGAGGTTTTGAAATCTAAATCACATTTGGTGTTTTCAAAAGAATCGGAAATATGAGACTTTTCTAAAACAAGAGACTCATAATCTTCCTTAAGCTTAGAAAATTTTTCTTTTTGTAATTTAAGCTTGACGGCAATTTTACAACTCTCCTTATAAAGAGCATTATAAGCATCCTAAAGATTCCTGAAGATCATCTTCAATATCACAATCACTATTCAAATTTTCTTCACTAGATATATCATCATTATCTGAAAAGGTGATCTTGGCTAGAGTCATAAGGGCTTTAACATCATCTCCCGACTCAGTTTCAGAATCTTCTGATTTAGAAGAGGATTCAAAATCAGACGATTTATCCCAAGTAGCCATCATGTTTTTCTTTTTTTGTTTGTCCTTTTTAAGACATTTGTTAGCTAAGTGCCCATACTCTTGACAGTTGTAACATTGACTATCTTTCAAGGATTTTTGAGTTCTAGGTTTAGATCGTCTCTTATCATTTGACTTTTGAAAATTAACTTTTTTCTTGCTTTTGAAAATTTGTAAAACTTTTTTGCTAAAAGTGCAATATCATCTTCAGAATTTTCTAAATCCGAAGTGATCTCTTGTGAAATATTTTTAGATGATTTGAGAGCAATTAATTTTCCTTTAGGATCTTTAAAGGACAACTCATAGGTTTGAAGTGAACCAACTAGTTCCTCAACCCTCATGGTATCCGTATCACGAAGTTCCTGAATCACGGTTACTTTAGAATTGAACCGTTCAGGAAGTGAGCGTAGTATCTTTGCGCACACTTTACTTTCTGAGATTCTATCACCAAGACCCCACATAGAGTTCACAATGTCATTTAATCCAGTATAAAAGTCTATAAACATCTCATTCTCCTCCATATGAATTTCTTCAAATTTAGTTGTGAGGAGTTGGACTTTAGATTTCTTGACAATAGATGTACCCTCGTGTGTCATTTCTAATACATCCCATGCTTGTTTTGCATTTTCACAAGAGATGATTCTTTTGAATTCATCTGGTGATAATTCACAAGTGATTGAATTTAGTGCTTTTGCATTGGCACTACTTTCACTTTTCTGAAGTGTGGTCCAAAGAGAATAAGTCGTTACTTTCATTGATTTTGAACCATCGCCATTAGTTACTTCAGTGATAGGAGGGTTCCATTCATTCATTGTGGCCAGCCACACACTTTCATCCAAGGATTTGAGGAAGATCCTCATCTTGGCTTTCCAATAAGCATAGTTTGTGTCATTAAAGGGTGGTGGCCTAGTGACTGATAGGCTATCAAAATTTGACATCTTAATATAGCTTAGATCGTTAGCTCAGGAAATAAATCCAATAAATAAACAATAAGCACGAGCTATTAGCTCTGAAACCACTTAAAAGGGCCTAGCTATATGCCCTAGAGGGGGGGTGAATAGGGCAATGCCAAATAAAATGAAAAACAGCGGAATGATAAAAGAAATAAAGCACAATGCAGAATTGAAAGTAATCTCAATAGCCTAAAATAAAGAGAATGATACTTTATTAGTTCTAAGGACAACCTTACACCAAAAACCAAAGGTTTAAGGTAGGACAACCTTATTTCTAGAACGTCCTTTGTATCACAAATAAATAAGGAATAAAAAGTAAGGAAATTAAAATAACTTGCAGAAATAAATCCTAAGTTATTACAACATTCCCCACACTTACTTGGAATAAAAAGATTACAACATTCATCCACAAACACAATCCACAAAAGTGAATGAATAAAGGAATGAAAGAATAAACCACATCCACAACACAATGATATATAGTGGTTCGCCTGTGTGTACACCAACTGTTATTCAACAGCCACACAGAATGCTACTCCACTCCTAATATCCTCACACAGGGCATATTAGCATGCACTATCAAAATATATTTCACAGGTTCACCTAAAACCTTCACAATTGTGTCTTTGATCTCGGGCTTACACAATCCAAAAACCCTCACAATCTGAGTTTTCTGGCTCTCCTCAGATAACCAATATAATGAGATTTTTCTGGCAAATCTCAAACAAAACCAAAGAAAGTAAATTATACAAATGTAAAATACCTGAATCTCCTTTTGAAGTAGCCCGGTAGAACCAATCGGAGTAGATGTTCGATTCAACGCTAAAAGTCCAATACTCACTTTAAGAATGGTTCTAAGTCTAATTGATTTTAAATCAAAAGGGCTAGTTCTATTTGATTTTGAATCCAAGAAGAAGGAATATCAGAAATTCCCCTTTTCTAATGAGATTGGAATGTAGATTAAAATCAAATAAAAAATAAGCTAGCAAAAGGAATATTAAATAAGCACAAAGTACCTTAAAAAAATACAAACTTATCTCAGAGTATAGCCTAAAGAAAGCTTGAATAGAGTTGAATTGAATTGCTAAAACTCTGAAGTTCGTGCTCTATTTATAGCCTAAAAAATCCTATCTACGACTAGTCTTAGGATCCTAGGACTGGTCGTAGCTTCAAAGATTTTCAGAGATTTCTGCGGGATAAGGATTTGCTGTTCCACGACCGGTCCTGGGCCACCTACGACTGGTCGTGGGTCACCTACGACCGGTCGTAGGACCCCCAATTTAGTTGCTAGAGTTTGAGTCATAGGGCTAAGACTGGTCGAAGGACGAGTCGTACAGCTCACAGGACTGGTCGTAGGATGTCCAGGACTGGTCGTATGACAACTAGAAAGATTTGAAAATCTTCAACAACCTAGGACTGGTCCTGAAAAACTTAAGACTGGTTGTAGCAGAGCTAGGACTGGTCATGAAGTCCCTAGGACTGATCTTAGAACAACCCGATCAAGCATATTAGAATATATGAATTATGTATCCAAAATGACCTACAGTAAAGCCCATCCTAAGATCAATCTAAGGTCAAACAAACCTTAAAAGTGAGATGGATATTGAAAGTCTGTACACCCAGATGACCCTTAAGAGAAGCTTGAGAATATACAAATCTTGTAGTAGGCCTTCTTGAGCTTGATCCTATCTTGAGTTGACAAAGTCTTCTTGATCCTTTCTTGAGTTGACAAAGTCTTCTTTTATACTTATACTTGATTGAATCTTGAGCATGCATACTTGAAGACTTCTATTCTTGAATACTTCATCCATGACTTGAAACTTTCTTTATTTAAGTTCTTGTCTTGAAATGCGATGTCTTGAAGTAAAGAATAATCTCAAACATGAAACACAAGATATACAAGACATTGATATAGGTTTTGGCACCACAAAATTTGACAACCAAAGGGGTATGAAATCATAGCACTTACACATATGGAATGGTACGGGATAGGATACGGGTCTCACGAGTTCCTTAGATTCAGAACAGTTATCCCCATGAGGAAGATGTTGCTTGACCTAATCATGTTAATCCATGTGTCAATTGGTATTAGAGCGAGGACTCCTCTCAGGCTGACAAATAATGAATTTATGAACCAAAATCCTGTGGATGGTGTTCTAGAGATTCGTTATCTTTTGGAAAGAATCACTACGCCAAAATTATAAATTTGCAACGTATTTTTACGTCGGACTTCATCTGTCATAAAAATCGCTTGGTTTAACAATGGATTTAATCCGTTGTTAATGAAAAAAGCCCATCTCCAAGCCCGTCTTTCTCGAAAATCCGTAGTACAAACGTCGTGGAATTTCGCGACGGACCCAAATCCGTCACTAAAATCTGATTTATGACGGATTTTAGTCCATCATAAATTGGCGACAAACTAAATCCGTCACAAAATTTGATTTTACGATGGAATGTGATCAGTTGAAAGTTCCTGCCCAAATTACCAAATGGCGACGCTTTTCAGTTACTTTTACGATGGACAATGGTCCATTGTAAAAAGGACTTTTGCTTTAAAACATTAATTTTTTTCATTTTTTTACAATACGGTGGAAAATTACATTTTTTTAGTCTAATAATTATTTTTTAATAGAATTTTGGTGGTTTAATTGTACATATTTGTATCTAAGATTATTTTTTAACAATTAATTGTATATATATTATTTATAATATATAAGTAATATTTAAATGATTTGTAATGTCACATGAAAAAGAATATTGAGAAGTTTAAAAAACTTAACAATGTTCGAGAAAAAAATAAATTTTGAAAAAATAAAAATCATGATTTAATAAAAATCTATTTTGTGGGGGAAAAAAAAAAGAATATTGAATAAAGTTGATAATTTTCAAAAAAAAAAATTGATTTTGAGAAAAAAATAATATCCTGAAAATGAAAATTAAAAATATTTAAAAAAATGTGAAAATTTTCATAATGTTGAAAAATGAAAATAATTTGAAAAAGAAAATGAGAGTTTGTATTTTGAAAAATAAAATAAAATTGAGAAGTTCGATAAAAATTGATCAGTTCAAAAAAAAAATGCTTTAGAAAAAAATTGGAGAAGTTAGAAATGAAAATTTTAAAATAAAATGATATTAAAAAATCGATACTTTAACAATAAAACAAACATTTTGAAACAAAAAATAAAGAAGTTGAAAAAATTTGTGATTTGAAAAATAATTGAAAATGTTCAAAATTTGAAATTAAATGAGAAAGTTATTTATAAAAACACTGAGATTTTGAAAAATATATATATATATATCATTTTTAAAAAGAAAATTGAAAAGTTGAAAACAAAATGATGCTTTGGAAGAAAAAAAAATGGCATTTTGGAATTTTTGGGAAAAATAAAATAAAATTTGAGAAAATTTTTGAGATTTTGAAAATAAAATTCAGAATTTGTATTTTAATTTTTTTTTGAAATATTTTATAATAAAAAATGATATTTTGTTAAAAGTTTTCAAAGAAAAATTATGAGTAAAAAAATATACATTTTGAAAGAAATGTTATTTTGAAATGGAAATTGAAATTTATCTGTGGAAAAAAAAAAAAAAAAAAAATATATATATATATATATATATATATATATATATATATATATATATAAATTATTAGGCATATCCACTAATTGAACCTTTAACCATTTTTGGACAATCTACTTAGTCCAGATTGAAGAGTAAATAACTTCATATGTTTAAATCAAATTTCACTCAAATTGTTGATCAATCTTGTATGCCCAATATCTTTCTTGTATGTAGCTTGATCGGGGCAAGTAACTAGGTGTTGATCAATAAAATAGAGTGAATGGACTAGACATATAAAATGGGCCAAATATTCTAATTAAAATTGTGACCCAACTTATTGACCTCGGAAGAACCTAAAAATTGATGTTAGTAAGTTTTGTGAGCCCCATCATGATGTGTGTCGAACATCAACACCGTGTATTTGATGTGTCCCCTTTAGATTATGAAATATCTCAAAAATCATCCGTATACAAAACTCAGGTTGGTCATACCATCTAAAATCATGTGAAGACATACTAAAAATTATAAAAGCACTTGGTGGGGCCCACATTAGTTTTGGATGTGGCTGAAACTTGGTCTGACCCCTCATCCAAGTGGGACACACATTATGAGTAGGTTGGATATGTGAATCACATTTCGACAGGCCCAATATATGATTATGAATGTTTTAAGGAAACCCCTCTCCACTACATTTAGTTGAGTTACTCATTACCCTTACCAGAGTAAACTCTATAGGGTCCACTGTTATTTATTTATTTTATCCACTCCATTCATCGATGTTAACAGATAATTTGAGGTTTCCTTAAATTATCCAAAGCTCAAGTGGACCACACCACAGGAAATAGTGTGATTGAACCTCTACCATTGACAAATTCTTGGAGGCCATAGAAGTACTTTTAGATTAAGTTGATGTTTTTATTTTCTCTTCATTTATATCTTTTTAATACCATAAACAGGTTAGATGGAAAATAAACATTACTGTAGGCCCAAGGTAGGTATCAATGATGGAAATCATTATTCCACACTGTTTCATGTGGCATGGTCCACTTCAGTTTTGGATTTACCAAAAATTTGGGATCAACCAACACCATTCATCCATTTTCGATATCATTTTAGAGAATTATCTAAAAAATGAATCATATCCAAAGATTAAATGGACCACACCATAAATAAGGAGAACGGATTGGCTACTCCCCATAACACCAGCCAATGGCTGGTGGTTGGTGCTCTGTGGGCCCCACCATGATGTATGTGTTTCATCCATGTCGTCCATCCATTTTTAAAGATCATCTTATGGCATGAGACCAAAAATGAGGTATATCCCAATTTGAAATGGACCATAGTATAGGAAACAGTGTTAAATGAACGTCAACCATTAAAAATATTTTGGGGGCCATAAAATTTTTGAATCGAGATGATTTTTATTTTTCCTCTTCATCTAGGCCTGTATGACCTAATAAACAAATTGGATGTCAAATAAACAATACAGTGGGCCTTAGGAGGATTTTAATGATGGATATCCAATCACTATTATTTTCATGTGGTGTGGTCCACCTGAGATTTATTTACCTCAAATTTTTAGAACAAATCCCTAAAATGATCTTTAAAAATGGATGAACATAATGGATGAAATACATACATCATAATGGGGCCCATAGAGCACCAACCACCAGCCACGGGGCTGGTGTCAGGGGGAGTAGCGAGACTAGTTACTGAAGTGATGTCAGCAAGTTCTTGGGCCCCACCATGATATATGTATTGTATCCACACCTTCCATCCAATTGGAGAGATCATTTTAGGGCAATATCCAAAGAATGAGTTAAATCCAAAGCTCTAGTGGGCCCCAACATAGTAAACAGTAGGACAGCAACACCCACCATTAAAAATTCTAAAGGCCACAAAAGTTTTAGATCAAGCTGATATTTGTGTTTTCCCTTATTTCATGTCTTTTTAAACTTTTGAACAAGTTGGATTTCAAATAAACATTATGATGGGCCTTAGAATAGTTTCAACAGTGGGAATCACTCTCCCCACAGTTTTCTGTGGTGGGGTCCACTACAGATTTTAATCTGCCTCATTCTTTGGCTCATGACTTAAAATGATATCTCAAAATGGATGGACAGTGTGGATATAACACATACATCATAGTGGGGCCCACAAAACTTGGTGACGTCTGATGAAATTAGGGCGTCCAGAGAGACACCCTAATTCATCTCTCTTACGCGCACCCTCTCTCTCTCTCTCTCTCTCTCTCTCTCTCTCTCTCTCTCTCTCGTACCCTCTCCCTCCTCTCTCTCTGTCTCTCTTCCTCTCTCTCTCTCTTCCTCTCTCTCTCTGATCTCTCCACCCTACCGTTGCCAAATGCCCTACCCATGCACGCCCTCTCTCTCTCTCTCTCTCTCTCTCTCTCTCTCTCTCTCTCTCTCTGAAGCTTGGTTGAAGGCTAGCTCAGTGACGACCGTGAGGTATCTCTCTCTTTCTCTCTCAATCTCTCTCAATCTCAATACCGATTTAGGGATTTGGGGATTTAGCAATTTATGGATTCCTAATTCGATGTGGACCCTCATTTAGGGATTTTGGGATTTTATGGCGCATTACTTCACATTGTTGAGGATTTGGAGATTTTAGGGATTTGGGGATTTTGGGGATTTAGCTGTTTGTGGATTCCTGCTTGTGAACTAATTTGGTGAGACTTATTTTCCCTTATTATTTTCATTTCACTGTTGATAGTTACATGAAGTTAATATAATCATATGAAGGTTTTTTAACTGATCAAGAAGGAAAGAAAATAATATGAATTTGTATTTTTATTTCACAAAAGCATTTTATGATTTTCTATTTAAAAATTTGCATGCTAATTGTTCGAGGAAATGCCTCAACCAAGAACTTTCTTGTGTTTATCATGCTAGAGGTCCTGCATTTCAACTCTCTGTAAATGGGCCATGAATTGTTGTATGGTTGGATGAACCCATTGTATCATCCATCTAGTAGACCCTTCTTTGGTGGACCAACACAAATTCACAATGACTGTGGAATTTTCCCCTGATTACCTTTTTTGTTTCCAGCCATCTGTTGATCAAATGGCTAGGATGATCATGTCAGTTTGACTTCTAACTGTGGTCATCCACAATAGGACCTACCATAAGGATGTTTAAGATCATCCAAATATATAGCTATGCGGAGCTCACCAATGTATAGACCAATCAGACCTCAAGGACTCCACTGGCACAAATGTTCTTAATTTGTAATGCAATAAGGATGCAGTAGCTACTGGATGTCTTTTACTAGTACAACTTACTTTGTTTTCAGTTATCTTGTTTCCTTGATAAAATAAATAAATAAAGAAGAATGTTAGCTTGCTAGTTCAAATGCAGTTCTAATTGGATGTGTAAAAAAGAAGATGTGTAATTCATGCTCAGTTTATGAGATTATTTGCATTATTTGGTGTAGCAATGGTAATTGTCATGAACAAGCATCTGGAACATGATTAGGTAGTCAAGTTGATCATTTTTAATAACCATCATCTAGTCCATTTCTCCATTTTGTTGCATTCTCCATCTAGTAACTCTTCACCTAGCTGATCATCAACTTCTCCGACATCAGCTTTCTCCATTAAGTGTTTTGTTAGAGTTTCATTTCATCTGATATATAGCTTGTTCTATTTTTTTACAAGAGTGGCTTGCCCAGAAGAAAATATTGATGTTCTAAATTGGTTTTTGAATGTTAGACATTGCGTTGGAGATAAAGTGAAATGTTCTTTTCTAGCTTCTATTTTTTGGTGATGCTTCGGAAGCATTGTTGAAGTTTTCAGCTTCCAACTGCTTCTTTATTTCCATTGGAATTTCAAACTTTGAACATCAATGTGGGAATTCAATTGAGTCGACTTAGTGAGTTCTAGATTTATGCTCATGACAATCATCTTTATAGTAGCTTTTAGTCATTTTCACTTTCATGTTTGTGAAGATTCTCAATTTGAATCAGTCACTGTATTTTAAAAATAATTTGTTTTATTTTTTGAGTTGATGAATTTCTTTTTCACTTATAGGAAACTATTGCATCTCATTTTGATAACATTGATCAGAGAAGAATGAATCCTTTGCAATCTATCATCTATTGGGTTATACACGTCACTACAAGAAATTGACTTTTGTTGGCTGGCTTTAATTATTATCTTTTGAATCATAAACTAATATTTATCAGTTGTGTGGCCCACTTTCTAATCTTCAGCAAATGAATTAGCTGTGATCATCTGCAGTACATGAGCCCACTGGATGAACATGTATGTACAGTCGGAGACTACAACTTTGGGTAGTTGGATGAACTACTAAACTAGAATCCTCTTAATTATCAATTTATCACTGCAAATTTCAACATCATCCCATTGATGCCTCATATTTGTTTTTGGCACTGAAGTTACATCGTACTCATTTTTCTCATCGATCCATCAGCAAGGTCAAAAATTAACTGCAAGTTCTAATAGCTGTAGTGATGTATGAAATTCTGTTCCTAAAGTTAATAGAGTCCCACCTACCATATCTAGAATTTAAACTGCCTATTGTGATGAATTTTTCTGGGATGTCCTCCTAGCTTCCCATAAAATGATGAAGAATTACATGGTCCTTAGCATCAGCTAGTGCATAGTTTTCCAATTCGCTGGAGTCCCATACATGTGGGACCCATATTTTGGTTATCCCAGCTGTCGATCAGATAGGCATGTTTTATATGGGGGATGCCTTAAAAATCTTACATGGGATCGTATTCGAAGATATATGTTGTTGTTAAGAGTGGAAAGTTTTTGAGTTGTTGTGTAGGGAATCTTACCACCCTGAGTTCCATATTCTTTCAATTTCTCTTTAATATACTTTGTTTTGACTTGATTAAGAGAAAATGAAAGTGAAGGGCATTTTAGTGACTGCATGTGTTAGGTCAATTTGTTATTGCCTTCTTTTACATGTTGTAATGATTGTCTTGTTTCATGTCTTAGACGATGATATTCGGGTGACATCATCCTTTCAATTTTTTTCTCTACTATGAAATATTCTGCTTGAGTTACTTCTCTTCAAAACTTATTAGATCACAATTATTCCACAATTTATGTTTTTGTATTACTAGTGAACTAACATGTTGGTTTCTAGTTTGTTCTCTCTTTTCTTCTTTGGATAATTGAAATTTCTGTTTTATTATTGGCAATATCTTGAAATTTTTATTTGATGTGGTGCTTGTAACCACTTTCCAATCCCTCCAATCACTATTAATGTTTCTTTTACCACTGGAAGAAAAACAAATATCCTTTCACCACAAGTTTGTTTAGCATTCTAACTTGGGGGTCGATAATCTCTTAGTATTTGGTTACGCACTTTGGTTATGTACTATGTAGGTGAAAGGATTTCTTTTTACCATATTCAAATAGAAGTCAATCCCAATGCAAGTTGAAGGTTTAGTCAAAGCACCCTACCAAAATAACATTGTTCATTCAAGATTTATTTAATTTTGGTAAGTTGTAGGAAAATTTTATTTATTTATTTATTTATTTATTTGCATAATGGTGAACTTCAAAGGAAAGGATAAAAGAAAATGGATGATTAGCTACTCTTGGCACAAGGAAAAGAACGCTTTGTATTTCGTAGTTTTCTTTTTTCTTTTTTTTTTTTAGCTTAGTTACTTTAGTTGGTGAAATTGCTTGGCAATTTTATGGAGACTGTTGTTAGCTACTTTAAAAAATGTGCAGGAAGTTAGCTCCATCCTGTTAAAGAAGATGGTTACTGCAGGAATTGGGGATCGGCCTGTTGTGTTTGTTACTCACAAGTTTTCATTGGATTTCATTTCTTTTTTTTTTTATGTCAACATATTTTATGCATTTCATGATCTATGACCTTTCTCATAGCATGATGTCAGGCATTGTTAGTCTCTTAAGGTAGCTGTTATATTGAATTTTTTCTTTTGTATTTGATTGAATAGAATTTCCTTAGATATGCCTTCTCAGATACATTTTCAAGGAATATGGGTGTCAAATCTATCATATATCTAATCAAACTCAGATGTACTCTCTTATTCTTATATTGCCTTTTGGGTTGATTTGAGTGTGTTCTTATTGGAGGCTCTGCTAGCCCCACATGCACCTTTGCATCTTGGCAAGCGTGTGGGACATTGGAGCACTATGTTAGCCTGTTAGGTGGCCCCCACTTGAAGATGAAAATATGCAAAATGTGGTTGGTTGACTTATTAGGCCAACCACCTCGGGTATAGACAATTTAACAAACTTGCCATAATTCCAAATATGCATGTGGGCCACCTGATCAATGGACTGGACTAACACTTTCTTATGGCCATCTGACATGTGGGCCACCATATGCACTACTCAAATGTTCCGCATACTGATCAGGTTGGCAGGTTTACTGCTTGTAAAAGCATGTGTTTGTGTCCAGCTGATTACTTTCTTATTGTTTTTAGCACAGATCTACTGTTGTGGGCCTCTCTCTCATTTGATGATTGCAATCTATACCATGTGTAATTCAAATGGTAGTGCGCTATTACAGAATGTGTTGCATGAGTTCCTAGAACTATGGTGACCTTTTGTCCAAGGTAAGTAATGTCTATCTATGCCATCCAATTCTCAGATGAGGGAAGAGGCACATCATGAATTTTCTGTATCATGGAGCAGTTTCCTGAGCTTATCACTGGGAGGGAGCTAGTTAATCTCCCCTTCTTGAGATCACTTCAGAGTTCAGACAAAAGTTGGTCTATGGAACACACCACATTTCCATTTCTAACTGTTTGTGGCTTCGCCATTCATCAGACCATGTGTGTCAATCATACCATGTGTGTCAATCAGACACAAGTGCAAGATCCAAGTTGTCCACCAACTGAGTACCAGCTTGAAAATGTCCTATCCTAACATTCATGCTACTCTATTCTTGTTGACCACAACATTTGAAATAGGGAAATTTAGCAACTTTTTTTTTCTGTCCATCCATTTCTTTGTATCTTGAACTCATGTCAATTTGCCATATGTGGTGGCATGAAGGAGCTTGGGCTATACACACATTTGGGATTAGAAAAACCCTGTTAGTAGAAGTACTAGTTATTAACCTGCATTGAGCTATCTATTTTTTGTTGTCTCTCTTCATCACTAGAGTAATTCTACCCTTAAAAGAGTATTGAAATCCTTATCATGCTATTTGGGTTCCCTTTTGGCAGGTGCAAACTGGTCTTTCTGCACTTGAAGATGCAATGGAGGTAGGATATGAAGATTTCATGGTAATCAACCCAATTTCTCAAAATCTACATCTTTTTTAATCATAAGATTGATGTCAGCAAAATGTTTTCCTTCAAACAAGAGGTTGGCTAATCCCATATTCTTGTAAAAGGCAGCCCAACATGCATTGCATCTGCCAATGAGGTGCATGGGTGCCAATAGTAATCTTAATAACATTTAAGGCCCGTTTGGATACCACTAAATAAGTTACTTTTTCTACTTACAACAGTAGATAAGTAACTTATTTCAGATAAGTAAGTTTGGTTTAAGATTACTTAATCCCTTCAGCTTAAAAAGTAGAAACCATGATAAGATACTTGAGGCATAAGTAGCTTATCTTAAGTAACTTAAAATCCAAACTCTGTTTTCATTATCTCAGCAGCCAATATAAGTTTCTCTTTGTATCCTTTCATGCCTCTTCATTGTTTATAGTCAATGCCACCAATGGTTACAAATGCTTTAGCCTACCAGTGGGCTAAGGCTGTATGTACATCTCCTCATGTGAGGCTCAAGAGCCCAAAAATTTGGCAGATCCAAGACTGAGGTGGACCACACTATAGGAAATAGTAGTAATGGGAATGCTCACTGTTGAAACCTTATAGGGCCCATCGTGCTGTTCATATGGTATCCAAAGCATCCATATGGTCATTCCCCTTCATCAAAACAAATTCAAGGTATTAACAATAGACATTCCTGTTAACAGCATTATTGATTTAAAATATTTTTTTTTAATGAAAAGTGAATCTTTTTTTTTTTATTGAAATTTCAGTTATAGAAATTTTCTAGGAATCTCTGAGGAGAAATGTGGCAACTCTCCTGAGTTTGTACTCATAATGTGACTTCCCTATTTTTATTCTATTTTTCTATTTTTGCATTGATTCATTTTCCTTGTTGATGGAAAATACATCTAGTTTCTTGAAGTAGTTCGACTCGAAGGACATGCCATCACCCAAAAAGAAGTTGTTCTACCAAGAGATATCCATCTCCTGTAGGTATTTGCTACTTCTTTTTCAACTGAATTGTCATTATCTTTTAGCCACTTTCTATACAGTGCACCATATTGAATTTTGAATTGCAATTTGTGCTACTATGGTCTCTATTTTCAGTATGGTGTAGGAAGACAGAGGAGCTTGTTGATGGCTAGGTTTTCGTGTTCATTTGGCTAGGTTTTGGAAGCCTTTGGAGTAGACCCCCTCATGAGGTTTATAGATTTTCAGGTATTGGATTGAGTTGCAGTCTACTTTGTAATTACCGTGACTCAATTCATCATTTTTAAACTGAGAAATTTGGGTTCTTAATGGTTTAGCTAGAGCTTCATTCTAGATCTCATCTTTATTATGTTTATGCAGGTGGTGGAAATGAAAAAATCTAGGCAGAAATGGTACGGATTTTTTAAAAAAATAAATTCAGCCTTTTTTTAATGGCCAGAGAGAGTTCTATATTACAACGGTTCTTTTGACTGTATAGCTATTTTCATATTTTTACTGACATTGTTGTAGGAGGCAACCATGATACGATTAGATATAAGTGAATATATGGAGTGGCAAAGAAAGTAGTAGGCAAGATTAAAGTGGAAGGTTAGTTTTCAATGGTATAAATCGAATTTCATGATGTTTGGTGCAACCAACTGCACCCTAAGCTACTCTTATTTTCATTAGTACAGAAATTATGAGTAATAGTCTATCTTAAATTAGACGTTAAAAAGTTCTAAGCCTTCTTAGAACATCTCAGGTCGTGTTTATGTTTGTATGAATCCTGACTCTTGAGTTTTGGAACATCTAAAGTTTGAAATTCTCATTACAGAAAATTTTAAAAAGAGGTTGGTCTTAGTTTTAAAGAGTTAGATCTTGTTTGATTGGTCCAAACAACAAGAACAGTTTCCTAAGGGCCTGTTGGATGCAAACTCCGAAGGGGCTTTTGAGGCCTAAACCCCTTTTTGATCCAAACAATAGTTGATGTTATGCATTTAGATGTACTTTGCAGACCCTTGTCTCTTCTCCTGCTTAGCAAAAATATGGTCTGGAATTGTTATTGTCCTAATCACATTCATCGTCTATCTTTGTAAATATGGCTATAGTTTATGATCTGCAAAAGGCACACTTGCACATCTTTTGCTCGGGTGTGATATTGTTTATAATTACAACGTTGAGGCCTTACTGTGCATTGAAAACATTTCTAATACATACGGAGGGGATTTTTTAGCTCCCTAAGATTTGAGTCGGCTTCATTTTTGGATTTACATACATCACTTGTGAGCCCCACAGTTAGGGCTCCCACCAACTAAATGCATTTTCTAAGAGCATTCATATTTTTCAGTTGTACAATAACAACCTAACAGGTCCAATCACATCCCATTTTTCAGTGTAAGTTTTAGATCGTGTTCACATGCAATTCTAGTAGCAGTCATATTTTTCAGCGCCTCTATCAATTAACTCTCTTTTCTTTTTCTTTTTTATCTTTTCCTTTTTTCAAAAGAGTAAGACAAGGTGTTCTTGTCCAGAGTATGATCCACCTCCTATAAATACCCATCCATCGTAAGTTCATAACAGACCATAAGCAACAATATACATGGCCATACAAAAATCTCTCTTGCTTTTCTTCTTTTAATATTAGAATTTCTTTCTTCCAATGCCTTTACAACAGTAGCGGCATCCACACTCGGAGAAGCAAAGGCTCTCTTTGAATGGAAAGCCAGCATCTTCTCATCACAAGCTCTCCATTCATGGTCACTTCTAGCTGCTAATGCTAGTGCCACCACAATCTCTCCATGCAAATGGTATGTGGGATCTCCTGCAGCGGCCTTGGAAGCATAATAGAGATAAGCCTACTGAGTGCAGGCTTGCAAGGTAAGCTTGATAACTCGAGCTTCTCCTCATTTCCAAACCGCTTTCATCTCAATCTCAGTGACAACCCACTCACTAGAACCATCCAACTGATATTGGCACTCTTTCGAGACTTGTCTCCCTCATTATCTCCATGAATTATCTCTCTGGAGTTCAACCTCTTTCAATGGCTAACCTTTCTCACCTTTCAGAGCTCGACAACTCGTCTAATGAAATAACTGGGCCTATTCCTCCATCTTTAGGTAACTTAACTAGGCTGACAATCCTCTACCTCTATAACAATCAAATTTTTCTAGTTCAATTCCTGCATAATTATGAAATCTCAAGAATTTGGCTCAGTTGTCATTATTAAATAACACTCTGACAGGTCCAATCCCTTTTACTTTAGGTAATTTAAGAAACCTTACACTTCTGTACCTCCACAGAAATCAAATTTCTGGTTCAATTCCTGCACAATTAGGAAATCTTGAGAATTTGATTTTGTACTTGGTACTATTGTATTGAAAGGAAGTTCTAAGAAATCTGTGTATCTATCAATTTTGTGAATAGGATTCTTATTAAAAAATAAAAAGTGTGCATTATTTTTTAAATGACTATTAAGTGTAAGATTCAAAAAAATAAAATAGAATCTACTAATTTATTTTATTCACAAATATTTTAGCAGCGGACCAAATCCGTCGTTAATTTCTGGAAAAGTTAAAATTAAATGACGGATTTGGGTCCATCGCTCCTCATATTAGCAACGGACCTCATCCGTCACTAATAATTTTAACGACGAATAATAGTAGGTTTTTTCGAATATTAGTAATGGATTTTTTATTTTTACGACGGACCTTATCCGTCGCAGATTAAACGACGGACCTTATCCATTGTAGATTAAACGACAGATTTTATCTGTCAAAAAAGAAAAAATGACCCAGTAAACGGCGACGGACTAAGCGACTGATGAAATCCATCGTTTATTTAGTTTTACAGATGCGCTGACCATGCAAGGGTTAGTTGACCATGCAAGGGTTGTAGGTAATCCTCGACCGTCTTACAGATGCGCTGATTCTACCTCAAGCCCAAGGCGATGCTTAACCACTCGTAGTTATTGTACGACACGACCCTAATTTCCATAGAGCATTACCGGTGGTGAATCATAGGGCTACACCAGATGATTCAAGCTTTAGTGATAAGGACCTTAATGAAAGCTTTGCCCGACAACCAATTCATGGAGGCGATCACCTAGATCGTGATGAAAGAGACTATAGAGGGAAGGTCGAACTTCCTAGTTTTAATAGCTTATTACTTTTAGAAGATTTCATGGACTAGCTATCTGAAGTAGAATGATATTTTGATTACATATAAATGCTGGAACATAAAAATTTGAAATTAGTACCATTCAAATTAAAATTAGGTGATTTTGCTTATTGAGAGCAATTATAACTCTCATGTACCTAACAGGACAAGGCACCCATCTCATCATGGCCACAAATGAGACGCCTTCTTTGATCAAGATTCTTCCCTAGTGATTTTGAGCAAGTATTGTTCCAGCAATACCAAAATTGTCGACAAGGGAATCAAACCGTCACAAATTACACTAAAGAATTCCCAACAGTCGACAATACAAAATGACCTGTCAGAAATCGAATCGTAGGTAGCATGATTCATAGGTGGAATACGATCGACGATTCAAGACCGAGTTCAGATGCACCCAGTCAAGACCATGGATGAAGTAGTTCAGTTGGTAGGTATAGCAGAAATGCAGATTGTAAGAGTCCCTACTCAACCTTACTCTTCAAATTGGCCTCTCATGATGGGTCCCATGCAGGATTCAGCGATGACATGAGGAAAAGAAATAGCAGGAGAACATCGTCAACCTTTTGCAACCAAAAATTGTGACATGGGGAGGGGCCCATATAGGCCTCAACGTGTGACACCCACAACAGTGGGCCCGAGAAGGATTCTAAATCCTTATGTTCGGCCAAAGCCAAGCAATTATTACCGTTGTGGCCAACCAGGCCACTTATCAAGCACCTACCCTCAAAGCCCCGCAACCCACTTGACAATTAACAAAGGGGGCGTTTAAGTTGATGTTACAAAAGAAGACCATGTCTTTGACGAAGATGAACAAGCTACCGAGGAAGGAGCTGGTGGCGAAGAATGGATGGCAAAGGATCGTGGTAAATCTTTAGTCGTGATGCATTTACTGTGCATCCCACGGAGTTACAACCACAGTAACACAATATATGTCGTACGTGGTGCACCATCAACGACAAGGTACGTGATGTAATTATAAACAGCAGTAATAGAGAAAATATCATCTCGAAATTGATGGTGGACAAGTTACAACTACCTACGACAAAACATGATTCCCCCTACTCAATTAGCTGGATAAAAAAGTGAACAACACTATTCACCCCAAGTGTAGGGTCACAATGTAGTAATAATCCCGGTACGACCGAGGTCAAATCCACAGGGACTAATCTCGTGCATTTTCTGAAAGCAGCTAGAACTAGAACTAGAAAAAAAATGTAAACCTAAATCTGAATAAGTGAGAGAATAATTATAGAAACTTAATAAAAAAAAAAAAACCTGTGAAATTCAAAGGTGGGAAACTAGGGTTTCCAAGAATCCACTTATAGAGATTAGGGCGATTTATGCTTGATTCAAGAACACAACTGGAATCAGATTCCCATCTTCATCCAATTGGAAGATATCTCATTAAAAATTAAATCTAACTTCTTTTAATCTAGTTCTCAATGGATGAAAGGTATTAGAACTAGAATTGATTCCATCATAAAACCATGCCCATGAGACAAAGCAAACAACAAAATTTACCAATCCACAACAAGTCTAAGAGAATTATGAATGTTAGGAAGAATTCCATCACCCAACCATGTCCAAGAGACGATGGTGAACAACAGGGTTCCCAAGTTCACAACCTCAATAATGAAAAGAACATACTCAAAGCTATCGCACATCTATTGTAATTTAAGTCACTACAAACCATTGAAAACTAAAAGTATTTCTTATAATCAAACTAAAATCAAGGATAATTTAACTTAAACATGAATCAAAGCCATAGAACATAACCCATCACGCTACAAGCTTCACCTCTTAGCCCTAGGTAAGAGGTTTATCTCATCATCGACATGATCAAACTAAAATCTCTTAAAACATAATAAAAAAAAACATAAGGAAAGGTTTAAAAAAAACTTTGTGATGGCCCTCCACTTTTTTCTCCCTCTCTTTCCTTCTCACGTTCTTCTCCTCCCCTGTTCTCTCCATTTCTTCTCTCTTTTATAGCAGCAGGGAGGTCGCCAGGGGTCGAAAAACTGACTCTCTTTATGCAGTTTAATGTGCCATGCCCCAAACTCAGAAACTGGGCTCACAAAATTTTCGATCGCCGAATCCAGCGCCGACAGTTCCATAGAACCCCATTCTCGGCTCCTAGTGCCCATTCGCCAGGTTCCGATCCTATGATGCTACGAGGAGGATTTTCAACGTCAATTTGATTCGTAATAAGCATAACCAAAGGCATAACCCATAAACAACAACCAAGAACTCCATTACATTTTCACTATGATCAAAAACTTTACAAGTACAATGAGCATAAAGGGAAATACAATGGTAAGGAACAAAAACTCCAAAAATGATCTGCAAGTGCTCCAGCCTCAGCGCTGCTGCACTCCAACGTCACCTGCACGCAACGGTCGTGCATAAGCTTATAGAAAGCTTAGAGGGTGGTGAAAGTGTGTACACAAGGTAGTAATATGATCATGCAATATCAGAGTAATGCGGAATATGCAGATGGATCCATGATATCATGAGCCGTACCAAGGCTATGCGATGCAAGATGCAAGTCAAGCATACAATCCTCATCTAATTCCACATGTCAATACAGCTCAACTTTGGGATATTACCGGGGTCTAGTACACTCTAAACCAGATCGTCGCCACATCACGCGTGATAAGGTAAGTGGAAGAGACCTCACTATCCGTCTGCCAATATCGGGCTCGACTTGTCGATAGCGGAACCATTCTTCGAGCTGGTCAGACTCTGCCTAGCATTGCCCCCTACACTCGGGCGGGTAAGGCCGCACCCCCTTCCAACCGACCATGACACAGTGGAGAGTGTAATCATCTGGTATTTGGTACTCAACACTCATCTACTCACTCGGTCTAGACGTTGGAGCAACCTCTTGGTACCATAAGGGTTTAGGGACTTTCACCCAGGGATATCTATAGCACCCCATGTAGAATAAGATTTTCGATATCCAAACCTGCCTACCACGATACGCTTGTGGAGGCTACAACCCCGATATCGATAGGGCATTCTGTAACCATATCACACGATGCGAAATGCATGAATCACACTATCCAATCATACAGCACATCCTTGCACGTAACGTGTGCTCATGTAGGGCAACACCGCCTAATCGGGAGCCCATAAACAACCTACCTAAAGGCATATGTTATGATCAGTCACCTCTCATATCAAGCATACATATGGTGCGTATGATTATGAGTCATGGAACTATACTAAACATGTTATAATGAAATGAACTACCCTTAACATGTAGATGGGCCTGGACGGCCTATACACAATAAGTACGAGAATAACAATAGGCCCCAGGGAGAGTCGTAATGCGTACATTTAACCAACATTAAACTCGTAACATGGACGTCAAACCAACATTACTCCCAAGGCGCGGTCGTCATGAACATCATTACATAATCCGTGTTGGGATCACACATTGCCATGGACCTTAGGTACTTCCCATTGGGCCTTAAATACATCAAATGGGTCATGTCGTATGGGCCTTTTATTCATCAAGTGAGCCACGTAAATGGACCACACTAATGAGCCTTATGTGCATTGCAATGGGTCAGAACCCGTGGGCCTTAGATCGCATCAAATGGGCCTAATCTCATGAGCTTTAAAATACATCAAATGGGTCCAATCCCATGGACCTTGGAACACATCAAATGGCTTCACTCTATGGGCCTTAAATTACATCAAATGGGCCTAATCCCATGGGCCTTGGAACACATCAAATGGGTCCACTCTATGGGCCTTAAATAGTTCAACAACTGGCTACATTCATGGACCCAATTAAATTCAACTATGGTGGGCCTCAAAAGTGCATTCATTAAGCCCAACATTTAAGGAACTAAAGGTATAAATCATTTTCTCTAAGATCTTTATAATATGGTAGGCCCCACTCCTCAAAATTTCAGTCCAAGGCCAGCATAATTATAACATGTTGCTGTCCTAAATTTGGGCACTCCATTAGAGTGGGTTTAAGGCCTCTAAAACTCTGAAAATTGAGGGCCAAGGTCCCTCATCATGCATACAATGAGAGGAAACCTAAAAAGGTGGCCCTCCATCAGAAGAAATATTTTTGAATTATGGGTTTTTTATCAAGGTATATTGCTGGACTGCACAGAAGAAAAAATCTGGGAGTCCAACCATCTTGGCCCATTCTTTTGGATACCCAAAAGGGGTCACTTGAGGCTAAAATTTCACATAGTGATACTTCCATAGGTGGGCCACACCTCCAAAAAATTTCATAATTTTTAGATATCTCTAAGTATTTTAATTAATTTAAACAAAACAGACTTTCCAGAAAAAAATCGGACAGACCTGGACGTCCTAATGTGGTGGGCCAGTCCAGCCCTCACCACAATGTGTACATGGGTCTATTGGCCCTGAAATTTGGTAGATAAGTTCTAACATAAGTGGAACATACTCATAAAAAATTTTAGAATTTTTAGACTTCTTTAAATATTTTAATTCATTTACATAAATCAATCTTTCCTGAAAATCAAACTGATCTAGACACCATATTATAATGGGCCGGTCCCGCCATCACCATTGTGTGTACAGGTGTCCATTGGCCCCAAAATTTTGTAGGTGGGTCCTAACATAAGTAGGTCACCCCCCTAAAAAATTTTATAATTTTTAAATACCCATAGGTATTTTAATAAATTTTAAAAATCCAACTGTCCATGGTGGAATGTTGTTGGAACAGTACAGAAAATCCAGACTGTCCACCTCACTTGGACCACACCTTTGGGACCCCAATGAAGGTTAGTTGGGGCTGAAATTTGGAGGACATCAAGATGAGATCCCCACCTTTCAGAAAAGTATATTTAATAAGTATGAATAGTCCCCCAAACAGTCTCAAAATCTGGTCCAAAAATAACCAGAAACTGTCCAGAAAAATCTGGACAGCAACATGTACTTAGATAAAATTTATTAAATAAGTTAAATAAAAAGGGAAATACATTAATGGGCCACACACATCAGGAAATAAAATGAGGGAAAAGAGAGATAAAAGGACAATCTGGCCATAGGGAAAGGGGCTCCGCCACTATTGAGCACTCCCAAGATCATTCACACCCGCACATCATACCTAGATTTATATTTACAACATGGATCTTGCACATGCATGGCCTATAATTAAAATGCATGGTGAGGATGCCATCCCCACCATGGTTATAAGGTCTAGATGAACCTAACATAAAATGATATAAAATAAAACTACCATGATGGGGCCCATAGAGAAAGGCCCCATGCATGGATCATACATGCATGAGGTAGGCCATTAGGCCACAACCATGGGATTTTGTGGGATCTCCACCATTGATTGGTGGGTCCTACACTTCCCTCATGAAAGAAAAAAAATATCTAGGATATAAAAATCAGATTTTTACATCTAGAGAAGCACCCACCGTCCGATCTTCTTGCTCCTAGGGGTTCCTTAGCACCTTAGCTTGGATTTCAATGGAAGAGATGGGGAATGGATGGTTAGGATGGGGAGATCATGGGGTAGAAAGTGGGCCACCTTGGAGTTTTGGGAATGCTTGGAGAGCTCTCATACATATGGATTTTTTTGCTTGAGACAATGAGATGAGAAATGAGAAAGAGAGAGAGTGATGGATGGATGTGGTGAGTGATGGTTGTGTAAGAAAATCTTGACTTTTGTGGCCTTTTGTTTAAGAAAGGCATGGGAGGTGTAAGAACTTTTTGACTTTGATGGCTTTTGGTGTAAGAGAGGATTCTTGACTTTTGTGGTTGCTTGGGAATGGGTGAAAGGTGATGTGTACTTGACATGTACTTAACATGTAAGCCCCGTATCCTATACCGTACCGTTCCATAGACTTTCGCGGTCTTACCGGTTGAATTCTGGCAACCTTCGACCCTTAGCCGATATTTACGCGAGACCCTGATTCATATGCTGTCAACCTGTATCGACTCAACCCAAGACTATTACCATATCGACCACGCCATCACTGCGATTTCAATGCCGCGACTTGCGTGCCGAGGCGATACCCTGGTCAAGAGATGTGGGCCAACGTTCGGTGCGAAGAAAACGCCGCGCGTTGCGAAATCCAAGAGAATCTCTACTAGGTGTCACATCAATCCCATCAATCCATCAATCCATCACATATCAAGTACATGTCAAGTACATGTCAAGTACACATCACCTTTCACCCATTCCCAAGCAACCACAAAAGTCAAGATTTTCTTACAAGCCCATACCTCTCTTACACAAAAAGCCTCAAAAGTTAAGATTTTCTTACACACCCATCATTCACCACATCCATCCATCACCCATCACTCTCTACAACACTCTCTCTCTCTTTCTCATTTTCTCATCTCATTCTCCAAGAAAAATTTCATACATATGAGCTCTCCCTCCCTTTCAAAAAAAAAACTCTAAGGTGGCCCACTTTCCTACCCCACCATCTCCCATCTCAACTCTCCATTTCTCATCTCCTTCATTGAAATCCAAGCTAAGGTGCCAAGGAACTCATAGGAGCAAGAAGATCGAACGGTGGGTGCTCCTCTAGATGTAACAAAAAATCTGATTTCTATAGCCTAGATGTTTTCTTTCTTTTATGAGGAAAGTGTAGGATCCACCAATCAATGGTGGAGATCCCACACAATTCCATGGTTATGGCCTAATGGCCTACCTTATGCATGCATGATCCATGCATGGGGCCTTTCTCTATGGGCCCCATCATGGTATTTTTATTTCATATCATTTTATGTTTGGGTCATCTAAACCTTATAACCATGGTGGGGATGGCATCCTCACCATGCATTTTAATTATAGGCCATGCATGTGCAAGATCCATGTTGTAAATGTAAATCTATGTATGATGTGTGGGTGTGATTGATCTTGGGAGGGCTCAATAGTGGCTGAGCCCCTTTCCCTATGGCCGGATTGTCCTTCTATCTCTCTTTTTCCTCATTTTATTTCCTGATGTGTGTGGTCCATTAATTTATTTCTCTTTTTATTTAACTTATTTAATAAATTTTATCTAAGTACATGTTGTTGTCCAGATTTTTCTAGACAGTTTCTGGTTGTTTTTGGACCAGATTTTGGGACTATTTGGGGGACTTTTCATACCTATTAAATATACTTTTCTAAAAGGTGGAGATCTCATCTTGATGTCCCCCAAATTTCAGCCCCAACTGACCTTCATTGGGGTCCTAAAGGTATGGTCCAAGTGAGGTAGACAGTCTGGATTTTTTGCACTGTTCCAGCAACATTCCACCATGGACAGTTGGATTTTTTTGAAATTTATTAAAATACCTATGGGTGTTTAAAAATTATAAAAAATTTTAGAAGGGTGTTATACTTATGGTAGGACCCACTTACAAAATTTTGGGGCCAATGGACGCCTGTACACACCATGGTGATGGCGGGACCGGCCCATTATAATATGGTGTCCTGATCAATCTGATTTTCAAGACAGTGATTTATGTAAATGAATTAAAATATTTACAGATGTCTAAAAATTTTAAAATTTTTTAAGATTGTGGCCACTTATGGTAGAACCCACCTACCAAATTTCAGGGCCAATGGACCCCTGTACACACCGTGGTGAGGGCCGAACTGGCCCACCACGTTGGGATGTCCAGGTCTGTCCAATTTTTTTGAACAGTTTATTTTGTTTAAATTAATTAAAATACTTATAGATATCTAAAAATTATGAAATTTTTTGGGGGTATGGCCCACCTATGGAAGTATCACTATGTCAAATTTCAGCCTCAAGTGACCTCTTTTGGGTATCCAAAAGAATGGACCAAGATGGTTGGACTCTCAAATTTTTTCTTCTGTGTAGTCCAGCAATATACCTTGATAAAAAACCTATAATTCAAAAATATTTCTTCTGATGACGGGCCACCTTTTTGGGTTTCCTCTCATTGTATGCATGATGAGGGACCTTGGCCCTCAATTTTTAGAGTTTTAGAGGCCTTGGACCCACTCCAATGGAGTGCCCAAATTTAGGACAGCAACATGTTATAATTATGCTGGCCTTGGGTTGAAATTCTGAGGAGTGGGGACCACCATATTATAAAGATCTTAGAGGAAATGATTTATACCTTTAGTTCCTTAAATGTTGGGCTTAATGAATGCACTTTGGAGGCCCACCATAGTTGAATTTAATTGGGTCCATGAATGTAGCTAGTTGTTGAACTATTTAAGGCCCATAGAGTGGGTCCATTTTATGTGTTCCAAGGCCCATGGAATTAGGCTCATTTGATATATTTTAGGCCCATAGAGTGAACCCATTTGATGTGTTCCAAGGTCCATGGGATTGGATCCATTTGATGTATTTTAAAGCCCATGGGATTAGGCCCATTTGATATATTTAAGGCCCATAAAGTGGACCCATTTGTTGTGTTCCAAGGTCCATGGGATTGGACCCATTTGATATATTTTAAATCCCATGGGATTAGGCCCATTTGATATGTATAAGGCCCATGGGTCGAGAACCATTTGATGCAATCTAAGGCCCACGGGTTATGACCCATTGCAATGCACATAAGGCCCATTGGTGCGGCCCATTGATGTGGCCCATTTGATGAGTAAAATGCCCATATGACATGGCCCATTTGATGTATTTAAGGCCCAATGGGGTGTACCTAAGGTCCATTGCAATGTGTGATCCCAACCTGGTTTACGTAATGTTATTCACCACGGGCTACACCTTGGGAGCAATGTTGGTTTGACGTCCACATTGCGAGTATAATGTTAGTTAAATGTCTGCATTGCGACTCTCCCTAGGGCCCATTGGTAGGCCTGTACTTGTTGTATGTAAGCCGTCTAGGCCAGCTGCGTTGTAAGGATAGGGCATTACTTTATAACATGCTTAGTATAACTCCATGACGCACAGCCCATTTGTATCGGTCCATTTGATCGGCCTGCTCGTATCGGCCATTTGATTGATTTAGCCCATATGATTGATTAGGCCCATCTTGATATATTTGTGGCCTGTTGCTAAGGCCATATATGAGGACTGTTGTTGAGGCCCACCTTGATGTATATGAGGCCTGTTGTTGAGGCCCACAACAGGCCCACCTTGATGTGTATGAGGCCCGTTGTTGAGGCCCACCTTGATGTGTATGAGGCCCGTTGTTGAGGCCCACCTTAATGTATATGAGGCCCGTTGTTGAAGCCCACCTTGATGTGTATGAGGCCCGTTGTTGTGGCCCACCTTAAATATGTATGAGGCCCATGTTGTAAGGCCCATTGTAATGTTTGCAAGGCCCATGGGTCATGGCCCATTGCAATGTATGTAAGGCTCAATTGGTGCGGCCTATTCGATATATTTATGGGGTCCATGTCATTAAGCCCATCCTGTTGTATTGGTGACCCGATCATTGAGGCTCACCCGTGGTATATATTTGAGGCCCATGTGTAGGGCCCACCTATTGTGTATTTAAAGTCCATGGGTTGTGGCCATAGTGATGTATATTAGGCCTATGTGATGTAGCTCATACTGATGTGTATTAGACCCAAGTATGTGACTCACCTGCGAAGTATATTTAAGGCCCATTATGATATATCTGAGGCCCATGGGTGCGACCCATCCAGATGTATTTGAGGCTTATGGACAAGGCCCATTGTGATATGTGTTAGGCCCATGACCAGGGCCCACCTGTTTCATATATTTGGCCCTTGTGTGAGGTCATGTGCCCATTTTATATTTGATTCTATGTGGGCCATTCCTTGGGGGTAATGTTGGTTAAAAGTCCACATTGTCGACGCCGGTTATTGATACCGTTTGTGAGTATGTGACATCATAACATCATGATACATGCCCATTCACATCATCTGCATATCTGTTAGGAGATATGATTAACCATTGCATATGTCATAGTGCTGGTTGTTATGAGACTCCCTGATAGGCGGAGATTGTCTCACATGAGCGCACGGTTTGCGCAGGATGAATGCATGACTGGATTGTATGACTCATGCATCTTGCATTGTGTGCTGTGATTACTATATGCCCTAGTGACACCAGGGTCGTAGCCTCCACAGGCATATCGTGGATGGCCAGATAGGACACCGAAAATCTGTTCTACATGGGGTGCTATAGATATTCCTGGGTGAAAGTCCTTAAACCCTCTTGGTTCCAAAGGTTGCTCCAACGTCTAGACCGAGTGGGTAGATGAGCGTCGAGTGCCGATTACCAGATGGCTGCGCTCTCCACTGTATCGTGGTCGGTTGGAAGGGGGTGCGACCTTACCTGCTTGAGAGGAGGGGGCAATGCTAGGCTGAGTCTGACCAGCTCGAGGAATGGGTCCGCTATTGACGAGTCAGGCCCGATATTGGTAGGCAGATAGTGAGGTCTCTTTCACTCACCTTATTGCGCACGATGGGACGGCAATCTGGTATGGAGTGTAATAGACCCCGCTGATTTCTCAGAGAGGAACTGTACTGATATGTGAACTTATTGAGTAGGAGTGCATGTTCATTCATTCATTCATTCACTATCCACTCGAGCTGGTGGTGCGCAACTAATTATTGTGTATCTTCATTATGGCAAAGATTTCGGTTGGGCGTGCGACTAACCTGAGATCAAGGGTTTACCACGTTGAGTCTGACTATCCAAATTTAGGTATGGGACTGGTTTGGATAGAAGTCCATTGTGGCGGACTCCGTAGCCTGCGATACTACGTACTATCATCCCGACATCACATCCAGCATGGTCATTCCATTAGCACCATATACTACGTATTTCATTACATCTTCGGCATGTGGCATTGTGGGTTATTATGTTTCTTTATTCCCGTGACTTAGATGAGAGTGATGATATTTGTTAGCTCTTTCAAATCGTGTATTACATCATATCCTTGTCATTCGACATTTGATTATCTATGACTCATCATTTGCATAGCTGTCCTATATTGCGTATTCTGATATTGATTAACTTATGGACTTGTTCATACTTCCGCTTATTCTGTTATCGCATGATTATAATCTTGTCAGTATTTCTCTTTACGCTGATAATTCCTGCTCTTATCAGTGTTTCTGCTTATTTAGTCATTGTATGGTTTATGGATTAATAGCTTTCCGGTATTGTATGATTATGATATTATATTGAATACTTGGCACTTATCTCGTGCACACACTTACACCACCCTCTAAGCTTTCTATAAGCTTATGCACGATAGATGCATGCAGGTGATGTTAGGTTGCAGCAGCATTGAGCTTGGAGCGTGCAGCTATTTTCTGGAGCTTTGATTTTGACATATATATTTTCCTTTCAGCATTGTATTCAAATGATTATATTAGTGGATATGTGATGGTGATGTTGCCTTTATGATTTGTGTAAACCTGTGGTTATACTTATTACTAGTTAAATGTATAAAAACAAAATCCTCCTTGTAGGATCCCAGGATCGAAAATCTAGCATATGAATGCTAAGAGCCGAGAATGGGGTACTACGAAGGCTGTCGGCACCGGATTCGGCGATTGGAATTTCTGTGAATCCGATTTCTGAGTTTGGGGCGTGACATGACATGTGATGGATTGATTGATGAGATTGATGTGACATCTCGTAGAGATTCTCTTGGGTTTCGCAACGCGTGGCATTTTCCTCGCACCGAACGTTGGCCCACATCTCTTGACCAGGGTATCGCCTCGGTGCGCAAGTCGTGGCATCGGAACAGCAGCGATGGCGCGGTCGTTATGGTATTGGTCTTGGGTTGAGTCGATACAGGTTGACGGCATATGAATCAGGGTCGCACGTCAATATCAGTTAAGGGTCAAAGGTTGCCAAAATTCGACCGGTAAGGCCGCGAAAGTCTATGGAATGGTACGAACTAAGATACGGGTCTTACAGCTCTCCCCTCCTTATAAAAATTTCATCCTCAAAATTTGTACAATCATCGCAACTAAGCATAACTCATGAAGAAGAAGAGACATAACATCACTATATAAAATCAAAAATAGCATACAAAATACAATACATGATCAATCATCAAAGAGATGAGGATAACGCTCTCGAATCTCGGCCTCACGCTCCCAAGAAGCCTCCTCTACAGAATGGTGACCCCACTGAACCTTCATCAACGGAATGACCTTGGTTCTGAGGACATGCTCCTTCCGATCAAGGATACGGATTGGCTGCTCAATGTAAGAAGCATCCTCACGAACCTCCAGCGGCTGCCAATCAATAACGGAAACTATGTCCGACCCACACTTCCTGAACATGGAGATGTGGAAAACGTTGTGGATGCCAGACAACTGAGATGGCAAGGCAAGACGATAGGCCACGGCGCCAATATGCCCAGTGATCTCAAAAGGTCACATGAATCTCGGGGCAAGCTTGCCCTTCGCTCCGAACCGAACTACATCCTTCATGGGCGAGACCTTGAGATACACATGGTCCTCTACCTCAAACTCCAAGGGACGACGCCGACGATCAGCAAAACTCTTCTTTAGGCTCTGAGCTATGCGCATCCTCTGCCTGATGATATCAATAGCCCCTGACGTCTCCTGCACAAGCTCGGGACCTAGGAGACAACGCTCTCTAACCTCGGTCCAGCAACTCGGTGATCTGCATGATCTGCCATATAGTGCATCGAAAGGAGTCATACCGATGGTCGCCTGATAGCTGTTATAGTACGCGAACTCAGCCAATTGTAGATGCTCATCCCAACTACCCCTGAAATCAATCGCGCAAGCATGAAGCATATCCTCAAGGATCTGGTTGACCCTCTCGGTCTAGCCATCAGTCTGTGGATGGTACGCGGTGCTGAGCTGCAAATCAATCCCCATCGTTCTCTGGAAGCTCCTCCAAAACTGAGACGTGAACCTCGAATCTCGGTCAGAAACGATCGAGACCGGAATGCCATGTAGTCTCACGATCTCCTCAATGAATAATCTCGCAAGCCGGTCCAAAGGCCAAGTCGCACGCATCGCAAGAAAATATGCCGACTTCTTCAGGCGATCCACAACAACCCAAACGGCGTCATGACCGCACTGAGTCCTCAACAAACCCATAATGAAATTAGTCGACACGTGCTCCCACTTCCACATTGGGACGCTCAATGGCTGCAATAGACCAGTGGGTCTCTGATGATGGCCTTGACATGCTGGCACGTGTCACACTCGGCCACAAAACTGGCGATCTGACGCTTCATCCCCGCCCAAAAATACTGTCTCCTCATGTCACGGTACATCTTCGTCGAGATAGGGTGGATAGAAAATCACGATCGATGTGCCTCGGTCATAAGATCTCTGCGCAACTCTGGAATATCCGAGACACATAATCGGCCTCGGAAGCGAAGTCCACCATCTGTACCAATCTCCCAATCTGCCTGACTCTCAGATGTAGCCTTAACCATATAACTCTGCAACGACTCATCAGCCTGCTGAGCCTCGATCACCCTAGCGACAAGAGAGGGTTGAATCGACAAGCTTGATAACTGTACGATGGAAGACTGCAAGCCGAACTCAAAATCATATGCTGTGATATCCTCAAGCATCCGCCACTCCTGAATCATCATATGCGCCACTAGGCCTCGTGACTGACGGCTGAGGGCATCTACCACCACATTTGCCTTACCCAGGTGGTACTGGAGATCAAAATCATAGTCTTTCAGGAACTCCATCCAGCGCCTCTATCTCATATTCAACTTAGACTGCGAGAAGAGGTACTTCAAGATCTTATGATTAGAGAAGAGCTCGAACCTGACCTCATAAAGATAGTGCCTCCACACCTTCAGTGCGAAGACAACTGCAGCCAGCTCCAGATCATGAGTAGGATAGTTCAGCTCATGGACCTTGAGCTGATGAGACGCAAAGGCCACTGGTCTCCCGTGCTGCATCAGGACAGCACCCAAACCAATATGCGACGCATCAGTGAATACAATAAATCCGTCACTCCCAGAGGGAAGAGTGAGGACAGGAGCGGACGTCAGACGGTCCTTCAACTCCTTAAATGCTCGCTCGCATGCGTCACTCTAAATAAACTCTGCGCCCTTCCGAGTCAACCTGGTCAGCGGGGCTGCAATACGAGAGAATCCCTCAATGAAACACCGGTAATATCCCGCCAAACCAAGGAAACTACGGATCTCTGTCGCAGTCATGGGCTGGCCCCACTGACGTACTGCCTAGACCTTCGAGGGGTCTACTGCGACGCCCTCCCTCATCACCACGTGACCGAGGAACTTCACCTCCTCCTGCCAGAACTCGCACTTCTCCAGCTTCGCATACAGCTGGTGTGCGCGGAGGGTCTGCAAAGTGATCTCCAAATGCTACTCATGCTCCTCACGGGTCCTCGAATAGATCAGAATGTCGTCGATGAAGACTACAACAAACTGATCGAGAAAAGGGCGGAAGACCTCGTTCATAAGCTGCATGAAGACTGCGGGTGCATTGGTCAGTCCGAAGGACATGACCTAAAACTCAAAATGATCCTGATGCGTCCTGATTGCTGTCTTCGGAATGTCCTCATCTCGGACCCGAATCTGATGATAACTGGAACACAAGTCGATCTTCGAAAAGAACTGTGCACCTTGCAGCTGATCGAACAAATCATCAATCCTAGGGAGCGGGTATCTGTTCTTGATCGTGACTTTGTTGAGCTCGCGATAGTCAACGCAGAGCCTCAACAAACCATCCTTCTTCTTCACGAAGAGTACCGGCGCTCCCCACGGTGAACTGTTGGGACGGATAAATCCCAACTCGCGCAACTCGTCCAACTACTTCTGCAGTTCTCGCAACTCCAACGGTGCCATACGATATGGGGCCTTCGAAATAGGCGCGGTACCGGGCACGAGATCAATTTGGAACTCGGTGAGTCGATGAGACGGTAATCCCGAAATCTCCTGTAACACATTAAGAAAATCACAAACCACGGGCAAATGGTCGATGCAAGCAGCAGCAAGCTCCTCTATGGCACAGGACATCAAACAAGACAACTGCTCTCCTCTGGCCTCTGCAACGAACTGAAACTGTGGCACGCCGGGTATACAGAACGTGACTGTCCTCGCTGCACAGTCCAATATGGCATAGTACTCGGTGAGCTAATCCATGCCTAGGATGACGTCGAACTCAGACATCGGTAATGCAAATAGATTGGCAGGCAGAAAGGTATCCCCAACCAGAACGGGGCAAGACGAGCAAAATCGGCCCAACATTGCAGTCCTTCCCAAGGGAGTCGATACTAATAGGCTCTCATAAGAAGACTCCAATGGTAAGCCAGTCGATCGGCAGAAGCTCTCTGCCACAAAAGAATGCGACGCACCGGAATCAAACAACACACGTGCGATGCATGCAGAGACTGGAAGTATACCCTCAACGACTCCTCCAGATGACTGCGGATCCTGTTGAGCCTGTTGGGGAGGTGTCTGTCCCCTCTGAGCGTGCTGCTATTGTTGCTGGGGTCACTAAGGAGGTCGAAACTACTGTCTCTGCTGCTGTGGCCTCGGAGGCTGGTGTTGATGCTGCTGCTGAGATGGCCTCTATGGTGGGGGCTGTTGTCGCTGCTGCTGTGGGGGTCTCTGCTGCGGTTGTGGTGGAGGCTGTTGTGGAGCCCTCTGTTGTTGTGGACCTCTCTGCTGCTGCTGGGGGCTGAGACACTCCCATGATCTGTGTCCCGTCACACTGCACCTAAAACAAGTGCCGATAAACTGCCTCTGAGGTGGTGCTGGAGGTACTGCTGGTGCTCGAAAGGCTAGGTGACCTGTGCGCTTCTGCTACTGTTGTCGACGCTGATGGGAATCACTGGAAGAAGCCTACCTCTTCCGATCTCTCCTCTGACCGCGATCAAACTGAGAACCGGCCCACTCTGTCTCAAAAATCTGTGTCTTCCGTACCACTTCCTCAAAAGTCAGGAGCTCATGCCCAATAACACGACAGCGAAGACCGTAACGCAAGCCATCCTCAAATCGGCGGGCTCTCCGCTCCTCGTCATCAACTAGATATGGTGCAAATCTAGACAGTGCAACAAAACGAGCCGCGTACTGGGCCACTGTCATATTGCCCTGTACCAGGGCCTCGAACTTCAATGCTAGCTGTCGTCGGATGTGATCAGGAAAGTACTGTAGGTCAAACCGATCCACAAAATCCTCCCATGTCCATACAAAATCAGCGCCCGCTGCTCGGGAAACTGATGCCCACCAGTGCTTAGCCTCACCATGGAGAAGAAATACGACTAGTCGAACTCGCCGCTCTGTCGTACATCCCATCATCTCAAATATCTTCTCCACATCAGCGCGCCATCTCTCAGCAACCGTCGGGTCCGGCTCACCGTGGAAACCCGGGGGATCGAGTCGTCGAAACTCTCGAAAGAGGGCACTCGCACAATCCTTCTCTGCCTATGTTGGTGAAACAACGGGGTGCCTGCTCTGCCCATGGAGTGCAGCTGTCATATCCTATAACATCTGCTGCAACTGAGAGGCACTCACGGATACGGTCGGCTCCGCACCGGTCTCTGGTGGAGGAGCAGGATACTCAGGATGGGCAGTAGGAATCTCAGATGGTGGAGTGGGCATCGTAGGTGGTAATGTGGGAGCCGCAGGTGGTGGAGTGGGATCCTCAGGTGGTGGTGCGGGAGTCGATCGGGTAACTCTCCTGGGCGGCATGTCCTACAGGAAAGAGTGAAGGCGCCTATCAACTTCAAAACTCTCGAAGGCACACACGTTAAGGGTCTGTAATGGAAGGTCGCTAAGCTATCCAAACTTCGGAACTTAGCGATTCTACACACATAGCAAATATGTAATGTTGTTCTCGGTTATTCTCAAGTTATACTCTGATACCAACTTCTGTCACGCCCCAAACTCGAAAACCGGGCTCACAAAATTCTCAATCACCGAATTCAGCGACGACAACCTCCGTAGAACCCCATTCTCGGCTCCTAACGCCCATTCGCCAGGTTCCGATCCTGGGATGCTACGAGGAGGATTTTCAACGTCAGTTTGATTCGTAATAAGCATAACCAAAGGCATAACCCACAAACAACAACCAAGAACTCCATTACATTTTCACTATGATCAAACACTTTACAAGTACAATGAGCATAAAGGGAAATACAATGGTAAGGAATAAAAACTCCAAAAATGATCTGCAAGTGCTCCAGCCTCAGCGCTGCTACGCCCCAACGTCACCTGCATGCAATGGTCGTGAATAAGCTTATAGAAAGCTTAGAGGGTGGTGAAAGTGTGTGCATAAGGTAGTAATATGATCATGCAATATCAGAGTAATGCGGAATATGCAGATGGATCTATGATATCATGAGACATACCAAGGCTATGCGATGCAAGATGTAAGTCAAGCATACAATCCTCATCTAAGTCCACATGTCAATACAGCTCAACTCTGGGATATTACCGGGTTCTAGTATACTCTAAACCAGATCGTCGTCACATCGCACGCGATAAGATAAGTGGAAGAGACCTCACTATCCGTCTGCCAATATCGGGCTCGGCTTGTCGATAGCGGTCCCATTCCTCGAGCAGGTCAGACTCAGCCTAGCATTGTCCCCTACACTCGGTCGGGTAAGGCTGCACCCCCTTCCAACCGACCAAGACACAGTGAAGAGCGTAACCATCTGATATTCGGTACTCAACGTTCATCTACCCGCTCGGTCTAGACGTTGGAGCAACCTCTTGGTACCATAAGAGTTTAGGGACTTTCACCCAGGGATATCTATAGCACCCCATGTAGAATAAGATTTTTGGTATCCAAACCTGCCTACCACGATACGCCTGTGGAGGCTACGACCCCGATATCGCTAGGGCGTACAGTAATCATATCACACAATGCGAGATGCATGAATCACACTATCCAATCATGCAGCACATCCTTGCATATAACGTGCGCTTATGTAGGGCAAAACTGCTTAATCAGGAGCCCATAAACAACCTGCCCGAAGGTATATGCTATGATCAGTCACCTCTCATATCAAGCATACATATGGTGCGTATGATTATGAGTCATGGAACTATACTAAACATGTTATAATGAAATGAACTACCCTTACCATGCAGATTGGCCTGGACGGCCTATACACAATAAGTACGGGCCTAACAATGGGCCCCAGGGAGAGTCGTAATGCAGACATTTAACCAACATTAAACTCGTAATGTGGACGTCAAACCAACATTACTCCTAGGGCATGGTCGTCATGAACATCATTACAAAATCTGTGTTGGGATCACACATTGCCATGGACCTTAGGTACTTCCCATTAGGCCTTAAATACATCAAATGGGTCATGTCGTATGGGCCTTTTATTCATCAAGTGAGCCACATAAATGGACCACATCAATGAGCCTTATGTACATTGCAATGGGTCAGAACCCGTGGGCCTTAGATCGCATCAAATGGGCCTAATCTCATGGGCTTTAAAATACATCAAATGGGTCCAATCCCATGGACCTTGGAACACATCAAATGGGTCCACTCTATGGGCCTTAAATTACATCAAATGGTCCTAATCCCATGGGCCTTGGAACACATCAAATGGGTCCACTCTATGGTCCTTAAATAGTTCAACAACTGGCTACATTCATGGACCCAATTAAATTTAACTATGGTGGGCCTCAAAAGTGCATTCATTAAGCCTAACATTTAAGGAACTAAAGGTATAAATCATTTCCTCTAAGATCTTTATAATATGGTGGGCCCCACTCCTCAAAATTTCAGTCCAAGGCCAACATAATTATAACATGTTGTTGTCCTAAATTTGGGCACTCCATTGGAGTGGGTCCAAGGCCTCTAAAACTCTAAAAATTGAGGGCCAAGGTCCCTAATCATGCATACAATGAGAGGAAACCCAAAAATGTGGCCCGCCATCAGAAGAAATATTTTTGAAATATGGTTTTTTTATCAAGGCATATTGCTGGACTGCACAGCAGAAAAAATCTGGGAGTCCAACCATCTTAGCCCAATCTTTTGGATATATAAAAGGGGTCACTTGAGGTTGAAATTTCACATAGAGATACTTCCATAGGTGGGCCACACCCCCACAAAATTTTATAATTTTTACATATCTCTAAGTATTTTAATTATTTTAAACAAAATACACTGTCCAGAAAAAAATCGGACAAAGCTGGATGTCCCAACGTGGTGGGCCAGTCCGGCCCTCACCATGATGTGTAAAGAGGTCCATTGGCCCTGAAATTTGATAGGTGGGTTCTAAAATAAGTGGAACACACTCCTAAAAACTTTCAAAATTTTTGGACATCTTTAAATATTTTAATTTATTTACATAAATCAATCTGTCCTGAAAATCGGACTGATTTGGACACCAAATTATAATGGGTCGGTCCCGCCATCACCATGGTGTGTACAGGCGTCCATTGGCCCTAAAATTTTATAGGTGAGTCCTAAAATAAGTAGTCCACCACCTTGAAAATTTTTATAATTTTTAAATACCCATAGGTATTTTAATAAATTTTAAAAATCCAACTGTCCATGGTGGAATATTGCTGGAACAGTACAGAAAATTCAGACTGTCCACCTCACTTGGACCACACCTTTGGGACCCCAATGAAGGTCAGTTGGGGCTGAAATTTATGAGACATTAAGATGAGATCCCCACCTTTCAAAAAAGTATATTTAATAAGTATGAATAGTCCCCCAAACAGTCCCAAAATCTGGTCTAAAAATAACCAGAAACTGTTCAGAAAAATCTGGACAACAACATGTACTTAGATAAAAGTTATTAAATAAGTTAAATAAAAAGGGAAATACATTAATGGGCCACACACATCAGGAAATAAAATGAGGAAAAAGAGAGATAGAAGGACAATCCGGCCATAGGAAAAGGGGCTCTGCCACTATTGAGCCCTCCCAAGATCAATCACACCCGCACATCATACCTAGATTTACATTTACAACATGGATCTTGCACATGCATGGCATATAATTAAAATGCCTGGTGAGGATGCCATCCCCACCATGGTTATAAGGTCTAGATGACCATAACATAATATGATATGAAATAAAACTACCATGATGGGGCCCATAGAGAAAGGCCTCATGCATGGATCATGCATGCATAAGATAGGCCATTAGGCCACAACCATGGGATTGTGTGGGATCTCCACCATTGATTGGTGGGTCCTACACTTTCCTCATGAAAGAAAAAAAATATCTAGGGTATAAAAATCAAATTTTTACATCTAGAGGAGCACCCACCGTCCGATCTTCTTGCTCCTAGGAGTTCCTTAGCACCTTAGCTTGGATTTCAATGGAAGAGATGGGGAATGGATGGTTAGGATGGGGACATCATGGGGTAGAAAGTGGGCCACCTTGGAGTTTTGGGAATGCTTGGAGAGCTCTCATACATATGGATTTTTTTGCTTGAGAGAATGAGATGAGAAATGAGAAAGAGAGAGAGTTGTAAAGAGAGAGAGAGAGAGAGAGAGAGAGAGAGAGTGATGGATGGATGTGGTGAGTGATGGTTGTGTAAGAAAATCTTGACTTTTGTGGCCTTTTGTGTAAGAAAGGCATGGGAGGTGTAATAACTTTTTGACTTTGATGGCTTTTGGTGTAAGAGAGGTATGGGCTTTGTAAGAGATTCTTGACTTTTGTAGTTGCTTGGGAATGGGTGAAAGGTGATGTGTACTTGACATGTACTTAACATGTGATGGATTGATTGATGGGATTGATGTGACATCTCGTAGAGATTCTCTTGGGTTTCGCAACGCGCGGCATTTTCCTCGCAGCGAACGTTGGCTCACATCTCTTGACCAGGGTATCGCCTCAATGCGTAAGTCACGGCATCGGAACCTCAGCGATGGCGCAGTCGCTATGGTATTGGTCTTGGGTTGAGTCGATACAGGTTGACGGCATATGAATCAGGGTCGCACGTCAATATCAGTTAAGGGTCGAAGGTTACTAAAATTCGACCGGTAAGACCGCAAAAGTCTATGGAATGGTACGCAGTAAGATACGGGTCTTACATAATGTGTATCTGTTACGCAACCGCGTGCGGAACCTGTTGTTGCGCAGTCACAATCGCGTAGCAGGAAATCTTAGACCGGTTTTAGATCACCTTGATTGTTTGATCAACATGAGAAGGGTTAAAATTCCTTTCCTAGAACTTTGGACGGTGCGGATCATGTTGTCGGTCCATGCTCTAATCATCAAACTCGTCGCAGCAGGGCCTTATTTTCACATGTCTCACGTCGTCCGCGTTTCGCTGCGGGATGTGCTCTAGTGAAAATGATGGGGTTCACGATCCCGATTCTATGAGAAATTTGCACCATCCGCTGCATTCAGCGGATGATTTTACCCTAAGTAGAGGTGTTTTTGGTGTGGCCCAGCGGATTATCTTGCCACTGAGATACGATCACAGGGAATCGATGTGTAGATCAGACGACATCATTTGATTAGGTTAGGGTCAGAAACCTCGTCTGATTCTAGTGGACGGTTCGGATCGTCCATCCGAGGTCGTGATGGTGGCCCACCATCACCACAACAACGATCGTTCGCAATCAGCTGGGCAGCGGGAGTTTAAATCCAAATAGGAGTCGGCTCAGTGCACGCTGACTGACTTTGTTGGTCCGATGCTCAGCGGGTGCATGCCTGCTGTGTACACCGGTCTTATGAAGTGGGTCCCACTTTGATGTTTTGGAGCAATCCGCTCCAACCATTCTTTTTTACAACCCCTATTAGGGGTCTGTACACTAGCTTCGATGATCCTTGAGCGTTAAATCCATGCTTTTAGCATCCTTTTCAATCCAAGCTCTTAAATTCACCTTGCAACACAAACATGATTAAAATAGAACATTAAGCATTATCATGTGCATAAAACCAAATAATAAATGGGGTCTAATATACAATATTTGACCCTCAACACAATCCCCAACCGGCATTTTGCTAGTCCCAAGCAAAGTATGTGAAAATTAAATTTAATGCACAATTTTCAAACCTTGTTCAGGAAACGATCTTTTGTGTGATCAAGTATGCATGAGTAGACTCAAGAAGAGAAAGTGAGAATTGAAAACCTGGAACCGAACCACATAAGTAACCGATCAAATAGATCCTTAATTCATTAAGTCAGAGCATAGTTCGCATATCATGTTTTTTAACGTGCTCGGTGAAAATACTATCTTTTCCTAATATTAACCATGCTCATCACTTCAAGATTAGTTGAAAACCCAAATACTAATTCCGAACTTATCCCCTTTTCCTTCTTTTTCCAATTTTTAATTTTATATCGATGATCATTTGTATTCATTCAGTCTTTTCACCTTTGCTCTTTTCTTTTAGATATTACACTATTTTCAAAGACATTTTTCATTCCCCTTAAAGATGTTGTCATTCTTCATTCTTTATAACCTCTTTATCAATCTCCTATTTATTAAATGATTCTTTTTCTTGTTATGGTGGATAAAATTCTCTAGACTCGGTTCTCAATATCTTTCAATGATCACCATACTAACAATTAGAAAATTAAATATTGTCCACAGAGAACAATTTGAATAAAATAATATTCGAACTCACTCTTAACCAAGTGAATGTAAGAACCATAAGTGATAGATTACTTAGTTGCTCCAACTCCAACAATTTAAAACTCAATTTCTATCTTATTGTCATACTCAAAACAGTCTTAAATACACAACCTATCGCTTTCCAAACAGATGAACATTGAAATTTTTTTAAAATTTTTCCAAATTTCTTTTTCAAATTTTACTCAAAACTAAGAAAACACTGATTAGGTAGCTTAATCTCCCATCCCCAACTTAAAATCTGCATTGTCCTCAATGTAAAATAAATAAGCATGATTTATAAAAGAGAACGTAATTGAAGTAGAAGTGATGGAAAGATAGTATCTGATGGGATGAAGGAATTTTAAAGCTTTTTCCAAAGGATCGCAGCATGAAGGTGGGTTAGCACAAGAGTTAAACCAAAAAAAAAAAAAAAAACAAACTATGCTAAAACAAACAAAAAGAAAACTATCCTAAAGAGCATAAAGCCGACTATCTTGGACATAACATGAAAGCAATAAACTAATCCTAAACTAGGAAAGCAGGGAAAAAGCTATACAGTCATGCCCCAAGGTTCCTCCTCCAGCTAATATCTTGATAAATTTCTTATTAGGTTTCTCAACAAGATCATCCAAAAGTCAATTTTGCAATAGGTTTGGATACTCTGAAGCATGAATATCTAGAGAAATTGATGAACCACAACAAAAAATTGTTGTTGAATCACTTGAGGAATCCAAAGTATATATGATTCACCTGCGAAAGAGAGTTTTAAAGTTATTTCCCCATGGTGAATCAGAGACTACAAGTAAATAAATTTTAAAAAAATTCTTAGCAGATAATGTAATCTCTATACATTCTGAAGTTCTAAACTTCAGTTCAATTGTCAGCTCCTCCTCCTTTAATGGTAAACATTCAGGATCTGGGGAAGGAGGGGTTTTAGAATAAGGGTTCTCTCAGTCAATTACAACTACCGAGGTACTGTCTTGCAAGGCATCCACTATTTTTTGTATTATCAGGTCATTTGAATATGCAAAGTGTGTCAAGCAATCGTTCAAAGAGTGAGGAAATTCAGTTGAGAGTGACTCATTTTTCACATTGAAGCTTGTGATGATATGTCTAAGGATTCCATCATCTCTAGAAGTGGATGGACGCATGCTCTCTTGCTCTTGCCCTGCACAGAAAGATTGAGGACCAATAAGCAAAGCATTAATGTGAAGACTCTGTTCATTGAAGCTTCTCAGTAGAGGCATTGAATTTTCAAAAGTGTATAGCTCAGATAGTGGCCTCAACTGGGTGGTTTCAAATTCCTATATCGAGCAACTCGTCCATCTCCCGAATCATATCATCATTCAATTCAGGGGAGTGGTCTAAACATACCTCACAAAGATTGAAAGAGTTAGCTAAAAGTGGTTCATTCTCCACATTTTAATTAGTCATGTCTAATGGGTGGAGTAAATCACTATAGTCGACAACTTCATGAACTTCTTGATCATTGTTATGGGTCAAACTTGAGATTGAGTCCAAGGGGATTTGAGCTAAACATTCATGATTATCATCACAATACTCATCATCTTCCAATTCAGTGCAGTACACACTTGGAATGAGATCGCTTACCTCACATTTTGTTCCTAGATTAGGTTGAGATTCAACTAAACTAACCTCTTCCTCATCATTGAAACCAAGTGTGTCACATGAGTGAAGTGTGTCATAATCATTATATTTAAAAGACACCCACACCTCTTGATCATCCCTTTGGACCATCATCGAGATCGACTCATCGAAAAATTGAACCATATGCTCATTAACACAATCCAATTCATCATTCCAAATTCCAGATTTTTCCAAAAGTGAGTTAGGATCACTTTCCTCGCATTGTGTTTCTGGGTTGAGTGTGGCTGGGACAAACGAGCCTCCACTATCTTATCAATGCGCAAATCAAGCATTTTTAATATTTTTCTAATTTCTACAAGATAGTCCATGTAACTCTGATATGAATCCTCTTGGATCGTTTCTGGTAGGATCTCAAAGGTAGGGGATCCAAGAGAACAATCATTATAACACGTTGTTGGTTCATCTTTCCAATTTTGATGTGTCCACTGATCATACTCATACGGATCATAGGTGAGAGAATCTGATGGTTGTAGATAGATACTATCACCCATAATATAATCTCTCATTGTTTTCTTCTTATCTGATGGGTGATAATAGTTCTCACTCCCATAGTCATCATAACCCCAACACTCACAGATTATTTTCTTAATCCGTGGAGTGTAATTATTCTCCCACATATGATCGCGTAAGGACTTTTTAAGTGGTGGAGCGTTATATTCTGGTCAGTTATCAATTATGGTTTCAAAAAAATTTTGAGACATAAGTTGTTTCCTAACATAATCATCATGCATCCCTCCCCAATATCTCTTATCCATCTCAGCATACTGACGTACCCACTCTTGCATGGTGAAACCCTAACTCTGAATCTAATCCTTTAAAAAAAAAGAGTAAAAGAAAAAATCTTACAGCAATAAGAAATCTAGAAATAGAAAGAGAGAATTAGAAGGGAGTTAACAAATTAGAAGTTCCTAAATTAAAATCTGCAAAACAAAACAAAACAAGTCAGTTTCTAATAAAAAAAATTCTAAAATTAGAAAGTTTTTAAAAATAAAAATAGAAAGAGGAGTTAGTTTCTAAAAAATAAAATTTCTAAAAAAAGTTAGTTTCTAAAAACAAATTAGGAAAATTTCTAAACCTAGAAATAGAAAGCTAAGTTAGTTTCTTAAATAATTCAGAAAACCCTAATCCTAAAAATAGAAATTAGAAAAACCTTAATCTTAAACTAATTCTAAAATAAAATAATCTTAGAAAAATGCAACCGTTAATCTCCTGCAACGGCTCCAAAAACTTGTTCACAACCCCAAGTGTAGGGTCACTATGTAGTAATAATCTCGGTAAGACCGAGGTCGATTCCACAGGGACTAATCTCGTGTGTTTTTTAAAAGTAACTAGAACTAGAACTAGAAAAAAATGTAAACCTGAATCTGAATAAGTGAGAGAATAATTATAGAAACTTAATGAAAAACTTGTGAAATTCAAAGGTGGGAAACTAGGATTTTCAAGGATCCACTTGTAGAGATCAAGGCAATTTATGCTTGATTCACGAATGCAACTGGAATCATAATCCCATCTTCATCTAATTGGAAGATATCTCATTAAAATTCAAATCTGAACTTCCTTTGATCTAGTTCTCAATGGGTAAAAGGTATTAGAACTAGAATTGATTCCATCACAAAACCATGCCCATGAGACAAAGCAAACAATAGAATTTACCAATCCATAACCAGTCTGAGAGAATTATGAACGTTAGGAAGAATTCTATCACTCGAGCATGTCCAAGAGACGATGAAGAACAACAGGGTTCCCAAGCTCATAATGTCGATAATAAAAAGAACACACTCAAAGCTATTGTAGATCTATTATAATTTAAGTCATAACAAACCATTAAAAACTAAAAGTATTTCTTATAATCAAATTATAATCAAGGATAGTTCAACTTAAACATAAATTAAAGCCATAGAACACAACCCATCATGCTACAAGCTTCACCTCTTAGCCTTAGCTAAGAGGTTTAGCTCATCATAAACATGATCAAACTAAAATCTCTTAAAACATAACAAAACAAACATAAGGAAAGGGAAAAAAAACTCTGTGACAGCCCTCCACATTTTTCTCCCTCTTTCCTGCTCACGTTCTTCTCCTCCCCTTTTCTCGCCCTTTCTTCTCTCTTTTATAGCAGCAGGGAGGTTGGCTGGGGTCTGAAAACCAACTCTCTTTACGCAGTTCAGTGCGTATCTGTTACATAGCTGCGTGCAATACCTGTTGTTATGCAGCCACGATCGCATAGCAGGAAATCTTGAACCGGTTTTGGATCACCCTAATTGTTTGCTCGATGTGAGAAGGGTTAAAATTCCTTTCCTAGAAATTTGAATGGTGCAGATCATGCTGTCGGTCCATGCTCTGATCATCAAACTCATCACAACAGGGACCATTTTCCGCATGTCTCATGTTGTCCGCGTTTCGCTGTGGGATGTCCTCCGACAAAAACAATGGGGTCCACGATCCCGAGTCTGCGAGAAATCTGCACCGTCCACTGTTTTCAGCAGATGATTTTTTCCTAAGCAAAGGTATTTTCAGTGTGGCCGAGCGAATTAGCTTGCCACAAAGATATGATCGTAGGGAATCGATGCGTATGATCAAACAACATCGTTTGATCAGGTTAGGGTCAAAAACCTCATCCGATTCTAGTGGACAGTCCAGATCATCCATCTAAGGTCATGATGGAGGCCCACCATCACCACAAAAGTAATCATCCACAATCTGTTACGGGCGGGAGTTTAAATCCAAACAGGAATTGGGTCAGCGCACATTGACCGACTCTATTGGTCCGGTGCTCAGTGGGTGTACGCCTACTATGTACACCGACCTCATGAAGTGGGTCCAACCTTGATGGTTTGGAGTAATCTGCTCCTTCCATTCTATTTAACAACCCTTGTTAGGGGTCTGTACACTATCCTTGGTGATTCTTGAGCTTTAAATCCATGCTTTTAGCATCCTTTTCAATCCAAGCTCTTAAATTCACCTTGTAACACAAACATGATTAAAATAGAACATTAAGCATTATCATATGCATAAAACCAAGTATTAAATGGGGTCTAATATGTAAAAATTGACCCTCAATAGAGACCAAGATAATTGAACAATGCACTGTCTCATTTTCAATTGGTAAAACTTATAAGGATCAGATACTTTGTAATGTGGTCAACATGGAAGCATGCTATATGTTACTCGGTTAACCATGGTAGTCAGACCATGATGTTACCCATCAAGGATGAGACAATGTTTATATCTTCGTTAAGGACAGTCAAAAGATTGTCCTTGCCCCTATGGCACCAGAGAACCACCCTGAAACCTCTAAAGTGGAGAGGAGTTCGCTCCTGACCATTCGGGATTTTATGGAGGAATCTAAGGAAACTGGCAAGGTATATACACCGTAGTGGTAAAGGTAGAGGAATCAGAGCCCTTAAACATTCCACAAAGTTTAAGGTTAAACGAATTTAAGAAAATCTTGCCCAAAGAGTTACCCAATGGATTACCCCCATGCGGGATATCCTACACCACATAGACTTCATCCCTGGGGCTAGCCTGCCCAACCGCCCTCACTATCAGATGAGTTAGAAAAAGTGTGAGATACTTCAAGGGTAAGTGGAGGAATTGATCCGTAAGCGTCTGTTGAGAGAGAGCATAAGCCCATGTGTCGTGTCAGAGTTGATACCACCCAAAAAAAGGGAGCTAGCTCATTTGTGTCAATAGCTGGGTAATTAACAAGATTACCATCAAATATCAATTCCCAATACCACGGTTGGACAATATGTTAGAGAGGACCAAGGTGTTCTCTAAGTTAGATTTGAGAAGCAGGTACCATCAAATTCGTATCCGACCCAATGATGAGTGAAAAATGAAATGCAAGACCAAGGAAGGGTTGTACGAGTGGTTGGTCATGCCCTTTGTTCTATCGAACGCACCAAGAACTTTTATGCGTTTGATGAATCAAGTCTTAAAACTATTCATTGGTCAATTTATGGTAGTATATTTTAATGACATCCTGATATATGGCTAGGATGAGATGGAGCACATGGAACATCTTAAGCAGGTATTGTAGGTCCTACAAGTTAACAAGTTGTACCTAAACTTGAAGAAGCTTTATTTTTTAATGGACAACCTGTTGTTCCTAAGGTTTGTTGTAACGTTTACGGGCATCCGTGTGGATGATGAAAAAGTGTGAGCCATTGGGGAATGGTTGATCCCAATGAACATTCATGAAGTGAGGAGTTTCCACGAGTTGGAAACCTTCTATCATCTTTTTATGCAAAATTTTGGCACGATAATCGAACCTATTACATATTGCATGAAAAATGGGTTGTTTCAGTGGATTGATGAGGCTAATAAGAGCTTTGTTGAAATCAAGCATCGGTTGTCCACAACACCGATCTTAGTTCTTCTTAGTTTCGACAAACTGTTTGAGGCCAAGTGTGATGCTTCATATGTTGAATTAGAAGAGTATTATCACAAGAAGGTAAGCCGGTAGCCTTCTACAGTGAGAAGCTCAGCGAAGCTCGAAAGAAGTGGTCGACATATGAGTTTGAGTTATATGTAGTTATTTAGGCACTACGATATTGGAGGCATTATCTAATTCAAAGAGAGTTTGTTATGTACACTAACTATCAAGCATTAAAGTTTATTAATAGTCGGGCTAACATGAATCGTGTGCATGCTAAATGGGTAACTCTTTTACAAAAATTCACATTTTTTCTGAAGCACAAGTGTAACGCCCCAAACCTTTCAATACCCGAATATTGAAAGTTCTTGAGCGTTACCAAGAAATTTACTAAGTATGTACACGTGTATGATACAAATACAACTATTCTAGCCTTACATCCTCACCTTGACACAAACCTAACCATTGGGAATTACCTCAAATCAATAGATCCAACCATCCTATAGTAGATTTCTAGATAAGACCATCCATCACGTGATTTGACGTAAGTACTTTTCCATAATTAACATGACGAGTAACTTCTTATCCATAATGATTTAAATATATGTTGTTTGTAAGAATTACTTAGAAAGGTGCCTATAACCATGTGGAGCCATTAGATTTTACAAAACTCTTAGATCAAAAATAATAATGAAAATGCCATTAACCTAGACCCCTAATTACTCCAAAAACCCACTTTATGTCCATCCATATACAAAACTGACAGTTCAATCACCTAAATATATGACTAGAATACCAACCACCTTGTCTCTATATTTTTAGCATGTCATCTGACCCTCCATCATATTTAGATCCTCCAAACGAGCCATTAGAATAATATGATAATTCAGTGATTATGAAGATCTCAGGTTATAGGTCTAAACCACCAGATAACATGACAATTAGATGTGTACAAACGTTATTTAGGAATTATGAAGCGTGTTAGCCATTGAAAAGGCATCTTGGTCGTCTATAAGCGATCAAGTCTCAAACTTGACCGATAGAGAGAGCACGAAAATCGAGGAATGTCCAATAAATTTTAAGACATTCGGATAGCGTACATCGACGTAACGAATATCAGAAGTTGCTTGAGAAATGGATAGTAAGATTGTAAATATTCAATGCCATTACATACCACCGTTGAAGCTAAATGGTACCGTGCAGCCCACCCGATCAACAGATCTATTCCATATTTAGACTCTTATCCTAGCATGGCGTGTCAAACGCAATGAACAAAGCGGATCATGCCATTACAAATAGTACAACGGACTCCACACAAAAGGATCCAATTCACATTAAATTTCAAATTATCACAGCAAGCTCACATCCCTCGTGCGTGAGGTTTAACTATGAAGGTTAATTGCTACTTGGTCAAACTATACGGCTTACTTGACTAACCAAATTGTCTCATATTTGACCATGTGTCCTAAGGTAGTATTAGGAAGGTGGTGAATGGAGTGGATATTCCGAAAGATCATCACAAGTGGACCTCCACATATTTTGAACAACAAACTAGTCCACATGATGTAACGAGGGACGGAAATAAGAAGTGACGTTGAATATCGTCCCCACGTTGACGAATGATGTGGCCCACGCTAAGATCAGATCCACTCCATATTTCAATCTATAGCCTAATGTGACCCCAGGGTTTTAGTGAAGGGAACGGATTCCCCTACAAGCTATTGCAAATGGACCACGCCAGATCAACGACCGAACCATGACACTCTACTGTTGCGAAAGAATCCGAACGAAGCACGGATTCATGAGTTTTTCGTCGCCAAAACTTCCGGCTCAATCATCTAATGAGATTTGAACCGTTGAATCCCCATTAAAAGGAAAACCGACCACACCCCAGCCTTCCCTCTGCATAAATCACGCTCCCACGAATCCCGGTCGCACTCTTCTGAGAATCTTGTTCTCAAAGAGACATAATCAGGCCAAGAAATCGACGATCCAGACTGTCCAAACTCTGGGAAAAGAGATTTCAACCACTCTCATGAGGTCGGATTGATTAGACTTGACGGTCCCTCACCTAAAACTCGGATCAAACGCAAATGGTCTTCACATTTTCACTAGGCAGAAACAGAGCTGCATAAATCGGTTCCACAAAACACCTTTCAAGAAGAATCTGGAAGAGGCAGCACCCTATAAATAGGTGTGCTTTCCAGCATCTAGAAAGAAGACACGGAAAGAGGAGAGAGAGAAACAAGAAAGAGAGAGAGAGAGAGAGAGAGAGAGAGAGAGAGAGAGAGAAGAAAAGAAAGAAAGAAAGAGAAGAAGAGAGTGAACTGTGCGTTCAACCAGCAAGCCACCAGGCATAAGGGATGTCCACATCCAGGTTGGGTCCCTCTGATGATTAAAGGTAAGCTCCTAGGGAAGTTCCTTGTTGATCTATGGATTTCCAACAACCCTATGTAGGTTCTTTAGTATCAAGTTGAACCGAGTTGACTCAGAAGGGAATTCTGCTGAAGGTCCAAGTTCAGTCGATTAAGGCTAATTGTTAATCAAGGTAATTCTCTTATATACTAAAACCTTATATTGAACTCATATCCTAGGTATTACCTTGATAAGCCGAATCCTAAACCTATATCTTAGGCTAAACCTTAGTCTTAACTATATGAGTCATTCAATGTAGAGATCTAACCACACTAATTGTTTAAAACTATGTTAGAATTCAAGTCTACACATGAAACTCTAGTAACACTTGAGGAAGATTCAAAAGTTAGAGGTGAGAGTTTTATCCTTTAAGCTTACACTAATTTAAGTTATTATATTATCCTTCCTTTTCATGCTTTTAAAGATGTGAATTATCCTACCTTTTATACCTTTAATGATGTGATTCATCCTACCTTCCATGTTTATATTTTTCTGGAAATTATCATATCAATTGATTCCATTGTTATCATTACAATTATTGACCCTTTGGGTTTATGACATGATGTCAATTATAAGGGATTTCTCTGAATTTATGTGAGGCCATGGATGCAATCCTTGCCCCTGCCTCATCACTTTATTTGAGTTAGCCTTGCCACTCATCTCTATATTGAGTTGGCCATTGCCACTCTCCTTATTATTAAGTTGACCATTGTCACTCTTCTCTTATTATGTTGGCTATTAACACTTTTGTTGAATTGACCATTGTCACTCTTCTCTTTATTATTTTGGCATCGTGTCGTCTATCTTTATGGATTAGGCAGGTGCCTTACCATTTCGGAACCTCCATAATTTAGTTGATATTCTTTATTATTCAGATTCAATTGTATTTGTTATGATCCAGTTTATATTTCCTATAAGTGCAAGTGATGTGTAAGATATATCACAACTAGTGATTCAAATATTCTATCATGAACGTAATACGTTCTAGGTAAAGACCCTCTTGAGGCACGTAAGTCCTTGAGCCTTCAGGTAGTGGTGCATAATTCGATGTTGGGTAATTCTCTATTATAGTTCCACATCACCCCAGGATTGGATGTTCGAAAATAATCGCTCCATGATCAATCATGTCACGTAATTCACCCAACTCATGTGTTGTGCGCTCTGAGGACCCCTCGTAAATCCACGGTAGCATTGTCCGATAAATTTTAAGACATCCGGATAGCGTAAATCGATGTACCGAACGTCAGAAGTTGCTTGAGAAATGGATAGCAAGATTGTAAATATTCAATGCCATTACATACCACCGTTGAAGCTAAATGGTACCGTGCAGCCCACCCGATCAACAGATCTGTTCCATATTTAGACTCTTATCCTAGCATGGCGTGTCAAATGCAATGAACAAAGCGGATCGTGCCATTACAAATAGTACAATGGACTCCACACAAAAGGATCCAATTCACATTAAATTTCAAATTATCACAGCAAGCTCACGTCCCTCGTGCGTGAGGTTTAACTATGAAGGTTAATTGCTACTTGGTCAAACTATACGGCTTACTTGACTAACCAAATTGTCTCATATTTGACCATGTGTCCTAAGGTAGTATTAGGAAGGTGGTGAATGGAGTGGATATTTCGAAAGATCATCACAAGTGGACCTCCACATATTTTGAACAACAAACTAGTCCACATGATGTAACAAGGGACGGAAATAAGAAGTGACGTTGAATATCGTCCCCACGTTGACGAATGATGTGGCCCACGCTAAGATCAGATCCACTCCATATTTTAATCTATAGCCTAATGTGACCCTAGGGTTTTAGTGAAGGGAACGGATTCCCCTACAAGCTATTGCAAATGGACCACGCCAGATCAACGACCGAACCATGACACTCTCTACTGTTGCGAAAGAATCCGAACGAAGCACGGATTCATGAGTTTTTCGTCGCCAAAACTTCCGGCTCAATCATCTAATGAGATTTGAACCGTTGAATCCCCATTAAAAGGAAAACCGACCACACCCCAACCTTCCCTCTGCATAAATCACGCTCCCACGAATCCCGGTCGCACTCTTCTGAGAATCTTGTTCTCAAAGAGACATAATCAGGCCAAGAAATCGACGATCCAGACTGTCCAAACTCTGGGAAAAGAGATTTCAACCACTCTCATGAGGTCGGATTGATTAGACTTGACGGTCCCTCACCTAAAACTCAGATCAAATGCAAATGGTCTTCACATTTTCACTACGCAGAAACAGAGCTGCGTAAATCGGTTCCACAAAACACATTTCCAGAAGAATCTGGAAGAGGCAGCACTCTATAAATAGGTGTGCTTTCCAGCATCTAGAAAGAAGACACGGTAAGAGGAGAGAGAGAAACAAGAAAGAGAGAGAGAGAGAGAGAGAGAGAGAGAGAGAGAGAGAGAGAAGAAGAAGAAGAAGAAGAAAAGAAAGAAAGAAAGAGAAGAAGAGAGTGAACTGTACGTTCAACCAGCAAGTCACCAGGCATAAGGGATGTCCACATCCAGGTTGGGTCCCTCTGATGATTAAAGGTAAGCTCCTAGGGAAGTTCCTTGTTGATCTATGGATTTCCAACAACCCTATGTAGGTTCTTTAGTATCAAGTTGAACCAAGTTGACTCAGAAGGGAATTCTGCTGAAGGTCCAAGTTCAGTTGATTAAGGCTAATTGCTAATCAAGGTAATTCTCTTGTATACTAAAACCTTATATTGAACTCATATCCTAGGTATTACCTTGATAAGCCGAATCCTAAACCTATATCTTAGGCCAAACCTTAGTCTTAACTATATGAGTCATTCAATGTAGAGATCTAACCACACTAATTGTTTAAAACTATGTTAGAATTCAAGTTTACACACGAAACTCTAGTAACACTTGAGGGAGATTCAAAGTTAGAGGTGAGAGTTTTATCCTTTAAGCTTACACTAATTTAAGTTATTATATTATCCTGCCTTTTCATGCTTTTAAAGATGTGAATTATCCTACCTTTTTATACCTTTAATGATGTAATTCATCCTACCTTACATGTTTATATTTTTCTGGGAATTATCATATTAATTGATTCTATTGTTATCATTACAATTATTGACCCTTTAGGTTTATGACATGATGTCAATTATAAGAGATTTCTCTGAATTTATGTGAGGCCATGGATGCAAGCCTTGCCCCTGCCTCATCACTTTATTTGAGTTAGTCCTGCCACTCGTCTCTATATTGAGTTGGCCATTGCCACTCTCCTTATTATTAAGTTGACCATTGTCACTCTTCTCTTATTATGTTGGCCATTACCACTTTTGTTGAGTTGACCATTATCACTCTTCTCTTTATTATTTTGGCATCGTGTCGTCTATCTTTATGGATTAGGCAGGTGCCTTGCCATTTCGGAACCTCCATAATTTAGTTGATATTCTTTATTATTCATATTCAGTTGTATTTGTTATGATCCAGTTTATATTTCCTATAAGTGCAAGTGATGTGTAAGATATATCACAACTAGTGATTCAAATATTCTATTATGGACATAATACGCTCTAGGTAAAGACCCTCTTAAGGCACGTAAGTCCTTGAGCCTTCAAGTAGTGGTGCATAATTCGATGTTGGGTAATTCTCTATTATAGTTCCACATCACCCTAGGATTGGATGTTCGAAAATAGTCGCTCCATGATCAATCGTGTCACGTAATTCATCCAACTCATGTGTTGTGCGCTCTGAGGACCCCTCGTAAATCCACGGTAGCATTGGCCATTCCAACGAATATCCGTAGTTATGGGATGCGGGTCGAGCCGGTTATCTATAAATCGTATTCCACAATGTGATGATCACTACGTATGATGAGCCCCACATACTCTGTTAGGCATGCATCTTAAGTAGGTTGTTTATGCATGCTGATACCCTCATGTTAGTGGAGCACGGGACTTATCAGACCCTTACTTTACCTGTTATGCATCTCTTGAATTATTGTTAATCTTAAAAGATAACCTTCACTATGAGTAGGGCATTGACCTTCTCCCGACTATACAGTTGATACAGGTGGCATACAGATTGACGACCTAGATGACTACATCCCTATAGAAGATTATCTTGAAAGACTAAGAAGATAGCTTTACTATTTAGTTTTATACTTCCGCTATGAACTCTGATGTTGTAATAAACCTCTCATTATGAGGCCTCGATTATTCCTTTTACTCTAATGATATATAATCATTACAATTGATCTTATTCTTGTAAATGTTACCTTCATGAATGCATCTGGATGTAAACAAATGAAAAAAAAAATATGGTGCAATTTTAGAGCATCCAGTTGTACATTATTAACACCCGGTTTCCTCGGGCACGAGTATATACTCTGGCCATGAAAATTTGAGCGTTACAACAAGGGTAACAAAATAAGGTAGTTAATGTATTTAGTCATTGTGCATCACTACTTGTTACAATGAGCAATGAGGTGGTCAACTTTGACTGTCTCAAGGAGCTGTATGCTGAGGACGAGGACTTTAAGGATGTATAGATGAAGTGCCAAAAAGGTCATTCCAATGACTTACATACGCAAGACAATTTTCTCTTCAAAGGGAATCAATTGGGCATCCCTCAAAGTTCCCTAAGGAAGCAAATTATTTAGCAGCTACATGGAGGTGGCCTTGGTGGACACCTTGAGTGAGACAAGTCGTGAGCTCTTGTGGAGGAGTAGTATTATTGGCCACAATTGGTACATGATGTGGGAAAAGCATTGCAACGTTATCAAGTTTGGCAAACCTCTAAGGGGCAGTATCAAAATACGGGCCTCTACACCCTGTTACTAATTCCTAACGACCCTTAGAAGGATTTATCTATGGACTTTATACTTAGTCTCCCACGAACATAACATGGTATGGATTCTGCGTTCGTAGTGGTAGATCGTTTCTCAAAGATGGAGCACTTTATCCCAAGCAAGAAGACCTGCGATGCAACACACATGCAGAATCTATTTTTCAAAGAGGTCATGCGGTTACACGGGGTTCTCAAGACCATTACTTCTGACTGTGACACGAAGTTCATTACCCACTTTTGGCAGACTTTGTGGACTCGATTCGATACACAATTTCAGTTCAACAATGTTTGCTGCCCACAGACTGATGGGTAGACTGAGGTTGTGAATCACACGTTGTGAAACCTCCTTCAATGTATTTCAAGTGAAAAATCGAAGCAGTGAGATTTGGCCTTGTCTCAAGCGAAGTTTGCATTCAACAACATGGTGAACTGCTCGACATAAAAGTCTCATTTCCAGATTATTTACGGTCGAGTGTCTTGCTACACACTTGACTTGGTCCCTCTACCCAAGCTCACAGGCATGAGAGTTATAGCAGAACATATGGCAGACACAATCATGGGCATTCATGTGGAGGTGCAAACCAAGTTACATGCTTTGAATAAAAAATACAAGGAGTAAGCCAACAAGCATTGCCGACAAAAGGTATTCGAGGTGGGCGACCATGTTATGGTCCATCTACGCAAGGAAAAAATTTTGACATGGATATACAACAAATTAAAGAATAAGAAGATTGGACCAGTACGGATCCTCCAAAAGATCAATGACAATGCTTATGTTGTTGATATTCCAGATGACATGGTGATCTCACATACTTTCAATATCGAGTATCATAAACCAAAGTAGGATAAGTTCTTTTGAAGTAGATGGGACTGATGTCCAGTGAGTAAAAAATGATTTCATGGCCAAGATAGACCAGAACGGCCCAATCGGAAGCGAAAGCTATCTGGACTGTCAGAACCTTAAAACAAATGTATCTCGCAAACCGGAATGAGTTATCCGACGTGCCATATATGATTTTGGGGTCGGACGAGCTACCTTAGCCACCCAACCATGTTATGACGAGTTGCCCATGCCAAATTTGTGATATTCCATCAGATCAACAATTAAATTTCCATTTTATTTTCATTTTTACTATTTATAATAAGTTTTAGTTTAATTATAACTCTTCATTTGTTGGGCTTTAGAAGTTGCATCCAACATGAAAAGTGCTTAGAATAATTAGGAGAATCACATGGTTGGCAAATAGGACACAATTTTTGACCAAAAACCTTAATTACTAGTAGAAATCACCATCGTCTATAAATAGTAAGTTTACTATTTACAGTAAGTCACGATTTCTAGGAGTTATAGTTGTAGTTTAATTTCAAAACTTCTTCCAAGGTTTAGTATCCCAATTTAAAGGGTTGTAAACTCATTTATTTTAACTATCAATCAATTTATGAATTTTTATAAATTATTTCTATTTTCTTCTTTTCCTCATGGATTTGAGGTATCTCTGTGAGGGGTCCAGAGAAGTTATGTGGGTTCGGAATAGTTATCCCCCTAAAAAGACGTTGCTCTACCTCATCATGTGGATCCCTGCGTCAGAATTAGGGTAGAAGATGTAGAGCAACGAGTTGTGGAGCATCCAAGGAGTCATCCTTCTTCTCCAACACTTCGGTTCTATTTTGTTTTTGTAATTTTCTTTTTTAGTTTCAGTCCAATCATTTCTTTAATTGGCTAAACTCTTAGCTAATGGTAATGGATGGACATTTTGATGGATATTTTATATTTAATTTGTTTCTTCAATGAACGTTAATATTTTTATATTGAAGTATGATTTGATATGATTGAATTCCTAGATTGGGGAAGGAATCAATTTATAAAGTTGTTTGATCTATTGTTACCTTCGGGTACATTAGATGCTTTCGTTTCCCTGTGATGTAATTACCTAGATCTTCATGAAAGATTAAGCCTATCATAATTCTAATTTATATTGGATTATTTTTTATTTATATTAATGTGTTATCTTTCGATTAGAACGGATTGGAATCCAGTTCTAGTTGAGTTATCAACTCGAGAAGATGAATTGAATTAAAAATATATTGATTGGGGATTCCTGGATCCTTAGTCTTTTTTAATCATTGTTTTTATAAATTTATCCTGCTGGAATAAAAACTCAAACGAACTGTTCTTGTTAGATTAAAATCTTAGTATATTCTCACCAAATTCCCTGTGGATCGACCTCGGTCCTGATGAGTTATTACTACATCACAACCCTATACTTGGGGTTGTAAACCCTTGGGTTCTATCAAAAGACAAATTAAAATTGAAGGGAGGAAGAAGGATGACTCCATAAAAGCTCCACCACCCCTAGGTCTTTCGCCCAAGCCATATTTCGTACTATTTAAAAGGCCTAAACATCCCTTTAAATAGGAAAAATCTGCACCAACTTGGAACTGGCTTCAATTTACGTACTTTCATTATGCTTCAGATGCAAGCGATTGTGGTCTTCGGTGGCACTAAATATGGCTTCGATCACACTGAATTAGTTGCTCGGTTATAGCCAAATTTCTCCAATATTCGTCTAAAATCTGTCTCCCTTAGGTTGCACTAAACTCTCTTTCGATGGCACCAAACAGGGCTTCGATCACACTGAATGTCAAGTTAAATTAACTCTAAAATCCACTATTTCTTCTTGGACTATTTTATGCACATTTAGTCAGACCAAACCAACCTTCAGTGGCACCGAACAGTCTATAGTTTCTATTATCACACTTTGTGATTTCTCTAGTCTTGTCTACATCCTTTATCCTTGATTTTCTTGAATCTTTGACATGTGAATTCTTCATTAATAACTTCTAAATCTCTAATTCTTCATTATCTTCTTTTGAGCTCTAATTACATACTTTTAAGTATGTATTCTTCTTTAACTCCAAAATCACCTCACATGCATATAACATATATAATTATGTCGAATTAACACTTAATTTTTAGGAAAGCTAATTAATTAAGAGGATAAATAAGTAAAATTTAAGTATCAACACACACCCAATCAGCATTTTGCTAGTCTCGAGCAAAACATGCAAAAGCTATTTCAAAACTAAATGAATAAATTTTCATAAACTCAAACACTTCCAACAGCAATCCAGATTATTTAAATCTAAAATACAATCTCGAGCATTACTTCCACCTAAACTTTAGCACTCGGTAAATATCACAATCAAGCTCAAAGTATTAAAATTAGAAAACTTCTAAACATCGAGTTCCATGGTTGCATAGCGAAGTATAGATTTACAACCAAAGGTTCACTTCTCTACTTTCATGATAACATTGATAATCAAAAGAGTTCAGGATAGCCAATGCTTAAACCAAAACTTACCTTACAGTTCAATATTCTACTCATCCAGCTTTTGATTTTTCCATTGATGGCTTTCACACTATTTCCAATCTTTTCTTCTTTTATTTTTCCTTTTTTCACAACAATCATTTAATGAAACTTCAATAGGTAACCCTTTTCGATGACAACTATTTTTCAACTAAGTATTACTCATTTTTTTCTTTTTTCTTTTTTTAAATTCTTTTCATTGAACATGATGAACAAATTTTTCAGGTTTGGTCATTTTTAATAATCATCAAGCTAACAATTCAATGTCAAACTTAAACTTTAATGCGTAAGCTAAATGTGACATATGAAATTTCATGACTCAATGTAACGACCTAGAAAATTCCATACAAAGACCTGAGTATTAACTCAGGCAGAAATCCCGCAGGACTAAATCCTTTAGAAACTAGACAAGAATTAACTAAGTATTAACCTAGATTATCTGTGAAATTAGCACTAATCACTTTAAATATGATCTGCAAGACTCAAAACCTATAGAATTATTCATGCTACATTATCCTAAAATCTAGAATCCAACCCTAAACCCATTTGCTCTCGAGAGCACTCAGAAACTTCGTATCGGACCTGAACCGCACGTCGAAAGTCCGATAGCAATGAACTTAGATGATTATCACCGCCTAGTTGGACTTGACAATCACCTCGAAAGGTTAATAGGTTGCCATTGGGCTGTAGACGAAGCATGAGTGAACAAACTGAATTCGTTACGTGTTTATCAGCATAAGGTGCGGATTATATACGTATAGGTTATGATTTTCAAAGCTTTTAATGTGAGATAATGATTTATTACTGACGTGGATGTTATTTCACATGTTAAACGTGTTATTTGTTTCGCGTTATGAATACGTATGAAATATGTATACTGTAGTGTATTCTATGTATGTGTTGAAATACTTGTATACATATAAATTTTAGATCTGTGATTGCCATGATAAATCATTGTTAGTACATGCTTTTTATGTATGCGACAACTCCTTAGTAAAAGGATTTGCCCAAATATGCAATATGCCAACATACGTGATGTATGTTGAATAGTATAGTCTAAGTGTTTGTGTAAATGCCTGAATGGATTAGAATTAGGTAAAGTATGATTTTTAAGGGTATTGAGATATGAATCTCAATCACCTTACTGGTGTGTATGATTTCCTCCATGTTATATGTAGCCTATTTTATTCATGCTAACTGTGTGTATGATTTCCTCCATGTACCATATTCATGTTTAAGTTATATTTCATACCATGCTCATATGAATGTGGAATTTGAATTAAATATTTATTATTAAAATTGTACGTGATTGGGGCCATGTTATGGTCCAGGCATTCGGTAACATGCTTGAATTCGTGGCTGAGATTGATTCGCTACGTAGGGCGTGTTTGACGAACCTGAGCCATACTAGAGTTGTCGGTAGTGGTTAGCCACACGGAGTGCTTATGCATTTTATGTCGATCAACTCAATGTGCAATCGAGCGTGTCGAGCTCATCAAGTAACCCGATTGACCCGATGTATGTTCACTATGTATGGAAGCTCTTGTTGAATCTAGAGTACCAAACTTACCAGGGACCTTGGTACCTCGATCCGCTAAGACTCATGAGACGAACATGGTGGTATGGGACACCGTGGTCAAGCTGTCGGCCTACGCTGGGGCGACGAGCCTCCTAGTAGTGACCAGTGAGCAACCTAGACTCGTTAGCCGATTATGGTGGTATGGGACATTATATTCATGCTGTCGGCCTACTTTGATTGGTGACGAGCCCTTTGTAGTGACCTCGAGTATATCCTGACACTGCATTGGGGCGAAGAGTCTTATTATAGTCTAAAGGATATAACTATACCTGTATTGATTGGTGAAGAGCCCTTTGCAGCGATCTAGAACTATAATGTCGTATGAGATTGTCTAGGACTAACGACCCTAGAATGGATCATCATTTGGGTAATGATATAAGGAAGGTACCTTAGCTTCCCAATACTACTATATAAAAAGGACTAATAATAACTCGGTAATCACGTTCATAACATCGCACTGCATGTGCCCCGGGTTGAAGGGCACAGAGGGAAGAAAGCATGTCGTGGACGTAAGATGGTGTCGCACGAGGGAGTGTAGGTGAGGGCATGCATCATGAAAATATTTCATCGTTGCATTAACAAGAGTATCTATGAATTTCTGATATGTCTGCCTTATCATTAATGCTTGACTGAATTGATAACATGTTAATCTTTACTCTATGATTCCACTGAGTTGATCACTCACTCCTACATTCTGGGATGGTGTTCTAAACACCCACCAGACTCTGTCTTAGTTGCAGATGACGATGCGACTTAGGAGGTGGAGCCTGATTACTACGATGATCAGGACGAGTTCTCATATATGCAGTTTTCTGATGGTTTTGCTTAGTCCGTTCTGATTGACGGGGCTACAGGGCTTATCATTGTAGTCAAACTATTCTTTTAAAATTTTTCTTTTAAGCTATTACATGTATATGGTGACTCAGTGAGGTATTCATACTCTGGCGATCGACAGCGATCTTTTGGATTCATATTCATTTATATACATCTTTCAGTCTTCCGCTTGCGTTATATAAACTGATCTAGAGTATGAAGTATTTTTTTGGTATAATCCTACTCATGTTTAATGCACTAATCTGAACAACATTTAATCATCGTTATCTATGCTTCATAAGTGATGCATTGGAACTCGAGAGCTGAGCTTCTGCTCGACCGTCGAATTTCAGGGCATTACAAGTTGGTATCAGAGCATGATTTTGATTAAACCAGACCTGGGTTATGGTCACACAATGTACGCTGACGCCACTTTAGCATAGGTGGGTGCGAGAACAATCTAAAAACAGGTCTAGGACTCCCAATGTCGTCAATTGGTGAAAGTCTAATGAAAATTATCACCGAGATCGAGTCCATGCACACTCCTGATCACACACGACAACTCCAAATCAAGTTAAAACAGTCAATTGACGGGTATAAACCATGTTTCAATCCATTCCAGCTAAAAAAATTGGTAAATGTTTATGTATATCAGATTTATTTTAAAACGACCCGAAACGACTCGAATCAGAAGAGGGGGGGCCAAACGGGCCACTTCCAGGGGGACCTAAGGTGGGACCCATGTTTTTCTGGACCCAGGTGATGGGGAGGACCTCGCCCAAATGGCGAGCCCTCGCCGGCTAGGTCAGTGACCGGCGAGGACCTCACCGACTGGTGGGCTCGACCGGGCTCAGCCATCGGGGCGACGACATTTGGGGTCTAGTGGGACCCACTGGTCCATGGTCCATTATTTAACACACCCCCAAACGACTACTTCCTTCATAAAACCCACCTCCAAGCTCTCCCTTTCCTTTAAAATAGCTCCTTTCTCTCTCAAATCGTCCTTTCAATCCCTCTTTCTTTTATTTTTCATTAAGCCATACTGTCTTCCACTGTGCTCAGCCATATCCATCACCTAACCCTCTCAGTTCCTTTAATTTGAGCTCTCAAATCCCCTATTTGAGCCTTAAATTCATGTAAATCCATCAACCCATCTTATTTTACTATCTTTCCTCTTCATTCCCTTTCATTTGAGCCTTTACATTCCCATATAAGGCCCAAATCCGTGGAAACCTAAAGATCTCATCCCTTTCCTTCCTTTTCTTCACTTTTCATGGCTTTCTTGAAGCTTGTCGCGGCTTTATTCTCGATTTCCACCATTCTTTCTCTCATGGGAAAGAAACAAGCCCCTGTGGATGAAGTTGGGCCTAGTCGCCCCGCTTGCTCGAGGAGACTAAGAGGAACTGCCGCGAGTCCAAGCTATGGGAGGGAGTTGCAGACTAAGCGAGGTCTTGATCCCCAGGTTCCTGTTGGAAAAGCTTTGTTGGCAGAGCTATCCCATGGTGTTTATGAGGGTCGTAGAGTTCTTTTTGAAGTGCATGTGGATGGACGACTCTTTGGCAAATACTTGTTGTTCGAGCGCCTGGAAGAGGCCAGGTGAGGTCTGCTATTTAAAGGTGAGTTTTGTGTAAATGTGAGCACTGTCCGAGCCTTCAATGCCCACATTTGAGAGCCTACGCTAGAGCCCTTGCAGTTCAAGATCCCATTTAGTAGAGACTGGGAAGCCACAATCAACATTGGGTTGATAGCTCGGCTCCTAAATGTGCCACTTAGTGAGGTACATGCTAGTGAGAGAAATCTGAATAGTGTACGTGAAAGGGATCGCCGCACTAGGTTTCTGTCTGGTCATCTGGTTGAATGGCACCCTAACAGAAGCCTCTTAGTGACCCATATGTCAGGTGATTTCCGTCTGCTTCACCACATCTGCAAGTTCAACGTCTACCCCAGGTGGAGCAATCGCAGCGAGTGCACGCGTCTCATGGTGGATTTCCTGTACCAATTGGGGCAGGAAACGAAGTTATGCGTGCCTACATTTATACTGCGACAGATTATCCTTATCTCGTGATCAAGAAGAATGACTGAGTCGCTCCCCTTCAGCCGACTCATATGCAAGATTGCACTCTAGTTTGGCTACAAACTTAGGGCAGAATTGTCAGCGCCGGTCCATTACATTAGTGAGACTACTCTTAACCAGATGAAGATCAGGCCATGGCAACGACAAGCCCAACTTGAAGAAAGTGAGGATGAGTCTAAAAGCGAAGAAGAAGAGAAGAGCAATGAAGAAGGTGGAGCAGAGATATAAGAGGAAGAAGAGCAGGACGAAGAGGAAGAGGAGGCTCAGGATACTGATGAGGGTCCTCCTCCTGCGGCACCGGAGCAGGACACTGATCAGGCCGCTAGGGATGTCCATATAGCTCGACTTGGGGAGGGTCAGGCTGTCCTACAATAGGACATTATGGATCTTCGGGGCCTCGTGAAACACAAGTTCAAGAAGGTGACTCGCACACTAAAGACTATCCTGTGCTGCCTGTAGGATAAGGGTGCCCCTTCTCCATCGTCAGATTCTGACGAATAGTCCCTTAAGTCGTCGTTATTTGTTTATAGTTGTTTGTGTTTTTGTGTAGCCTCTATAGGCTTCATAGTTTAGTAGTTGTTTTAATGTTAAAGCTTAGTGTTTGAAGCTTAGTTGTATTAGCTCACATGCATCTTCTGTCATGATCCATGTAAAACTTGTGTCTCATGTATTATGACAATTTTGGTAATGAAATGCATGAAGTTGCTTTAAATTTGTATGCAAATGCTGCATAAATAGGTTTGTGCTTATGTTAAATCTGATCTGGGTTGCTCCCTATGTTGTGTAGGGAATGCCACCTAAGTTCACGTGGAGCACGGCACGCCTCGCATTGAGTGATTCGATGGACCAGGCACCTTCTCAGAGTGATGGTCGTACGGACCCTAGTTTGGGCCCGGTTCGTGAGACTATGCCTGAGTCTAAGCCTTCGATTGGTCCTACAGTTGGGCCACCACCTTATACACCACCGGTTCGTGAGCGGAACCGTGCGTCTTCTTCGACACAGCATGTGCCACCGTCAGCTCCACTTACAGATAGGTTGGAACTGTTGTTGACGATGATGCACAAGCAACAGGAGCAGCAGTAAATGTAGCACCAACAGCATCAGTAGCAGCTCTTGGCCACCATTACAGGAACCCTAGCTTAGGGTCGGAGTACAACTCCACCTTCACCATCAGTACGGCCTGCTGAGGCTGTAGGCCCTTCTGCTTAGGATGAGGGTGTGGCATTGCTTACACCTGTTGTATACCCTATGGGGAATTCAGGTACCAATAGCCTCCTAGAGCGATTCCAACGCTTGTGGCCCCGTACATTTAAGGGTTCTCACAGACCCGAGGAGGCCGAATATTGGCTTGACCGCATCTCCAAGATGCTGAGGATGCTACACTGTACGGAGCCAGAGCAGGTCGAGTTGGCCACCTTTATGTTGGAGAAGGAGGCCAGCATATAGTTGGATAGTGTCCTGCGGATTGTTGCAGTTGACTATGTTTGGACATGGGCAGCATTTAAGACTCGCTTCCATGAGAAGTATTATCCCTTTGCGTATCGGCACGAGAAGGAGAATGAATTTTTGTGCCTCAAACAGGGAGGCATGTTAGTGTCAGAGTATGAGCATCAATTTACAGAGTTAGGCAGATACGTCCCTAATATTCTTACTGACACGTAGATGCGGATGCGACATTTTTTCGAAGGCCTGCGACCTGACATACTCTCGAAGATGTGCTATGCTAGCATACCTTCCTATGCTGAGCTAGTTCATATGTCTATGCATGCAAAGTAGGATGGGGATCGATTTTCACGTTCTCGTGGGCCTATGATTCCGAGGCCACAACCAAATATGCCGAGTCGGTCATTCCTTGGCAACAGGTCCCGTATCGACTCTCCTCCCAGGATCACGGCCCCACTAGTTCTGATGAGGTGACCTGGAGTGACATATATATACTGTGGGAGACCAAGTCATGTTGCGAAGAGCTGTTTGACACGTATGAGAGACAGTGGGTTTACGTCACCGCAGAGGATAGACCACTCTCACCCTCGAGCTCTATCGACTCCACCCCTACGGACTACACCTACACATCCGTCGTTTGGACCACCGGCACCCCGATTTAGACCACCATAATGGCCCATGGTACCGCTGTCGAACCGCCCACAGCAGGCTCAGGTACATACACTTACAGTCGAGGCTTCTAATATAGCAGATCTTGTGTAAGACCCGTATCCTACCCCGTACCATTCCGTAAGCTTCCGCGGTCCTCCCGGTCGAATTCTAGTAACCCGCGATCTGTTGCCGATGTTTGCATGCTATCCTAAGCCAAGTCCTGCATATCTGAGTCGACTTAACTAGAGATTTATACCAGAGCGACTGCGCCGTCGCCGCGGTTCCGATGCCACGTCTCGCACACCGAGGCGATACCCTGGCCAGGAGATGTAGGCCTGTATTCAATTCGAGGAAAGACGCCACGCATTGTAAATCCCGAGAAAAGAATCTCTACCTAACATCACATCAATCAAATCACTCACCCATACCTTTGGGACGTCCACACCGTCCATCCCTAGACGGTGTGCGTAGGACGCCCATGTTGTATGTTTTGTATCACGTGGTCCACATGTGAAAGGCCCACCATGATTTTTGTATTTTATCAACTTTGTCCATCGGTTTTAGGCAGATGTGGGCCCACCCCACACGTGTTGTACATGTGAAGGGTGGGACCCACCTTGCTTGTAGATGTGTTGCATTCAACACTGTCCATTGGAGTCGACTATGGTGTATAAGCGCTATCCACACTTCCCATAGGTCCAACATGCTATGATCCTGACCGTCCAGATAGTGTGGAACGCACCAGATTAGCCACTGACAGGTGGGCCCTGTAGTGACATCACCAAGTTCTATGGAACCCACCGCGAATATGTTTCAATCCAGCCGTTCGTCCGTGTGGAAATCCCACATGTGATGTATGTGTTATGCCACCATAATATATGTATTTCGTCATTGATATGGCCCACCCCACATGTGTGGGTGGGACCCACATTAATATATCTGCACCATCCAGATCCTCTGGATGGTGGCAACCCACCTTGTGTGTGCGCATACACTGTCCAGGGACAATGGCTGCACGTTTTCAAAAATAATAATAAATACATATATGCACGTGAGTGGTGGGTCCATGTGGGACCCACCTAGATGTATTTGTTATATCCAAACCGCCTGTCCGTTCGGAGATGATGGGGCTCGCTGTTGTCCAATGACAGCACATTATGTGACCCCACCACGATGTATGTGTTGTATCAAACTGTCCATCCATTGTGGACCCACCTTATATGCGTTTTGCCCAACCTGCCCACCCGTTTTGCCAGCGTGGGCACCACCATGGTCTATTTATTTCATCCACACCGTCCAGATTGTGCTGGACAGTGCTAGACAATGTTTGGATAGTGCTAATGCGCATGGATAATGTTTGGACGTGCTGATTTTGTACAGGCAATGTTTGGATGGTGCTGATTTACCTGGACATGTGCACCACCATGAAGCAGTGCTTCATCTGCACCATTTATCTGTGGCCCCTTCTAGATGTATGTGTTGCATCTGCACACTGTCCATCCACGATGGGGCCAACTTTGATGATATGTTGTATATCCACATCATCCAGACCTTGGATGGTGGGGATTGGATTGACTGGTGTACCTCACTTCCACTATGTAGCTGCTGTATCACATTAGCAAGTCCTGAGGGCCACCGTAATGTATTTGTTTCATGGCCCATTGATATGGCCCACCTGGTGTTTATGAGGCCCGTTGGTGCAGCCCATTAATACAGCCCACCTGTCGTGTATATGAGACCCATTAATGCGGTCGACTTGATGTGTATTGAGGCCCATTATGATGTATTTGAGGACCATGGGTCGTGGCCCATGGTGATGTATGTTAGGCCCGTGTATTCGACCCATTGTGATGTATATTAGACCCTTGTATGAGGTCGTGGGCCCACTATATGCTCGGCCCTATATGGGCCACTCCTTGGGAGCAATGTCGGTTAAATGGCCACATTGATGGGCAATGATGGTTTAATGTCCACATTGTGACCTTCCATTAGGCCATGATTAGGCGCATTCTTACCGACTCTGATTGACGTGACCGATTGCGGATTATCGATCGAGGTCGATTACCGATTCTATTTGCCTTGGCCAACTGATCGATTACCGATCGAGGCCGATTATCGTGACCGATTACCGATCATGTCCGATTATCATGACCGATTACCGATCGAGGCCAATTATCGTGGCCGATTGTCGTGGCTGATCGCCGATTCCGATTGTAGAGGCCCAATGTGATGTATATGCGGCCCATTGTGATGTGTACCTAGCCCGTGTTTAAGGCCCAATGTGACGCCTAGGTGATGAGGCCCATTGTGATGCATTTGAGGGCCAGGCGAAAGAGCCCATTGTTATGTATGTTAGGCCCATGAGCAGGGCCCACCTGTTGTGTACATCTAACCCTTGAGTAAGGCCCATTGTGTTGTATATTAGGTCGTTGTGTGAGGTTGCGGGCCCATTATATATTTGGATCTATGTGGGTCATTCCTTGGGGCAATGTTGGTTAAATGTCCACATTATCGAGGCCAATTGTTGATACTGACTATGAGTATGTGATAGCATAGCATCATGATACATGCCCATGCGCATCATCTGCATATTTGTTATGAGATGTGATTGACCATTGCATATGTCATTGGGTAGGATGATATGAGACTCCCTGATAGACGGAGGTTATCTCGCATGAGTGCACGATATGCGCAGGATTGATGTATGACTGGATCGTATGACTCATGCATCTTGCATTGTGTGTTGTGATTACTATACGCCCTAGCGACATCAAGGTCGTAGCCTCCACAGGTATTTCATGGATGGCCAGATGGGACACCAAAAAATCTGTTCTACATGGGGTACTATAGATATCCTTGGGTGAAAGTCCCTAAATCCTCTTGGTTCTAGAGGTTGCTCCAATATCTAGACCGAGTGGGTAGATGAGCGTTGAGTGCTGATTACCAGATGGCTGCGCTCTCCACTGTGTCGTGGTCGGTTGGAAGGGGGTGCTGCCTTACCTGCCCGAGAGGAGGGGGCAATGCTAGGCTGAGTCTGACCATCTCGAGGAATGGGTCCGCTATCGACGAGCCGGGCCAGATATTGGCAGGCGGATAGTGAGGTCTCTTCCACTCACCTCATTGTGCGTGATAGGGAAGCGATCTGGTTTGGAGTGTAATAGACCCCGATGATTTCTCAGAGATGAACCGTACCGATATGTGGACTTACTGAGTAGGAGTTGCATACTCATTCATTCATCCATTCACTATCCACTCGTGCTGGCGGTGTGTAATTATTTGTTTCGTGTACCTTCGCAATGGCCAGGATTTCGGTTGGGGCGCGCGACTAACCTGAGATCAGTAGTTTATCACATTGTGTTTGACTATCCAAATTTAGGTATGGGACTGGTTTGGATAGAATTCCCTTGTGATGGACCCCGTAGCCTGCGATACTACGTACTATCATCCCGACTTCACTCCGGCTTGGTCATTTCATTCACATCGCATATTGCATTTCATCCACGGCATATGACATTTTGGATTACTACGTTTCTACACTTATATGGCTTAGAAGAACTTGACAGGATCAGTATATTGCATCGCATCTGCAGTATATAATATTTGGCTCATTATGATTTACATTGCGTACTCTGATATTATGTGACTCATGGACTTACCAGTATATTTTTGTTTACTCTGATATCGTATGATTCATGACCTTATCATTTTTCCTGCTTATCTCGATGATGTATGATTTATGGACTCTATTGTATACTCAGTACTTACCTTACACACACTTACACCACCCTCTAAGCTTTTGTAAGCTTATGCATGATAGATGCGTGCAGGTGGCGTTAGGTTGCAACAGCGTTGAGCTTGGAGCGTGCAGCGGTTTTCAGGAGCTCTAATTTTGATATATGTATTTTCCTTTCAACATTGTATTCAAGTGATTATATTAGTGGATATGTGATGATCATGCTGCCTTTATGATTTGGGTATACTTGTGGTTATGCTTATTACAAGACAAAATGTACGTTGAAAAATCCTCCTTGTAGGATCCGAGGATTGGAATCTGGCGTATGCTACGCTGAGAGCCGAGAATGGGGTACTACGGAGGCTGTCGGCACCAAATTCGGCGATCAAAATTCCTGTGAATCTGATTTTCAGGTTTAGGGCGTGACATCTTATACCAAGTTCATTTGAGGGCATAGCTCATATCCAAGGTACTCTAGTCCTCTTATTGGTAGATACTAGTTCCACTACCTCCATTATATCATGCGCGGCCGTCAAACGAATGGGGTTGAACACTACTCCTACGAAAGGAGTGAGGGTCCTCGCCGCCACCGGGACTTTTACTGACGTTACCCGGATTTGTGAGAGTTGCTCGATAGACTTAGGGGGCAGAACGATGCTTGTTGATCTGATCGTCGTTCCCCTATATCATCACGACGTTATTCTCGGTATGGACTGGTTCACCGAGATGCGAGCAGAGATTAATTGCGAGGCCAGAGTCGTGACAGCTCATGGACCAGAGGGCGTGGCATTTACTTTCCTTGTTCAGGTTAGCCACCCTTCCTGTTTGAGTTGTTACGCTTCACTATTAGAGGGTACTGATGTTCCGAGTTGTGAGATACGCCTGTGGTCCAAGACTTCACAGATGTATTCAAGAAGATCCCGGGACTACCCCCTCGGCGCGAGATTGACTTTACCATTGATCTTGTGCCTGGGACGATGCCTATTTCACTGTCGACTTATCGTATGCCTCCATGTGAGATGGAAGAACTTAGGAGACAAATCGATGAGTTGTTAGAGGCAGGCTTCATACGCCCGAGCGTGTCTCCTTAGGGAGTGCCCATGCTGTTCGTGAAGAAGAAGGACGGGTCCATACGATTGTGTATTGACTACCACAAGTTGAACCATGTGACTGTGAAGAACAAGTATCCGTTGCCTAAGATAGATGACCTTTTTGATCAGTTGAAGGGGACTAAGTATTTTTCAAAGATTGATCTACAGTCAGGGTATCATCAGTTGTGCGTCAGGGATGAGGACGTGCAGAAGACGGCGTTCAGGACCTGTTTTTGGCACTATGAGTTTCTCATGATGTCGTTCGGTCTTACGAACGCACCGGCCGTGTTCATGGACTTGATGAACAGGGTGTTTCGGCCGTTTCTTTTCCGGTTCCTCATCATGTTTATAGACGACATCCTGATATACTCCATGAGTCAGGAAGATCATGAGGAGAACCTGAGAGCAGTTCTGAATACTCTCAGGAAGAACCAGTTGTTCGCATAGTACAAGAAATGCGACTTCTGGAGGGAAAAGGTTAAGTTCCTGGGACATGTGTTGTCCGAGGAAGGGATAGCAGTGGACCTCGCTAAGGTAGTTACAGTTCAGGACTGGGAACAGCCCAATTCGGTTACTGAGGTGAGGAGTTTTCTGGAACTTGCTGGATATTATCGGTGATTCATTTGAGACTTCTCGAAGATAGCCAGACCTTTATCTCAGTTGACTCGGAAGGACCTGAAGTTCACCTGGAATGAAAAAGCGAAAGCAGCTTTTCAGGAGTTGAAGGACAGACTGACGTCCGCCCCTGTGCTAGTATTGTCAGAGCAAGGGTCAAGTATACGATATATACTGACACGTCTCACGTTGGTCTAGGTTGTGTCCTTATGCAGAAGGACAGGGTGATTGCTTATGCCTCGAGACAGTTGAGGAAACACGAGGAGAATTACCCTACACACGGCCTGGAGTTGGAAACCGTCATTTTTACATTGAAGCTCTGGAGACATTACCTCTACGGAGAGGAGTTCGAGCTCTTTTACGACCACAAGAGTCTTGAGTATATATTCACTCAGCGGGACTTAAATATAAGGCAGCGCCGATGGATGGAAACCTTAAAGGACTTCAAGTTCGAGGTCTCCTACCATCCGAACAAGGACAACCTTGTGGCAGATGCATTGAGCCGCAAAAGACTATAGAGTTTACGGCTCCGCTTATGATTGCAGAATGAGATATGGTAGAGTTCGTGAGGGACTTCGAGTAGAAACTCACCGTAGAGGAGCCATTCAAGAGTGTCGAGCACATTCATGTGCGGCCACTTATTGATGACAGGATTATAGAGGCCTAGAAGGTCGATGAACGGTTGTCTGAGCTTTGAGAGCAGGCTAGCGATGATGAGGATGACGAGTGGAGAGTTGGTATGGATGGTGGCTTGCGCTACCGCGGCCGCCTATGCGTCCGGAATCTTCATGACTTGAGACAAGAGGTTCTCGAGGCTGCGCATTGTTCGAAGCTTGTGATGCATCCAGGTAGCACGAAGATGTATTGAGACATGAAAGATCATATTGGTGGGACAACATGAAGACCCACATAGCAGAGTATGTATCTCGTTGCCTCACGTGCCAGCAGGTCAAAGCAGAGCATCGTCGACCTCCTGGACTGCTTCAGCCCATGCCCATAGCTAAACGGAAGTGGGACTTCATCTCTATGGATTTCATATCAGTGTTGCCGAAGATGAGGAAGGGACATGATTCTATCTGGGTGATCGTCGACCGATTGACTAAGTCGGCTCACTTCCTTTCGATCAGAGTCACGAACTCTGCAGACGAGTTGGCTAGGCTGTACATCAAAGAGATAATTCGTCTATATGGAGTTCCCTTAGAGATTATGTCGAACAGAAAGACACGGTTCACATCTATCTTCTGGACTCGTATCCAGGAAGCAATGGGTGTGAAGTTAAAATTCAGTACCATGTTTCACCCACAGACCTTCGGGTAGACAGAGCGGGTGAATCATATTTTGAAAGATATGCTACGGGCTTGTGCCTTTGACTTCAAGGACAGTTAGGACGATTGTCTCCTGTATGCAAAGTTCGCCTACAATAACAGTTTCTAGGTGAATATTGGCATGGCTCCTTACGAGGCCTTGTATGGGCGCCCTTGCTAAGCACCACATTGCTGGGCAGAGGTTGGCGAGTGCAGTTTGATTGGCACAGAGTTAGTACAGGTGACCTTAGAGAAGATCGACATTATCGCCGAAACTCGATTAAGGTCACAAGTACTTTGACGTGTGTGGGCCATCTTCCCTGATCCGAAGGTGAATTTGGGTCAAAAACCAACGGTCAGAATGCTTATAAATGGCGTGCAAGCGATGCGACTCAGATTTCTTAAATTCATAATTAATTTCTTTAAAATCTCCACTTTCTCACACTCTATACTCTGGACTCAAGGAAACAGTCTCAGGACATCGTTTGGAAGTGATTTTCGAGGTGATTATCAAGTCCAACTAGGCGGTCATAATCGCCTAAGTTCATTGCTATCGAACTTTCGACGTGCGGTCCAAGTCCGATATAAAGTTTCTGAGTGCTCCCGAGAGCAACTGGGTTTAGGGTTGGATTCTAGATTTTAGGATAATGTAGCGTTAACGATTCTACAGGTTTTGGGGCTTGCAGATCGTATTTAAAGTGATTAGTGCTAATTTCACAGGTAATCTAGGTTAGCACTTAGTTAATTCTCGTCTAGTTTCTAAAGGATTTAGTCCTAAAGGATTTCTGCCTGAGTGAATACTCGGGTCTTTATACGGAATTTTTCAGGTCGTTACAATTTACCCCCCTTAAAGAAAAATTTTCTCCTCGAAATTAGTACCTTTTCGTACTTCTCAAGAATCTGAGGGTAGTTCTTTCTGACTTTAGCTTCTATTTCCCAAGTAGCTTCCTCTTCTGTATGTTGTGTCCATAGTACCTTCATGAGTGGAATCACCTTACTGCATAACACTTGCTCCTTCCTATTTAGGATACGCGTCGTACACAGTACATATGTAGCAACCTCGCTCAACTGTACCTGCTCCCATCTGATAATGTGGGAAGGATCAGGAACGTATTTCTTCAGCATTGATACATGAAATACGTTGTGTACGTCTGCGAGTGGTGTGGGTAAAGCCAGGCGATACGCTACTGCCCCCACTCAATCTAGGATACGAAATGGACCAATGAACCTCGGTGTGAGCTTCCCCTTCTTGTCAAAATGCAGGACTCCCTTCATTGGAGAAACTCGAAGGAACACATGGTCTCCAACCTAAAACTTAAGTGGTCCCCACCTCATGTCGGCATAACTCTTCTGTTTGCTCTAAGCTAACATGAACAAGATCCAGCATTTATGAGCCTCAGTCCGACCGCATTCAATAAAAGGACCTCCAGAAGTGTTCCGTTAGATCGGAACAAGGTCGATTTGGATATAACCTAAGTATACCTTGGCTATGAGACTATTTTAGTGAGTTTTGGGCCTATATAAGGGCTTGAAACCCTCACCCTCTCTCACCATACGAATTTCCTACAACCCTAAGAAAAAAGAGAGAGAAAGTGAGAGAGAAATGGGAGCTACTCCTAGAATTTGATTCCCGTTACTCCTTGTGCTTACACATCATTACCGAATCACTATTCCGGTGATTTCAAATACACTATTGGGTAAGAGAACCTAACCCTAATCAGTTCTAGGGTTTCAAGTAGTTAAAGTGATGTAATACCTAACCTATTTCATGTAATAGGTTGCCATTGGGCCGTAGACGAAGCATGAGTGAACAAACTGAATTCGTTACGTGTTTATCAGCATAAGGTGCGGATTGTATACGTATAGGTTATGATTTTCAAAGCTTTTAATGTGAGATAATGATTTATTACTGACGTGGATGTTATTTTACATGCTAAACGTGTTATTTGTTTCGCGTTACGAATACGTATGAAATATGTATACTGTAGTGTATTCTATGTATGTGTTGAAATACCTATATACATATAAATTTTGGATCTGTGATTGCCATGATAAATCATTGTTAGTACATGCTTTTTATGTATGCGACAACTCCTTAGTAAAAAGATTTGCCCAAATATGCAATATGCCAACATACGTGATGTATGTTGAATAGTGTAGTCTAAGTGTTTGTGTAAATGCCTGAATGGCTTAGAATTAGGTAAAGTATGATTTTTAAGGGTATTGAGATATGAATCTCAATCACCTTACTGGTGTGTATGATTTCCTCCATGTTATATGTAGCCTATTTTATTCATGCTAACTGTGTGTATGATTTCCTCCATGTATCGTATTCATGTTTAAGTTATATTTCATACCATGCTCATATGAATGTGGAATTTGAATTAAATATTTATTATTAAAATTGTACGCGATAGGGGCCATGTTATGGTCCAGGCATTCGGTAACATGCTTGAATTCGTGGCTGAGATTGATTCGCTACGTAGGGCGTGTTTGACGAACCTGAGCCATACTAGAGTTGTCGGTAGTGGTTGGCCACACGGAGTGCTTATGCATTTTATGTCGATCAACTCAATGTGCAATCGAGCGTGTCGAGCTCATCAAGTAACCCGATCGACCCGATGTATGTTCACTATGTATGGAAGCTCTTGTTTGAATCTAGGGTACCAAACTTACCAGGGACCTTGGTACCTCGATCCGCTAAGACTCATGAGCCGAACATGGTGGTATGGGACACCGTGGTCAAGCTGTCAGCCTACGCTGGGGCGACGAGCCTCCTCGTAGTGACCAGTGAGTAACCTAGACTCGTTAGCCGATTATGGTGGTATGGGACATTATATTCATGTTGTCGGCCTACTTTGATTGGTGACGAGCCCTTTGTAGTGACCTCGAGTATATCCTGACACTGCATTGGGGCGACGAGTCTTATTGTAGTCTAAAGGATATAACTATACCTGTATTGATTGGTGAAGAGCCCTTTGCAGCGATCTAGAACTATAATGTCGTATGAGATTGTCTAGGACTAACGACCCTAGAATGGATCATCATTTGGGTAATGATATAAGGAAGGTACCTTAGCTTCCCAATACTACTGTATTAAAAGGACTAATAATAACTCGGTAATCACGTTCATAACATCGCACTACATGTGCCCCGGGTTGAAGGGCACAGAGGGAAGAAAGCTTGTCATGGACGTAAGATGGTGTCGCACGAGGGAGTGTAGGTGGGGGCATGTATCATGAAAACATTTCATCCTTGCATTAACAAGAGTATTTAGGAATGTCTGATATGTCTGTTTATCAGCATAAGGTGTGGATTATATACGTATAGGTTATGGTTTTCAAATCTTTCAATGTCAGATAATGATTTATTACTGACGTGAATGTTATTTCACATGGTAAACGTGTTGTTTGTTTCGCGTTACGAATACATATGAAATATGTATACAGTAGTGTATTCTATGTATGTGTTGAAATACCTGTATACATATAAATTTTGGATCTGTGATTACTATGATAAATCATTGTTAGTACATGCTTGTTATGTATGCGACAACTCCTTAGTAAAAGGATTTGTCCAAATATGCAATATGCCAACATACCGGATGGATGTTGAATAGTGTAGTCTAAGTGTTTGTGTAAATGCCTGAATGGATTAGAATTAGGTAAAGTATGATTTTTTAAGGGTATTGAGATATGAATCTCAATCACCGTACTGGTGTGTATGATTTCCTCCATGTTATATGTAGCCTATTTTATTCATGCTAACTATGTGTATGATTTCCTCCATGTATTGTATTCATGTTTAAGTTATATTTCATACCATGCTCATATGAATGTGGAATTTAAATTAAATGTTTATTATTGAAAATGTATGTGATTGGGGCTATGTTATGATCCAGGCATTCGGTAACAGGCTTGAATTCGTGGCTGAGATTGATTCACTACGTAGGGCGTGTTTGACAAACCCGAGACATACTAGAGTTGTCGGTAGTGGTTTGGCCATAGGAGTGCTTATGCATTTCATGTCGATCAACTCAACGTGCGATCAAGTGAGTCGAGCTCGTCAAGTAACCCGATTGACTCGATGTATGTTCACCATGTATGGACGCTCTTGTTTGAATCTAAGGTACCAAACTTACCAGTGTAATCCCGCTAACCTTGGTACCTCTATCCGCTAAGACTCATTAGCCGGAGATGGTGGTATAGGATACCGTGGTCGAGCTGTCGACCTACGCTGGGGCGTCGATCCTCCTCGTAGTGACCAATGAACAACCTAGACTCGTGAGCCGATTATGGTGGTATAGGACACTATATTCATGCTGTCGGCCTACTCTGATTAGTGACGAGCTCTTTGTAGTGACCTCAAGTATATCCTAACACTGCATTGGGGCGATGAGTCTTATTGTAGTCTAAAGGATATAACTAAACCTGTATTGATTGGTGACGAGCCCTTTACAGCGATCTAGAACTATAATGTCATATGAGATTGTCTAGGACTGACGACCCTAGAATGGATCATCGTTTGGGTAATGATATAAGGAAGGTACCTTAGCTTCCCAATACTGTTGTATGAAAAGGACTAATAATAACTCGATAATCACATTCATAACATCTCACTGCATGTGCCCTGGGTTGAAGAGCATAGAGGGAAGAAAGCATGCCGCGGACGTAAGATGGTATCGCACGAGGGAGTGTAGGTGGGGGCATGTATCATGAAAACATTTCATCCTTGCATTAACAAGAGTATTTATGAATGTCTGATATGTCTGCTTTATCATTACTGCTTGACTGAATTGATAACATGTTAATCTTTACTCTATGATTCCACTGAGTTGATCACTCACTCCCATGTTCTGGGATGGTGTTCTGAACACCCACCAGACTCTGTCTTAGTTGCAGATGACGATGCGACTCAAGAGGTGGAGCCTGATTACTACGACGATCGGGACAAGTTCTCATATATTCAGTTCTCTGATGGTTTCGCTTAGGCCGTTCTAATTGACGGGGCTACAAGGCTTATCATTGTAGTCAAAGTATTCTTTTGACATTTTTCTTTTGAGCTATTACATGTATATGTGACTCAGTGATGTATTCATACTCTGGCGATCGACAGCGATCTGTTGGATTCAGATTCGTTCATATACATCTTTCAATATTCCGCTTGCGTTATATAAACTGATATGGAGTATGAATTACTGTTTTGGTATAATCCTACTCATGTTTAATGCACTAATCTGAACAACATTCAATCATCATTATCTATGTTGCATAAGTGATGCATTGGAGCTCTGGAGCTGAGCTTCTGCTTAACCCCTAAATTTAAGGGTGTTACACTCAATCAATATTTAAAACTTTAAATTAAATATTAAAAACTTCAACTTTACTTTAAAATCCATTAAATAACTAAAATCTGGAATTCAAAAATCCTTAACATTAAGTATCTTCATCATTCTAATCTCTAGATTAATTTCAAAATCGCTTAAATTCATGAAAGATTTCAAAAAAATTGTAAAATTTTTATAGCTTAAAAATTCAAGAATTCAGCACAAATCCAAAGAATTTTCAAAGTAAACCAACTCCCCAACCTAAATTATACATTGTCCTTAAAGTAGAAACATATATAATAAGAGCAATACGAGAGCACGAAAATAAAAAGTAGATGAAAAGAACCTAAAAGGCGACAGATAAATAAGCTAGTGCGAGCTTCCTATAAATTGATATTTCAGCAACTAAACTAAACTAAGTAAACCAATCCTAAGAAAGTAAACAAATTCCTACTCATAAACTATCAATCATCCAGAGGCATCGGTTTCTTCCTTTAGCAAGTATATCAGCAAATTTCTCAGCAAGCTTTTCAACAAGATCATCTAGAGACCAACTTTAGAGTAAGTTTGGATGTCTTGGAATATGATTGTCCATAGAAATCTGCACACCTCATCAAAAATTTCATTTTTATTGTCATGAGGTGTCCAAAAAATATATGATTCACCTGTGGGAGAAAATTTTTCAATATTAGTATACCATAGTGAATAAGAAACCACAAATAGTTGAATATAAAAAATTAAAAAAATTAAAAAATTAAAAAAAAAAAAAAAATAGCATAGTCTCCATAAAATTTAAAGTTTAAGACTTCGGTTTTATTTCCAATTCCTCCATCCTTAATGGTAAATGTTCACAATTTGTGGAAAGAGGTTTTTCAAAATATTTTTCTTTTCGTTCAATGTCAAGTACCAGGACACAATCCCATAAGGCATTCACTATATCTCTAATCATAGGATCGTTTGAATCTACAAAGTGTGCCAAGCATACTTCTATAGTTTCAGAAATTTCAATCAGAAAAGGTTCATCGTCTTCAAATATATCAATCAAGTTCACGTCATGGATCACATCCTCATCCTCTTGTGATTTGTGTAAGTTAAACACATTCAGTTTTAAGGTCATATTCCCAAAGGATATCTTTATGATCTCATTCTAGCAATTGATTATGGCATTAAAGGTGGTCAGGAATGGTCAGCCTAATATGACAAGGATTTGAGTGCTCGCATTTATCACCGAGTGTGTATCCAAGACAATAAAGTCTATCGGGTAGTAGAATCTATCAACTTGGACCAACACATCTTCCATCATTCCTCTCGGTATTCTAATTGAATGATCAGCCAATTGTAACGTTGACTTGGTGGGTTTCAACTCACCAATGCCCAATTGTTCGTATATCGAGTATGGTATCAAATTAACACTTGCCCCAAGTTCTAAAAGTGATTTATCAATCTGAAAACCTCCTATTACACATGAGATCGTATGAATTATAGGATCCTTGTATTTTGGGAGAGTGTTTTAATTGATGATGACACTCACATGTTTTGTCAAAAAGGCTTTCTTATGCACGTTTTGTTATTTCTATACCGTGGATAAATCCTTTAGAATTTTGCATAAGATGGAAACTATATAATTACATCCAACAAGGGGACGTTGATCACGACTTGCTGGAAAAAATGTCTTGATTTTCACTTGACCATTTTAATGAGGGGAGGCATTGGGGAAACAAGGTCATAGGCTTGTATTCTTACATTAGCTCTATATCATGTGGAGCACTACTAGATTCACCATCATCCTTCAAGTCTTTGGATTCCTCAGATTTCTCAACCTTCTTAGGAAACTCCTTGTCAATTTATTTACTACTTATTAGGTTGGTGATGGATTTAACATGTTCTACATGTAAGGTCGAACAGGTAGGATCACTTATCCCGAATCGTCCCTTAGGGTTAGGTTGAGGCTAGGTTGGAATGGTCCCTTTCTCCCTAGTTGTGTCTCAATTCTTGCAACCGAAGTTCTAAGTTCATTTATGGCCTGCAATTGCCCTTGCATGAATGCATTCAATGTATCCTCAAGAGTTCTCTTAGATGGGGTTCCAATAGATGGCTCTTGGAGATTATTGGGTGCATTTGCAGTCAGTTCATTCCTCCAACTAAAGTTCGGATGGTTCTGCCAATCAGGAGTGTACATGTTGGGATTTGGTGCACTGAAGGGACGTTGATATGCGTTTGTAGGACTCGCTTGAGCGAGCAACACCTAAAATATGGGGAGTGTAGGACAATCCTTTGTTATGTGAGCATCACTCTCACAAATACCATATATGATTTCAAAGGCCGCTTTGGATTGGATCGCTTCCTTCTTAGAATCCAAGGCCTCAATATTTCTTGTGAGATCTACGAACCTTGCACTAACATAGTGTCCCTCTTTAAGCACATGTACTCCCCTCTCTCTTGGCATTGCCTTGGGATTACTACCTTAGTTAGATGTGTCCCATAATTTGGCATCTTCAGCTAGTATATCCAAGTAATCCCATGCATCTTCCGGTTCCTTGCTCATAAATTTGCCATTACACATCATTTCTATGAATTCTCACATATTTGAATTCAATCCGTCATAAAAAAAATTAAAAAAAAAAAAAAAAAAAAAAAAAAAAAAAAAAAAAACTAATCACCCATCACATCTCATAGTCATGGTGTACGCAAGCGAGAAGTAAATCCTTGAACCGTTCCCAACACTGGAAAAATGTTTCATTTCTTTTTTTAAAGAAGTTCATAATGTTACACCTGAGAGTGTTAGTTTTATAAGATGAGAAGAACTTTTTTAAGGAACTCTCGGGTCATCTCCGCCCATGTACCAATAGATATCAGCCTTAAAGAGTGAATCCATGCTTTGGCCTTCTCCTTAAGAGAGAATGAAAATAGTTTCAGCCTAACCACATCAGTAAGAACGTTGTTAAGGTGTATGGTTGCGATAATCTCTTCAAACTCTTTTAGCTGCAAGTATGGACTTTCTAAATCAAGTCCATGAAATTTAGGGAGTAATTGAATCAGCCCTGTTTAAAGTCCACGTTTCCTATGTTGGTTGAGAAAATCATGCGGGAAAGTGTACTTGTTCTTGTCGGTTGTAAATAATCATGTAAAGCCCAAACCGGTGGAACTTGGTGTACTTCATTCTCACCATGCAGTCCTAACCGGTGGCGTGTTACACACATGGTTCTCATCAAGATGTTGTTTAGTTTCAGCCATTGTTTCAGATGATGTTTTAGGCACATTTAGGTGTTTTCTAACTCATTGATGGATCGAGAGCCCATCAACTAAACCTCCTTCACTCATAAGTCTCAATGTATGGTCCCTTACCCACTTGCTCATGAACCACATAAAACTTTAATTCTTATCCTAAGTCGTAAGTCATATAGCAATTAAGAAAGTAGGTACAGGGAGTAAGGAAGGATGTTACCAGAAGAGAATAACTAGATTTGTAAATCTTACAAAAGCAAATTAAGTAAACAATGTTAATAATATTAGAAGACTTAAAACAAAATAATAAAACCCAAAAAAATATGAAATTTAAAAAAAAAAAAATCCTAAAAATCCTAGGTTAGAAAAATTCAAAAAAATAGAAAAATCAAACCTAGAAAACCGAAACTAAATCGTATTTAATGCCACTCCTTGGCAACAACTTCAAACACTTGATCGAACCCAAGGGTTGACAACCCCAAGTGCAGGGTTGCGATGTAGTAATAACTCGGTAAGACCAAGGTCGAATCCACAAAGAATGGGGAACACGGCAAATAGGTAATTTAAGTCTAATAGTTTGTTTGGGTTTTTAATCCAGCGAAATAAAAGAGTTTTAAAATAAATAAATAAAAGATTAGGAATCCAGGAATCCACTCATAGCAATCACAATATCTAGTCTACTAATTTAATGCATATCTAATTTGGAATCGAAGTCCTTTCCTATCCAATCGGAAGATAATTTTATTAAAACATTCATAAACACCAATAAGAATATGATTTCAATTGAACAATTCTCTCATAAAGAATTTGAACACCAATCACAAGGAATTAAAAGTGCCCAATGCACCTAGAGGTGACACTAGATCAATCAATTATTTAAATTGATTCCTTCTCTAATTTAGGCTAACCAATTATTAAATCAAAGCATTCATTGTACACGAAATGCACAAAAAATTCAGAAATAAATAACTTAAAAACTTTAAAGTGAATCCAAATCTAATCAATCTACTATCATCATTCAAACAATGTTATTGAATCAAATAAACTAGACAATGTAATTGAACTATAAGTTTCATCCCTTAGCCTTAGCTAAGATATTAGCCTAACATGGCTAACATTTTAGAAGAAAAATAAAAGAAAAAATAGAAAAGATAAACTAGAATTGATGAGAAGAAGAAGAATGATGGCTTAGTAGAAGCTCTGTCACCCCTAGGTCTTTCTCTTAAGCCCTAATTCGTACTTTATAAAGTGTAAGACAACCCTTTAAATAGGAAAAATACACACCGACTTGGAAACGACTTCAATTTACACACTTTCATTACGCTTTGGTTGCGGTTAATTGTGGCCTTTCGTCATACTGAATATGTCTTTGGTCACACCAAATTAATTGATCAATTATAGCCGAATTTCTCCAATATTCATCTAAAGTCTCTGTCTCCCTTAGGTCGCACCGAACTATCTTTCGGTGGCACCAAATAGGGCTTCGGTTACACCGAATGTCGAGCCAAATTAACTTTAAAAATTATTATTTTTTGCTGGACTATTTCATGCACATTCAGTTGGACTGAACTAACCTTTAGTGGTACCGAACAGTTTGCTTTTTTGGTTATCGCACTTTGTGATTTTTCCTATCTTTTCCATATCCTTTGTCATTAGTTTTCTTAGATCCTTGACATGTAAACTTTAAAAAATACTCATTCATTGTTGATAATATAATCTTTTTTAGGCTATGTTGTCTCACCAAAGGCATCAAAGTAGATGATGAAAGCTCAAAGCAAGTGTAGAGTGGTCAACCCCAAAATCGGTTGTTGAAGTGCAATGCTTACATGGCCTAGCAACATTCTACCAACAGTTTGTGAGTACCAAGCAAGATACTTTTACTAAAAATTTCATCTGGTGGAAGAACAAACCCTGATATGAAGATTCTTGAATTAATGATGAAGAGTTACGAGATCATGACGGAAAAATGTGAGAAAGAATTACTAAGTCGAACTCGAAAACAAGTTCTTTTTATGGGGAGAAGATTGATTAAGTCCTTGGTACATCAAGAAGCTTATATACCAAGAAGAAGTATATCATACTCAAGTTTTTCTCTTATATATGTAATAGTTTTTACACGAGAGATGGCATTCTAGAGTTGTTTTCTATAAGCTTCATAGTTATGAGTTAGTGATTCATCTCTTGTTGGATAAATGATTCTTTAATCCCTTGGGTGAATGAGCTCCCAAACTATCCCTTGTTGGGTGAGTGACTCTCCAACCCCATAGGTGAGTGACTCCCCAAGTCATCCCTTGTTAGGTGATTGATTCTTCAACCCCGTAGGTGAGTGAGTCCCTAAGTTATCCCTTGTTAGGTGAGTGATTTCACATCCCCTTCGGTAAGTGAATCCCAAGCTATCTCCTTATTCTCATTTAGCTTATCTAATTTTGATATAAATTATAGCAACAAAGTTCTTTTTTACTTCTCTTTATTACATTTATGTGGGTTTTGCATCAACTTGATGCAAGGTTTGAACTTCAAATGTCATACACACCTCAAGGTATGCCCCAAGCATCTAAACTCCATTTAAGAGATGATCATTTGAGTTGCTACCAGAAAATCATGGTCCATGGACTGCTCTTCGGAGGATGCTGATCAAAGGCCGCTTATCATTTTAGAGATACTAGCCCTTTGTTGTAAATGCCAATTCTTTTCTTGGGGAAATTCCAATCTAAACGGTCCAAGTTTAGCTTAGAGAAAGGTTCACCGTCGATGGGCTATGCCCTGAAGAGCTCTCCAATGGGACAATGCTAGCCTTTCAGTTTCTGGGCTGCGGATAGAGAAGTATAAAGAGAAATAAAGAATCCATCCATATTCAAGGAAAAACGAAAGATAGGTGGCTGGGGCCAATTAGGGGGTATGGACCATATGGTCCATCCATGATGGCCTGACGAAGCAACGGTCTGGATCACAGAAGCGAAGTCCCCACTTGTACAATACTAGGAGGTATAGCACATGCAACACATTCCGTGCTAGGGTGAGAGAGATGAATATAGTCCGGCCGGCTGTTTGCAAGTACGATGGTACATGCGGAGAGAAAAAGAGGGTTTCATAACGGTTTCAACTGTAGGCGAAGGATTCCCATTCAGTCTTATGTCCCACTTGAGCATTAGATCAGATGTACGTAGTAACACATCCCCAACTCAAGTACAGTACAGTCATTAGGTGGGGTTTCACATGTTTTAAGTACGGGCATCCTAACTATTCGTCTGCATACATAACACATACAATGGAGAAAAATGGGTGTGGGCTATTATCACCGGAAGAATAAAATGATAAAAATATCCTTAGTTGGAGGTTCAGACAGCTATTTTCCTAATTTGAATTTCCCAGTGACTAATAATAGTTGTAAGACTGTCCAAACATTTCTTGCGTTGGTACAGATGACAATGCGAGCATACAGTTAGGGCCTGTTTGGATTCGCGTATGGTATTGTATTGCATTGTATTTGGGTACTGTTCACGTATACATTGGACGGTTTTCAGAATATATCCAAATCAATCCAATACTAATCAATGTTTGGATAAGAAGTATTGTTTGGCATATTATAGAATACATTATACAGATCAATGTTTGGATAGGACGTATTATGTTTGCATATTGTACAATCTCAATTGGGTCGGGTGGCCTGTTTGATGTATGGAACTTTCTGATTTTTAGCTCTGATGATCTTCACGTTGAAATGTATCAAATGAATGGTCCCGATCTTATACTGCATGGGTACTAGATATCTTGTAATCGTACAAATTTCAAACTTTCATCCGCTGTTGAATACAGTGCAATGAATACGAAGTATTGACGGCAACAGAACCCACTGACAATACTTTACCGTCGGTTCGAAAATTTGACTGGAGTTTGCATTCACACGCATGAGATTCAAGTCCTATTTATTCCAATCCAAACACGGTAAACGTTAAATCATAACTTCTAATACAATACGATACATCCCAAAACATGTATCCAAACAGGCCAATCTTCTCAGTGAAGCCAAGGATCTCATAATTCCTCTTTTCGACGTCTTTCAATCACCAACGCACTTTTGACTGAGGAGGTCACCTACCTTTGAGTTGGCGCTTCGTTCTTTTCTGAGGACCACGATCCAAAGGGCAATATAGTAACTTGATGTCCCTTGAATGACTATACAATACTATCTCTATTTACAAAGCCAACCAAAACCCCGTGCATTTAATATAAAAGAATCAAAATAAAGAAAACAACTCAGGTGAATGAGAGAAACGGAGTTCTAGGAAGTGCTTGGCGTGTGGGGCTTTCATGTTGGGTTCAGTCTCCTTTTTCAATCATAGCTTTATATGTAAGCTCTTCAAAGATGGAATTCGTGTCGTGTGGTGAACGTAGACTCTCCCTGTCTCCTAACACAACCATAGAAAGTTCACGGAAGAGAGAATAATGGTGTGGAGAAGAAATGACCAAAATACCATTAGGGCCCATTTGGCCGGGTGGGTTGGAAGGGATTGAATGGTATTAGGGTGGATGGCTAGGTAATGATGGTGTTATCAGTGGATTGTCTTGAGATCCATGGGATTGCTATTTCCCTGGATTACTATATTCAGTCCTTTTGGCACGTCTAGCCAATCCCGGGATTAAACCTTCCCATTCCTTCCAATCCCTCGGACCAAACACGTCCCAAGCAAATTTGAATGGATTAGGGTGGATTGAATAGGATTTAAAGGTAATGATGGTATTGTCAGTGGATTTTCTTAAGATCCATGGGATTCGGATCAGATCACCGACTCTATTTGGCACGCCCGGCCAATCCTAGGATTTAACTTCCAATACCATCCAGTCCCTTCCAATCCCACCAGCCAAATGGGCCCTTAGGCTCATAGGTGGGAGTTCCATTATTCAATTAGCGAGTTCCAGAAAGCTAAATTGATGAGGAAAGTTTCAGAAAGCTAAAATGATGAATGGGCCACATCCAAGGCGGGCCGCATGATCGACGGTTCACATTGAAGATAAGGCCCATATGATAAATGGTCCACATCAAAGGTAGACTCCACATGGACGATGGATATTAAAGGTGGGCCCGACATGAAGAACAATAACATTGATGACGGGCCACATCCAAGGTGGGGCCTACCTAATGGACAGCCGACTTCGAAGTTGGGCCTGGCATGAAGGTAGGCTCCACATCAAAGACAGGGCCAAGGTGGGCCCAACATAATGAAGGGTCCACGTCAGAGGCTGGGCTTACATGATAGACGGCAGATATTAAGGGTGGACCAAACAAACTTGAGAAATAAATACTTATGTGTTGTTAGAAACCATACATATATATATATATATATATAAAAACATCAAGCATAAGTATGGAAAGTAATTTACAATCCTTTCATGATGTTTACTGAATAGGGACCAAGGATTGATGCAATGTGTTATAGCTAAAGAAGAAAAGATTGGTTAGAAAGCCATACTAGACAATGTAAGGCAACTTTGGATACATGATGTTAATGTAGAAATCTGGTTGTCCTCCTTAGACCACTTGGGACTTGCAAGATAAGACAAAGACCGAAACCCCGGCTACTGTAGGGGACCCTCCGATACCAAAGTCAGATAAGCAAGCTAGTTCTAGTGGAACGAAAAGTTTTTGGGTGGAGGATTGTGTCACACCTCAGACTCGGTGACCGGACTCACAGGGAACCCAATAGCCGGTTCCGGCCGTAACAACCTCCATAGTGCACCATTCTCAGCTCCTGGCACTCATTCATCAAGTTTCGATCCTGGAATCCTACAAGGAGAATTTTCATAACATAATTCTCATCCATAAAGAGCATACCCAAGATCATAACATAGTAACCATAGAAAGTAACCACGGGAACACATCGCAAAATCCACTAAAAATTTAAAACTTTTATACAAGGTACAAGGCTCAAAGGAAATATATAAATAGAATAATAGGCAACTCCAAAAAGGTCCTTGGCACACTCTTCGCTCCTCAGCTACTGTGGCTGCCTATAATAACTTGAACGTATCAATCATGCATAAGCTTATAGAAAGCTTAGAGGGCAGTGTAAGTGTGTGTAATTACAGTGTCGGGAAAGCAATATCAGAGAATGCGGAAATGCAGAAATGCGGCATGAACCATGAATACCATTAACACTAACAGTTATACCAAGGCTATGTTATACCAAGCATGAATCCAATAAGCCATACCAAGGCTATGCAACATATGAGTACTGGGCGCCATGCTGAGGAGATGCACAAGAGGCCTATGTAGCCAATGTTGTATGCAATGTGCAATGCAATCATGTCAGTCCTCATATAAAGTTCACATATCAGTATAATTCCTCTCTAGAAAAATCACCGGGGTCAAGTACACTACTGGTTGACTGCCGCTCTCCAAGACCCGCACAGTTAAGCAACCATAAAAGACCTCACTATCCGCTTGTGGACAGTCAATCACCAATAAGATTCGACGGTAGCAGACCCATTCACGAGCTGGTCAAACTCAGCCTAACTATTGTCCCCTCACTTAGTCGAGTAAGGCCACACCCTATCTCAACCGACCATGCTATAGTAGGAGACGCGGCCTAACGGTATAAGACACTTGACGCTCATATTTTTCACTTGGTCTCGGCATTGAGGCGTCTCCTTTACCATGAAGGTTTAGGGGCTTTCACCCAAGAACATCCTACGTGCCCTAAATGCTCAAGAGGTATTTTCGGTATCCAATAATAGCCATCCACGACGTACCAGTGGAGGCATCGGTCCTGATGAAGCAAGGGTGAATAATATCATGCAATGCAATGTCAGATGCATGAATCATGCATATCAATCATGCATCATTCACAAGCATCCAACATACTCAAGAGGGGAATTCCATCCCTCTAAGAAGCTATCATATAATGCTCAATGGCACAACCATGACCACGCACACAATGTCAACCAAGTATACAATAATGTACATGGGTCATGAAGATGTATCTAGACGCACTATGCAGCGATGTACAATGTAGTACACTCCTATCCAAGAAGGGGCCAAGTCTAGGTACTTAGACAATTTCCCTAAGGAATCAACCTCTAGTGGGGACCCAATAGTCTGGGGTAGCCCACAAGACTAAGGAGAACAATGATATGGGCCTAAATAAATGAAACGGGCCTAGCAAGGGTCTATGGTGAGCCTTTAACCACCCATAAAAGCTTATGTGCCTACCTTAGGGCCACCAATGTGGACATCCAACCACAATTGGTCCCCAAGAGGTAAGTCATCTCTAATCGATCACGGATTAAGGCCCAAGAACCACAACAACATAAGAATGAGCAGTCACATTAAGCCACATACATACCATGTTAGTCCTCCAATAAATGGCGTAAGGCCTACCCAAAACATGGGTCCAAGGGCAACACACATAGCCCAACCTATATATACAACACTACAAGCCCATAGGGAAAGTTAGGGCCCAACACAAGGGTCACCTATTACATATATTGTGGTGGGCCTAGTGGGCAGCCCACTATTTAAACCACATGGGCAATGTCATTCTCTAGGCAAGAAGGTGGGGCCTACAACCTGGCCCAAGTATAGAGTTGATTTGGTGGGCAACCAAGAGCCCAACCGCTTGTGTAATCCGGCCCACTAATTTCAACACAATATCATGGGGAAAAATAGCTCAAGGGTCCATTGGGCCTAACAAAAGGTTCCAGCCCATCTAGGCCTAAAAGGTCCAACAATCTAGCCACATACATAGACTCAAATAAACCCAACTATAGTGGGCCTGAAAAGTGCACTAATTATGCCCAAGATTTATTTTTTTTTGTTGAGGGGGGGGTAAGACATTTTTTATCCCAACAATGTCCTCACAATACGGTGGGCCCCCACACCTTAAAATCTCAGCCTAAAAGAAATGTAAAGTTACAATATGATGCTAGAATTTCTATTCGACCAGTTTTTGGGCTTGCTGGAGCCCAATAAGATGATTATCTGATTTGCACAAGGACTCAGGGTGCTCCAACACTGAATATAGGGGCCCCACCACATTGGGAGCACACCAAAATCATCAAGAAAAGATGGGCCACACTGCTGGACTAAAGGTCTAGCAGCAGTCCACATGGGGCGTCCCGATGGGCTGGACGCCTAACCTTATGCAATGGTTAAAGGTGGGCCCCACCTTAGTTACTCCATACCAAGTGGACCACACACAAGTGGGCCTCAAAAATGGATGGTTACATGGATAAAACACACATCATGGTGGGCCACAAAAGATGTGGGGACGGCCATCCTTGCTGGGCGTCCCTACCATAGGTGTCCAACCAAGTGGGCCAGTCCATCCCTGAGCATAAAATCTCCAGTGGCTCGTTTGGCCTGAAACTTGTTAGGTGGGTCCCAACAAGGGTAGGCCACCTCCAGATTAAATTTTAGAATTTTCTGTGCATGGGAAGTATTTTTACAAATTAGAAAATCATAATCTGTCCAGAAATCTGGTTGTTGCTGGAATTCTGGCTATCCCTATGTTTGGGACCACATGAAGTGGGCCTAGACCCACCCAAACACTTAAAAAATTGGGGAAAAAGGTGGCCCTATATCTGGATAACAAGTGGGATCCACTGGGGTGGCCCACTTCTTCCAGAAATTCAGGTGAATATAGTGATTTCTGTCATACTGCATTGTTGAACTGTCCAGAAAATTCTAGACAGTTAGTCATCTTTGGCCTAACCCATGGGCGTCAATCATGGGAGGTAGGGTGTGAGCCCCATACCACATCAAAGTGGGGTCCACACACTACAAAACTCCTAAATAAATTTAGGAAAAAGGGTCTAGAAATAGACCTAAACATCGACCTAAAACACATACTCCAACTGGGATGAAATCTGGACAGCAACATGTGTTATCCAAATTTTGGCTCATGCAATATAATCAAAGAGCCCATAGCCTTGATTCAACTTGTGGATTCCACCTTGACATGTCAACAAAATTCCAGGCCCTAGGGTTCATTCAAACCTCCATGAAAAGGGTGGTTTGGAGGTCACCCAAACCATGCATACATGGTTCGGCCTGGACGTCCATTCAAGTGGGCTTGGACGTCCACTTTGCTTGGGGCCTAAGAGGTTACTAACCTACTTTGGTGGGCCTCACCTCATCAGAAAACATAGAAGAAAATTACAGAGGAAGGAGAGGAAAAAGGAGCAAGAACCGGCCATAGGTGGGTGGCCCCGCTACTAATGGACCACCCAGACACAATCCACACCATTACCATTTCTTTAGGTTACATGCATGGCAAGTTATATGGAAATAAAATGCTGGATGGTGAGGATTCCCTTCACCTCATGCATGCAAGGCCTAGATGGCTCTTGATATATAAGAAATGAGAAAGAGAGGGCATCATGGTGGGTCCATGGAGAATGGCCCACCATGGTTAGAATCATAGATGATCTAGGCCCTTAGCCTTATTCCAAGAGCTATGTAGGGTCTCCACCATGGATTGGTGGGCCCTACATGCTTCCATGCATGTAGCAAAAGAGAAATGAAGAAAGGGAAGAAGAAAAAGAAGAGAGGGAGCCAAAAAGAACACCTAGCTTGAAGAGATGGCCTCCAAAACACCACAACTAGGATCTAGACTTCAAGGGAGAGAGGTTTGAAGGTTTGAGATGGGTTTTTAGTGGTTAGATGGTGGAGGAGAGGAGAAAGAGAGGGCTGAAATGGAGGAAGAAGGGTGGGACGTCCATGGCTAGGGAGATTGGAGAATGAGAAATGAGAGGGAGAGAGAGGGAGAGAAGGTAGGGATGTAATCATTCCTCTTGCTAGGAAAGAGGGAAAAGTCATGATGAGTTCTTGGGGGTGTTATCCAATGCTCATGATAGCCTCCCTAGCTAGCTACTTAGTTTAGGTTTGGTAGGATTAGGTACGGTTCGGTAGACTAAGGGTGTAGGTTTCCTAAGAAAAGGCACCTAAGTGGGGCCCACCATGGAAAAACATGGGCCTCATGCAAATTGGTCCCATGTAATGATGAATGGTCAAAAATTTTTAGGTCAATAATATAAGATGCACACGTTAGATTCATGCATAAGACGCGATATTGGAACCGCAGCACCGATGCGGTTGCAATGGCATGGGTTTTAAGTCGATCTGAGTCGGGTCTACGTGACCGGACTTGAGGATGACCACAAATGTTATCCATAAGTCGCTGGTCGTGGGGATTCAACCGGTAAGACCACGAGACCTAGAGGAATGAAATACACAGTCGGGGTAAGGTCTTACAGATTTTGTGTACCTTTCACCATTAGGAATGTTCCCATTTATATGTAAGAGAGGATAATGGAGTAAGAGACCGTCTCCTTGTTTGGTAGGTGTGTATTATAAAGGATTCGGATCTCATACGTGTCGTGAGGATCTTTCGAGATCTTCGGATAAGATCTCGAGTAAATCTGTGTTGCAACCGCCTTCTTAAATCCTCAACTGGGATCTCAGGTAGACACCGTCAGGTCCAAGTCGGAACTAGTAGAAGAGGGGTCATGTTAACCTGTGGTTATACCGACTTGACTCCTTTTGGCAAGCCATAGTTAGGTTACTTTTACAATCAAGAAGATCAATGGATTTTTCCGTAAGACCCGTATCCTAGTCTGTACCGTTCCATAGGCTCCCGCGGTCCTCCCGGTCGAATTCTAGCAAATCCTCAACCTGTATCTGACGTTTGTACATGAACCTAAGCTGAGACCTGCATACCGAAGTCGGCTCGACCCGAAACTTGTACCACTGCGACCGCGCCGTTGCCGCGACTCACGCACCGAACTGGTACCTAGGCCAAGAGATGCGGGTCCGCGTTTATTCCGAAAAAACATCGCGTGTTGCGAATTTTAAGGGAATCTCTGTGGCATGTCCCATCAGTCAATCAATCAATCAATCTATGTCAAGTACAAGCCATACCCTAAGTACAACAATCCATCCCTCCTTTTTCCATAAGTCAACTCTCTCTCCCCTTACCATTCCTCTTTTACAAAAATTAAATTCACCCCTACCTTTCCTTACAACCACCACATCACCCATCCCTTTAATATTTTTTTCTCTCTTTCTCTCATTCTATCTCTACTCTCCAACTCCATAAGCAACATCATACGTCCAAGCTCCTTAAGTTTCCAAGAGCAACTCAGGTGTGGCCCACTTCTCTACCACCCTCTCAACTCTCATCCCCACCATCAAAACCCCATCAACCACCATCAAATGTGAGGACAAGGAGCATAGGAGTCTAACGGATCAAGGGAAGGCCTAAAGGTGGGTGATCTATCGTTTATTTCAATTTTAAGGGCCCACTTGTCATCGGACCCACTTGATGTGTGTGTTGTAACCATGAGGGCCCATAGTGGTGGGGTCTCACACTCTCTCTCTCTCTCTCTCTCTCTCTCTCTCTAGATGGGCGTGGCTCACTAGATCCACACCATTCCTGGTTGGGACGGTGGGTCTCCACCATGATACACGTGACACCCACACAATCCAGACAGTTTAGACGGTGCTGGACAATGTTTGGATTGTGTTGTGGATCCCACACTGATGTACGTGTTCTAAATCCACCCTATCCATGCAGAGGATGTGGGGCCCACCTCGGTGATGTGCTGAGTGCAACACGTGGACCCCACCATGGCAGCGTGTGGAGCCCACCAGGAAGCACGTATGCATCCAGTCGTCCGCCTATTTCAGGGAGGCTGGATGTTGGAATTATAAAAAATATATATATAATAATATAAAGGTTTTGAGTGGACCACTCATGCAGGCCCCACCTTGATGTATGAATTCAATCAAAGCCGTCCATCCTATTTCCCCGCTTATTTTAGGCATTAAACCAAAAAAATGGAGTTAATCTGACCTTCTGATGGGCTATAGCATAGAGAATATTATTTCTATCGTTGAAATATACCTTAATGTTTTTGTACACCAAAACCCATTGAATATTGGGCTTGATAGGTTTGTATTGAGCTATGGAGTCTAATGGGTGGGTTGGATTTTCCGGATGTAAGCACCACCTATGAAAAACCCCAAAGAAACAATAAAACATTAAAAAAAAAAAAAAACACAAAACATAAGCAGCGAGGATGCCAGTGGCGGCGTCCTGCTGCGTTAGCCTTGGGCTGGGACCCACAGCCGTAGGCCCCACCGTGGTGCGTAGAACATCAACACCGTGCATTTTGATGGGGCCCATTAGGGAAGTGGGCCCTCCAAAAATCAGCCGTGTAGAGAGCTCAGGTGGCCCACGTCGCAGGAAACAGTAGATTGAGCGTCTGCCATTGAAAATCTTGTGGTCCTAAAAGTTTTGGATTATTATGAAATTTGTTTTTCCTTTTCATCCAGGTCTATGTGACCTTATCAACTGTTTGGATGGCAGGTAAACATTATGGTGTGCCCCACATGGGACCCACCTGCTCTGTTTGTATTTGCAGCAGCAGTAGCTGCGACGTACAACAGCTATATAGCAGATGTGTACGTCCAACGTGGGACGTGGACCCCACCAATTGCATCCACACCGTCTATACATTTTGGATTTCCCATGTGGGGCCCTGATCAGACATCTAGACCCTGCATTAATGTGGGGCGTGCCATGATAGATATCTCCCATCTAAACTGTCCATCCACTTGACTATATCTAACCGTCCATCTGATGGACGGTCAGCACCCCACCATTATGGGTATTTTCCAGCCAAACCATCCATACATTTGGTAGGCTCATTCATGGGATTGAGAAAAAATAATAATAATAATACTGATCTAACTATCAAGTGGACCACACTGCCACAATAGTGGGGATTTAACGTCCAGCACTATAGCCTTTTGGGTCACAGAAGTTTTACACGAATATGAAATTTGTGCTTCCTCCTATTCAAGTCTTTATGACCGTATGCATAGCCTGGATAGAAAAAAAGTTTAATGGTGGCGCACATGCAATTTTCTAAATAGTAAAAATCACTGTTTCCATTGTTATTTGTGATGCGGTCCAAATGATATTTTGATCATTATCACCGCTACTATTATGGTATGGTCCAGATGATCCTTTGAATATGATTCATTTGTAAAAAATGCTCTAAAATGATCTCTAACTATGGATGAACGGTGTATTTGAATCGGCTCATTCAACCTGGCCTATTTGTATCGACCCATTTGATTCAGCCCATGTGATTAGGCCCATCTTGATGTATTTATGGCCCGTTGTTGAGGCCCACCTTGATATACATGAGGCCCATTGGCACGGCCCGATTTAATATACATAAGGCCTATTGGCGCGACCCAATTTGATATACATAAGGCCCATTGGCCCGATTTGATATACATGAGGCCCATTGCGCGGCCCGATTTGATATACATAAGGCCCATTGGCACGGCCCAATTTGATATACATAAGGCCCATTGGCGCGACCCGATTTGATATACATAAGGTCCATTGGCGTGACCCAATTTGATATACATAAGGCCCATTGGCACGGCCCGATTTGATATACATGAGGCCCATTGGCGCGGCCCGATTTGATATAGATGAGACCCATTAGTACGACTCATCATGGTGTATTTTGGCCCATGGGTGGGGCCTGTCCATTTGTATTGTTAAGCCCATATAATGAGGCTCACTCGATATATGAGGCCTAGTATAGAGGCCCGTGAGATGAGGCTCATATGATATATTGAGGCTCAGGTGCAAGGCCCACCTGTTATGTATTCGAGGCCCGATGTGATGTATGTTGGCCTATATGACGAGGCCGATGTGACGTAAATGAGGACCATCATGATTGTATGAGAGGTCATGGACCCACTATATGTTTGGCCCTATGTAGGCCACTCATTGGGAGCAACGTTGGTTAGATGTCCACGTTAATGAACAATGATAGTTGAATGTCTACGTTGTGACCTTCCCTTAGGCCTCGTTAGGATCATTCTCATCATTCTCTTGTGAGTTAACCCAGATAAGTGGGCCTCATTCGTCATAAACGGATGGCTTCGTGCTATCGGATTTGATATAACCACGACCGAAAGCCGATCTTTACATTATGGTTGGTTAGTTGTCCATCTATGGACCCCTCCTTGTTTATATGTGTTGGTTGTCGATGCCGATTATTGATGCTGATTGTCAGTGCTGATTATCGATGTTGATTATCAGTACCAATTATCGAGGTCAATCTCGATTTGCCGAGGCTGATTCCGATTGTTGAGGCTGATTTCGATTGTTGAGGCCGATTTTGATTACCAAGGCCGATTGTCGAGACCTATATGATGTATATGTGACCCATAATTAAGGCCCATTGTGATGTATTCATGGCCTATGGGAAGGCCATTGTAATATGTATTAGGCCTATTATGCATGACCCATTTAATGTATTCGAGACCCATGTGTAGGGCTCACATGTCATGTATCTGAGGCCCATGAGCAGGGCCCCCCAGTTGTGTATATGTGGCCCTTGAGTAATGGTTATGGTGTTGTATATTAGATCCTTGTGTGAAGCCATGGGTCCACTATATGTTAGGCTCTATGTGAGTCATTCCTTGGGGGCAATGTTGGTTAAATGTCCACATTGTCGAAGTTGATTATCGATGTCGGTTATTGAACAGGATAATCCCAGAGATGAACCGTACTGATATGTGGGCTTATTGAACAGGAGTTACATACTTATTCATTCATTCATTCACTATCCACTTGGGTTGGTGGTGCGTAACTATTTATTACATGTACATTCGCAATGGCAAGGATTCGGTTGGGTTAGGCGACTAACCTGAGATCAGGGATTTACCACATTAAGTCTAACTATCCAAATTAGGTATGGGACTAGTTTGGATAAAAGTCCCTTGTGATGGGCCTCATAGCTTGCAATACTACATACTATCATTCCGACTTCACACGCTAGCATGGTCACTCCATTCGCACCGTATATTGCATTACATCTACGACATATGAAATTTTGGGTCACTATGTTTCTACATTTATATGGTCTAGGTATGGTTGACATTATTTGTGAACTCATCAGGAATCTGTGTATTGCATTGTATCCTCGGCATTTGATATTTGACTCTTTATGACTCCTCATTTGTATAACTGATCTATATGGTGTATGCTGATATTGTTTAACTCATGGACTTATCAATATTTTTACTTACTCTGATATCGTATAATTCATGATCTTACGCCTATTTCGTCATTATATGATTATAGCATTGTGTTGAATACTTGACACTCACCTTGTGCATACACTTACACCACCCTCTAAGCTTTCTATAAGCTTATGCACAATAGATGCGTGCAGGTGATGTTAGGTTGCAGCAGCGTGGAGCTTGGAGCATGTAGCAAACTTTTTAAGTCTTGATTTTTTTATATATGTATTTTCCTTTCAGCACTGTATTCAAAATTTTATATTAGTGGATATGTGATGATGATATTGCTCTTGTGATTTAGGTATACTTGTGGTTATACTTCTTATGAGATAAATGTATATTGAAAAATCCTCCTTGTAGGATCCCAAGATCGAAATCTAGTGCATGTACACAGGGAGCCGAGAATAGGATACTACAGAGGCTGTCAGCACCAGATTCGACGATCGAAAATTTTGTGAGCCCAGTTACCGAGTTTGGGGCATGACATTTTCAACTTATTCTTAAAGACTGGCAAGAGGTTAATTCCGACCTCATTTCCTGCTCGGTTCAGGGCCAGAGTTCGGACACGACCTCATCTTATTGGTCGATCCATTTTCCCATAATAGTACGCCCCCTTACTTTTGAGCTCGCGTAGTGAGCTCGAGAAGTAGATCGGTCTAGGTCAAGTCAGACAATCTTATGCCTGAGGTGTTAGATCTATTAGTCATTAATGTTAAATAAGGTGACGTGCACAAGAATCGGAGCGCATCTACAATCATGGTACAGTGCGTCCGAGATAATGCGCACTACTCGAGGTCACATGTGCTAGCGGCATACCTGCTCAGCTTCTGATGTACGAGGTGCTGACACGTGGCATTTCCTAGGGAGTCAAGTCAGCCAGCAAGTGGAAGCGTTCCACGTGTCCGGGCGCAGTTATTAAGGCGCTGCCGTAATGAGTACGACCATTAATACTATAGAGTCAGGTTAGCTATAAAAGGGGGCGCCCTAGCACTGTCTGGGGTTATTTGCCCCATCGCCCTTCTGTTAAATCCCTTACTTTTCCTAAACTTCAGACGATTCCCGGAGAGATTCAGTCTTCTTCCTCTTCTTTGGTGAGGCTCCATTCCATATCCTTTCCTTTCCGCCTTTTCATGTTTCTTTTTCTTCTAAGTCCCAATTTCCAGTCGTTGTTCATAAAGAGGGATGTCGAGTTCATCAAACTAGTGGGGGAAATCGCCCCAGCATGATGGTGGGCCAGATGTTCTTTGCCCCATGTCGAACCCACCATCACCGTTAATGATGATGAGTGACAAGGACTTTCGAATGTCCCACAAGCCGATGATGGCTACCCGGTCCTCGGCTAAGAGACCGAAGCATGCCGAAGGGGCTGTTCCTGCGATTAAGGAAGCCAATGGGTCCTTGTCAAAGGCGGAGGAGAAGGGGTCAATTGAGTCGACGCTGACGGAGGCCAACCTGGTACAGATCAGGTCGGGGTATCACATTCTCGACTCTGTGGTACTCCAAGCTCTCGTACTTGGCGAGCTTCCAAAAGAACCTCCGGCCAGAGAGGGCCATATTTTGGGTTGTCCTCCAGTGCGGTCTAAGGCTCTGTCTCCAACGCATAGTTAGGAGAGTCCTCTTGCATTTGGGGTTAGCCCCCGAGCAGGTAATCCTGAATGCATGGAGAGCGCCGCTGGGGTCATTCATCCTTTAGTCCGAGCTCAACCAACCTGAGCTGACTGTGGATAAATTTCTCCACCTGTATCAAGTGAAGTCCAATCCCCATCATAAGAGTTAGTATTATTTTTCTGCCTGACAAAGGACTAGCAAAGCAATAATTACGGACACCCCAACTTCAAACAAGTATTGAAAGAATAAGTGGTTTTGGGCGTCGGGAAACTGGGAGGCTCTAGCGGGTACCAGGTTGCGATCTCAGGTTCCAACCTACTTCACTAAAGTTGGTCTGTATATCCAAACTACTTTTTCCTTAACTTATTTTGCCTTCCTTGTCTCTGATCGTGATCGTTTTTGCAACTTTGCCTAAGTACCCTGTCAAAGTGGGTGAGGAGCTTGCTCAGATAACTACGGCAAGGTCGGTAGACGCCGAACTGAGATCTTGGAGACGGTTGATCATGCCCGAGCTAATTCTCAAATCAAGTCTTACTCTATCCATAACAGGTATTGTCCTGAGAAAATGGTTAACGAATCATTTCGTTCTTATGCAGTTGCTGATCACTTCTTTTCATCATATAAGAATGCTCGACCAGAGGAGCTCGAAGCGCATGCAAGGTCCCTTCCACGGCCGAGGTAGCCCAGAAGAAGCAAAAGTCAGCCCCAAAGAAGAAAGGGTCTGCTTCCCCATCGTCCTCCACTGGTCGGGAGGGCACGGACGGCGTCCCCACCGCTACTCCTACCGCTACCCATTCGAGTCCGCCAATGATCTCATAGGTGGTCAAGGTCACTACAAGAGTGACCCTTGCTGCTGAGGCCCGACCTTTTGAGGTTCGGGCAACTTCTAACAGTGAAGCTCGCTCCCTCTCACCTTAAATGGGTATCCAGCTATTAGACAAGGTGGTGAGTTTCAGGGACCTCTCAAATTAGCCTGTGCCTCAACAGAGGGCCTCCTGCCCTGGATAACTCAGCACATTCTAGATGTTGAGTTCACCAAGGTGATGGAAATGCCTCTGAATGCTGTTGTGAGTAAGTTAGCAGCACTCTTCTACAGGTTAGGTCGTTTGTTTCATAATGGTCGTCTTTTGCTATTTAGTGAATTTACGTGCCTTCTAACGTAGATTTATTTTTAGTTCACCCCTTCTCTTTTGAGTGTTCGTCATAAGATATTACGTGGCCAGATGAAGTGCCAGGAGGCGGAAGTGGCTTTATTGCAGAAGAGCGTTAAATCTGAGCAACTCTGCTCCAAAAATGTTGCTCTAAAGTCCTGAGTGGAGGGGGCAAAAACTGAGCTGGAAGTGTCGAAGTCACTTCTTAAAAAAGCTCTGAAGAAGGGTACCCAGTGGAAATCCAACCTAGGTGAGTTAAGGCACGCCTTCGATGTGAAGATGAGGGAGGCCTAGGCGACTATTCCAGTGGCTCGGACAGCGACCGTGTAGGAATTCAAGGCCTCCAAGGAGTTTAAGAATGACAAGGATGCACTCTTCTGCCTCGAGTACGACAAGTGCCTCAAGGATATTAGGGAGTCGCATCCCAAGCTCGACCTGACTTCTTTCAAGGGCAGCCCCACTGAAGAGTCAACCCCTCTAGAAGCTAAGCAACCGACCTCAGAGAAGCCTTGATCCTCTCTGTAAAAAAATTTTCTTTTTTTATATGTAGCCCCTCTGTTTTGTGAATGAAAAGAGCCTTTTGTTGCAATGATTATTATGCTTGAATTTTCTAAGTGGACTTGTCAGATCGGTTTATCTTTAGTTAACAGGTCAACCCTTTAGACGACGCCGAGGCTTGTACTCAGGCCCTTCTTGTTTTCGCAGAGTAGATGGACAAGTTACTCTGACTCTCTCATGGAGGGTCGAGTATTTTGCTTTAAGAGGATCGTTTTTCCTCGCACTAAAGAGGGGGACCTTATTGTAGATCAGGTAGTCTTAGCGACATTATTTTATTAGTTGTATGGCCTCTTCTTTAAGGCTCGAGCGACTAGTGAAGACCATTCCTCCCTTGTACTAAGGAAAGTCCTCGATAGACCATGTAACAGAACTGATGAATGGTCCAACCTCTTCTTTAAGGGTCGAATGATTGGTAGGAGGATGGTTTTTCATTCGACCCTTATTGTAGATCGGGTAGTCTTAGCGACATTATTTTATTAGTGGTCTAGCCTCTTCTTTAAGGGTCGAGCAACTGGTGAGGACCGTTCCTCCCTTGCACTAAGGGAAGTCCTCGATAGGCCATGTAACAGAACTGATGAATGGTCCAACCTCTTCTTTAAGGGTCGAATGATTGGTAGGAGGATGGTTTTTCATTCGACCCTTATTGTAGATCGGGTAGTCTTAGTGACATTATTTTATTAGTGGTCTGGCCTCTTCTTTAAGGGTCGAGTGACTAGTGAGGACCGTTCCTCCCTTGCACTAAGGGAAGTCCTCGATAGGCCATGTAACAGAACTGATGAATGGTCCAACCTCTTCTTTAAGGGTCGAATGATTGGTAGGAGGATAGTTTTTCCTTATTTTAAAGGAAGTCCTCGGTAGGCCATGTAGGTTAAACCATTGTAGATAACGAGCAGAAAGTAAAATACCCCAGCCTCAAGGTTTTATTGCAGATTTCGAACAAAAATATATAGGTTCCAACCTTGCGAATCAGTTACTATAAATTCCAAGAAGTGGACATGTAGATTCTGATATGGGATATAGAATCTACGTAGACTTTCATGGGTAATAGACCCTCAGGTGTTTGGCATTCCATGGATGCGGCAGAGGTAGACATTTTATATCTTTGAGTCAATAGGTTCCGAGTCAGGTCGTGCCTGACACTTTATAGGGTCCTTCCCAGTTCGGCCCTATGGTTCCTTAACCAAGCTCTTTGGTATTCTAGAAGGTCTGTCGAAGGACCAAGTCTCTGGCTCGGAACCATTTTATCTTCACTCTAGAGTTGTAGAATCGGGCGACCTACTGTTGTCGAGCTACAAATTTAAATTGGGCTTGTCCTCTCCTCTCTTCAAATAGGTCGAGGTCCAAGGCGATCTTCTCGGCATTCTGAGCTTCGTCATAAAAACAAACCCGAGCAATGGGGAGCCCAATCTCAACCGAGGCAATAACTTTGGTCCCGAAGGCCAGGGAGAAAGGAGTTCTCCTATAGTTGTTCGGGCGGTGGTTTGGTGTGCCCAGATGACGTGGGGGAGCTCCTCGGCCCATGCCCCTTTAGTTTTCTCAAAATTGGTTCGGAGATGGTTCTTAATGATCTTGTTGACTGCCTCAACCTAACCGTTAACTTGGGGGTGCCGAGGCGATGAGTAGACGTTTCAAATTCTAAAGTTTTCACAAATACCTTGGAATCAGTAGTCAAAATGTTTCTCGTTGTCCTAGATAATCATGTGGAGGATCCCATATCGGCAGATGATATTTTTCCAGACGAAGTCAGTAATTTTCTACTCGGTGATCTTGGCTAAAGGCTCAGCCCTGGCCTACTTAGTGAAGTAGTCAACTGCAACGACTGCGAATTTGGTTTGACCTTTCCCAGTTGGCAGGAGGCCGATAATGTCAATTCCCCATTAAGCGAAGGGTCATGGTTCGGTCATGGGAGTCAATTGTTCAGGTGATTGATGAGGTATTGCCACTAACCTCTAGCATTTATCACACCTCTGGGCGTACTATTTTGTGTCTTTTTGGATGGTTGGCCAGAAGTACCCCTGTCGGATGACTTTGTGGGCCAGGGCGTAACTACTGGAGTTATTGCTACAAATCCCCTCATGTCTCTCTCTAAGAACATATCCAGCCTCCTCGGGTCGGAGGCCCCAGAAGTATGGCAAGGAAAATCCTTTCTTATATAAAGTGTCCCCAATTATGGTGTACCGTGCCAACCTAGATCAGAGTCTGCATGCCTCGAGTCGTTCTTAAGGCAGTCTCCCTTCTTGAGGATAGCTGATTATCGGATCCATCCAACTCGGCTTCAAATCTATCAGGAGGATCGTGCTCGAGTCGGATTTGATGTAAATACCGTTTTAATTAGGTAACATTTTGTAAAACTCTCTTTTATATAATTCATTAATTATTATACATTCGAAATTTTAAAATTATTTGTTTATTTATAATAAATATTTTTATTTTTTTATTTTTAGTGAGACGTTTCCTCCCAAAGAAAACCTCAAAGTTTGAAAGTCTCCCGAAAAATACCCATGCCAAGAAATTCTTAGGAACAATATTTCACTATGCCCCAAGCTGAGTAATGTATTTTGTCAAACATAACAATCAATCTCCACGGTTGGATAAGGACGTGCATTTGAGACCATTTGCTCCTTTTGTTGTTTTATTGCTTACCGTGTGACATTCGAATGACATGAATTCATTTTGGATATAATTACATCACTTGAATGTAAAAACAGAGCTTTGTGCCCTAAAGAATGGCAAACCATTATGCATTATTTTTCCTTCTTCTTTCTGGTTTTATGTTTTAAAATTTAAGTTTGCACTAGTGTTCTTTTCTTTTCCCGAGTTTCACAAAAATATTATACCATTTTCCTGAAGTTTCTCGAATATTTCCCATATCATTACAAACGCTTTGAACATTGCCAAAAGGCACCATCAAAAGGGTAGGAGTAAGGCGATTTCTATGAAGGATTCAAGTCTTACATGATTGAAAAGGGCAGTAGGAAAAGGACTACCGTCCATATCCCCAATACTCATATAGCCCAACAGAGGGAGTGTTTTAGATCTTGCCCAGGACATGTTCACTGTAGCCCCCACCTAGTGAGTTAGGTTGCACATGAGATATTTGGACCATTCATCAATTGGCTTTCCACCGTTCAGCCCCCAGCCAAAAAATCAGGTGGGCACCTACCAAAAATTGGTACAGATTGTTGATCCATTTATTTGACTGGCTGTACATGCATGGGTAGTCGAAGCCATGTGCTTGACAGGCATTACTTTGGGCTAGAGGTGCAAAGTGGGGCTGGCCTGATGAATGGTGAAGGCATGTTCCATGTTAGGATGTGCAGAAGGCTATCAATATGTCGCATTTGGGTTTGAAAACGGTGCACCTGTATCCTAACTTGGACTACGAGAGAGGGATTGAAGTCAACCACATATGCTATGCTGCCTATAGCAATGGTAGTCACAGGTGTACCTCTTGCTTTGCTTATTGGTAAACTTGGTCTCATTATCGATAATGAAAGTCTGCCGATAATCAGGTCCAGATACCGGTGCCATAATGAGGTGTGGGTTGGCTCCTATTGGGTTCAGTTTGAAGGATGTATTACGGTTCGGAGTTGGGACTGGCAAGAGGAGGGCCTGCGGCTGGTACAGGTATGGATTTTGAACTCGTTGGGCTGGGCATATTCAAAATATTGAGCTCACCTGGTCCAGGCCCAGCTCATTACCCAGCCCTGTTAAGTTTAGATCGAGAATCAGATGCATACTAAGGTTTGGATCCAAGTTCGCATTGGGACCCATATAAACAAGATGCATCTGTGAAGAAAAAAAATAAAAATAAAAAAACTGACCTGATAACTAATTGTGCTCAAAATCTGGTCCGAGATCCAACTAAATCAGATTGATACACTCATGTATCTCTGGATCCACAAACCCATTTGGATTGGATACTTGAGGGATCCTCGGATCCTCCTGCCCATTTGGGTTAGATACTTCAGGTATCCATGGAACTATGTACATGTTGACAGCCATAAAGGTGTAGAGCAAGTAGCTGAGATGGAGAAGCAGCCTTTTGCAAGGCTCTGCAGGTATCCATGGAACTATGTACATGTTGGTTGCAAGTTGTCAACCCCTTCCAAGTGCAAACCTCCCAAAGCAAATAAATGATCCTGATGTTAACCCTAGCAGCGTCCCATAGTTCACTTTGTTGGTTGCAACTTCCCACAGTTCACTTTAGAAGGAAAAGAGTACCTCGCTTTGTTGGTTCAAGTACCCAACCCCTTCAAGTGCAGACCTCCCAAGGAAAATAAATGAGATCCTGATGTTAACACCAGAAGCTTCCCATAGTTAACTTAAAAATAATAATAATAAAGAATGAAAGAAAGGTAAAGAAAAGAAAAGAAAAACAATTACTAAGGAGTGGGTTCTTACCTCTTACACACGCATCGAGACCCATTAATTACCTGAAATCGATCTGATATGTACCACAAGTGATGCATCACTGCCATCTATAACTTTCATCCAAAGTACCTTTTTTTTTCTTTTTTGAGAAGAAAGTAGCTCAACAAATCAAAATCAATGCAACCTTCTGAAGTGATAATCTTCTCTCAGACACATGTTAAAGAAAGAAAGGGTCGGCATTGTGGTACCTTATGGAAATATTCTCATCTGTCCCATGAAAAAATAAAAGGCAACGATCTTGCAACGATATAAGATATATCCTCGGAAGATAATATTATTAAGGAATGCAGAAGCTGATGATATATATAACCAGGCTGTAGAAGAAAATGAAAAACTTAAAGAGCCTCGACAATTCAGGCTTGCTATTTTACAGTTCTGCAGCAAAAAAAAATTAAAACAGATGTACATGCAAAATGCCACACCATTCAACATAGACATGAAGCTCGAGATGACTGTGGAATGTTTGTGGCCTCTCAAGTTCCAACCCTGCAAAAATATTAAATCGGTCATTTTTATGCTAGTTTTTATATTTGAAACAAAAGAAGAAAAAGATGACAGCAAAGAAACGCATAAATTCAGCTTCAAAGTTCTGTTGGGAACATTTGGAAAAGGTGCCAAGACAAGGCTAAATGTATACAGCTGGGGTAGTACATTGAAGATTCTCTTATCCTCAAACCAAGGATATGAAGAGTACACTCAAGTTTCTGGTTTGTACAAGTGGATAAAACAATCTAAGGCGATAGGTCTGCTGGACCCAACTTTTGATGGATAATGTGTCAAAAAACATCCTTGATAAAACTTTCCTAACATTACAATTTGTCACCTGAAAATAGATGCAAAGAGAGAAATATCGCAATGGTCATCATTCAACTCAAGGTGAAAGTTGGTTGGATTAGGCTCTTCAAGTCCATGGAATTTCTTGTACATGGTCCATCCTAACCTCCACTGTTCTATCATTCAAGTTTATATCTATAATGCGCCATTGTTAGTCTTTGGTGCAATTCCTATTCAACAATAACAAACTGACACTCAGGAATCCCACTTTCACCCAGTCTTCGACATCTACTTAAGCATATCTACATTTCAATGTAGATAATTTCACCAAATTCAGTAATTTTGACATATTTAAGGGTGTTTTCTTAGGTCCTGTTAGGCAGATGCCTAAAAATGAGTTCTAATTTTAGTTAGCAGTAATTATGGATAAGAAATATTGATCTCTAATACAAAATTACTGTTAACATGAACTCACTATGTATTAGAGATCAAGATGTCTAATACATAAATTACTGCTAACAAAAAAGTGATGAACTCTTTTTTAGGATCTACCCAATGTTTTAAATAGCAGTAGTGTGATGCGTAGCGCTCAGCCCTCTATAGCGTGTAGCGTAAATACGTAGCATGTAGCGTAAATACGTAGCGTGTAGCGTAAGCTACACGATACTTCTATTTTTTTAATTTAAAAATAGGACAAATATAATAAATAGTGAAAAAAAAAAAGGAAAAAAATATAAAATGCTAAAAGATGATTCATTTGATCAATTATAAGCATGTTCAAAAAAGTTATTAGTTATCATTTATCAAAAGTCAATCCACATCTATAAGCCAAATCAAATAATTATCACATCAACAACTTTCTAAGCAAACCACTTTAATTAATAATGTCTAATTGAAACCACAAGTCACAATTATGAAAAGAAATAAAAATCTCATAGGTTAAAAGTATTAAATATAATACAAGTGTCACATTCCTCAACATTAGAAACAAAGAAAACGTGAAAAAAAAATTTAAAAAAAAAAATACATTGTAGCTTACGCTACAGACGCTAAGCGCTACGTAGTTGTAGCGTACGCTACGACCCCTATAGCGTATGCTACAGGGGATTTATGCTATTTGGGACGTTACGTAGAGCTACAACCATGCTACACTACGTAGTGTATGCTACCGCTACACTGCAGGCGCTATTTGAAACATTGGATCTACCAAACAGGGCCTTGACTTTTACAGATGATTTTCACAAATTGAGGAGATTTTAATGGCAGTTTTGTTTACTACCTATGTTAAGGTATTCTTTAGTATGTGTTCAGTTTCCTAGCTTGTTTAGGGCCCGTTTGGATGGTAAGTTACTTTACATAAGCTACTTATGCCTCAAGTAGCTTATATTGGTTTTTACTTAATCAGCAAATAAGCATGTTTGGTAAGTATGTTTTTAAAACACTCTTCATTTTGCCGTGTTGAAACACCCAGCCTGGTAATGCCGTAATCGTGGGGCTCGCTTTAATGTGTGTGTTAGATATCCACTCCATCCATTCGTTTTGCCAGCTCATTTTAGAATATTGGCCCAATAACGAACCAGATCCAAATCTCAGGTGTACCACACAATAGGAAACAGTGGTAATTGCACACTCACCATTAAAAACCTCCAAGGGCCCACCGTAATGTTTATTTGCCATCCAACCTATTGATAAGGTCACATAGAGCAGGATGAAGGAAAGCACGGATACCAACTTGATCCAAAACTTTTGTGGCCCCCAAGAAGTTTTTAATGGTGGGAGTTCATTCATCATGTTTCTTATGGTGTGGTCCACCTAACATTTGGATCTGCTTCATTTTTGGGATCATCTCCTAAAATAAGCTGGCAATATGGATGGAAGGCATGGATATACAACACATACATGAAGGTGGGTCCACAATCAAGCCCAGTCTGAACACGTTCATTACTCGGACTAACCTTATGCTACGCTCCTCTTGTTGAAGGCGGATTGGTGGGTGAACTCAACTCCACGTGCCTAGGTTCACCGTCGCATTTCTTAGAAATTCACCCAATCCATCCATTTTACCACATCATGTTAGGAGGTGGGCCGAAAAAATAGGCAGATCCAAAGCTTAAGTGGGCCATATTAAAGGAAACAATGGAGACTAGACAACCACCATTGAAACCTTCTCGGGACCCACTGCTGATTATATGTCATCCAAACTGGTCATAAGGTCATTCCCACACCCATAAGATAATATGAAAAAACCAGTGGACAGGTGGATATTTCAATAAATCAGTGTAGGCCTTGTGACTATTTCAATAGTGGAGGTTCAATACCATTGTTTCAAGAAGTGTGGCCCACATGAGTGTTGGACCTATCTCATATTTGGGCCCATAGCCAAAAATGAGCTGACAAAAATGGTGGACGGTGGATTTCACAAAAACATCATGGTGGGACACTCTAGTTTTTTTAGCTCCTCCAGATGGTGGGGGTTCAATAACACTGTTTTAAGCTGCCTAATCTATTTGAGTTTTGGATCTTTATAATATTTGGCCTGCTGATTAAAATCAGCTGGAAAAACTGGTGCACAGGTTGGATTCTTAGAAACATCATGGTGGGCCACACACCAATGGGTGTAGTTTCAACCGTGCACATTCAATACTACTGTTGCAAGTCGTGTGGCACACTTGAGTATTGGATCTACATCATATTGGAGCCCACCTCCTAAAATAAGATTAATAAAATAGTTGACAGGGTGGATTTCTAAAAACCATAAGTGGTAGATTTCCCAACATGGCACATCCATTCATAATCATTAGAGCGCACTCCTCACCATGACTGTGGTTTAAGTTACTTTTTATAAGCAATAAAAAATAACTTAAGAAAATAAGTTACTTTATTTAATAAGCTACTTATTTAAGTTGATTAACCAAACTAACTTAATATATATATATATAATTAACTTACATAAGTTTTTTTTTTTTAAAGCTATTTATTCAGTGGTATCCAAACAAGCACTTAGAATCAGTAATATTTCCAAGATCTTGAAAATATATGATATTTGAAGAAGTAGCTACATAATATTAACATGATATTTTCAAAATATCAGCAGGCTTGAATTATCTACGAAATTATCCCCAAATTAATGTAAAAAATGATCTAAATTAAAACTAATTCATTATACAATCATATAATAAAATTTTAAAATTATTTATTAATTTCTAATACTTTTTTTTTTTAATTCTTGGAGAGATTTCCTGATAATATCCCAAGAAAATCCTCAAAATTTTTAAAACTCCCGAATCCTGAGAAATTCTCTAGAAAGAGATTTGTCACTATGGTTAGAATTAGAGCTGGGCATCGAGTCGAGTTGGACCGAGTTAGGGCTGACCTGACTCGATCCAATTTTGAAATAGGCCAGACCCGAACTCGACTCGACTTGATACCAAGTCCAGCATGCCTAAACCAATCTGAATCCGAGTTTGGCCCGGACTAATCCGGACCGAGTTAGACCCAATAAAAAGTACCAAGTCGGTTCGAGTCAGCACCGATTCGGATTGCGAGATGATGGAAGGAGGGAGTGGAGAGAGAGAGAGAGAGAGAGAGAGAGAGAGAGAGAGAGAGAGAGGTGGTGATGGAGGTAGGTGGTTGTCGGGATTGGAAGAGGAGGATGAAGGAGGAAGAGAGTTTGGGATCGGGTCGGGGTTTTTAATTTGATATATATATATGTATGTATCGAGTCAGTTTCAGATCGAGTCGAGTCTGACCGGATCAAGTTTCGGGTCAAGTTACTGGGTAACTCAAACTCGACTCGGTTTAAGTTCGGATTGGGAGAAACCTACTCGGTTCGGACCGACTCACCCATTTGGTTCGGGTCGAGTCGAGTCAGACGAGTTAAGTTAGGTGAGTTGAGTAGTCCCCTGCCCACCTCTAGTTAGAATTAGGGTTGTTGGAGTCTATAAATACTCATCTTAAATTTAGGGGTTTGGAAATAGGGCCACTGTAACAGTCGACTGTTATCTTTCAAGAGCTTTTTAGTAATTTTCAAAAGAAGAAAAAAGAAAGTCAACAAGTAGACCTAAAGTCAATGACTTATAACTGTTTAGTAATACAATAAAGTCAACCAAACTCTTACTCTAATAAGAACTTTCTCAGGTATGCTTTTTCTAAAGATTTTTTCTGTTATCTTCCAAGTATTTTACTTGAAAAAGAGGAAGAAAAACGATTTTATCAGGTATGTCAAACAAACATTGTGTACTGATACTTCCAAGACATCGTCTCCCCACAATACCAAATAGAAAACATTAAAATGTTTAATTTGACTATTATATTACTAAAAGCCAACCCAAGTTGCTGGGAGAAGCCAATAAGATAGCAATGGCGATGATGATATTACTACTGATTACTGCATAAAATCAGTTAGTATCTTATTATACAAGTTATTGGCTGTCAACCAACGATTTAGTCTGCTATTAAACAGTAAATAGTCATATTCGGCTTACTAACACACGTTCAAAAAAAAAAAAAACATAATTTCATATTTAACATTTATCGCATATTTAGTACGGTACATAAAATATATATAAATAGTTGCACTGGCATACCCTCCTTTAAAGAGGTGATGTGTCTAAACACCCAGACACATGCAGCACCTTCTTTCCCAACTTATAAAACTACCTAAGAAAAGTTGTAACCAAGGTATTCCAAAACAACCATTATGTAACGGTAATGGTGGTAACCATTACATGTTACAATGCTGTAAAAAATTTACCCATAGTGACCTGTAATGGTCTGTTGCAGGGCCAAAACATGTTTTTTAGGCCGTAACGGCCACCATTACCATTACATACCTTGGCTGTAACACATGCCACTTTTCTAAGAGATTCGTGTGTTTAAGCACCCTCACTATATTATGCACAACACTTCCATTCATATGCCTCGGTCACTGGCTGACTCATGGATATGCGCACTTCGTGGTCATCATTGTTGCTCTCAACAAAAATATTACGGACTTGCTTTATTGAAGCATTTATTTAATAAACGGTTATAACGCACAATCCTTATTCATTAGCTTCCCTTTATTTTGTTCCAGCCAGTTGGAAGACAGAGATGGCAGCAATAGACATCATCAGTTGCCTACAGAATTAGGAACAGTTCCCTACCTCTATGCAGTGGGGGGTTGCTTCATCAGCTTCTGCAGTAGCTAAGCCACTAAAGCCCATACCAATGCTACCTCATTGAGACTTAGCTACTAGAGTCAGTCATAAGTAGGAGGAAGAGCAGCATGACAAGGAGTAGAAAATAAGTTTCGAGGCTTAATTAATCTTAATTAGATGTGTTTTCTACATGCGAGGTGATTTTGGACTTAAAGTGGAATATGTCCTCAAAATGGTTAATTAAGGCTCAAGAGAATGCATGAAAAGAATTGAATAACTGGAATGTGAAGTTGAAGACCTGAAGACCCAAAGATTAAAGGAAAAGAAGTACTAGAAGATGGAAAAGAGACTGAAGAGCAAAGAGAGTGAAGAACAGAAGAATTCAGCATATATCAATTGATCGACAAGAGATTTCAATCGATCGATCTCGATTAATCGAGGAATATGCTAGGCAACGGTGATTTAATGCCTGAACTCTCTATACAATGTTTTGGTACCATCGATCGATCGATCGATGGAGTTCAATCGATCAAAGGAAATTCAGTTTTCAAAGAAAACTCTCTGGACGCTTTGTGCATGTTTCGATCAATCAACAGCAGAGTATGATCGATCGATGGAAATTCGGATTTAGATGAAAAGCTTGCTAGACATATTTTGCTCTCATCAATCAATCAACAAATCGGGTCGATCAATCAAACCCGATATCCGAGTTTTGAAATTCGGTTACTGAACGTTATTTGGAACTATCGTTTGGTCGGTCGATCGATCGATCGGCATCATAATTGCGTAAATTCAAGAAGATTCCAAGGCGGTGCGAATTTTAGCTTGTTAATCCTATAAATAGGGGTTCCTAGCAGTGTTCGAGTTGTCGGTATCGCTACAAGTTTCGCTGGTCGGAGATAAAGATATAATATCATTATCACCGATAATATCACCGATAACCGGAAATGCAGGAAAAAAGGGAAAACATGGAGAAAATGCTGAAATTTTTTAGTGAAACTTCAAGACATGCCTAAATACACATATTTACATATTCAGGAATGAAAAAATTGCAAAAAGAATGCATTAAATTAGAAGTTTCCATTTAATGGGGGCCAAAAGGCATGCGTTGTTGTAAGAAATCACTCAAATAGTAACCAAAATGAGTTTATATAATACACATGCAGCTAGCATACAGTAATTAAGTCATGTAAAAGTAAATAAACTCAAAGATGCCAAATCAAGGATGGATTAGATTATCCAATCAGTGTGGTATTTGATACTCTGGCTGTGTATGACACTTGATACCTAGCATTTGAAAACGGTACATGTGGCAAATTCTAACATAATCTAAACCGTGTTTTCGCTTCATCAAGATCTGTGTGACCTAATCAAGAGGTTAGATGGCAAAAAAAAAACCATTACAATGGCCTTATGAAGTTTTTAATGGTGGGCATTTAATCACCACTATTTCCCTTAGTGTGGTCCACCTGAGATGCAGTCATGCAGATCTAACTCATTTTGGACTCATGCCTTAAAATTATCTATCAAAATAAATGGACGACATGATTAAAATATTTATCATTATGATGGCCCGACATAACATCGACCCATCAATCCATGGATACAAACAAGTGACACATGCGCACCGTATAAATCAGTACGCTTATCGTACTGAGTAAACTATGTGGGGCCCATTGTGATTTATGTATTTTATCCACCCCATCCATCCATTTTACAAGATAATTTTAAGGCTTAATCCCAAAGATGAAGCATATCCAATGCTCAAATGGACCACACCACAGGAAACGATGCGAATTGAACATGCCTACCAATGAAAAATCATTAGGGGCCACAAAAGTTTTGGATCCATGTCATTTTTGTATTTTACCTTCATCCATCTCTGTGTGATCTTATGAACAACTTGGATGACAAATAAACACCACTGTGGGCCATAGCGCCTAGGAAGGTTTCAACGGTAGGAATCATTGTCCCCACTGCCTTGGCGGTGTGGTCCACCCTAGCATTGGATCTACCTCATTTTTGGGTTCACTACCTAAAATGATCTCGCTAATTGGATGGACCATGTGGATATAACACATACATCATGGTGGGGTCCACAAAACTTGGTGACGTTCACACCCGCACACCACGCTAAAAGGAAGTGGATTGCGTACCGAGTAACTCAATAGGCTAAGCGTACTGAGTAAACTCTGTGGGGTCCACCGTGATTTATGTATTTTATCCACTCTGTCCATCCATTTTAATAGATAATTTTTGGCCTTGAGCCTAAAAATGAAGTATATCCAAACCTCAAGTGGAACACAATGGGAAACAGTATGAATTGAACATCTACTGTTGAAAATTTCTTGGGGGCCACAGAAGTTTTGAATCAAGCTTGTATTTGGGTTTTCCCTTCATCCATGTCTGTGTGATCTTATGAACAGGTTGGATGAGAAATAAACATCACTGTGGGCCCAAGAAATGTTTCAACGGTGAAAGTTATTATTCCAACTGTTTCGAATGGTATGGTCCACTTGATCTTTGGGTATGCTTAAATTTTCGTCTCAACCCCTAAAATAAGATGGAAAAATGGATGGACAGCGTGGATAGACCAGATACATTCACGATGGGCCTAACAGAGTTTACTCGATAAGATAAGAGCGTACTGAGTTAGGAAAAATGGATGGACGGCGTGGATAGACCAGATACATTCACGGTGGGCCTAACAGAGTTTACTTGGTACGATAAGAGCATACTGAGTAACTCAATACGCAATCTGATTTCCCCATAAAAAACGGACGCGGATTAGATACTGACAGGTTGAGTAGCGACACTCGCTACACGTCACCAAGTTCTGTGGACCTCACTATGATGTACGTGTTGTATCCACAATGTCCATGCATTTGAAGATATTATTTTAAGGCATTACCCAGAGAACGAGGCAGATCCAAAGCCTTAGTGGACCCCGCCACAGAAAACAGCGGGAAGATTGATGTACACCGTTGAAACCTTCCTAAGGCCCACCATGATGTTTTATCGAAATCCAACCTGTTCAAAAGTTAACAAAGACATTAAAGAAGGGAAAACACAAATATCAGCTTGATCGAAAACTTTTGTGGCCTTTAGAAGTTTTTAATGGTGGTGTCACTCTCCCCACTGTTTTCTGTGGTAGGGTCCACTTGAGCTTTGGATGTGACTCATTCTCTGGATCTTATGCTAAAATGATCTCTCCAGATGGATAGACGACATAGATACAAAACATACATCATGGTGGGGCCCACAAAACTTGGTGACGTCACTTCAGTAGCAGTCTCGCTACTCAACTTGTCAAAGTAGCCAATCTGCGCCCGTAAAAACCCATCGCGAGGTTGTTTTCGAAACGGAAGAAGGTTTCAGAAGGGAACCCTCAAAACCCTAAATTTTCAAAAGAAAGTCTCTCCAAATCCCTAATCTTCAGCAGACTCTTCGCCGAAATCATCTTTAAGTTTGAAATTTTTGAGTATTTGAAGAAAAAAGTGGAAAGTAGAGATTAGATGGCACTTACGGCACACTGCTCAATCAATTGGCCCACTGCAATTTCCGTTCACCGATCCTCTTCTACGATAGATGCATTTGATTCCCTGCGATTGATTGCCTAGATCTTCATGAGAGATCAATATATCTTAATTATAATCTATGTTGGATGTTTTTAATTGATTTTATTGCTCTATCTTCCAATTAGAACGGATTGGAATCCAATTCTAATTGAGTTATCAACTCAAGAGGAGGAATTGAATTCAGAATTCATTAATTGTGGAATCATGGATCCTTAGTAGTTTTTAATTATTGTTTCAAACCCTTTTTTAATAATTCCCTGCAGGATTAAACACCCAGAAAACCGTTAGATTTCATTGTGTTCTCACCAATTCCCTGTGGAACGATCTTGGTCTCACCGAGTTATTACCACAGCGCAGTCCTACACTTGGGATTGCCTAACAATCAACAAAGAAATCCACATTCTATTGGTGTAAGAGATATAATTCCTGGTGAACATGGTTTGGCAGGTGCATCTCATATGTCAGTTGGGCCAGTCGACATAACTGAGGCAAGGTAAGCATCATTTCTCAGCCACAGGAAGGCGGTGTTTTCCAAGGGCAGAAGTGTTTCACTCCAATAGAAGGTTTTCCAACACTCCTACACATGGGCAAATGTTGTTTATGCCCTGGGTAACCACATTTTCTAGGGAGTAGCTCGCAAATAACTTTAGCTTCATCAACTCTGTTACCTGACTGTTTTCGGCATCTTTTGAAGATTTTTCTCTTTTTGAAGTCCCTTTACATAACCCTGATAGTTGACTGTTTCCGCATCTTTTGAAGATTTTTCTCCTTTAGTAATCCCTTTACATGCATACATATGTACATACAAACACATATACATACATACATACACGCTTCATCAACTCTGGCTGTTTTCCACTTCTTATGAAGATTTTTCTCTTTTTGTAGTCCCTTTACATACATATATACATACATGAACCAGAAAAATCAGTAACTATATATCAAAGTTTTGTCATTATTAAAACCTAGGAGATAGTGACATACAAAAGACTGTTAAATTGAAAGAAGAGTTTTTGTTTCTCATTTGCATTTAATTTCCTAATCTTCTGTTATTTTGCAGTAGAGAGACCATCTTCATTATCAACAATTAATGCCTCAATATTTGGTGCTAACAGCAGAGCACCACTCAAAGGGCTGAAGTCAGTTCATATCAAATGACAAGGACCAGATTCCACTTTCAAAAGCCTAACAGCTCGTAAAGTGCAGGATATATGCATAATTTTGTGTATATTCTCATCTATGATGCAAGTGTTCAGGGATGGTGTAAAAAGGAAACAAGAAGTGCAACGATAAAATAGTGGCAAAAAAACTGACCTCGACCAGCAGAGAACAAGAAAATTGTGTGAAACAGTGAACCAGGTTAAGGAACACGGTGGTAAGCATTGAAAAAAAAAAATACTACCCAAGAGGACAATTTTCTAAAAATATATATTACTTTTGAAAAACTCATATTCTAAAACTTTTTGAAGCCTTAGAAACTCCCCATACTTGTGAAAACATCAATATTGGTTCGTATAAGTATACTATGTGACACAGGACAACGAACCACTTGCTCTAAAAGCTCGAACTGATAGATCATGGCGAATCAATCCCTTTATCTCATGGCTCAGGCCCCACATCCCATGGACTAGGTCCCCGGCTGAACCCCCTAGTGGGCCCCATATCACATGGGATCCGCCTCACACAAACAACCCACCTCACATGGGTGGGGCCCGACTCAAACGAGCAACCCGCCTCACATGGGTGGGCCCCGACTCAAACGAGCTACCTGCAGGCCACCCCACTTGAGCCCGGTGTGAAAATGTCGTTGCATTAATCACTCCCGGTGAGGAGTCTCGAACACGAGACCTCCTATTCTGATAACACTTTAACACATGACAGCTAACCACTTATTCTAAAAGCTCGAACTGATAAAGTGTGGCAAATCAATCCCTTTATCCCATAGATCAGGCCCCACATCCCATGGGCTAGGTCCTCAGCCGAACCTCCCTCGTGGGCCCCACATCACCTGGGTTCCGCCTCATACGAGTCACCCGCCTCTCATGGCCGCCCACCCCGAGTGTGCCCTTGCATCCCACAAGCCACCCCACTCGAGCCTAGTGTGAAAATGCCCCTACATTACTATGTTATATTGATTAAGAAGGAACGAGTGATAATATCTAAGATAGTAATCAAACACTCAATCTAGGCACACATCAACAATATATGATCTTCGGATTGTACATTTGTTGGCTGATAACTGGATAGACCATACAACAAAAATCACAAATTTTGATACATGACAAATTAAGAGGTAGTTAAAATTTTAGGTTAGATGAGGTCTAGAGCTAGTCGTACAAGTGTGAAGAGGGATTTACATGACAAAAAAAAAAAAAAGGAAAATGGGCTGGAGCTGAGTTGATGAGGACATCAGCGCACACGCACGCCCCCTACACACATACGCAATGAGGAGGAGGACCCCACCATCGATTTGGATCGATGACGACGTCTAGGGAGGGCCTCCTAGTTAGAGGACTGCGTTTTGGTTTCTCGGAGTGGACCCGATCGGCATGTGAATCCCACCATGGGTTCTCATGATCGTGGCCCACTATTCTAAATAATATAGTACTTTGGGTTTTACTTATTATTATTATCAGGAATATCATGGACGGTTTAGATTACTTTGATTAGTTGTTATTTTTTATTACTTCGTCTTCAATCAATAGGTTGCGCACATGGTGCGAGTTTTGGGGTATAGGGTTTTATTATAAATACGCACCCCTTGTAGTCTTTTTTTCTCAATGAAGATTGAAAAAATTGCTGCGTTTTTCTGCTCTAAATTTTTGAGTTGTGGAGATTCAATTGGGTGCGAAACCCTCCCTCGAAGGGCTAACTACCATGAAACTGGTTACTGTGCATGTGTGGATGATTTCTATTTCCCTTTGAACATCGTTTGGTCCATAATTTTACTGATCCAGTCCTAACATGTGTAGGCCTGGACCCGAACAGATTTCCCTTGCTTGAATGTTTGAACTTTTGTGTGGGACGTGGAATTTTTATGTTATTGTTTCTGAATTAGTATACCCCACAACTCGCGCCTTGTGCACAACCTATTACTTGGCGATGAAATAAAAAAATAAAAACTAATCAAATAAATCTAAAGCATTCATGATGTTCTAAATAACATAAATAAGCAAAACCTAAAATATGAACTTAATCCGACTAATGGGCCACGATCATGAGATCCCTGATAGGCTTTACTTGACTATCAGGCTCACTCTTTTGAACCAAAACTCTGTTTTCTAACCAGGAGGCTCTCCCTAGACGTCGTCATCGAGCCAGATTGACGGTGCGGCCCTCCTCCGTGCGTACGTGCGTAGGGGAGGCGGCGTGCGTGCGCGTGTGCCCGTGATGTCCCCATTATTACGGTTCCCCGAATTGAAATTTCTGAATCCCTTGGATTGGGAGAATTATTTCTGTGCATGTGTGGATGAATTTACCTTCTTTTGATTCTTTTTTGGTCTATAATTTTGATTGATCCGGCCCTAGCATGTGTAGCCCTGGATCCGCGTAAGATTCCCCTTGATTAAGTGTTTGAACTTTTGTGTGGGATGTGAAATTTTGTGTAATTGTTTCTGAACTAGTGTGATCCAAAGCCTGAAAATCTTGCACATCATACGTGAATTTCATGTCCTGCATCATGAATCACCCACATTGAACTAGGGTCCTCAAAGTCACACCTTAAACCTCTAATCCAAGACTGGAGTCACTCCAATCAAGTAGAGATCACACCTCTGAAAAGGGTTGGAGTCACACCACCAAGGAAGCAAGTGTTGGAAATTTCTCTTTCATGCATTCATGCTCAGAAGAGAACTAATACATGGATATTTATAGAAGAGAAGCTGTTAAAGAACCTACAAACAATTAATAGGCAAAACCTAAGAAATCTACTTTATACTTCCAAAATAATTAATTCATCTTCCAATGCAACTATCTTAAATTCCAATGCCACTTTGTTGTTGGAAAACCTCCTTCAAAAGTTCCCATGAACTTCAGTGTCTCAAGCTAACACCTTTTCTAATGACTTAAATATCTTAAGAGCCCCTAGGCATCTCAAACTGCATGCAAGTTAATTGGTGTGGGCTTGGCTGATGGCTTAAGCTTGGGGCTATTTTTTGGGCTTGGGCTTGGACCCGTCTCCTTCAACAACCCCGCCTTGAAAGAACCCAACTCAGTCAAGTAGATAGTTGTTGTTTTTTAATCTTTTTTAGTATGTAGGCAATGCTCAAACCTGAGACCTCAATATCGAAACGCAAGATGTCTACCACTGAGCTACAGGCTCAAATCCTCTGTCAAGTTGAAAGCTTGATATCTGTCATGCTTTAATCGAACCATTATCATGTCACCTTCCCGAAACTGAGCAAATTGTTCATGAGCATTCTTTGTAATTTTCCATATTGGGAATTGTCTTCCTTCAAAATCTTGTCATGAATCTTATTAATATGCACATCATATCCTTCAGCTTCTTCACTTGTTCAAGTAGATGGGTGTAGGCTCTTTCAGTTTTTACTTCACATGTCACCAAAGGATCATTCCCTTCTTTGGACTTTCTTCTTCAAATTTATGCATGGTGACCATCTTAGGGGTTGTTTTGGTTCCAATTATCTCAAGGATGGAATTTCCTTCACAGGAATCAAAGTCTTTTAACAGCATTGTAGAGAACAAGTTGATATTGGAATGTCCTTCATATTGCACTTTCTATCAAGCAACAATGGTCTACTAAGCAAAATATGGGTAACTTTCATAGGAAATGTCGAACCCAACAGAATCTTCACAATCTTTAGCTAAAAGTTACCAAGCAGCAATGATTTATCATAATGGGACAGTTATTTACCCATGCAAGTTGGTGTGGTCATGAATGCTTCTCCGCCTTAAGCCCAAGCTTGTCCACAAGCTCCTGCGGCGCATGTTCATACTACTACCAAATGTCCAAGGCATGATCCATGTATGAGATGTTGGTGCATTGTCAATCCTTGTCTTCTTTTCAGGCTGCTAATAATAGAGAGGCCTAACAACAAAAGCCCAGCATTCATTTAATCCTTCATGGCGATCATCATCAATTTCTTCATAAAACATGGGAAGCTTCCTCTTTTCCTTGCACATATTTCAGCTCTTCTTCATCAATCATCACATTCAACTCCATCCAGTATTGCTGGATTTTTTGGAGCATGAGAATTGTCTAGCTGAGTAGAGACCCTCTCAACTAGTTGCAACAATTCAGCAATCTGTCACATCAATTGCATATTCAACTCATCCCTGTTGACATCTACCATTATGAGTCAGCAAAGTCCCAAGCCTCGCGAAGGGATGAAAGTTTGCTTTGGTATACCAAAAATTAATGCAAACATATTAACGGGGTAAATGAAATGTTGCGTATTGTGTTAGATAAGGCTTAGAACTGGTTGAACAAGAGTGAAGAGGGATTTATGGGGTGGCCGATAGATCAGAAAGTTAAAGAAAAGACAAGTAATAAAAAAGGATCATCGGATAACTCATACTGCTTGAATAAAGTTCCTCATTATCTCCCCTTAGAACTCTAATTCAAGATTTGAGTCACACTAATCAATTACAGACATCACGCCTCTGAAAGGGGTTGTTGGAGTCACCAAGGAAGCAAGTGCTCAAATTTTTTATTTTTATTCATTCATGCTCAAAAGAGAACTAGTACAAGGCTTCCTATAGAAGAGAAAACTTGCTAAAGAAGCTACAGACAAATAATAGTCAGTCCAGGAAATCTACCATATATTTCTGATATAAGCAATTCATCTTCCTATGCAATATCTGATTTCCAATGCCATTTTGTTGTTGGAAAACCTCCTTCATAAGTTCCCATGAATTTCACCTTTTTGAAGCCAACACACTCATTAATGGCTTAAATATCTTATAAGTTCCTACGGACTTAGGGCCAAGGTTTCCAGAAACGGTTGCATAACAGCTGTAACAATGACGATGGTAACCATTGCACATTATGGGGCCGTGACCGCCATAACGGCTGTTAAAGAAAAATGACCCGTAATGACCTTATATGGGGCCGAAAAAAAAAATTTATTATTTAAGGCCATGAGGACTATTATAGCCTGTATCGTAACAGCAACCGTAGTGGCCTTTATAGTCACCGTTAGGCGTTACTGTTATGGAATATACCTTGATTGAGCCTACAGAAAAATTATGGGCATGATTTTTGAGCTTGGACTTTGGCCCATCTCCATCACATATGATTTATCCGCCAATTGGTGGTTTCTTGCCCACTGATGTTGATAGGACTTTTTATGTAACTGCACAACATTATCCTCCAAAATCACGCAACCAATAGCTAGGACTAACGAACTAGAGTAAATTTTGGGTTACATCCCATCAATGGTATTATCCAACAGATGAATGGTCTGGATCTCATATATGCATTCCATGCAGTACTTGATAAGCACTTGCTAATTTTTTTAGAGATTTTCTTTTGGTTTCTTCGATTTCTTTTCTTTCCCTTTTTTTTTTTTTTTTTTTTTTTTTTGGGGGGGGGGGGGGGGGGGGGGGGGTTGACATACTCATTAAAAAGCCAAAAAGAAAAAGGCACAAACCACAAAAACACAGGCAGCAAGTGACCTCTCGTCACCCAACCCAAACAGGGGCAGCAAAGGATGAAAGAAAACAAAAGCAAAAAAGAAACAGCCAACTGCACATGAGCAATCCCCAAAGGCTACATCAGCCAAAACAACAGAATCCCACTCCCGATTAAGCATGGCGATAGAGAGAGAGAGAGTCCAACAAATTCAGGCAGAAGCAACGCCCATTCCTAAGCCAAAGAGAGTTGATCTTGAGATAGACTCCACAAACAATCCTTTGCCTTTCAAAGATTCCAGCATTTATTTCTCTCCAAATCCCAAAGGATTGCAAAAGGGATTAGCTCGCAAATGAGGTTGTTATGTTTAGAAAAAGGGAGCAGTCTTCTGACCAATGATGATCGTGAACATGGATTTGTTAATCACCCATTGAATTCTGAACGGGTGCCAAAAATACCTCCAAACCGATTATGCTACTGGGCAAATGTAAAAAAAGGTGATTTCCCAAACTTCCGCATTACTATACATAATATGCATATTTGGGATTGCCATATTCCTCATTGTCCATGTTGAGAATTTTGTCTGCAGCAGTGACCCACATGAAAGCCTGCACTCTAGGCAGTATGAAAACCTTCCATAGGAAAGCACAAGGATGCCAAGGACCCCCATTACCGCACAATTTCACCATCAATGATTTGGAGGAGAACATACTGCATGATGACCAATTCTAGATCTTATAATCTTCAATCAAGGAATCTAGATTAGTTTATATCTCCATAAATCTTCATAGATTTTTAAATGAGAAATGATACGGTAAGTCATGTTGTACCATAATAGGATGCATTGCCAATCACAAAAAGCCATCTGATATCAAAAAGCACTTTCAAGAAGAAAAAATAATAATTACAAAGTGACTTTATACGCCACTTGCCCCTCATTGATGGGTAGTCTACCCTATTATGATAGCACATGACCTACGGGCTACGGTATCATTTTCCTTTCGAACATCAAGTAATAGTTGGTAACATATAACTCAAGGAACATAAGTAATTGAGACCAATGTTTTAAATATTGGCGCTACCGGCCGATACATCCCACGATATATCTTGTATCCCACTCGTGCAATACAAAAGGCAAAGGTAGTGCCGATATATTCCACATGTTCGATCCAGTGAGCATTTTCAATTTTCGATCCATTTTTTTGTTGAAATTATGTTAAATCAGTGTCAAAATGTTATAAATCCATTGGTTCTTCATGTTTTGCATGAAAAATCATGGAGTTGGAGCTTTGATTTCGATATCCATTGGTTTTTCATGTTCGCTATGTTTTTTTTTTTTTTTTTTTTGAAATTTCCCTTCAACCAGCTATCAATTGAGACTAATTTCAAAGTATTTACGAATATTTGATGAAATGATCATCACATACACTATAATTTCAAAATTTAAGTGTAGGTGGTTCGATTTGGGGAAATTTCGAAAATTTTCCAATTTCTCCCAAATTGCTTGCAATGTTGCACTCCAAACATGAAATCAAGAATGTATGAGGGCTGATCTACTGATTTGTTAAGTCCTTGTAAATTTTTGAAAAATAAAAATCATTTTTTAATAAGAAATTATTAAAATATTTTTTTCCTGAAATTTCCCTTAAACCAGCTGCCAATTGAGACTAATTTCGAAGTATTTAAGAGTGTTTGATGAAATGATCATCACATACACTTTAAATGTTGTGCATCATATTAAATATAGTTGCATTAGTTCAGTCAAACAACACATAGCTTAGGACCCTATACAAAGGAAACTTATTATATGCACTTCTTTTTTGAAATATTATGATTTAAAAGTGTGTATTAAGGTCTTTTTGAACAATCACTGAAGTTTCATTGAAAAATTCAACGATTTTCCCAATGTTTCCTCATGTTTTCTAAAAAGTACAAATTACCTGATACAGATGATATATCCCGTGCGATAACCGATATGTACATGTACTCTAAGGACGCGATACGTAACGTGATGCTGATATTTCAAACAGTGATCAAGACTATATTACACCAGGATGCAGGAGATTACTGCATTAGTAAATAATTATCAGACCATTCACAACTACCAAAGAAAAATAATATGAATCATATTGCTCCATCACCAGTTAAGAGAGTCTTGTATGAATAGTAGAATAAATATAGAGGCAGTTAAAGCATTGAACCTCGTAAAATATTTAGCAATAACAAACCCATGCATTTGGACCACATGATCTGTACCCTTGCAGCAGCAAACTTATGAATGCAAGAAAGTTCAGAAAGTTAAAAGATACATGATCTAGAAGGGTACCTGGACCAATCCTAAAAACATGATGGATCCCAGTCATAGATCATCCTCACTTCACATTAAGCTTGCACTTAAAAGCCCACCTGGCCTTTCCTTGCCGAATGTATCATCATCAAAATCTTCGTTTGTAGAATTCTCCTGACACAGCATTTTGTTTTCCCGCAAAGCATTCAAATCAAGAACCTCCCAACCCATTGGATGACCTTGATGCATGCTACCCTGTGCTGAATCAATGAATGGCTCGATGCTCTCCTCCATATTTGGCCTCAAATCATTATATACAAGTTCTGTTTTCTCCCCTGCATAGATGGATGATGACTCAATATTTAGATCAGAACTGAAATCATATCCGGCAGTGGAACCACCTGCAACCTGATCTCCAGTACCTTGAAAGCCCACATCATTTCCAGCTCCCAGATCAGACTGCTCAGTAGTATCCTTCCTTTGCCTTTTCCATTTCTTCGTAGAAGAGGTTCCATCATCCTCAAAATCTTCTTCTTCTCTATCTCTGTGCAAATAAACCCACAATTTCCTCTCCCCATCAAATAATACACAAGGATCACGCTCATAATGCAAACGGTCAAGAGCCCCACTGACAATTTGGTTAACCTGGGCATCAGTAACATCTTCCACAATATACTGTGAGTCTCTTATAAGGGTACAGACATCTGCTCGGGTGCCAATACTTCCAGGCAACCTCGCAGCTGCATCCCTAACAAGACAAAGGATTGTGACATGCGGCGGTCGATCCGTCTTAAGCATAAAGTGCTCTCGAGGTTTCGACGATGGCTTGCCACCACACCTTCTCAATGGAGCAACTATAGATTTTCTACCATCAGCAGCGGTGTAAGAAAAGGCCCTGTCTGGAACCGAATATCTTAAAAGTTCCTCCCGGCGAAAATATGCCCTGACTTCATCAGAGCTTGGGCTGATAGTGGTGAGACTCTTCTGAGCTCGTAGGTCCTTAAACCTTTCCTTCTCATCCAAGTCAGGCAACATCAATGACATGGGTGGTGGTGGAAGGCTTCCTATTTGCTGAAGGGTCTCTTGACCACTCTTCAGCCAATTAGCAAATGCATCGACCAACTTCACAAGCATCTTGTGAGGAACACCCCAAGCCTCAGTAGACGTCACCTCTTCAATCGTATCACGATCAGATGAGTTAGATGAAACCGGACCAACCCAGGACCAACTTTTAGTGGACTTCTCATACAGTACGAGTGCCTTCCAACCTTTTGCTCCCAAAGGTGCTGTCTTGGATGAAAATATCTTCAGCACTCCTCTGACCAAATCTTGAAGTGGCTCCTGTGTTTCAAGAATGCAAGGATCACCAGGGTTTGATCTCACACGGTTAACAATCTCTTGAACAGTGAGGGAAGGCAAATGCTTTTGTCCTGTGTGCTCTGAATAATTTACATCCAAATTGTCATGGGAAGGCCGTACCCCATTGACCCCTTCAAGCTTTCTGTTCCGCTCTTCATTCTTAGGTTTCTGTCTTCCATCATTGTTTCCAAGATGCTTGCCAACCTCCGAGGTATCTTCCGCAGGCAAAGTAATCATTGCGATTCGAACAGCGGAAAGAAGATGTACAATAGAGAATGAAAAGCCAGTATGAATTGAAGGTGTTATCAAAGTAAATGGCTTCTTTGGCGGCTTTGTTTCTGGCCCTAAATCTGTAGTACCCCTTTCTGAAATAATTGCATCAGAAGTTGCCATAGGCAAAGGACTGCTTTCAGCCTCCACTTTCTTTTTACCCCGTTTCTTTGTAATATTGGGTTCATCAATTGGCTGCGGCGAACTAGATTGCATATCATTAGAATTGTCTAGCCCGTCTAAATATGTCAAATCAGCCTTACCCTTCCGCTTCCGTGCAACCGAGCTGCATCCCAATAATGGCTGAAAATCAGGCTCAGTAACATGACCTTCAGCATTTTGACCTTTCTTCCCTGCTCTATTGTTATTCCGTGGCTGGTCATCTGTTAACTTGGGCACTGCATGCAAGTTATCTTCCTCCAAAACCTTACTGCCATACTTGTGTATATTGTTTGAAAGTGGCACAAAATACCTCTGTTCAGCATTCAGTTTCCTCTTTCTCTCTACAGAGTAGGTCTTGAATGATGGCAGCTGAGACCTTTCAACAGGAACACCTTGGGTTCGGCCTTGGATTTGGCCATTCTTGCTAGACATATAGATTTGTTTGCGATCATCCACTAACTTAGACGATGCAGACAAAGTCTTCCCCTCCAAATTCTCGGCACCATACTCATGCAAGTTGATGCACTCACTTTTCCTTCCTTTCTGTTTTACCTTTGAAGAGTATCTTTCTATCTCAGGCATATTCCTCCGCTCACGAAGATCACCCATCTTTATGGACGAACGTTTGACACCATCAAGAATCTGACCACCTTGTTCTTCATCTTTCCTCACCAGCTTATTGACTTTTTTAGGATCATCAACTGCTCTGAACGAAGAAGATCGGCCACCCTGAAAGGCGCCACTCGGATAGCCCAACTTCCTCATTGATGGATCAATACCTTCATCTTCATCTTCATCTAGGTGCTCAGATGAATCTGACTCTGTTTCCTCACTCTGGGAATACATACTCCTGCTACTAAGGTCTTCCCTGTTCACTCCTCCGTTCTGTGCAGATTTCCTTCTAATATGCTCCTGCAATGTTTTACCTGCATAATCAGATATGAAGTATGAGTCATCCATCCGGGTTGAAAAGGTTTTAGAAGTATTAACTTTTGAAGAGGGTGACACAATGTTCTTACCAGCTGGAAAATCCTCCCCTGTCTTCCATTTCTTGCTTCTAACATTCCAGTCATCAAATTTAACTGACTGATCCACAGCAAAGGCATCCTGTGTTTTGATCTGCTGAATGGTTTGACTTCGAGCTGACCAGTCAGCACGAGTTCCTTTCAATAAGAGAGGATCGGCTTGGTCTTTCGCAAGGTTCCTCCGATCTTCAACCAAGGATCGCTGGAGTTTCTCAGGATACTTGGCCTTCTTCCGAGCATCTCGGGAATGATAATCATAAGTTCTGTCACTAATCGGTTTCCCCGTCCACAGTCCCATATCCATGAGCTGTTTAACATTCATGTTCCTTCCACGAGACAGCAGATTCTCACTTTTCCCAGAAGAAGGCAAGCCAAGGTAACCTTCAGTGTCTTCTTTGTGAAGCCCCATTCGCACATCTTTATCATACTTCTCAAATTCATGTTTCTTTCGCACCTTCGACAATTTAACCCTAGCCACTGAATTATCTCGTACCATGTTCCGATTGCTCTGGAAACCCATACTGCATGCATATTCTTCCTCCTCATCATCTTCATCGTCTTTAAGCAGATTTTTACTTTGGTGGACGTTTCCCAAATCATACCCCACAACTCGGTCCCGTCGCAGAGGAGCTAACGCTGAAAAAGGTGTAGATTTTGGCTCCAAACCATGATTAACAAAAGGAAGGCGACCTGACACTTCAGCATGCTCCTTAGAAGAAGCCTTTCGTGTAGCAACCTTCAAAATCCCTTTGGGGTTTGGTTTTCCATACTTTGTTGGCTCCACCACCATCTGCCTTCCTTGAGATGCAAAATCCAAGGGCGACTTCACCGTATACACAGCTTTATGACCCATCTTCGCACCAGCCTTACTGATCTTACTCCTTTTAGTCCAGAACCCATCACCTGATTCCTCTCTTGCTGATGTTTCCATCTCAGATCCCAACCCTCCATCCTTCTCATACATCAAGCTCTTCCTACTTCTCACCAAGTTCAAAATCCGAATCCTTTCCTCAATTCCATATCCTGCACAGTTCTCCCACGCATCCCTCATCTGAATCAGACTCCCTACCATTGAATTCTGGTACCTAAACAAGGCATGGTAGTGTGTACGCTTCTCTAAGTAATTCAAACCCTGTTGATAACATGCAACTCTCGGTTCACACAACCCACCTTTCAGCCGACTGAAGAGGTCAGCGAGGGGACTACCAAAATGGAAGTTATCACCTGAGAAGAGGTCTTTTAATGTATGGACAAACGTCTCCCGGTCCATATCAGGGAGGAACTCTGCGAGACGGAAACGCTCGTCCTCAGTCAAGCAATCATTCCACGTGTCCAAAGAAAGGACACCACCCAAATCCGGAAGATCATAGAGCTCATACGGAACCGAACAACTCTGGTCACCTACTCGACAAAACTCTTCCCCAATTTGGCCCAATTCCGATAAATCACATTCATCAGATCCCATCCCTGAGTCCACATCATCATCGTCGTCATCATCGTCACCACCACCGGAATCCGATGCAGAGCTTCTAGTCTGAAGCTCGTCATCATCGTCACTGTAGATAGTGTCTCCACTACCCGGAGAAAAATCACTGTAGTTCTTTACAATCGCCATGAAATTGAAACCAACGAGAGATCGGGAATTAAAATTCCCTCAAAAAAGTGAAATTTCCTATCTTTGCAGGAGCAAAACCCAATGAAACCCTAGAAACCGAAAGCAAAAAAGGAAAAGAAAATCACTCAAACGGGAGTTTTATCGAAAGAAGTCAAGAACCTAACTTCCAACTGATCTGAAACAACAGGGAGAAATCTTACCTCATTTGAAGGAACCGGCAGTGGATCTTCAATCGAGGAGCCACGATCAACGGCCAACAAGCATCGGGACAGTCGAATTTGCGGTTCTCTGGCCTGACTTTTTTGGGGATTCTCGAAACCCTAGAAGGAGGCAAGAGAGAGGAAAGAGAGAATGAGGGGGGTTAAATAGGAAGGGGAAGAGGAGGTGGGGAGAAGAAGATGGTGACGTGGACGAATCTGAGACGTCGATGGAAAGAGGGGAACGATAAGCGAGGGTTTGGTGTTAAAACGATAGGAGAGAGAGAGAGGGGAGAGAGAGAGAGGAGAGAGAGAGAAAGACGAAAAAGGGCAGAGAAGCCGCAGCGAGCGGGGGGGAAAGAGAGGGAGGGTGTTGGGGTTGGACGTAGACGGCGACTCAGCCCCCAAAACGAGACCGTTGCAGGAATGGGCCATGTGGGTCAGAGCTCGGCCGGGGTCGGCAATTCCCGGCCGTTAGATCTGACGGACTCTAGCCCACGCCGATCCTGGGCTACCAGCTAAACTTGTTTTAAGTAGGTAGCTGGTCCTGCGTCATATGAATGTTCGGACTCGGGATTCAGTAGTGAGCCCTGCTGCACCGAGGTTGGTACTGGTCAGTGCCGTGGGGCCCACCATTACGTATGTGTTTTATCCAAGCCGTCCATCTAATTTTTTCAGCTCATTTTAAAACATGAGCCCAAAAATGAGGTAGACCCAAATCCTAGATGAACAACACCATAGGAAACATCTGTGATTGATTGTCTACCATTAAAAACATCTAAAGCCCCAATATAATGCTCATCTGTCATTCAAACTGTTGATAAGTTCACACGGAGCTGAACAAAGGGAAGGCGCAAATATCAGCCTGATTTAAAACTTTTGTGGCTCTCAAAAAATTTGTAATGATAAGCGTTCAATCACTCATGTTTCTTGTAGGCGTCCACGGATTTAGAGTTGCCTCGTTTTTGGGTCATACACTAAAATGAGATGAATAAATGATTGTAAGGCTTAGATAAAACACATACACCATTCTGCGGTCCACGGAATGCCGACCAGTACCGACCCCGGCACTGGAGCGGCTACGCCCGAATCCGAGTCCTGAATGTTCACCGCCACCTTAGAAAGAATAGGGACGCGGATTGCGTCTTACGCTTGCAGGACGGACTCGGTCCTGGCAGGAGTCCTGTGGGTCCCACCGTAATGTATGTAGTTGATCCACGCGTTTAATCTATTTTCCAGATCATTTCAAATGGCGAACCTTAAAAACGATGAGATCGAAACTAAATTGGACCACACCAAAGAAAATAGTGAGGATTGAACGCCTACTGTTGAAAATTTCCCGAGAGCCACAAAAGTTTTTGATCGAGCTGATATTTTTATTTTATCTTCATCCCTGTCTATTATACCTTATGAGCAGTTTGGATGGAAAATTAACATCACGGTGGACCCTGGTAAGGTTTCAACGGTGGTGTTTTTATCACCACTTCTTCCAATGGTGTGGCCTATTTGAACCTTGAATCTGTCTCCTTTTCTGACTTGAATGTTAAAATATTTTTTTTAAATGCATGTACGGCGTGGATAGAATATATACGTAACATCGGACCCCACAGAGCCCCTGTAAGGACCGAGTCCGTCCTCGCGGGGTTAAGACGCGATCCGCTCCCAAAGAATATTATAGCCTTGATACTCTCGCAAACTGCGATGGATGATACACCGGCACTTCCAAATTACTAAGCAATCGCATGTCGCATATAAGAGATTTTAAACTAAACCGTATAAATTATGTCTAGAAGCTTTAGATGTATACTGAACCAAAAAACTAGGGTTATTAGATTATATGATACCAAATTAGTAGACAATTACTGGAAAGCTAAAATCAAAAGCATCAATGATTTTAATTCCAAAAAAGTGTCCACGAATCGGAGGTTGGGTTCCATAATTTAGTCTGATTGATTTGGGTTAATATATCCTACCTGTACCATTTTCAAGTGCCTGCTTATCAAGGGTCGTAAGCTAGAGTATCAAACAACTCCTCGTTCGAAATGGTGGTTACTAATACACCGTGCACATGGCATAGTCTTATGCAATCCATGCCGTACAAATTTGTAACAGCAAGACCAGAATATCAAGCAGATGATATCAACCATTTAATTTGAACAGGGAGTCTCGATGTTAATTTTTAACCATCCATTATATAGCCACTGATTGAATGGTTAAGATAATTCGATATATTAACAAGCTAACCCAAAAAAAAAAAAAAAGATAATTCGATATATTGCTGTTTACGAGCTGCTCTCCTTCCCCGTTGCTCCTCGAAATTGGTACGTACGGATCACCGTATATGAGAGGATGATCTGACAATTAGTTTTGGACCGTGCGCATGTGACAGGCGAACCTCTATCTGGTTTCGTGGTTGATGAATCTTGACCGTTGATCTGGTGGGTACTACTGTGATGTGCTTTCAAGGCAATCCATGCCATCTGATTGATGAACTAGACAAGATGATAGATCATGGTCGTTTAATGGCGCTGTCTCATCCAGTGCATACATGAATGAATGCATGGCAATCAAGACAGTCCAAAACGTGGGTCGATGGCGATGGAGCACGTAGTCTAACTCCGAATCAAAATCTTACCGTCCACTAGAACTACACCAACTGCATGGGCATAGGATCACTGGATTCACGTGACTTCGGGGCTTTGCTGCATCAATGGTGGACCCCACGATTTGGATAGTCTGGATTAATAGATATGTAGGCCATCTGTACGGTGGATGAGATCCCAGAACTTTATAGTGATAGTCCACAGAATCCTTCTCCATCCAACGTTGCTCGTTAATGTTCTAAAATGACCTGACTGGGTACCCCACGTAGATGTGTACACGACTTGAGCCAAGGGAAGCTTTGCTCAGCTCGTGCTTCACTCGAACTACTTGAGTCTCTACTTGTGATCGGCTCGGCTCGGCTCAGCTTTTAAGCTTAGAACAACAATTCGTGCTCGTCTCAACTGAGTTCAAGCAGAGTTTTCGAGTCGAGTTTGTTGTCGCTGGCGAGCTACAGTGGCAGGGATGGCCGTGTGGCAGTGGGATAAGGAAGGAAGAGGGAGAGAGACAAATAGAGAGGGTCGTGCAAGTAAGAGAGGAGGGAGAAAGTAGGGACATCGGATGACCGTGCATCGATACGCCCGTGTGGATAAGAGAGGATGAGGGAGAGAGTTGAGAGAGAGGGAGAAGCTTCGCCAGAATGAGAGAGAGGGAGGAAGAGAAGGTTAGGATGTAGGGTTTGTGCAGGCGTTGGCATAATGTTTTTTTAAAACGGGTAGGATAGAGTTTTTTTTAAGAATATATATACCTATACCAAATCGAGCTGAGTTTGAACAGTATTCGAGTTGAGTCAATTCGAGCTAGGGTAAGATCGAACTCAACTCGAACTCATTTCGAACTCTAAAAACCAGCTTAACTCGATTTGAACTCAGCTCCAATCTGACTCGAGTTGAGCTTTTTCGAGTTGAGTTGAGCGAGCTACCTAACTAACTCTGCTATGTGTACAGCTCTAACCCCACCTGTGGAATGACAAAATGGGCCTTGGGGAGTTGTTTCCGTTAATTAGGAAGTCTAGGACAGTTTCGGTAATCTATAGTAAAGTAGGGATATTTTTGTAATTTCGATCTTTAATGGAAACTGATCCCGTACCGCAACGGTACCCCAACTTGTGATACTGTTTACTGCCATCAAAATGCATTTGTAGGGCATCGTTACCATGAAAACGGTAAATCCCATTGTTTGAAACATATTTCTGGAAAATAAGTTTCATCAACTAACTAAATGGGCCACACCTTTATTCTTCTGCAGACAATCCGTCTTACATTCATTCTAATTTTGTGACCCACCTGATAATCAAAATTATCTTTTTTCTTTCAAAAGTAATATTCATAATGGTTAAAATAGTTTTAATGGTACTGATTGTCTTTGCAGGTGGAGTGTTGTCTGAAGATATTGTGCTGTACCACATGTTGTGGTACCTTGCATGTAGGGGTTCAGCTCACCTCCGGTAAGAAGTACTATGAAGCTGGGAAGAAAGGAACTGTGAGTTTCGTAAATCTCAACTCGCAACTGATTCCCGCTTTTGGAGAATGACAAGAGTGCTGGCCCTTGCGCCACAACTGCGGTGCTGACGCCCATCCTTACGAAATACGTGGCAACCACAGTAAATCTGAACCGTTCAAATAATTAGAACCAATATAGATTGTTCAAATCCCTGAAATTCTATATATTCGATGGTGCTATCTTCCTTTAGTCTTGGCTTGTTGAATTTCGACCGTTTACTACCTTTCTTTATAATACATTGGATGTCCGGCGATCGACCAGTTGGAATCGTACTTCAAATGTAATTTCCAGGTCCCATTATATGAACGGTTCAGATGTGATATATATGCCATGTGTAAGCATGGGGCTGTGGTATTTACCAGCATCCTACGTCCCTAGCACGGAAACGGATTGGCTACTCGGCCTGCCATCAGCCGGTGGCTGATTGTCGGTGCTCTGTGGGCCCCAACATGATGTATTTGTTTCATCCATTTTTAAATATCATTTTAGGGCTTCACAAAAAAATGAGAGGGACATAAATCTCAGATGTACCTCACCACAGGAAAACAATAGTGATTGAATATCTACCATTAAAATTCTCCCAAGGCCCACTATACTTTCTATTTGACATCCAATATGTTGATCAGGTCATACGGTCCCAGATGAAGGGAAAAAAAAAAAACAAAGATCAACTTGATCCAAAACTTTTATGGCCCGAAAAGTTTTTAATGGTCGACGTTCATTCAACAATGTTTCCAGTAATGTGGTCCTCTTGAGATTGGGATAGACCTCTGTTTTGTTCTACGGCATAAATGATCTAGAAAAATAGATGGATGGCATGGATGTAACATTATCGGGCCAACAGAGCACCGACCAGCCACTGGCTGGGGGAGTAGCCAATCCGTTTCAACCTACCATATACTGGATTCGGATTGCGTCCTACCCCCGCCCGGATGGAACGGTAATCCGTCCGGGCAGGGCTTTGTGGGCCCAAAGTGATGTAATTATTTTATCCACGCCGTTCATAATTTTTCTCAAATAATTTTAATATACGATACAAAAAATGAGATAGGTACAATGCTTAAGTGGACGTCAAAGTGGAGATTTAACTTACACCATTAAAAACTTCTTGGGAGCTGGAGAAGTTTCAAATGAAGCTGATATTTATGTTTTCACATCATCCATGTCTTCGTGACATTATTAATAGGTTGGATGGTAAAAAAAACATCATGGTGGCCCCTAGAAAGGTTTCAACGGTAAGAGTCATTATCACTGCAGTTTTCTTAAAATAAATTAACGGCGTGGATAAAACACTTACTTCACTTTGGGCCCCATAGAGCCCTGCCCAGATAGATTACCGTCCGGCGGGGGTAAGACGCAATCCGCATCCCCATATACCCTATGGGAAAAACTGACCCAAACGCACGTGTTTTAGGCTTTTCTTCTTAGAAAAACTTTGATGCTCTGTTAGGGTTGATGGATGATACGTAGGCATTTTAAAGTAACCAAGAAATTGCATACGTGGAATACAAATTGTTGATGCAATTTTTCAACGAATCTCCTATGTGTATTTCCCTTGAACCTTCATAAGTAGAGATGAGAGACAAAGGAGGCCCTAGTTCGTTCAGGGGACTATCCGATGCCTAAGTTAGGCTCGTGGTCCAAGAAGGATCTCCACAAAAGAGACCAACGTGATGAATAGGGTTTTTGTGAATGTGAATGTACTTCCTTGGTGAAGCGTATCATGTATTTATAGGGAAATGAGAGGTCTATCGTAAGAGGACTCTCTCCGATTACGTTGAAGATTTGATATGATACGGTATCTTTCCAAGCTTTTAGGATCCCGAGAACATTGGGATTCGATCTTATCCCCCCGAGATCTTAAGAGAGATCTTCAGGATTCGTAAAGACTTTTTGGATGTTGCTCGGTTTTGGGTCGGATATGGGTCAGGAGCCGTTTTGGATGGCTCAACCCTCCTTGTAACTCAAGCTTTGAGATCTTTCAAGTTACCTCAATCCTACTAAGGAAATTGTTCTATATTACGACAGATCTATGACCGGGCTATGGTCGATATATGATCATCTTATATCCAATCTTCGACCAATCTATCGCCGATCTGTGACGGGGCTGTGGTCAGTCTGTGATTGTCCTGTGACCGTTCTATAACTGACTTGTGATTGGCCTGTAACCAAGCTATGGTCGTTCTGTGGCTGATCTCTAGCCGAGCTATGGTCGATCTGTAACTGACCTTTGGCCGACCCATGATTTAGGTCAGTCTTTGGGGGCCCTTTTGGGCTTTTTAGGGCGCTGGTGTTAGCGTTACCCTTTTTGTCGGTCGACTCGCTCTTGCACTTGAGGGTCGTACCAGGCTCGGACTACAACGGGTCTGGGTCATTGTAGAAGGGTTGGTCCATTCCATAAGCCGACTTTCGGACTTATATATTTTTCCCCAACACAAATAAGTCAATATAAATTGTTAAAATCACGGTTCCTAAGCTTAGATGTATCATGAACCAAAAATCATGTTTATTTGATTATATGAATACCCGATTGGTAGAAATTTACTAGACGATTGAAATGAATAGTATTCAAAGATCCTTTGTCATTAAATAGAGTCTACAAATCATGGGTTAACATCGATCTATATTATCCAGGGATAGTGGGTTCTACCATTTAGCCTGTTCGATTTGAGTTAATTTATGGAAGTATGTAATTTGGGAGTGCTATCATATCAAGCGTCATATGTTGTTCGAGTATAATTAACTCCCCTTGGATTTTTGGTCCCAATAGCCTGGTAATGTGAGTAGTGGCAGCCGTCTTTTTCAAACTTGAGGATTTTTTAGCCTTAACGTTACTTTTTCATTTATTTATTTTTGGTTTAAAATACATCTTAGTCGTAATTGCTCCTTATATAGTAAGTTGTTGTCTTGGAAGGAGAAAAGTTTCTTGAAGAAGTATGGCCCCGCCAAAAATAAAGATTTTGCCCCCCATTGGATGATCTAATCTGTTCATTTTAATCAAACGACTATGAGCCTTTGGCATGTTTGGTCCATGGAATAAAAGGATACTAAATTGTATTAGATGGGATTAACATTTTATTGCACAATGATTGCATATATGGAAATAAAATGATATTTTAGCCATCCAATCCCATGTTTGAGATAAAATTCTAGCGAAGGGAAAACACTAGATTAAGCAAAATCTTATTTGGTGGATCATGGAATTGTAATCAATGGACCAAATTCACAATGGATGTCGTTCACTTGTACACATATATAACTAGAATGTCACGTGTAAACGGTGTATATGGATGAATGACATGGATAAACGCATGCATTAATGTGGGGCCCACATTTGTAGTGGATTTCAAAATCCACAAAAATCCACATGGGACCAAATGCAATAGTGAATATTAGTTATCCATACTAAATATTGGTGATCCACAATAAATATCAATGATCCATCATACAACATTCATCAATTATAACATACTTCCATCTAGACATTTTTTCATTATAATATTTATCCATTGCGACAGCCATCCATTATATCATTCTTCTATTAAAAAATTTATACATTACAACATTCTTCCATTACAAAATTAATCATTTATAACAATTTACTATTATAAAAATCATCTATTACATCATTCTTCCACACCCTCTATTTCATAAACTCCCACCATTCATACCTAACAAAGAAAGTCAAAAACAACTATAAAGAGAACCACCACACCCTCCTCTCTTTCACAAATTCATACAATTCATACCAAAAATAAAAAACAAAAACGAAAAAAAAAACAACTATAAAGGGAACTAAGAAAGGAAAAAGGAACACTATCCTCCCTTTCACACCCTTCTCTCCTCCCATAAAAAAATAAGGAAGAAGGAAATGATGAAATGGCCCTCGTATAGTAAGGGCCCATGTTTTAAACCCATCCACATCTTATGTGGGGCCCATTGGATTGTCTTGAAGCAAATCAATCATGTCCACATGTAAGGAGTTTTTATTTCATGTTATTGACCCGAGTTGAGGGCAAAATTCATCACAACTGGGCCACATACGAGAAAATAATTTTGAATTAAAACACAACGTTAATGTAGTTATGAGCTATAGAGAGCTTCAAATAGAAAATTAAAAAAATCCTTTCGTAGATTCACAATTGTCCAATTAAAATAAACGGATCTGATTAGCCAAGGGTGGGCCAAATCCATATTTTTGATGGGGCTCACACCCCTTTTCAAGAAACCTTTCTCCTTCCAAGATGATAACTCACCGCACAAGGAGAAACTATGGTATTTTAATGCCCCAAAATTTTCGATACTTGAGCACTGAAAATTCTCAAACATTACTATAAGATTCAACGTAATATATACGTGTGTACGATACCAATCCAACTATCCTAACCATACATCCTTGCCCTGATACAAACCTTACCATTGGAAATGATATCCATTCATAGATCAGGCCATCTGATCGTTGATTTTAAGACAAGAACATCCATCGAGTGATTCAACGTATGCATCTCCCCTTAAGTGAATTAGCAAAACCAATTATCCGTAATAATTTAGATGAAAGTATGTTTGTAAGAATTTTTCAGAGAGATACATAAAACTAGATAAAACTATTAGATTTCACAAAACTCTCATATCATCAATAATTATGAAAATGCCATTAACCTAAACCACTGAATTCTAGATCACATGGTTCCCACGATCCATTTAATGCAAAATTTTACACCATGCCTATGTATCATAAATTAGTTGTACACGTCAAATTTCAGTCCTTAGATCATTGTATAAGTGACCTGATCAACAGATCATCCCTTTAACCGTTGATTTTGGCGCCTGTCAAAGGTCAAATGTAGTTATAGTAGGATATTTCCCTTCATCTATGTCTATATGATCTTATGAACAGGTTGGATGACAAATAAACATCACTATAGGGCCTAGAAAGGTTTCAACAGTAGAAATCATAATAACCACTATTTCTTGTAGTATGGCCCACCTGATCTTTGGATATGCTTCAAGCTTGGGCTCAACCTCTTAAATTAAATGGAAAAATGAATGGTCAGTGTAGATTTTCCACATAAACATCACAGTGAACCCCACATAATGACATGTGCGTGCACACCGCGTCATACCGTACCTAGCATCGGGTCAAACCAAGTTTGACCCAATGAATCTCAAAGAAAGAAGGAAATCCTTCTCCCTTCCGCAACCAGCGGACGACCGTCCGAGCGAATGATTGTGGGCCACCATGATCATCTTTTAGAAGGGTCCAAACCATCCATTGCACAAGCAAGTGTGGTTCGACCATAACCTAGGAAAAAATCCCAAGTTATGGACCCCGTATGTGCACACAATTGATGGTGTAGTTGACTGCATGCAATGGTTTCCAAAAATGGAAATTGTCCGTTGTTGACGTGATGGTGGCCATTATCACAAACTCCTCGAAAGATCTGAATCGTGCACTATCTTCATAGGACAAAACCGACCCAAGAATAGTTCATTCCAAGCAAAGTCCGAAACCGGTTCCCTTTCGCACTCCTTTCATAAGCGAAGCCAAGGAAACTGATACGGTTTCAAATTCTTTTGCGTAAGGCATCGAAAGACAACCACCTGAATCCAATCTGAGCCGTTCAAAACCATGAGAGATGATTTCCAACCGTGACCACATTGGAAGATAGGAAAGAAAGATTTCAAAGTGATTGATATCCCCCGACTTCTCCAAACAACGCTACAACAAAATAAAAATAAAAATCAAGGACCTGTTACAGCACCACCGCTGATCAGCCGAGGGAGCGTTCTTACAACCAAGAACATGGCCACAGCCCACACCTGTGGATCCCATCGAGAGATAACCCCAGGCCGATTGGATCCACGAAGAGATTCGAAGATACTAGTAGATAGAAACAACAAGCAAGTTGTTTCACGTTCCAACTGCGCAGAAAGAATCGGGTTATGTCTGTTCTTTACGTTGTGCGATAGGTGCTGCGTAAGGAGCCTTCGTAGACCAATCTAAAAACTCTTGCAGTTATAAAATGCCCTGACAGTAATAGGAAGAGAAAGCCCAACAGGAAAAGAGAAAGAAAGAAAGAAAAAGAAAGAAAAGAAAGGAAAAGAAAAGAAAGGAAAGGAAGAAAAAAGGGACAAAGAAAGAAAGGAAGAAAGGAAGAGAGAGAAGGAGCATGCCAAGTCTTCCTCCTCACGTTCTCTTTCTCCTTCTTTTCTAGCTTAAATTTGGGATTCAATTCCTTGACATGTAGTCTTCCTCACTCTCACGTTCTCTTTCTCCTTCTTTTCCAGCTTAAATCTGGGATTCAATTCCTCGACATGTACTTACATTCAACGAAGAAACCTATGAGACCCGACCTGAGTTCGCATGTGTACATGTGCGTGTAAGTATGCATTCCGTCCATCTTGGTTCCGCGGTCCTACCGGTCCAATCCCGGCGACCCTTGACCCTTGGATAGTGTTTGCGGTCATATATAAGTCCAGTCATGAAGACTCGACTCAGATCGAGTTGAAACGTATGCCATTGCGACCGCATCATCGTCGCGGTTCCAACACCGCATCTTGTGCGTCCATCCGATATGTAGATCAAAAGTTGTATACATTTCATTATATGACCATTGATCATGTGGCCCACTTAGGTGGAGTGCATGTGTAGACCACCACTTCCCTTGGCACAAGTTCCAAAGTACACTACCCACACACTACATAAAGATCCATAACTAACACCACTAACCAAAAACATCACCTAGAGACCTACTAAGCATAGCATTTTGTTAGTGTCACCATAGGCCATTATGGTTTCTCTAACCAAGGAGAGAGAGGCCATGATTGCCTCCCTATAACTCTCTCTCTCTCATCTCTCTCTCTTCCTTCATTTTCTCTTCTCCCATTGCTAGAACCTCTAAAACATCCTACCTTACTGAAAATTCCAGCCACATTTCTTCCTTCTTTCCTCCACAATCCAACCACTAGAAATCCATCTCTCACCTTCAAACCTCTTCTCCTTCAAGCCTAGAATATAGTGGTGGAGTTTTGTGGCCATCTCTACAAGTGGGTGCTTCTTCTTCTTTCCTTTCTCCCTTCCCTTTTGCTACATGTATGGAAGCATGTAGGACCCATCAATTCATGGTGGAGGTCCTACATGGCTCCTAGGATGAAGGCCATGGGCCTAGATCCTACTCATTCCCTTCCATGGTGGGGCATTCTCCATGGACCCACCATGATGCCTTCTCCTTTATTCTTAAATCTCATAGGCCATCTAGGCCTTTGCATGCATGTAGAGAGGGTGTCCCTACCCTCCAGCAAATTATCTTGATACATAATAGCTTGCATGTAAGTATATACATGGTGGATGGTGTAGATTGTAGAGTGGAAGGTCCATTAGTGGCGGGACCTTCCACCAATGGCCGATTGCTTCTTCCTTCTCCCTTTTTCTCTTTTTTTTTCTCCTGTATATTCTGATGATGTGTGGCCCACCAAGGAGAGGTCAGCAACATCTCAGACCCTTAGCTAGATGGGAAGTCCAAGCCCACTTTGACTAGATGTCCAAGCCCACCATGCATGCATGGTTTGGGTGACCTCTAAAATGACATTTTCATGGAGGTCTGAGTGAGCTCATGGGTTTGAAATTTTGTTAACCCATCAAGGTGGACCCCACATGTTGAATCAGAGCCATAAACCCTTTGATTAATTTATATGGGCTGAAATATGGACAACATTGTTGCTGTCCAAATTTCAGGCCCAGTTGGAACATGACTTTTGAGCTAATGTTTGGATCTGTTTACATGCCCTTTTCTCTCAAATTTTCTTGAGAATTTTACAGTGTATGGACCCCACTTTGATGTGGAATGGGACCCACACCATTTTCCTCATGATTGAGACCCATGGGATGGGCCAAAGTAGGCTAACTGTCCAAAAATTTCTGGACAGTTCAGCAACACTATAAGTTGGAAATGAGCATTTTTTTTACCTGAGTTTCTGGAATAAGTGGACCACCCCAGTGGACCCCACTTGTTATCCAGATGTAGGAACACCTTTTTTCTAAATTTTTCAAGGGTTTGGGTGGGTCCAGGCCCACCCCATGTGGTCCCAAACATAGGGACAGTCACATTTCCAGCAATATTTTTTTTAGCAGTAGATTTCTTCAGGAATACTTATCTGTACACAAATTGCAGGGGTTAAATAAAATATTTTTATTTTCTCAAAAATTATAAATTTTTGTAGGGAGGTGTCCCACCCATGGTAGAGCCTACTTACACAATTTCAGGATCAAGGGATCCCATTTGGGCATCTAAAAGGGTGGGCCAACAGACTGGACTGCCAGAAATTTCTGCTGTTCAGTCCAGCAGCATAGTCCCAAAAAAATAAAATCTTAAAAGTACCTTCTAAGAAGTTGGGCCATATTTCTGGGTCCAAAGCTTGTTTTAGGCTTGATGAGGGACCTTGGATCCAAATTTCAGGGATTTTGGAGGCCCAGAACCCACCCATTGGATGATCAAATTCAGGACAGTTACATTCCAGCAATAGTTCACCCTGGACAAATTATATCCTTAAAATTTATTAAAATACTTTTGAGTATCTAAAAATTATAAAACTTTACAAGGATGTGTTAAACTCATGTTAGGACCTACTTACAAAATTTTGGAGCCATTGGATGCCTATACACACTATGGTGGTGGCTGGACCGACCCACTGTTATATGGCGTCCAGATCAGTCCAAGTTTCGGGACAGATTGTTTTATTTGAATTAATTAAAATATTTTTAGATGTCTAAAAATTATAAAATTTTATAGGAGTGTGACCCACACATGGAAAGACTACCCTATAAATTTTTAGGGCCATCGGGCCTCTATACCGACCTTAGTGTGGCCTGCAATTTGGACCAGTTTTGAATCAAATACCCAGGCACACCCTTACCTTAGGTTGCTGGGCCTGCATTCTAATAGAATAGCCCACTTGAAGTAAGTATTGTATATCTCTCTTTTATCTGGTGGGGCCCACTATGGATCACCATGGGTCAGTAACCCATCTAAATTAAATAAATTTCTGGACTCTAGTAGGCCCAGGAAATGGGTGGGCTAGAATTCCAGTAAGGGGCCCAAAATTTGCTATATGGTTGATTGTCAAGGAACTATTGTGGCACACCAGATTTGAGAGAGTGTTGCACACACTCCTTGCTTTCCTTCCTTAGACATTTTAGGCTAAATGAGTACCCCCTTGAGGCCCACTTTCGTGGTGATTTTGTGGGCTAGCCTTAACCAGAATTTTTAATAGTTTTATAGGCTCAATGGGCTGAGAGATTCTTTCTTAAGCCCAAGATTATGCAAGGGCTGACCTTATTGAATTACGAGCCCAATGGGCTGTCTATAAGTTGATCATGTATATTAATGGGCCTTGATGCCCTCATGAAGTGTTTAATTGTGGGCTGACTTGCAAAGCCCACATAAAGTCTTTGTCTAATGAGGCAAGGCCCACCCTATCGGTATAGGTCTCTCCCTTATGTATTCTTCGACTTATGGGTTGTCCTTAAATCCATCATAATGAAGGAATTGGGTGACTTTTGTTTTGGGCCCATTATGTAATATCGTATGTGTATGGCCGCCCTTTTTATGGTAGTGATTAGGCCTTGTGGACATAGTTCTTTTGGATAAGCCCATTGATCTTGGGGCTATACTCTCCCATTTATTGTGATGGGCTTAAAAGTAATAATATGTAAGAAGTTGAGCTCTTGGCTGCCCACTAAATTGACCCTATACTTAGGCCAAAAGTGAGGCCCAACTCACTTGTGAAACTTACCTATGTAAATGAATTACTGGGCTACATATGAAGCCCACCATAATATGTGGAATTATAACCTTTGTGGTTGGGTCCAAACCTTACTTGAGGGTCCACTATCTGGCCTATAAGTTGGGCTTAGTGTATGGCCCATTAGGCCATGCATTACGTGGGCTTTATACCTTATACTATATGAGTAGTGGCGGGCTACCTCTTGGAAGCCAGTTGAGGTTGAACGTCCTCCTGGGTGATCCTAAGGTAGGCCCATGGGTTTCTCTATGGATGGTTAAAGGCCCACCATGGACCCTAGGCCATTTGTTTAGAGCTTAATGTGTATGTATGTGGAACCTACCTTAACACATGTTTGGTCCAGGCCATCCAAGCCTTGGATCTCCCGATTATGGATGCACTGTCTGTCTTGGGTTACTGCTGGACTCACAATCTAGTAACAGACCCACTTGATCTTTTCATAATATATACACACTCTCCATTTGGTGGGGTCCCCCAGCGAATATAGTTGGCTTTCATGAGATTATTTCCACATAGTCAACTGATTTCTGGACCTTAGCAGGTCTTGAAAGTTAAACTGGCCAAAAGTTTATCAAAGGGCCTTAATGTAAAATTTTATGGTTAAAACTTTATTTGACTGCGGGGCCCACTATATTGAGAACTTGTATGTGTGTTACATGCTTATAATCTTTGGGCTTTATCAGTGCATTCTTTGGGGTCACCTTTAGTGATCAGATGAGGACCCCATCTTAGATCAGATTTTTTTTGGGGCATCCCATGGGCCCAGAGTGGGCAGGGTCATCCCAGCTTGGCCTAACCATATATTGGGCCAACTTTCACCATTTTGATGGACTTGTGGGCTAAGACAATGATAGTATTGGGCCCTTAGTTGCCCACTTAAATTGTTAAGTTATTGAGCTGATGTAGTTGGGCCATTTTCATCCAAACTTAAACTTATTTAGTCGTATATTGTGTACACGGGCTGCCCACCAAGTCTGACTCAATGCATGGATTCTATGACCATTAAAAATTGAGCCTTAGGCCTTAATTTTCTCTTAGGGCCCATGTTGTTAAAACTGGTATTTTATCTTTTTATGGCCTATTATGAGGATATATATATATATATATATATATATATATATATATATATATATATATATATATATATATATATATATGGTTGGTTACATTTATTTTTATCTTTAACGTAGGCCTTGGGCCTTCTATCCACATCATTCATGATTGATATGCCTTTTTGAGGAATTGTCGTTAAATGTCCTTATTATGGACCCCTCTAGGCCTAATTATATTTAAGAGTGATTGGATGATCATCTTAGACTCCTGTTAGGCTCATTTCTATATTGCTTGGACTCATAGTTTGTATACTTAGTCTCGTGGGTTATCCCAGGTAAATGGGCCCCCACTAGAGGTGAGATTCCTTATGAATATTGTCTAAATACCTAGTCTTGGTCCCTTCTTGGATAGGAGGAGTGTACTACTTTGTGTATCATCGCATAATGCGTTTATACCCATCTTCATGGCCCATATACATCATTATATGCTTGGTTGACACTATGTGTGTGTGGTCATATTGTGTCACTGGGCATTGCATGATACTTTCTCCGAGGGACGTAGTATCCCTTCTTGAGCACGTTGGATGCTTGGGATTGATGCATGGTTGATTACGTGATTCATGCATCTAACATTGCATAGCACATGAGCATTATAGCCCTTGCTTCATCAGGGTTGTAGCCTCCACAGATACATCGTGGATGACCATGTTTGGACACCGAAAATATTACTTGAGCATACCGGGTGCATAGGATGCCCATGGGTGAAATTTTCAAAACTTCCATGGTACCAAGGATCTGCTCCAGCGCCGTGACCGGGTGGAATATATGAGCGCACGAGGGCCTTATACCGTTAGGCCGCGACTCCCACTTTCGTGTAGTCGGTTAGATAGGGGTGTGGCCTTACTCGCCTGATGTAAGAGGGCATTACTAGGCTGAGTCTGACCAGCTCGTGAATGGGTCCGCAACCTTCAGGCCTTGTCGGTGATTGGGTATCCACAGGCGGGTAGTGAGGTCTCTTACGCTCGTTTGACTGTGTGGGGTCTGTAGAGCGGCAGTCATCCAGTAGTGTAATGGACCCCGGTGATTTTCTTATGATGGAAATGCACTTGATATATGGATTGGATATGAGCACTGACATTACTTCGCATTACATTTGTATCGGTTATGTAAGCCTCATAATGCATCGCCTTGGCATGACGCCCAGTACTCATGACATTACATTACTCATTGCACTATATAGCCTTAGTATGGTTTCCTACATTATCATACTGCCTTGGTATATCTTCTTATGTTCATGATCGCTTTGGTAAGGCTCGTAGTATTAGCATTGATCGTGACTCCCTTATACATTCTCTATCTTCTTCTGAGCACCATTGTCACACACTTTCACCACCTTCTAAGCTTTTTATAAGCTTATGCATGATTGATGCGTGCAGGAGATCGTAAGTTGGCGTCTTAGCAGTGGAGCTTGGATAAGTGTGTGATCTGAGGACCCAGTGTTGTAGATTCTCTTCCTTCTTTCTTCTGTTATCTTATGTATGTCCTTTTGGACCTGATGTAAGCTTGTAAAAGTTTAAATTTATAGTGGATTTTGTGATGTGTGCCTTTATTATTTTCAGATTTACTTGCTGTGATCTTGGGTATGCTCGCATTGAAAATGATTATATTGTTGTGAAAATCCTCCTTATAGGATCCCAGGATCGAAACCTGCCTCAGGAGCCGAGAATGGAGTACTACGGAAGCTGTTGCAGCCAGAACCGGTCATCGGGTTCCTTGTGAGGTCCGGTTACCGAGTCTGAGGCGTGACAAAACCATATTTGAGGTGAAGGTTTTATCCTTTAAGCTCACATTAATTTAAGTTGTTATATTTATCTTGTCTTTTACATGCTTTCACGTTATTATGAATCTTTCTTACAATTATATGTTTTATCATCAATTATTTGTCCTTTAGGATTATAGTGTAATGTTGATTACGAATGATCTTTAGAAATTTATGTGGGCTGATGGATACAAGACTTGCCCTTGCCTTTATCAATTTATTAAGTTGGCTCTTGCCACTCTACTCTTTATTGAGTTGGTTATTACCACTCTCCTTATATTTGAGTTGGCCATTGTCACTCGTCTATTTTTTGAGTTAACCATTACTACTCTTCTTTTAATGAGTCGACCATTATCACTCTCCTCTTTATTACGTTGGCCATTGCCGCTTTTATCTTTGCTGAGTTGGCCATTACCTCTCTTCTCCTTATTATATTGGCCTTGTGTTATTTATCTTTAAGGCTTGAGCTTATGTCTTGATATTTCTGAACTCTCATGATTCACTAGAATTTCCTTTTTAGTGTAAGTACTATATTGGGTATCCCTCTTCTAGCAATCGAATAAATATTGTGGACGTAATGTGTTTTCGGTTGCGGTCATGGTGAAACACATAATTCTACGTTTCATGAGTGATTGTGCATAAATTGGTGTATGTAAATTGTTATACGTGTTACATCAATTTTTTTCTTTTAAGGGTTAGATGTTGTATTTAGTCGCTCCAATTCGGTCTTTTCTTTTGGGGGTTGGATGTTGCAATTAGTTGCTCCATTCCGGGTTGCATGACTCACCTGGTCATGTGTTGTGTTTGTCTTGGGATAACCACATAAACCCATGTTAAACGTAGGACACGCCGACGAATCTCTGTAGTATAGGATGTGGGGCGAGTCGGATAACTATAATCGTATTCCACATTGTGGCGATTGCTAAGTGTGAGTAACCGCATATACTTTGCTAGGCATGCATCTCATGTAGATTATTTGTGCATATTGATACCTCTTGTAGTTGTGGAGTACAGGACGTATCAGAACCTTTACATTATTTTTATGAATCTCTTGAATTACTATTAATCTTAAAGGATAACCATCACTATGAGTAGGGCATTGACCTTCTCCCAACCGTACAAATGATGCAGGTGATGTACAGATTAAAAACTTAGAAGACCATCTCTCTATAAAAGACTATACTGAAAGAATACGAAATAGTTCATTTATTTAGTTTTATACTTCCGCCGTGAACTTGATTAATGTAATAAGCTCCCATTGAGAAGACATTTGATTATTTATTGAATTTCTTTACTCTAATGAAATAATCAATACAGTTTAATTTATTCTCGTGAATGAGTATCTTCATGAATGTATCGGGATGCGATTTTTTAAAAAAAAGGTTGCAATGTTAAAACATCTAGTTTATACATTATTAACATCTGGTTTTCTTGGGCACGAGTATAAACTTTGGCCGTGAAATTTCAGGGTGTTAAGGTAGAGGAGCATTTTTATCTTCAAAAAGATGGAAAAGTGTCTTGAGGGCTACAAAAACTCAAGTTTGGACAAGATGGGCAACTGCCATGACTAAGTCATACTACAAGGCTATCGGAATAATTAAAAAAAAATCCTTGTTCTAAGTGGAGGTACTGTTTGGTACAGTGTTGGAGTATCAAATCATTCACTCCATGATACAAATTTCCTTCGAAAGGCCGAACTTCCAATGGAGACTGGAGATTTCCCCAGGGTAGGGAATCAACTCGCTTTTCCATGAGTTACCTCTCTCAAGGGCTTTTGTTTAGGGATAAGAGGGTGTTATATTTGACCAGAGTCCCCACTAACCAATTACTTCGAATCTACAGTCGGTAAGACTCTATAGAAATGCTCAGGATCGAGAACCTAGAGATCATTAATTCTAAGATGACTCTTGAGTTTGCATTCTAAAGATCCTGTGTAAGGGACCATGGTTACAGAGGAGGAAGGTGTTAGGCACCCACTCTTCCTATATATATTATGGTCTTTACCTCACAAGATCTAACTAATTTTTGAGGAATATGATTACTTCTCACATGTAAAAGATGTAATGTAATGTAATGTAATGATGATGTATATGAGTAATCGGTTTGAATTTCTAATGAGCATGATCTGATTATATCGGTAAGCCGCAGAGCATATGTTCGAACTGACCAAGTGCAGAATGCAAAATATATAGAAATGTAATGTATGTGATGCTCGATGCTATATTGGTGCTTATGATAAAATGACAGCTAAATTGTTAAGGTTTTTGGTGGGGCAGTTTTGATTATGTCGGCAAGCCACAGAGCATACACACATTAGCTAGATATGAGAAAACTATGGAATGCAATGTATATGATAAAACGACAGATAACTAGCTAAAGTTTTTGGTGGGGCAACTTTGATTATATTAGCAAGCCATAGAGCATACGACCTTGCCAATTAAATGCGAGAAAATGATGAAATTCAATGCAGTGGTGATGTATATGAGGAGCAAGAGAGTTGAGAAGGGAATAAGTGTTGCACAATTCTAATGCTCTGATGTGGTTTAAGCTTGAATGGCTAGATAGATGGTGGTATCGCAAGGCTAGATTGAGTGGCTCAGATTAGAACTTATGTGGCTAAGATTAGAACTTATGTGGCTCAAGAGACTTGGACTCTGACTAGGTTAGGCTAGACCGGGGTTAGATTCTCTCTCCCTCTCACTCTCACTCTCTTTGGTGGAGGGATGATTAGATGGCTAAGGCTAAGGATTTTTAAGATCTTCTGAATCTATTATATGCTTGAAATGAGAAGGGAAGTGGGCTATTTATAGCCTCCAAACTCGATTTTCTAGTAATTCTTGGTAATCGCAGGGGCAAGAGGTGGTTGAAGGGTTAGGATTAAATATTGTCATATGACATCATTGCATGGGTTGGATGAGGTATAAAAGGGTAATTTTGGGTAAGGAGATGGATGTCAGAGTAAATATACATCAACTGCACACTTAAGGACTAGAAAAGTGGGATTCCACATGATTGAGGGACACCATCATGAAGAGGGGGAGTGCCACGTGGTCAGTGGTAAGATGGTTGCCACTGGTCCCAACTTAGACTCCTTGCTTTGGTAAAAAGCCTCCCCCAAGTATGTGGAGGCTATGTTGCGAAGGATGATGTATTGAGGTTTTGCATGGTACTCTAATTAGGCTTGATTTTGGGTTTTGATTTGGGCTTAACTAGGTGAGTTGACTGGGTTGTTGGATTGGGTGAGGTGATTCAGTGAGTTGACTCATCGAGCTAACTCAATTCTCTAAGGTTTTAGGTTCCTAGGATTGAGGATTAGGCTAATTAGGTTGACCGGGTTAAGTTTATGGTTTAGGATTAAGGTTCCTAGGGTTTAGGCTTCTAGGGTTAGGGTTTAGGATTAGGGTTTTGGTTTACCATTCATTTGTTCAAAATCAATCAGCTTATCAGCTTGAGGTAAAGTGTTTATAGATACCCCTCTTTGGCAAAGGTTGTGTGCAATAAATATTAGAGTAGACACCCCATCTTTGCTGGTCAATCATAAATTGCAGTTTGGATTCATTGCATATCTTTGTGTTTGTATAAATTGATTTCTCGAAAATAAATAACTTGCACATGTCATGAGGGTTTAAGGAAAATGTTATGATTATTCCTGCGTGGGCCGTCAATTGTAACTGTTTCACTCTTAATCGGTACTAACATCGAAAAAGTACAATAGAGCCTTTGCACTTTCTGCGGCTTTACAAAGGTATTGACCTAAACTAGAATGTCCGTTGCTTCCCAGATCACCCTATGAGTAATTATTTTTCTTTATCATCAAAGTGGTTACATACCCTGATCTTTCTATGGCCTTACGGGGAACTCACTATGCCGACTTGGACTCGATCAAGTTCCGCACGCATCCACGCATATGTATGTGCGGGTGACCTTTTTCTATGCAATCTTCTAGTTTTGACATTAGGTTACAATTTATCTTTTTCATTATTTAGATGATTTCTTCTAACTAGTCTTGGCCTATCATCTTTTCTTATCATTAATATTTGATACGATGGAACTGACACTAGACTTTAGTCCGTTTATATTTTGATGTGTATTTATATTTGATAATTTTTTAGAAAACCATGAGACATTGGATCTTATTTGATTTTGTGTTGACTCCCACTTGAAGATAAGGAAGATCTCTTATTACCTCGAAAGTTTAACGCTTTATTTTGAAAATATTTTGTAATTTTAAAGTTGAGTGATACTTTTTTTTTTTTTGGGGGGGGGGGGGGGGGGGGGGGGGGGTGTTGTTATTGCAAGATGATTTTGAAATAATTTTATAAGATGATTTTGAAATATTTTGTGATTTTAAAGTTACCCCGCTCTGAATTTTTAATATTTTATACTTTATTGCTTAGATTTTGGTTATCATAATTGGGACTAAGATATGCTGGGGATGGTTTATTTGGTGCCAATCTGATTGTCAATTGTGATCAAGAATCTGATTCGATTGATCAGTCCATCGTCTCACAAGGTAATCAGACTTGATTATTTTTGGACTAATGATGTTTTATTTAAACTAATCTGATTTAAATGATTTTAAACTTACAAGTATACGAATCAGATGTAGATACGATACGTATTACGAGATCGTTCTCACGAGGACTGGTTGTCACAATTTGAAATTTACGATTCTTTTTAACTAATCCAACAAATAGTTTAGCGAACTACTAACACAAATCTATGAAAAATAACCGAGAGCAAGGAGGAAAATTTAATCAAGGAGAACACTAGAACTTTTGAATCCACCCTAATTATCCTAACCTTTTTTTTACCTATTGATTCACCCTGATTCAGATTGATATAAATTTAATAAATAAAGCATACTCTATGTCCTTGGTCGGGCACACAAAATGTATAATCCCTTAAAGCATAAGGATCATATCTTTCCAACCATAGTCAGGCATGAAGAAATGTAGATTCTTATTTCTTTCTCTATAGGAAACTTATTCATGGTCGGACACAAGTACCTAAAATAAGATTCCAAATAACATCCACATCTAGACTTTGGTTAAGCTCATAGAATGGAGAAGTACATAAATTTCAGTTAAACACACTAAAAAAAGAAACAAATCAATCAAATTAGATGAATTCAATACATACAAGAGTTATTCAAATTAGGGGCTTCATCTCAGTCCTAACTAAAAGATTAGCAATCCATAAAATCAATTATAATGAAGGAAAAATAAAATTTAAATAATAAGAACATCCTTCCCTTCTTTCTTCCTCTCTCTCTCTCTCTCTCTCTCTCTCTCTCTCTCTCTCTCTTTCTTCTCTTTCTTCTATCCCAAGCTCTGGATCTCATTCTCCTTTTCTCTCTTCTCCCCCCTCTAGATTTGCTCCCCGTCCTCTTTTATAGCTGTTAGGGGTGGTGGAGAGGCTGGAGTCGGTTTGAGCTTACGCACAGCTCCCTATTTATGTAGCAATGCAATAACCTAAACCGAGTTGCATTTGATTCGAAATGTCAGACAAAGAAGCATCCCACTATCCAAATTTTCTCCATGGTTGGGGTAAGGACCCCCTTGTGAATATTTTAGACGGTCCAGATCATCAATCCGACCCTGCCCTTAATCACAAAATGGCCCACTGCGTCCAGTTTTTACCGACGCAGGGCCTACGGATATTCTTTCGTTGTGGCGTTGATGGGGCCCATGATCCCTGTCTGTTGGAAAATCCACACCATCCATTGTCTTCTACTTGAAATTTCGGCTGGAGATGAATGGTTTTGTTAGATGCTTTCTCAAAAATATCAACGTAAAAGCGAGTCAGCATAAGAGAGAAATCAACAAAAGTAAAATAAAAAAAATAAAAATAAAATCCTACCTACGCCACTTTCATAGGTGCTCTTAATTGCATTTAGCGTATGCAGCAAGCCTTTAAACCTCTAGGTTGCCCCTAGTGGATGAGTTGTAGTCTTGTGAGGGTTTGCAGCAATGTTACTCACAAACATTAAACTAACTAACTAAAATAAAATAAAATAAAATAAAATGCTGGGTTGCCTCCCAGGAGCGCTAAGTTTTACGTCTTCAGCTAGACAAGAATGGACCATGAATTAATCAATCTTGATAACCTGGGTCCGTTAAATTTCATCAACACCTTGATTAACCAATCCCAGACTTTTTGAGAACAACTTGAACCGTGTTATCTGAAATGCGGTCAATGATACCAATGTCTAACAAATTAAGCATCTCCGCTCGAACATCCTCTTTCATGTTAAGGTGAAGCCTCCTTTGTATTTAACGCGATGTTTCCGCATTTTCTTCAAGATCAGTATGATGCATACACAAAGTGGGGCTTACTCCCTTCATGTCCTCTATCGTCCACCCAATAGCTGCCTTATATTCTCTAAGCACTTTAAACAACTTGCTCTCCTGTTCCTTCTCATGATTAGACGTTCTGATGATAGGTAGGGTCTCAGAAGGACCTAAAAATGCATACTTGAGGTTTTCAGGCAATTGTTTAAGGTCAAGTTCAAGTGGTTTCTCAATAAATGGAACCGGTTTAGACTCAGAGGGTGGAAGAGGTTCCACTTTTACTTTCCATTTTGTAGTCTTCATTATAGGAGTAGATTCGAGCAATGCATTGACTTCTTAGATAGAACTTTCTATGTCAAAATTCATACCAAAATGTGCTAAGCAAGTCTCAAGTGCATCTTTGGAAGATCGAAGGTAAGATTCATGCACTAGACTCTCGATCATGTCCACTTCAAATATATCATCCGAATCTGCTGGTTATTGTGCAGCATTGAACATATTGAGTTTAATCTTCATGTTATCGAAAGACAACTTTATAACTTCATTCCTGCAATTTATGATAGCATTGGATGTAGCTAAGAATGGACATCTCAGAATAATCAGAATTTGACTAGTAGGATTCTGGACAGGCTGAGTATCTAGAACGATGAAATTCACTGGAAAATAAAACTTATCAACCTAGATTAGCACATCCTCAATAACACCACGGGACACCTTGACAGATCTATCAGCTAGTTGTAGTATTATCTTAGTTGATTTCAACTCACCAAGTTCTAGCTGCTCATATACAGAAAATGGTAACAAATTAACACTGGCCCCTAAATCAAGTAATGCCTTCTCAACCTTATGATCTCCTATGACGCAAGAAATGGTATGAGCTCCTGGATCTTTAAATTTAAGAGGAGTGTTGTTTTGAATCATGGAGCTGAGTTTCTCTGCAAGGAAGACCTTCTTATGAACATTCATCTTACGCTTTTGAGTGCATAAATCTTTAAGAAACTTAGCGTAAGCAGGGACTTGATTGATAGCATCAAGCAATGGAATGTTAATTTGCACTTGCTTAAACATGTCCAATATCTCATTAAAGTTGTTTTCTTTCTTAACTGGTGCCAGACGTTGAGGAAAAGGTGCTTTAAGCACATAAGATAGCACATGAGTGGTTCCTGGAGAGTTAGAGTGCTTTTGAACTTTGGATGCACTAGTATGTCTCTCCACTTCATTTTGGTCTTCTGATTTGGAATTTGATTCTTCCCTAAGCATCTCTACTTTGTTCTTGATCTGTTTACCAGACCTAAGGGTAATGATTGATTTGGCTTGCTCATGATATTATTCTTGGTTTGAATTAGAGCCAATCTCATACTGTCCCTTTGGATTTGCCACAGGTTGGCTAGGAAACTTGTCCTTCTCTCTCACTTAATGTCGTAGCAAGTTGACCTAACTGTACTTCCAGCTTGGCAATAGATTGCGCATTTGCATGTAGGCTTTGTTGGTTAGCTAGTAAAGTTTGTTGGGTGTCTTTTTGAAATTTAAGTGAACTCTGCATAAAAAGATTGAGTGTATCATCAAGAGATGGTTTCCTAGATTGTAGAGGTACTTGTTGATACTGCAGAAACTGTTGAAGCTGTTGACTACCAACTTGGGGGTAAGGTTGCATAAGAGGATTTTCAGATGGTCCTCCTTGTTGTGATCCTTTTGCCTAAGAAAATTTTGGATGCCTAGCCCACCCTGGATTGTAGGTGTTTGAGTAAGGATCATTCCCAGGTCTCCGGAAAGTGTTCATAGCATGCACTTGTTCAGAGAGGAATTCTGGAAATGTTGCACTAGATGGACAAGATTGCGTAGGATGGGCGGGACTCAAACATATGGCGAATGACTCGATTTGAGTTGTTTGTGGAGGTCCATTATTTATCATCAGAGCATTAACTTTCTTTGGCAGTCTATCAATCTTGGCATAAAGATCTGGCATGACTCCTATCTCATATATACTCCCTTTCTTTTATGGTTGAGGACTTCTATCACCTCTATTTGAATAGTCCCATTACTAAGAGTTTTCACACAGGGTTTCAAAGAAATTCCATACTTAGACATCACTTTTGGTCATGAATGACCCTCCACTAGTGGCATCAACCATGCGACGGTTTTGGGGTATCAAACCGTTATAGAAGTATTGAACCTATTGCCACTTCTCAAAACCATGGTGTGGACATTTAAGAAGTAAGTCTTTTCATCTTTCCCAACATTAATGAAAGTGTTCGCCCTCTTTTTGTGTGAAATTTGTAATTTCTCTACGGAGAGTATTAGTTTTGTGAATACGGAAGAACTTATTTAAGAACTTCTTAGAAAGTTGGTCCCATGTAATGATAGACCCAACTCCTAGAAAATTCAACCATGCTTTTGCCTTTTCTTTCAAAGAAAAAGGAAAAAGGTGAAAACGAATCGAATCGTCTGAAAAGTTTTGGAACCTAAAGGTAGAGAAAATGTCTAGAAATTTTTTCACATGATGATATGGATCCTCCTTGTCTAAACTATAGAAAGAGGGCAACAATTGTATTACCACAGGCTTAAGTTCAAAGTGTGTTGCCGTGGTAGCTGGTAATACTATGCATGAAGGCGCATTAAATTGGACAGGAGCTGAATAATCTCTAAGAGCTTTAATTCCATTCTCGTCCGCCATTTCAAATAGGATGTTTCTAAATCTTCTATGAAAAGTTCTTTCTATTTCAGGATCAAAAGGTGCTAGTTCTATGTTCAGAGATCTACGTCCTAGCATAAACTGAATAACTGCAATGTAGGAAAGAAAACTAAACTAAACTAAGATGAAAACTAAGAGAAATAAAACTAGAACTAAAAATTATAAATTCCTAAAAACAAGATAAAACTATGTAAACAAGAATTGGAAGAAAGAACTCGGAAAAAGAGATGATCGATGACTGAAGATTTGGGAGCTCCTCCTTTTGAAGACAATCTTATTTAACAGCTTCCTTCTTCAAATCCTGTAAAAATAAAAATAAAAATAAATTAAAAGCAAATTAAGTTTCCTAAAATAATATGAGAAAATTTCAAAAGCTATGAATTATGATAAGAAAGAATCTTAAATCCAATTTGGACCGAAACATTCTCCGGCAACGGCGCTAAAAACTTGATGTTTTATTTAAACCAATCTGATTTAAATGATTTTAAACTTGCAAGTATACAAATCAGATGTAGATATGGTACGTATTACGAGATCGTTCCCATGGAGACTGGTTGTCACAATTCGAAATTTACGATTCTTCTTAACTAATCCAACAAATAGTTTAGCGAACTACTAACACAAATCTATGAAAAATAATCGAGAGCAAGGAGGAAAATTCAATCAAGGAGAACACTAGGACTTTTGAATCTATCCCTAATTATCCTAACCCTTTTTTTACCTGTTGATTCACCCTGATTCAGATTGATATAAATTTAATAAATAAAGCATACTCTGTCCTTGGTTGGGCACACAGAATGTATAATCCCTTAAAGCATAAGGATCACATCTTTCCATCCATAGTCAGGCATGAAGAGATGTAGATTCCTATTTCTTTCTCTATAGGAAACCTGTTCACGGTCAGACATAAGCACCTAGAATACGATTCCAAACAACATCCACATCTAGACTTTGGTTAAGCTCATAGAATGGAGAAGTACAGAAATTTCAGTTAAGCACACTAGAGAAAGAAACAAATCAATCAAATTAGATGAATTCAATACATACAAGAGTTATTCAAATTAAGGGCTTCATATCAACCCTAGCTAAGAGATTAACAATCCATAAAATCAATTATAATGAAGGAAAAATAAAATTTAAACGATAAGAACATCCTTCCCTTCTCTCTCTCTCTCTCTCTCTCTCTCTCTCTCTCTCTCTCTCTCTCTCTCTCTCCCTCTTTCTTCTCTTTCTTCTCTCCCCAGCTCTGGATCTCGTTCTCCTTTTCTCTCTTCTCCCCCCTCTAGATCTGCTCCCCATCCTCTTTTATAGTTGTTAAGGGTGGTGGAGAGGCTGGAGTCAGTTTGAGCTTACGCACAGCTCCTTGTTTATGCAGTAACGTAATAACCCAAACCAAGTTGCGTTTGATTCAAAATTTTGGGCAAAGAAGCATCCCACTATCCAATTTTTCTCCATGGTTGGGGTAAGGACCCCCTTATGAATATTTTGGACAGTCCAGATCATCAATCCGACCCTGCCCTTAATCACAAAATGGCCCACTGTGTCCGATTTTTACGGACGTAGGGCCTACGGATCTTCTTTCGTTGTGGTGCTGGTGGGGCCCATGATCCACGTCTGTTGGAAAATCCACACCATCCATTGTCTTCTACTTGAAATTTTGGCTAGAGATGAATAGTTTTGGTTATCCGTTGATGCGTCCCACCTGATTCGCTACTTTACTGTCCGTTAGATGTTTGAACGGCTGGGAATCCATCCTCGTTATTTCATGGAATTTCGTCACCTAGGCCTTGGTAATATGGGCCGTGGGATTCTCATGGACGGTCTAGATTGGACCGTTGATGCACGGTGTTGGCCCACAAAGATCACAGCGTAAGCCCCTATTACGCATGTTGGACGATAAACGCAGTTTCCATTTTTAAGAAGGTGGCTCGGTCAATAGACGGTTTGACCATCTCTTTGCTGTCGTACATGGCTAGTGCACTTGTGCACTATGCACACCCAACTCAGGTGGGGTCCACGGTGATGATTCTGGGAAATCAGCTCCGTCCATCCATCTTATCTCCTCCTATAATTCGTTGAATCCAAAGTGGAGGCATATCCAGAGACTAGGTGGGCCCCACTTAAGGAATTAAGGTGCTGAGCTATCCATTGGGACACTTCTATAGTGATCCGAGAGCTGAAATTTGATATGTACGGTTAATTTATGTCCCTAATCCCATGTGTGAAGTTTCGAACCGAATGGATGGTTGGAACAATGTGATCTTAAATTCTGCACCAATTTCGGGCCTCTTTAACATGAACAGCTTGATTTTCTTGGATCCCTAGTATGTAAATTCTTCAGTCTTGATCCCGTGGAGTCCCTTCCATTGCCTTGGTTACTTCAGAGCGTCAAATCCACTCTTTTAATATCCTTTTTCAGTCCACGCTCCTGATTACTCCCTGCAATAAAAATAAGATTAAATCATGACATTAAGCATTATCATGTACGCAAAATCAGGTAATAACTGGGGTCTGATATGTAATATTTAACCCTCATTAGCTAATCCAAAATGTTAGTTGTGATCAACCCCGACTTGTATTATGGATGGAACAGATCTGTCCATAGATGGCAGTTAGGATTTTGATTTACGATCAATCCAGACTGTTGTACTCCACACTTGCAGTCAAGATTCTGATCTATCATCGATCAGATCCATCATTTCACACACTTGAGGTCAATATTTCGATCTATGATCGATCAGATCTGTTGTCCTGCACACTTGCGGTCAGCATTCCAATCTATGATCGATCGGATCAGTCGTCCCGCTATATGACTCTCTGGGGATTTTGTTTTTTGTATTTTAGAAAGATGATTTAGTCCATCGGGTTGCGAGTTGATTGTCACAATTAATGCCAATTTTTATTGGAAATATAGTAAGATTATTTATAATGATCCAGTCCATCGGATCAAGAATCGACGGTCGTGATCGATGTCAATTTTTTTTTGGAATTATATTTTAAAAATTTTAAAAATGATCTAGTCCATTGGATTACAAATCGATGATCATAATTGATGATGATTTTTATTGGGAATATATTGAGATTTTTAAAAAATGATCCAATCCATTGGATTTTGAATCAACGGTCACGATGGATGCTAGTTTTTTATTGGGATGTATTTTTTTAATTATCTACTCCATCGGATCATGAATCGACGGTCGTGATTGATGCTGGTTTTTATTGGGAATGTTTTTGAGAATTTTAAAAATGATCTAATCTATCAGATTGTGAATCGACAATCGCGATCGATGTTTGTTTATATTGGAAAAGGACAACTTACATTGTTGTGTTTGGCTTCTGGTGTTCTCATTATTAACATAGTGATTTTATGGGTCATGGCGTGCTAACTGCTCATTTTCGCACATTGGCTTGTGCTAGCAAGTGAAATTGTTTGTGGTTGATGCGCTTCAATACCTATGAGGAGAGAGAGTACTTTAGTGAGAGGATTGAAGTATCAAATCATGGGGAGATATACTTACCTTTTGGGGATTCCGATGAGAACTGAGAGTTTATTACTTGGTTTTTTGGATTTATTGGGCCATCTAATACGCTGTTTATATGGTGTGTAAATGGTAGAAAGCATTGTATTTTGTTTTTGTTTTTGTAAGCAAATGAGAGACATATAAATGTAAAGAAAATATTTGATGAGATGAAAAGAATGTTTTTTTTTTTTGTAAAATTTTTTTGTGCCTTGTGTTATCTATATATGCATTGTTTGGACTTGTTATGCTTGTAGATGTAGGAATTAGAATATTTGACTTGATCGAATGCTATACCCACTTTTCTAATCATTCTTTATTGGGGATTTGCACTGTGGAATCACATAGATCTAGATCTAGGATAGCAATTCAATAGTAACAAGCAATCACAGAAGAACATAAAGTTTTAACGTGAAAAACCCTTGTGGGAAGAAACCACAACACAAAGCGACAAAAATCCACTATGAAATAGAAATTACAAGAGAGAGGACTTACTCGATTCGAATAACCTCGAATCTCACCCTTGCTACTCCCTTTGATAACCCTAGAACCCTTTAAGAACCCTTAGAAACTTTTAGAAAGCTTTTTGAATCCCCTATAATAGCCTTAGGGACTCCTATTTATAGTTTAGGAAACTTCCCTTTCGCACCCTTGTGAAACCGCCTCAGTTTTTTGCAGTCTGCACAAGATCCGGACTCGAATCTGCGTAACCTCGACTGGTCCAAGGGGAGCCATGACCGGTCGATCAACCCGCACAACCGGTCGAGCCATCTCCATGACTGGTCGAGCATCTCAAACATTAAAAAACTGGGCTCACTAGACTTTGAGTCGAGCACTGCTCGACTAGTCAAGCCGCTCCCACGACCGGTCGAGCCAGTCCCTCGACCGGTCATGCACGGTAAAAAAAACCCAGATTTAAGACATCTGACAACAATCTCCACCATGTCTTCAATCTTCAACTGTGTAGTTTCTTGACCTCTTTTCTTATTTCTGCATTGCATCATAGCTTCAATCAACGCTTTTCGTGCACACTCCGTCCTTCTTTTACGCCATCGCCAAGCCTAGAGAAGTTACACAGAACTTGAACTTCTCTGTAGGAACGACCTTGGTGAGCATGTCTACTGGATTCACACTGATATAAATTTTCTCCAGTGTTACGCTTCCTTCCTCAAGCACCTGTCGGATAAAGTGGTGACGAACATCATTGTGTTTAGTACGTGAGTGATAAATAGAATTTTTTAGCTAAATTGATAGCACTCTCGCCATCACAGTTAATTGGCACGGCCTCCTGCTGAAGTCTCAACTGATTTATCATGCCTCTGAGCTAAATACCTTCTTTAAACGCTTTCATCACTGCCATATATTCTGCTTCCATTGTGGAAAGAGTCACCACGGACTGAAGCTTCAACATCCAACTGATTACTCCACCCGGTAGTACAAACGAGTATCCTGAAGTAGAGTTCCTAGAATATATACTGCCTGTGTTGTTAGAATCCACATACTTGACTAACTTTATCCCTGTTTTCTCAAAATTTAAGATGTAGTCTTTCGTACCTCGAATGTATCAACGTAGCCATTTCACCGCTTCCCAATATTGCTTGTTGGGGTTTGACATGTATCTTCTCATAACACCGATTACCTGTGAAATATCTGGTCTTGTACAGACCATGACATATATTAAACTGCCAACCGCATTCGAATAAGGCACATGTGACATAACATGTTTTTCCTCATTGGATTTAGGACATTGTTCTAAAGAAATCTTAAAGTGAGCTACAAGGGGAACGCTCATCGGCTTTGCCTGATCCATCCCATACTTGATCAATACCTTTTCAAGGTATTTTACTTGTGATAACCAAAACTTGTTCCTCTTCCTGTCTCTGTGAATATCTATGCCTAGAACTTTCTTTGCAGCCCCCAAATCTTTCATCTCGAATGTCTATGATAATTAAGTCTTCAGTACGTTGATTTCAGACATATCATGATAGACGATCAACATATCATTAACATATAGTACTAGGATGATAAATTTTCCATCACTTAGTGTCTTGTAATAGACACAATGATCGTATTCACTCTGAGCAAAATTTCTGACTCACCATGAAAGAATCAAATTTTTTATACCACTGCTTAGACGACTGTTTCAAGCCATACAATGACCTCATTAACCTGTAAACTTTTTTCTCTACCCCTTTAACTTCGTAGTCCTTTGGTTGCTTCATGTAGATCTACTCTTCTAATTCCCCGTGCAGGAAGGCATCTTCACATCCATCTGTTCCAGCTCGAGATCGTATTGGGCAACCAACGCTAACACGAATTTGATAGATACTTGCCTAACCACCGGCGTAAATATCTCTGTGAAGTCGATTCCTTCTCTCCGAGCATAACCCTTTGCTACTAACCTTGCTTTGTATCCATCCTGTTTCCTTTTGAATAACCACTTGCATCCGATCACTTTTCAGCCCACAGGAAGCTCCGCCAACTTTCATGTGTGATTTTTGTGCAACGAGTCCATCTTGTCGTCCATAGCTGCCTTCCACTTTTCTGCATCAGGCTCATCAAGAGCCTCCTGAATAGTAGACGGGTCCCCCTCATCTGTAATGAGGGCATATGCAATATTAGAGTCGTCCTTGTATCTTACCGGTAACCTGCGATCACGCGGTGGATTCCTTCTCATAGGTGGTTGCTCCACCTGATTCTGTACCTCTGTCTTCACATTTGTCTTTGCCTAAGTATTATCTATGTCAATTTGGACGTTTACGATCACCTTTTCTAGTTCCTCTTGCTCCTTTTGATCATTCTTGCGAAATAGGGAGCTTTCATCGAATCTGACGTCACGGCTAGTGATGACCTTGCATGTGACTTTGTTGAATAACCTGTAACCTTTCACACCAATGTCATAGCCAACAAAGATATACTTTTTGGCCCTATGGTCTAGCTTATCTCTCTCAACTGACGGTACATGAGAGTAAGCCTCATAACCAAATATGTGTAGATATGAGTAGTCGATTTTCTGAACACTTCATACATCCTCTAGGATTTTACATTCAATTACTATTGAAGGAGAACGGTTCACCAAATAATAAGCCATGTTAACGGCCTCAGTCCATAGGTCCTTGCCCAATGCAGCATTACTTAACATACATCTAGCCCTCTCCAGGAGAGTCCGATTCATTCACTCAACCACAGTTTTTCTCGGGCGTGTGGCGCACCGTATTGTGCCTGATGATCCCTTTATCCTTGTAATAATCATTAAATTCAGTGGAAGTAAATTCTCCACCATTGTCAGTCCTTAAAACTTTTATTTTTTGCCCTAACTGTTTTTCTACCATTGTCTTCCATTGCTTGAATATGATGAAAACTTCGGATTTACGTTTCATGAAGTAAACCCAAATTTTCTTGGAGTAGTCGTTAATGAATGAAACAAACCATGATGACCCCCCAATAGAAACTTCTGGCGATGACCCCCATACGTCAGAGTGCACATAATCAAGCATTCCCTTACAAACATGTTTTCTAGATTTGAAAGACAGTCTAGATTGTTTACCATATATAATGCTCGCATATATTTAAACCAGAAATTTTAAAAGATAAAATCAAACATCAATCAGAAAGTACCTTCATGCCTCTCTCACTCATGTAGCCTAGACGAGCATGCCACATACGTAGAGACGTGGAGTCTGTAATAGCTATTACCACTCCACCTGCCAAAGTGCTCCCAATTAACCTGTAAAGGTTTTCATGCCTCTACGCTCTCATAACCACGAGTGCCCCTTTTGAAACTTTAAGGACACCATCAATATTGGTGAACTTACACCCTATAGCCTCGAGTGCACCGAGAGAAATCAGACTTTTTTTCATATCAGGAACGTGCCTGACGTCAGTCAAGGTACGCTCCATCCCATTAAACATCTTGATGCTCACCGTGCCAATAGCCCCAACATTACAGGTATTGTCATTGCCCATAAAAACCTATCCACCATGACATTACTTGTAACTAGTGAACCAACTTCGATGAGGAGTCATGTGATATGACGTTCTTGTGTCTAGGATGCACTCATCTGCATGATTGTCATGAACATGTCCAATCATAGACATAGACAAAACTTCACCACCACTTATCTCTTTATCAAATGTGACAACATTGGCCTCCTTAGAAGAATTCACTGAATTTTCTTTCTTCGGTTTAAAATTTCTACAATCCTTCTTCATGTGTCTAGACAACCCACAATTCTAACACTTTAATTTTCCTTTGCCCTTGCCCTTAGATTTGGATTTAGGCCTTGAGGAACCTGTACCTCGCTCAGAATCTCTGCCCCTCGTAATCAGTGCATCGGAAGATGCCCTATGTCACCGTTTAACTTTCTCATAACCTTCTCTTGAAGGGCTGAGATAACGGTGTCAACACTTAGGATTTTATTTGCGGTGCACATCGTGTCCCTGAAAGACTCATATGATGCAGGAAAAGAATTCAACAATATACATGCCTGTTTCTCATCTTTGACTACTTCCTCCATATCCAGTATTTTGCACATCATTTTATTAAAGTTACTAATATGGGCTTCTAGATCTCCACCCTCTACCATCTTGAAGGTATAACACTGTAGCTTCAAGTGTAGGCAATTTTTAGAGGACTTCTTTGTATAAATGTTCTCTAACTTTGCCCACAAACTAGCCATAGTTTTCTCCCTCAAAACATTATAGAGAACCTCATCCATGAGATATAAACGGATAGAGGCTAAAGCATTACTATCAAGGTTTTCCCATTCATCATCTTTCATGGTTGATTTTCGCTCCTCAAGAGCCTTAATCTTGCCTTGCTTGGTTAACAGGCTATTCATCTTAACCTTCCATAATTCAAAATTATTTTTTCCTGAGTACTTCTCAATATCAAACTTGTCGTTTCCCATTATTACTAATCCTGCAGATTTAGATCTATGCCACAACGATTGCTTGATACCACTTGTTAGGAATTTACATTGCGAAATCATACAGATCTAGATCTAGGATAACAATTGAATAGTAACAAGCAATCACACACAAAGTTTTAACATGGAAAACCCTTGTGGGAAAAAACCACAGCACAAAGTGACAGAAATCCACTATGAAATATAAATTACAAGAGAGAGGACTTACCCGATTCGAACAACCTCAAATCTCACCCTTACTACACCCTTTGATAACCCTAGAACCCTTGAAAAACTTTTAAAAATCTTTTTGAATCCCATAGAATAGCCCTAGGGACCCCTATTTATAGTTTAAGAAACTTCCCTTTCACACCCTTGTGAAACCGCCTCGGTTTTTCGCAGTTCGCACAAGATCCAGACTCAAATCTACGTAACCTCGACTGGCCGAAGGGGAGCCACGACCGGTTGAGCAACTTGCATGATCGGTCGAGCCATCCACACGATCAGTCGAGCATCCCATACATAAAAAAATTGGGCTAGCTGGACTTTAAGTCCAGCATTGCTTGACTAGTCGAGCCGCTCCCACGACTGGTCGAGCCAGTCCCTCGATCGATCGTGCACGATAAGAAAAACCCAGATTCAAGACATTTGGCAACATTCACTAAGGGTCCTGATCCCCTTAAGGTAGTATGCAATGGTATCATGCTCCCTAGGATTTGGGAAGAGCTTAAAAGAATTCTCAACTCATTCTTACCATCTTTACATCTATTGAATATTCCTGTTACTTGGACCTTTCACGTATATATTTTTTTCTTTTTTCCTTTAGCCATTGTTGCCTATAACACCCTCTTAGGTTTTCACCATGTCCAGCTTGCCCGTCATTTTTACCTACGTCCTTTTGGACTTTCACCATATCACAAGTGTTTGCTCTTGCCTCCCCCTAAGCAGCGATATTATTTTTACCCTTAGCGCCCTTTTAGGTTGTCACCAAGTCCGTTGAATACCCGTTATTTTTACTCAAGGTGCCCTTTCAAGTTTTTACATTACCCATTTTTCTTAGGCATACTTTTCTTTTATATTTTCTTTTCTTTGATTTCTACAATGAAGGAGGGATCAAACTTCAATCCTTGCTGGCTGACTGTAGCTCTTCCTTCCTTATCTTGAGTCATGATAGCAAAGCCATTGACTCGAGCTGAAATCATCCTGAGGGGATGTGAGTGGGGATAGGATTTTTATTTTTTTTTGAATGTTTTCTCTTTTTTGCTTTTTTTTTTTTCTCTTCTTTTCTTTTTTCCTTTTATTGGCTATATTAGACTGGATGCTCTTATTTTGTCCTCATTTCTTTTTCTCCTTTTCTTTTTTGCTAACTGCATGCTCTTATTTTGTCCTCGTTTCTTCTGCTTCTTCTTCTTCTTCTTCTTTTTAAAAATAAAAATAAAATCCTTTAACCCTTCTTTTTGAAGTACTTATTAAGGGACGGGAGAGAGTGATTCTTAGGATGATCAGCTTTGGTCAGTTGACTGAGCTTTACTATTGTGAAGCTTGACAAGATTAGATAAGCTTACTCATAAAATATCTTCGTGTTATCGACGTTTATGGGCTTTGGAAAATCCTTGCCCCATGTTGGTGAGTCGGAGGTTGCCTCCCAAAGGAACTCTTCTAATCATTGGGTCATCTCATGTGAGCTTTGAACTTGCCCCTTGAGTTTGATAATTGAGGCGGTACTTGTTGTAAACCTAATATGACTTTTCTTTCCTATACTTCACTCTTCATGAGATTTCAACTTGAACTTGCAGGATTACTTCTATTTCGTAAGTTATCTTATATAGAGTTTCACCCATAGTTGTGTGTATGGATGTCTGATTGACCCAAGGTGCATATGAAAGGGGCCCCGTGTCTTCTAATTTTCTCAAGGAGCTTGTCCATCTTTGGATTCGCGAGGGGCATCTTATTGTCGATGATGATGACATGTGGGATCCCTATAGTGGTTGATAATATTGTTCTTCACGAGCATCATCGTGTGAGATGTGGGATGCTGCCTCCATTTAATTTTTGCGAAGTAATTTATCATCACGAGTGCAAACCCATGATCATTAAATGCTGTCGGGTTGACTTTCCCTCTGATGTCAATATCTTGCATAGAGGATGTCTAAGACCTTGCCGAGTTATAGAGTTTTAAAGAACATACACGGATCCAATATGCGCACTCTTGACACTTAAAGTACTTTCTAACATGGAATGTAAGCATGGTCTTCACAGCTTCTGCTTGATATGCTTCATTTTAAGCTTTGTTGACAAATTTTCAATTAATCCAAACAAGTCTTCATAGAATGCAAGATTGAGCAGTATGGCTTCAAGAGTTTAATCATTCTTTGCTTATTTTTTGGGGATAAGGATTTACAATGCACACTTCCTTAAGAGTTTCGGAAGATCCTAAATTTATAATTTTTAAAATTTTTGGATGTAATTATCTTTTGTTTTTAAACTTTATGAGGAGATCTTCTAGCTTGAGGGTTAATTCATTATCTTCCTCATCATCGATTTTGTCCTAACCCTTGAGTTTAAAGTCCAACTTTGGATCGAAATGACATAAGTTGACTTAATTAAGTTCTTTAATAGATAGTGTTAAGACTTTATTGTTTTGGATTTTAAAAAAGTATTTCTGGATTTTTTGGGTTTTGAAAAATTTTAATTTTTGGAATTTTGCAAATATTTAAATTTTTTAGAGTTGTGAAATATTTTGTGTTTTGGATTTTTGAAAATTCTAATTCTTTAGAGTTTTTTTTTGCTGTAAGGGAACCCGAGCGAGATAATGATGCGAAGTAGGAGTTGCCTGATCCAACTTAAGGAGCCATGCATTACTTACATTGGCTTTTATTGTGCTGTTATGGGGACTACGTGCCAGCTACCGCCATACACTCCTTCCCCTTAGGAATGAGGGCCAGAGGAATCAATTGGTGAGCCCCCATCATTATGCCTAAACATCATGATGAATCTTAGATTGAGCTTTAAGTCGATGTCAGATGTAATTTCTTATGGTCCATCCCCAATGCATTGCAACTCTTTGGGCTCATCTAGCTCGATGGGACTTGAATTGTTGCCCAATCAATCAACATCACTTCTTACCCATTGTATGAGTCCTCTGTATTAATGGATTGGATTGATGTGCAGGTGAATGGATTGCTCTTCTTCTGATGACCTCATCCTCTTATAGTACCTTTGTGCATTGATTTTCCACTCATAGAGGGCTGACATCTTATTCCTATCTTACTTACCTTCTCTCGAACCTTAATGTTTTGGGTTGAGTCTTAATATTTGAGTTGATAATAAAAGATTTAGCAATTGACATGAGTGAAGATGTAGTTTGATCTAATAGGGCATGTAAGAGGAATGCAATTCATAGTCTTAACTTTGAGATTACGGTGTGGGATGCCTTCATCGAAGCATGGTACATCTATGGTTGGGAAGACAAGCTCCTTTTGTCTCTCATTTTTGTGGCTAGATGGTAGTGACTTCTGTAACGCCCCGAGTTTTCGGAACCCGAGTATATGACTCGTTTTCCAAAAACCCTAGAGTTAACCTTTAAAGATAATCAAATTCATGTTTCTTCTTTTCTTTTCTTTTTCTTTCAGAGTTAGTAGTTTAGTGGAAGATGGACAAATGAAACATAATGAAAAATTCGTACTTACATTTAGAATATATGAGCAGCTGCCCATAATGACTTATACAAACCAATGTCTCAATATTAACAAATACAAGAATTACATAATTCACACATGATAAATAATAAAATGCATATAAACTTGAGCCGCAAGAACGCGCAGCTTCTCTTGGCAGATACAACTATACATCCCTGTTCGTTGTAGAGTTAGCAGTTTAGTCAAAGATGGACAAATGAAACATAATGAAAAATTCGCACTTACATTTAGAATATACGAGCGGCTGCCCATAATGACTTATACAAACCAATGTCTCAATATTAACAAATACAATAATTACATAATTCACACATGATAAATAATAAAATGCTTATAAATTTGAGCCGCAAGATCGCGCAACTTCTCCTGGCAGATACAGCTATACATCCCTGTTAGTTGTACCCTGCTCTTTATCACTCTGGACATGAGAATCTTTTAAGCCACCTGTATTTCTTGTACGATTATATATTCGATGAATGAGTGACCAACTCAGTGTGAATTTTCTTCAAGATTACACATCGTCGCCTTAGCTAAGCATAGTTAAAAGCAACAAATCATTCAAAATCATACATGATGTAGTCTTATTTAAATGTATGGATGCGTGAATGCACATCGACCTAGGGATGCTCATCCAGTCGGACTTGAGCTCGTCACCCATACACAAGATTAGTCACTAGCGTAGCACATCATGTGCGTACATCCTGTACAACATAATGACCAAGCCATCATACATCACGTACGTAGGTCGATAATCGATGGTCTAGGAGCCAGCAAAATGATACTCCACTAATCTTAAGGACACGTGCTACAACATCCAGAACTAGCCACTCGTCATCTCAGTATGCTATGAATACATGATTAGCTAAACCCTTATTATTCCAATTACTATTAGCCAATTTAAGTAACTCAAGGGTCAGTATGGGGGGCTCATCACCCAGCATAGGCTAACAGCTTGGGCATATTGTCACATTCCACCATCCCCGGCTCATAATGTTTTTCCATCTTAAGATGTTTAATGGATGCCCATCAACCAGTGGTCAATCAAATTCAATAAGTGGGGATTACCATCGCATGGGTATAGGACATCGAAGCCACGCAGGGTAAACATCAAAACATGATATAGATGTTAAATCGCAACAGTAAAAGGGTACTCAGAATATTAAATCAAGAAGCAAAGGGGTCCCATATAACCTCCAAATCGAGGGTCCATTCCTTACCACACTCCATCTTGTTACATCCTAAGTATGGGTTCACATACACAAGAGGGAGTTGCCCATTAGTAAGTGTAGTGAATAGAGATCCATAAGTGACTTACAACAATTCATGTGAAATTATTACATGACAGACATGTAAAAGCATTTGATTTATAATAGTTATAATAGGTCATGGTATGAACTATCAATTGAGTTTTAAATGGGAGTTATCATGTAAGTAACTATCGCATGCAATCATGTTTCACAACTATCAACTATAAATTGGACGTAAGTCTTGTCTTAAGAATTTAGAACTAATGTAAGAAATCGCATACTATGAGTTTGCATTTGTAGTTCCAATAAAAACTATTACTTGAACTAATTTAGAAATGAAAAGCTTAGGGGGAAAAGTCATCACATTATGTTTTGAACCGTTTATATTATCACTAGGAAGAGAGCGCTCATAGAATCAAATTCTCCTGAGTCGGACTTGATTCGAACCCGAGCCTGATCACTCCAACTAGGCTCAATCCAAACCGAATCAATTCAATCCAATTCAAGCCCCAAATACACCATACTAAGCCTAGCAGATGATCACTATCAAGGTGATTTGAGGAATTCCAATTCCTTAACCAACCTGATTTGAACTCAAATTTAAACCATCATAGTCAATCTTATATATATATATATATATATATATATATATATATATATATATATATATATATATATATATATATATATATATATATATATATATATATATATATATATATATATATAGAAGATCTTGCACATGGAAATTTTAAGATTTTTCATGCCCTTTTAATAGAAATAACTTCTAATTGAACTCAAATAAGCATCATAATAAATTAGGTTAACTCACTTACCCAAGTGAGTCACTCAACTCGGTTTTAACTTGCTAAGATGCAACTCGACTGAAACAACGCGGTTCAAGTGAGGAGTCAAAACCCACCACTAAGCTGATGTAACTGGATTCGGCTATGTTCACCAGAACTTAACAACCCGGCGAAAATTCATCGAGTCAACTCATATCCTTATGGCTGCCACCATCCTCCTCCTTACTTCTTCTCTAATATTTCTCTCACTCTTGCTCTTCTGCTTCTTCTTCTTCTTCTTCTTCTTCTTCTTCTTCTTCTTCTCTCTCTCTCTCTCTCTCTCTCTCTCTCTCTCTCTCTCTCTCTCTCTCTCTCTCTCTCTCTCTCTTCAAAAGTCCAGTAACTTCTAGACTCTTAGTGGTCATGACTCACTAACGAGTCTGCGACTCAATGCTCAAACTGAGTCAGCTTAGAAGCTCAGACACGACCCAATGGGCATGAGCAGATGGTGAGTTAAGGTAGCAACCTGCCCCCTTACCCTCTTATCCATTTTTTCCTTCTATTTAACTTCTCTAGGGATCTAGCAGATCCTCCTGCTCCAATAAGGCTCAGAAACTCGGGGAGTTAACATGGCCATGACCTGCCATTAGCACAGCCCAGTGAACACACCTTCATCTTCTTCTTCCTCTCTAGTTTCTCTTTTCTTCCTTCTACTCCTCTTTCTTCTTCCATGCTTCTCCTCCATTCCTTTCATCCCAAGCATACCCAAAAACAACCAGCAAAAGAGCTGCAGCTTCACACCCATTGCATCTTCTTTAGATGCGATTGTTGTGGATGGTGTGGGTAGGCCTAGGGAAGCTTGGAGGATGGGAGGAAAGAAGCTTGGAGTCGGTTTAGGTGGTGGGTTCGGACGTTGAAGGTGGCAGATGGTTTTCTAGAGTTTTTGTAAAAGACAGGTGAAGAGGCATTTTCTCTCCTTTTTTATAGGAAAACCTACCTTTCCTAGGCCATTGGATTGACAACAAGCATTCCAGATTTGGTTTGGTAGAAACTACCCCCAAAACAATGGGTTAGGCTGAAACCAGTCATGGTTTTGTTCGAAAGCCCTAAACCACGTTGCTTAGATGGAGGGCTGAGATTTTCCAATAGTTGGACGGCTAAGATTGAAGGGGACTTGTGTATGCGAATTTCTAGTTAGGGTGAAAACAATGTTTCTATTTTTGGAAACCATCTGAGTGCACCCCCTACTTGCGCTATGAGCGTTGTCTGCAAACATTATTGTAGGCAGGAAAGAGAAAAAGAAAAGAGGAGAGTTTCCTCTTTTGGGCGGGAGGCATCGGGTCAAATCCGATTTAACCGTGTCTATGGTTTGGTGGACCGTAAGTGCACACTCACCGTGGTACACACACAACCAATAGTGGGGTCCACAATGATTTTGGATGAAATTCACTCCATCCATTCAGTTTGGGGGTCCCCATCAAGGTGTCTGACCAAAAACCAAGCTGATCCAAAGCTTAAGTGGGCCATACGTAGTAAATTTTATCTTATTTTGTTGCTTCATATTGATCCTGTTGTTAGGTTGATTCTAATTTGATTTTTAACGGTAGAAAAGGGTCCCAAGAATTTATTCAGATGACCGGGACCACCTGTTTTATGAATTTAAAATATTAAATGTTATTATTAGAATAAATTTTAGCATTTATTATTATTATTTTAAATTGAAATTGCAGGGCCTACCTCTAATCAGAAGTATTTCTCCAGGTGAGTTGTTCACTTCAAGTTATGTACCTCATTCTTCGACTAATTCTAACAGTTAAGTGAGTCACGCCGAGTGAACGTCCACTTATCAACTCTCGACGTCCTAATGGTTCAATTAATTCAATGGTTGAATTGACTCATCTTTAGTTATTAATAGTCCTAGGGACCCTAAGAAGCTTTTAGGTGTGATTTGGTAGTCAAATATGAGGGTAGATGATCCGGTTTGTGTTTCTAAAGGATGGATAATCCAACGGAACGTTGTAACCTGATGAACGGTGGATCTTATGACTTTGATCCCTAAATTTACTTTATATGATTTAATCGTAGTAAATAGGTGTATTCTAAAATATCATCATGATCATGATTCTAAAAATAGGATTTTTATTTATTTAAGTACAGGGTTAATTTAATCATGTTGTGTTATGAGTTTTCATAGTCCAAAATCAGATGGTTGAAAGGTCATTAGGGATCCAGGGTAGATTGAACTCAACTGTTAACGGTTTTGTTATTATAGTCAAAATTAAATGGTTAAGATGGATAGATTGAGAGTCGCTGGACGATGACGTGTAAGATAAGTCACGTGTGTTTCCACACACGTGTAAACTAATTTAGATTTTCATGGTAACACCCAAGTAATGAAAAGTACAAGGTATTACAATCTGCCCCCTTAAAAGAAAATTTCGCCCCCGAGATTTCAATAACGTACATCTCAATTATTAACATTATTCTAATGGTGTACCCTACATCACATCTGTGCAAGCATGCTATCACAACTTAGATTTAAACAGGCTGTAGTTAAATTTTGCAAAACTCTCATACCTATATTCTAACATATTGGACAGTGTACATGAATTTTCCTTAAAGATTTGAAATCTTTCTAGTATCTACCAAAATTTGGAATTTATTTCAATGCCTAATGACATCGTAATTCCCTATAATGCTTCCTAAGGTTGCAAGCCTATTTAGGTGACAACTAAAAATTTTATGTCATTCAATTTAATAATAATAATAATAATAATAATATTTATTATTACTCGTTGTCTAAAGTACGAAGAAATTTTTCTATTTTCGACATTCGAGCTAACACGAACAGATGGTTGTAGTTGGTTTGAGCACGGCACATTAATCCTAAGCCTGCGCAGAACAGAGGACTTACTGTATCATTTCCTAAACCTTGTAAATCTCGATCTTCTGCCTGATCAGGGCATTGAGATCGTTAGAATTTGTTAGGATATGGAATTTAGATCAAACAATGCAACTGCACTTAAATATGGTTCCATCAACCCGTGCTCCCGATTATTCTAGACTCTTGGAAAATATCATGTAATCTTATATTCTCAAAAATAATAAGTCTATGTGGCCCATTACGCTCTCACTGTGTACTCTAATTATCTAGTGTACTACCTAAGATTTCAGGACTAAGATTTTAACATGAAATCTGAGCTTAAAATTTTACTAAATTCATCCAGTATCCCAATCTAATCCTGATACACTCAATCTAGGGTTGTAAATTTGCCAAAATTCTATAACTTCACTTTTAGTTAATTTTACGTGCTGAGATTTGTGGGAAATATTATTTCTAAGGGGATATATTCAAAAATTTAAATTATAATTCCTAGTATTGTTCTTTGAGTTTAGAGAGCGTTCACGATCGATCTAACGTACATTATGGTGGGTAAGGAATTTCCTATGATGCGTACATACATTTCACTCATCGAATCTTATGATGATGTTATTTCTAATTAAGAAATTTTGTACTTTCTTAAAGTCGTTCATTGAGAGCTAAAATTAAGGAATGTTCCTGTTTGGTCTTGTGTACTTCATAGTGAGAATTTGTCCTCTCATGGTACCTAAGTTTAACTTCTAAATTCAAATGACTGACCTAGAAATTTTCAAAGGAACCTAAGCTCATTTCTAAGTCCCATGGTTATACAAACAAATTTCTAGGGAGCCTAATATTTTGAGTCTCTGTATCCTCACATCCAACTAATTGTAAGGGATTTCTACACAAGATTAAAGTTTTAAAGGTCTAACCTAAAAATATTAAGAGAGCATAGAGTTTAGAGTATATATGTTTTAAAATTTTCATTAATTCAAAGAGATTTTTTTTTCCTTGATTGACTAGTCTAATATTTTCTAAGGGGACCAAAGTTTGAGTTTTTACATTCTTAATCATTCTTCTAAGTCTAAGGGAGATTCACCTAAGTTTAAATTTCTAATTTCAAACATTCTAACTTGAGACATTTAAGGTTTGTATGAGATCATTCCCCCAAGGCCTAATTTGTCCAAACTATGCTCTAATACCAACAGTAACGCCCTGAGTTTTCAGAACCTGAGTATATGACTCGTTCTCCAAAAATTCGAGTGTTAACCTTTAAAGATAGTCAATTATATATATATATATATATATATATATATATATATATATATATATATATATATATATATATATATATATATATATATATATATTTCAGAGTTAGAAGTTTAGTGGAAGATGGACAAATGAAATATAAAGGAAAATTCGCACTTACATTTAGAATATACGAGCAGCTGCCCATAATGACTTATACAAACCAGTGTCTCAATATTGAGAAATACAAGAATTACATAATTCACACATGAGAAATAATAAAATGCATATAAACTTGAGCTGCAAGATTGCGCAGCTTCTCCCGACAGATACAGCCATACATCCTTATTTGTTGTACCCTGCTCTTTATCACTCTGGACATGAGTATCTTTTAAACCACCTGTATTTCTTCGATGAATAAGTAGCCAACTCAGTGTGAATTCCCCTTAAGATTACACATCGCCGCCTTAGCTAAGTATAGTTAAAAATAATAAGTCATTCAAAACAATACATGATGCAGTCTTATTTAAATGCATAGATGCGTGAATTCACATCGACCTGGAGATACTCATCCAGTCATACTTGGGCTTGTCACCCATGCATAAGACTGGTCACCAGCGTAGCACATCACATGCGTACATCACGTGTAACATAATGACTAAGCCATTATATATCACGTACGTAAGTCGATAGTCGATGGTCTCAAAGCTAGTGAAATGATACCCCTCTAAGCCTAAGGGCACGTGCTACAATATCTAGAATTAGCCACCCGTCATCGCCAGTATGCTATGAATGCATGATTAGCCAAACCATTATTATTCCAATTACAATCAGTCAATTTAAGTAACTCAAGGGTCACTACCGGGGACTCGTCACCCAGCGTAGGCCGATAGCTTGGGCATAGTGTCTCATTCCACCATCCATGGCTCATGAAGTTTTCCCATCTTAGGATGTTTAATAGATGCTCATCGACTAGTAGCCAATCAAATTTAACATGTAGGGATTACCATCGCATGAGTATATTCCATCGAAGCCACACAAGGTAAACATCAAAACATGAGACAAATGTTAAATTGCAGTGATAAAAGGGTACTCAGAACATTAAATCGAGACGGCAAATGGGTCAGACAAAGTTAAATCAGAGTGGTTAAAGAGGTCATTTCTAAGCTACTCAAGCCGTATGACCTATGGATGGTAAGTTCCGCATTAATGTTCCATGTCCCATATAACCTCCAAATAGAGGGTCCATTCCTTACCACACTCCATCTTATTACATCCTAAGTATAAGTTCACATACACAAGAGGGAGTTGCCCACTAGTAAGTGTAGTGAATAGAGATCCGTAAGTGACTTACAACAATTCATGTGAAATTATAACATGATAGACATATGTTAAACATTTGATTTATAATAGTTAGAATAGGTTATGGTATGAACTATCAATTGAGTTTTAAATGGGAGCTATCATGTAAATAACTATCACATACAATTATGGTTCACATCTATCAACTATAAATCGGACGTAAGTCATGTCTTAAGAATTTATAACTAATGTAAGAAATTGCATACTATGAGTTTGAATTTGTAGATCCAATAAAAACTATTACTTGAACTAATTTGGAAATGGAAAGCTTAGGGGGAAAAGTCATCACATTATGTTTTGAACCGTCTATATTATCGCTAGGAAGAAAGCGCTCGTAGAATCAAATTCTCCTGAGTCGGACTTGATCCAAACTCGAGCCCGATCACTCCAACTAAGCTCAATCCAAACATGATCGATTCAATCCAATTCAAGCCCCAAATACACCATACTATGCCTAGTAGATGGTCACTATCAAGGTGATTTGAGGAATTCCAATTCCTTAACCAACCTGATTTGAACTCAAAGTTGAACCATGATAGTCAATCTTATATATAGAAGATCCTGCACATGAAAATTTTAAGATTTTTCATGCCCTTTTAATAGAAATAACTTCTAATTGAACTCAAATAAGCATCATAATAAGTTGGGTCAACTTACCTACCCAAGTGAGTCACTCAACTCGGTTTTAACTTGCTAAGTTACTCGTCGAGTCAACTTAGTATCCTTATGGCTGCCACCATCCTCCTCGTTACTTCTCTAATCTTTCTCTCACTCTTGCTCTTCCTCTTCTCTCTCTCTCTCTCTCTCTCTCTCTCTCTCTCTCTCTTCAAAAGTCCACCAACTTTTAGACTCTTAGTGATCATGACTCACCAATGAGTCTGTGACTCAATGCTTAAACTGAGTCAGCTCAGAAGCTCAAACACGACCCAATGGGTGTGAGCAGATGGTGAATTAAGGCAGCAACTGTCGGGAAGCACAAAAGATGAGCCCTCAAGATCTGACGGTCTACAAGAAGTTTGAGACCCTCACAAAGCAGAAGAACGGTATTCCAACGACCCGCCTATCTACTACTGGAGCAGATTGAACTATTCACACGATCCTACGGTATATAGTGGTCCCGGATTGCGATCTATGGATCAGATCGTTCCAAGGACAAGTGAAAATAGACAGACTATAATGCACTCTATTTCTCTCTGTATACTCTCGTGTTTCGTATGATTCGATGCTTTCCATGAGAGAAGCACACTCCTTTTTATAACAGAGGAAGGAGAGTTTGGATGGGATTGGGATAAGGCCACATAAGCCGATCACATCTTAACAGAGGAAGGAGAGTTTGGGTGGGATTGGGATAAGGCCACATAAGCTGATTACATCCTAACAGAGGAAGGAGAGTTTAGGTGAGATTGGGATAAGGCCACGTACTCCGCTCACATCCCTATCTTAAATTAAAAATTAAATTCATATTTGAATTTAAAATTTAATTGAAAGCAATCGTTCCCACTAGTGATTGCTCACAAGTGGGCGCCACTAGTCTACGTCCAACATCTCCCACTCAATCACATTGTGGGATAGGCACATAAATCTGTCCAACTAACTTGCCTTATAACAATCAAATACCAAATATCGCGATCAAAAGAACCAGAGGCGTGGGACCAACTGGATCACTGAAATCTTCTCACAGGTGTTTAAGTACTAAGTGACCACCTAACTAGTACTTAATAACCTAAGCTTTGCAATACCTTTCCTAGTCCGCATGACCACACCGGATGGAGTTAACTCCCGATCTGGAATACTCGACCAGCATACACACTTATCCAACTTATCAAGTTATTCTGAAAACTTGATTTTTCATAAACTTCGACTAAAATCAATTCAAAGCAATACTTATATATATATATACGCTTTTTAAGAAAAATATTATTTGCAAAAAGTCTAATAAAAATAACTTGATACTGTAGGTGGATAAGTCTTCAAGTGCATATTGATAGTTCTAGAAACTTGGTGTAGCTGTCACGGGATCTTCCCCATGCAGATGTGTAATTTGAAATTAATCAAGTCGCTTCCTAGCGTAACTGAGTCTGGCCAATTAAGGACCTTTCGTCATTGTACACAAAAGTAGTGACACTCAATCTCATCCTCATATACACAAGAGGAGGGTAGTTAAGGATACAAAGAGTCACCTATGGGATTGGCTACTCGCACGTTGCAATGATTAGATCAAATTAAAGCAATCTGTAGGTAAAAGGTCCCTGCACATGACTACAATCCACGTCGTAAAGTAGATAATACTAGGTCTATGTTGGGTATACAGTATGCAGGTTATTCTATATAAGGTATGACCTCATAACCTGGCTTTAAATTCAGGCCATAACATTGATAGCATGTAAAGGAATGATGCGATTATGCTATTCAACTTTATCAGTCTCATCTACAATCTTTATAAGATTATAGGCGGATACGACTCACTCATATCCCCATCCCTTATTATTCAAAATAAGGAGAAGTTCATACCTCAATGTATAAACATGACCCCAAATGTACCTCTCTTGTACATTCAAGGTTGGTCAATCTGTGCAAGTGGGTGACCGGCCTGCTGACAACAATAGAAATCCTACATGATCTCAAGGTAAATGCAGATGATCTTCATACTTAGTTATATTAGTGTTCAATACTGAATAAATGGAATGTATTATTCATGAAAGATCAAAGGTATTACAAAAATAAGGACATCAGTCAAGCTTTCCTCAATCCTATCTGCTTGACGTGAACCTGAAATAGATCTCTAGCTATGAGTTTCGTCATGGGATCAGCCACCATCTCCTTGGTAGGAGTGTAGCTGAGGACGACCTTCTTATCTCTCACTTGATCATGGAAGTAATGATACTTGATCTCAATGTGCTTAAATTTCTGGTGATGTTTAGGGTCCTTTGTCAAGTTAATAGCGGAAGTATTGTCTATCTTCAGCGATATAGGCTGACGAACACTTGGTATAATACCCAGACTCAATAGAAATCTGTAAACCTATACACACTCCTGAACTGCAGCACAACATGCAATGTACTCGGCCTCCATAGATGAAAGAGCTGTGGATGTCTATTTCTTACTCGACCATGAGATAGCTCCTCCTCCGAGTAAGAATACATAGCCTGAAGTAGAATTTCTCTCGTCGATGTCATTACCCTAAGCATCATCAGAATATCCTTGGAGCTCGAGGCTTGTTCCTTCATAACACAACATTAGGTCTTTTATTCCTCTGAGATAGCAGTATATACATTTGACGGCTTGCCAATGAGACTGTCCTGGGTTACTCTGATAGCGGCTGACTATGTAGTTAAAATTCGATCTGGTGTAAAGCATAACATACATTAAGCTCCCTACAACACTTATATAAGGTACTGAGGACATAACTAATTTCTCGGCTTCAGTCTGGGGACACGATTTCCTATCCAGCTTGGTAGCTTTATCCATAAGAGTTTTAACAACTTTTGAATTTTTCATCCTGAACCGCTCTAAGATCTTTTGTATATAGGTTGCTTGAGACAAACCTAAAAATTTCTTAGGGCGATTCCTGATGATTTTTATCCCAAGAATAAAGTTGGCTTCACCGAGGTCTTTCATCTCAAAGTTCAAGAATAGCCAATCTTTAGTCAATATCAACAATTACATGTCATTACTAGCTAACAAGATATTGTCTACATATAGAGATAGTATCAGAAAAGATCTTTCAGACCGTTTCATGTATATACAATGATCTTCTTCACTCATCGTGAATTCAAAAGTGGTGATGGCCAAGTGGAACCTCATGTACCACTGTCTTGAAGATTGCTTCAGCCCTTAGATGGATTTCAACAATTTGCAGACTTTCTTTGGATGCTTTTTGTCCACATAACCCATGGGCTGTTGCATTTATATTTCTTCATCTAAGTCACCATTTAAGAATGCGGTCTTTACATCCATCTGATATAACTCTAAGTTTAAACTTGCGACAATGGATAAGATCATGCTTATTGAGGAGAACTTTACAACGGGTGAAAATATCTCCTCGTAATCAGTTCCTTCTTGTTGTGTAAAACCTTTAGCAACTAATTATGCTTTATACTTATCCACTGTACCATCTACCTTTCTTTTGATCTTTAGTACCCATTTATTACCTATCACTTTGTGATTGGAAGATAAATTAACAAGTTTCTAGACTTTATTCTTCTCCATGAAAGTGATCTCTTCGTCCATAGCATTCACCCAATCGGCCGAATTAGAAGATAATAATACATCCTGATACGAATCAGGTTCATCATCATCAACCACAACGTAAGAGAATGTTTTCCCCTCAATATTGAAGTATCTTCGGGGAATCATTCATCTTTCACTTCGACGTAACTCATGAGCCTGCTGAGATGTCCTCCCACTGTCCTGATGAACTATAGGAGCATCATCATCGTGAAAAGTAGAACTCCCACTCTCATGGGATACATTAGGTATTTCATAAAGTTCTATTGGAGCCTTTTGCTTTATTCAGCTTGGGTATCTATCTTCAACGAAGGTCACGTCTTGGGATTCTATCTCAATCCATCATCCATGGTCCTCATAAACTATAATGTATCCCTTTGAATGCATAGGGTACCTTATGAACACGCATTCAATGGTTTTACTATCAAGTTTACCTCTAGGCGGAGTAGGCAGTAAAATATATTTTAAAGATCCCTAAGGACGTAAGTTGGTTAAAGAAGGAATCCTTCCAAACCACATCTCATATAGGGTCTTAGGAATGGATTTTGACGGGACTCCATTAAGGACGTAGACGGCTGTTAATAGTGCATCTCCCTAGAATGTGGTAGATAGATTGGCTTGTGCCATCATCGATCTAACCATGTCCAATAGTGTCCTATTCCTTCTCTCTGTAACACCATTTTGTTGTGGAGTGTAAGTCATTGTGTACTGCCGAATAATTTCAACGTTTTCACAATATGACTTAAATGTTTCAGAAGTATACTCATTACCTCTATCAGATTAAAAGATTTTAATCCTTTTCTCAAGCTGATTTTTCACCTCAGCTTTATATTTAAGAAAATAATCAAAAGCCTTAGATTTGTGTGAGATGAGATACACATATCCATAGTACGAGTAATCGTCAATGAATGTGACAAAGTATTAACATCCATTTCTGGAATGTATATTAAAGAGTCTACAAATATCTGAATGGATTATCTCTAGTGTGCCCTTGGACCTAGCCGCTTTAGGAAATGGTTTCTTCGAAGTCTTTCCGGACACACAATGTTCACAAAATGATAAATCAACTTTGGATAAGGAGTCTAACAGACCAGAACGAACTAGTCTTGTCATATAATTCTTTCGCATGTGACTTAACCTTGCGTGCCATTTTTGAGATTCAAATACTACAGTTTCATTCGACATAGCAGATAAAGCAAGATGGGCATTATCACAATCTACGTCCAGAATAAATAAATATGAAATTAAATTACCCCATATAAAAATGAGGTTATTCAGTCTCAAAGAAACTCTTGTCCTAAAAAATCGAATATCAAAACCATCAAATAATAACCTAGAAATAGAAATTAAATTCCGACGCATCCCTGGTGCATAAGGAGTATCACGGAGGATTATTGTTCGCCCTATGCACGTACGGAGATGAAAAATGTCAATCCGTAGTATGTCTTTGACAACATTATTGCCCATGTACAGTTTGTAACTTCCTTTGGCTACAGGTCGGAATTCCTCGAGTCCTCGATGACTCTACGTCACGTGCTTCATTGCGCCTGAATCCAAAATCCACTCGTTAGATATAGTATCAACGGAAAGGATTTCAGAACAAACGCGTACATACAAAGTATCTAATGACAAGAAATTACCATCTTTTTATGTGCACACTGTCAGGCATAATGGTCGAAATTTCCACAGATAAAGCAGAGTACATTTATCTTTTTCTTCTTCTTCTTTCCATTCCCCTTCTTGAGATTTGGAGCAGGTGCTGTGGTCTTCTGTTCTTGGTTATTCTTCTTCACCTTCTTCCGAGCTTTGGACCGTTTATTGTTAGCTTTCCGCTTAAGGGTCTCTGCTACAAAGGTCTTGGCCGAACTTGGCTGAATTGCATTCATTTCAACTTCACGTACCAAGTGGCCATAAAAGTCTCTGAACGTAGTGATAGAATTAGTATGGTTCAGAATTTTTTTGATTTGGGCCCAAGATTCAGGTAAGGAACGGTGCATTGTTATAATCTTCTGATTTTCAATCAATTTACACCCAACATTTTTAAGGGCACCTATCATTTACTCCATCTTACTAATATGATCTTTGATGGGGCAGTCGACAGGCATCCTATACTTCTGAAATTCTAATTTCGTTGCCCTAACTCTCGCATCTGACTTCTGCACATAGGCATTTGTCAGTGCTTCCCAGATTCCCTTAGCGGTTTAATGCATTTCATATGTAGGTATGAGTTCTTTATGCATAGTGCTAAGAAGGACATTGCGGGCTGAACGATTTTGTTTTCGCCACTTATTGTAGCGAGTCATTGCAACCCTATGTTCTTGTAAATTTTTATTTTCAGCCAATATGGGTTTCTCTTGAGCTTCATCGAGTGTATGCGATATGTCGTCCTCGTCTAGAAGGCATCGCACCGCGCAGGACCAGTCTTCGTAGTTGTTATCGTCAAAATGTTATCCTTTCAGTTGTTCAACCATTAACGCTTTGGTGGCCATCTCTACATTGCATGAGTATCACTATTTAGCTAAGATCTAAGGTATTAAAACTAATCATCAGCATTTCTACGTATTTATACAAATTATCAGAGTATAAAAGTAATCAACACATCTTAATGAGATCTGAAAGTCCACATACCCGAATGGGCGGTGTAGAATAATCAAGTTCTCCAATTGAGATGAAATTGGTACTTTTATAAAATTATAATTGTATAACATGCTACCTTCCATTACTTGGTTGCATGCATCATTTGGTGGATGAGAATAAAATCCCACTCAGGTTATGCACAACCTTTTTATAGGGAGGATTCTAGCACTAAGTTTTTCTATATGCTCAAATGAAAAATAAGAAGAGCTTAGATCTAAACATATCAAGCCTAAGTATTTCACACATATAAACATCATCTGAAAGAAAGAAAAAGAAGTGCTAAATATGAAGAGAGTTCAATTTTCACTAGTGATCATGACCATTAAAGATAGATTGGATCATCACCGTTAATGATCATTGTTAATGATGGATCCTTTCATCAACATTGATCATCATGGATGATGATCGAGTCAATCAATAATGATTTCTTGATCAACAGTGAATATTATGATATATAGGAAATCATAATCACACGTGCGCATGCATTTGTACATGTATATAAGCAGTATGCCAATCCCATGGTCCATCATATCACAAGCGTATATGTATCCAATGCACACAGGACTTCACTTGTGCATTATCATCACTAGATGAGCGGCCCATATCCCATGTACATCAGCCACATATAACATATCGATCCAATGTTAAAATACATATTGATGTTAACATACATTTTTACATGTGGGCCCAGATGAGATGAGACTTAATTTGATTTTCACGGATGCCATGAAGGAACTAAAGATTAATGTTAGGAAGATCCTAGCCATTGGATACTGAACACATTCTATACTCGAATGTGACTTTTATTGCATGGTCCATCCGTTGTGGGGCTGTCATACCATAGGTTAGGATGCCTGAACCGTCGTTCCCACTTGTTCAGAATGAAAAAAAAGTGTACCGTGTAACATCTCTTGCTGTGGGAAGAGATCCAACACCGTGACCGTTTTTACATTTTGTTATCATGATAATCTAAACTTTACATCATGTGGGCTCTACTATTGTTTGGGCATTGACCAAAAGTTTCGTCTATCATTGTAGTTGATGCATATCAGCCAACATGTGTACAGTACGAGTATGATGCATATGAGTCAACATGATTCAAAAAACGGTTCAGGCCCCATATACACGTGATGTATATCATCCAACATCTCTCTTTTAGCTTATGTGATGCATATCAGTCAACATGATTACATGTGTACACACGTGTACATTGGCTGTATGGTGAGATGTCTCCCAGTACAACACACTCATCAGGAGGGCTTACACGAGTATATGGGGAGACGTCTCCCAGTACAACACGTGTATATGGAGAGATGCCTCCCAGTACAACACGTGTAACACTGCTGAGAGATATGTCACAAGTACAACACGTGTATACATGTACAACACCTGTACAACACATGTAAATGTACATCAGCCATGTAAAACACGTGTAATACTGTTGAGAGCACGTTAATACGTGTACAATTTGTGTTGAGAAAGCATCATTCCCTACTGATGTACATGCATGATGAGATCCACATGAGTGGCTGTACCTAACGTGTCATACCATTAACATTAACCCCACATGAGATGTTGACGTCATTGTTTCTGGCAATTTAGTATTTCAATACAACAACAACATGCATGATGTATAATAACAACATGATGTACACGCATGATGTACACCGATCAGATTGCGTATGTATTTCAATACAACATGATACAACATGATGTGATACGCATGATACGTGTTGTAGTTGAATATAACAACACCATGTGTACATGCATGATGTACTTGGCTAACGTTGATACACACATGTGAATATACATATGTGTACAACCAACATCTGGTACAAAACACGTGTGCAACAAGCATGTGTACAAAATATATGTATATATTATTGAGGGTCAAATATTGCATATTAAACCTCAGTTATTTCCTGGATTTACGAGCTTGATACTGTCTAATGGCTCGTTTTAATCGTGTTTGTGTTGCAAGGTGGATCTACAGACGTGGACTGAAAAGGGTGTTAAAAGCTTGGATTTAACTCTCTGATGATCACTAAGGCAAGGGACGGACCCAAAGGGGCCACGATCGATGAATGCACATGCCAGTGATCTGCGGAAACCAAGAAACTGAAGCTCAAGTGGCCTAAAAGACGTCCAGAGTGCAAGATCGTAGGGTTCCCACCATCAGATTGACACAAAACTTCATACGTGGCCTGGGAACCATAAAGTAACCGTACATGATGAATTTCAGCAGATGAAACCTTGTGGAAGTGGCCCAACGGCTAGATCAGCCCATGAATCTGTGATTTGGGGCCCACCTGAGATGTGGATATGCTTCAAAGTTGGTATCACCCCATTTTATGAGGTGACAAAGCAGATGGTCGGAGTAGATCTGTCAGAATAATCACCATAGGTCCCACCTATGTGAGAGTGTATGGTACACAAGAGTTCACCAGCCGTGCACCATAATTGGAAAAATCGGTCAGCGACGCTAACCGATTTTTTTTTTCTTCTTTCTCAAATTGTCTTCACGAACGCACAGCGTTCCTTCGCACGACCGACGGTTCATACTTGTGGGTCCCACTCGACGTCCGGAGTGATGATCAGAGCCATCTATTGCATACAGAGGGGAGGTATTAGCCTCACCTAGGCGTCGGTTCTATCCCATGCAAGCTATTGGAAGATCATGACCGTTGAAAGCAGGATGGACGGTTGGGTTATAATCTCACGGGACATCACGGTTTGGATCTAAAACCGACCAAGTCCGGACGGTTTCTCGTCCTGACGCTAATGGACGGAATAGATTTTTCACCGGGCATCAACCAATGGCCCACCGACCATCACAGCGGAACAAATCCGAAAGCTCTGTTCGCAACAGAGCTTGCGGAGGAAAGTCGTGGGCACCATCATGCATCCTTTGGCTGATCCGGACTGTCTATCAGGAACCCACAGGCCCTCTCATCCAAGCCTAGGTGATGAAGTTTAAAGAAATGTGGAGATCGGATTCTAATCGTCTAAACAGAGTACTGACGGTGCAATGAGAAATTTCGTGGGACACACCAAATTTGGTCTAAAAACTGTCCAGTTCTACTGAAATTTCAAGGGCGATCCAATGAATGGTTTGAATTTTTCAGAAAATCCAGATAATGGGCCCCATTTTCAGAACAGTGCAAGACTGTTACGCAGGGAGTGCGTAAAACGTCCGCAACTGCTGGCGTAAAGAAAACACCATCTCCACTGCTTCTTGGTGCGGAAATTCTTTGCAACCGACCGTCCACCGTCTTCACAACTTATAAAAAGGAGGAAGATGAGAGGAAAAAAGGATCGACGGCGGGAGCAGGGATTCAAATTGCAGGGAATCTACGGCTGAGGGAGATATTAGTTTAGGATTTTTTTTGTTTTCTTTTCTATTTTATTTGAATCTTGGAATGTTTTAGCTTCATCATGTGTAGCTAAACCTCTTAGCTAGGGCTAAGAGGTGAAGCTTGTAGCATGATGGGAGAGTTGTTATTTTTGCCTTTGATTAAAATTTTGAATTACCTTGATTATAGTTTGATTAATGGGAATGCTTTCAGTTTTTAATGGTTTGTTGTGACTGAAATTACAATAGATCTGCGATGGCTTTGAGCATGTCTTTTTTCCTTTTATGTTTATGACGTTAGGAAGCCCTGTTGTTCACCATTGTCTCCTGGGCATGGTCGAATGACGGTACCCTTCCTAACCTTCATACATTGTTGATTGGTTGGTAATTAGTTTAATTCTGTTGTTTGCCATAGTCTCCTGGACATGGTTTGGTGATTGAATCCATTCTAATTCATATACCTTTCATCTCTTGAAAACTAGATCAATGACAGTTCAGTTAATTTCCATGAAACAGGCAAAAGATCTCCCTGATCTCTACAAGTGGATCCTTTGAATCCCTAGTTCCTTATTCCTGATTTTTCTTAAGTTTTTGATAATACTTTCACAATTCTTCATTAAATTTTATTTGATTTAGATTTCATCTCATTCTAGTTCTAATTCTACTTAATTTTAGATAACGTACGAGTTTCAGTCCCTTGGGATTCGACCTCGGTCTTACCGAGTTATTACTACATCACAACCCTGCACTTGGGGAGTGAACAAGTTTTTGGCGCCGTTGCCGGGGACTGACAGCTACGATTTTCTGAAATTGATTAGTTTTGGGATTAGTTTAAGTTAGGTTCTAATTTTTTCTGATTTTTAGAAACTAACCTATTTATTTTGTAGGATTTTAAGATAGAAACTTCTAATTCAGTAAGCTCTTTCTAATTTCTATTTTCTAGTTTAAGACGTTCCTAATTTGTTTTTTACTTTCTTTTTTAGGAATTTCTTCTTTTTATCTAGAAATTAGTTTACTTCTAATTAGGAATTTTCTATTCTTAGACTTCCTATTTCTAGAAACTAACTTATTTTTTTTTTATTTTTCAGGTTCTTAACATAGTACTCCAATCCAATCTGGTAACTTCTCTCAAACTTCTCCTCTACCTGCTTTCCATATTATTGTAGGATCTTTTCTTCTATTCTTTAGGATTAGATTAAGATTAAGGGTTTCATCATGTATATGAATGAGTGGGCACGTCCGTATGTCGAGATCGCTTATGGAAAACAACCTATGTCTCAAAATTTTTCTGAAAATATCTTCAAGAACCAATCGGAATATGATGCTCCACCGATTAAGAAGACTTTCGGTGATTATCTGCGGGAGAATAATTGCATTCCACGAGTTAAGAGAACATTACGTGATTATTGGAATGATGATGCTTATCAACTCCCGACAGATGATCCGTATGATTCTAATCAATGGAAACAGAAATATTTCGAAGATGAGCTAGTAAAACATCACGGTAATAACTCCCGTGGATCAACCACTTATGAATATCCACCTGAAACGATCTAGGAGGAGTTATCTCCGAGTTATACAGACTATATTACTGGCATGAGGAAATTAGTAGAAGCACTTGAATCACGCCTTGATAGGCTAATGGAGGCTAGGTCATCTCGGCCCCAACCCAATCCAGAAATACAATGCAAGAAAAGTGATCCGCATTCACTTTTAAAAGAATCTGGAATTTAGAATGAAGAGTGGGATTCCCTTAATGAGCATGTGGTCCAATTTCCTGAGGAGTCGATCTCGATGACTGTTCGAAAGAATGGTGAAGATACATGGGTGTCTTTTAAATACATTGATAATGACACACATTCCTTACATGACACATAAGATTTCAATGATGAGGAAGAGGTTAGTTTATGCGAACCTCAACCCATGCTAGGTGTAGAATGTGAGGAAAGTAATTCCATCCCAAATGTGCACTGCACTGGACTAGAACATGATTGCGATCCTGAATGTGCAGTCACAATCCCCGTGGAATCCCTCTCAAGTTTAGTCCAGATCAATGATCAAGACGTACATGAAGTGGTCGGTCATAATGAGCCACTCCCATCACTTGACATGTCTGATTTAAAGGTGGAGGATGAGCCCTTCATGACCAACCCTTCTAACTCTTGTGAAACACATTTGGACCACTCCCCTGAATTGAATGATGATATGATTCGGGAGAAGGAGGAGTTGTCCGCTACAACTCTGGAATTTGAAACTACTCAGTTGAGGCCACCATCTGAGCTGCACATATTTGACAATTTAACGCCTCAATTGAGTAATTTCAATGAACAGAGTGATCACATCGATGCTTCTCCGATTGATTTTCAATCTGTCTGTGCAGGACTGGAGCAAGAGAGCATACATCCATCCATTTTCAAGGATAATGGATCCCTTGGGTAGATCATCACGGACTTCAATGACAAAAACGAGTCATGCTCATCTGAATTTCCCAACTCGTGGGATTGCTTGGCACACTTTGCGGTTTCAAACGATCACATGTTAAAAGACAAAGTGGATGCCTTGCGAGACAACATCTCGGTAGTCATCACCGACCGAACGAACCCTTATTCTGAAACCTTCTCTTCCCATGATCCTAAACGTCTACTAGTAAAGGAAGATGAGCTGAATCTAGAACCGAAATTTGGAGATTCGGAATATGTTGAGACTACATCACTTTTTAAGAAGTTTTCTAAACTTTATTTACTTATAGTCCTTGATTCACCATACGATACTAACGTTGAAACTTCTTCTGTCATAGGTGAATCATGGATATCTCAAGCAATTCAATGGAAGATCTTTTATGAGGTACATAAGTCTCTCTGAAAAATCATGCTCCAGGGCGCTCAAGCCTATTGCAAAAATGGCTTTTGGATGATCCTGTTGAGGAACTTACTGAGAAACTTATCAAGATATTGGCCGGAAGGGGAGGCTTGCGGCATGATCAATTCAATGTTTGTGGGTAACATTTCTGCAAACCCTCACGAGACTACAACTCGTCCACTAGGGGTAACCTAGGGGTTTAAAGGCTTGTTGCATACGCTAAATGCAATCGAGAGCACCTGCGAAAGTGGTATAGGTAGGCTTTTATTTTTATTATTTTTGTTTTACTTTCTCTCTCGTACTAACCTGCTCTCTTCCAGTGATCTTTTGAAAAATTTCTCTCAATTCGTTATCCAGGTACTATCCTCCCATAACTTCTCATTTACTTTCGTTGTCCCATGTGCATTGCATGTTTATGTCTTTTACATTGAGGACAATGTAGATTTTAGGTTGGGGGTGGGAGATTAGGTAACCCAATCAATATTTTCTAAGTCTTGAGCAAAAATTGTGAAAATTTTTAACATTTTTCTGAAAATTCCTATGATTTCGAAGTGATTTTGATGGATATCCTTGACTTACAATTTTAAGATTCGTTATGCTAATAATTTATGACTCTTAGATTCAGTATCTGTTAGATTTTACAGTTAAGTCTGAATTGTTAATCTAGAATTAGAAGTTATAAACATTGATTGAGTCATGATTTCACAAACACACATCTCGCTTGCACATTAAGGTTTCAGCTCAATATTGAAGGATTAACTTGGTAATCACTAAGCATGAAAAAAATCGGCCTGAGAAATTTTACCATCATGATTATAAAGATGAATTGAAAAGGTTGGGTGAATGGTCTTCACCATAGTTTTTCTCCCTACAGGTGAAGGTTGATTCCCCAAGAATGACATGCGAAAATTATTGAATGACTGGTCTTCACCCATAGGTTTGCTCCCTATAGGTGAGGATTTGATTCATTTCATTGGCATTACTCTTAATGGAAAAATCAAAAGTTGGTAGGTTGATCTATGAGGCAGGTTTCGGTTCAGGTTTTTGTTGAATCCTCTTATTGGTTATTAATGATATCTTAAAATAGAGAAGTGAATTTTAATGATGATAAGCCGAGATTATACTATACAACCATGGATCTCAATGTTTAGGAATTTTCTAATTGGTGGATTAATATTTTGAACTTGACTAGGAAGTTTACTGAGAGCTTGAGTCCAGGAGAAATTAATTCATGAACCTTAGAATTTTTGGTATTTGGATTATTTGTAAAAATCACTCGGTTTTATAAAAATTCTCCTGTAATTCTCAACTTATTGTTCGCATACCTTGCTCGGGACTAGCAAGATGCTGGTTGGGGGTTGTGTTGAGGGTCAAATATTGCATATTAGACCCCAGTCATTTCCTGGATTTACGAGCATGATACTGTCTAATGGCCCATTTTAATCGTGTTTGTGTTGCAAGGTGGATTGACAGACGTGGACTGAAAAGGGTGTTAAAAGCTTGGATTTAACGCTCTGATGATCACTAAGGAAAGGAACGGACCCAAAGGGCTACGATCGACGAATGCACACGCCAGTGATCTGTGAAAACCAAGAAACTGAAGCTCAAGTGGCCTAAAAGACGTCCAGAGTGCAAGATCGCAGGGTTCCCACCATCAGATTGACACAAAACTTCATACGTGGCCTGGGAACCATAAAGTAACCGTACATGATGAATTTCAACAGATGAAACCTTGTGGAAGTGGCCCAACGGCTAGATCAGCCCATGAATCTGTGATTTGGGGCCCACCTGAGATATGGATATGCTTCAAAGTTGGTATCACCCCATTTTATGAGGTGATAAAGCAGATGGTCGGAGTAGATCTGTCAGAATAATCACCATAGGTCCCACCTATGTGAGAGTGTATGGTACACAAGAGTTCACCAGCCGTGCACCATAATTGGAAAAATCAGTCAGCGTGTACCAGCCGTGCACCATAATTGGAAAAATCGGTCACGACGCTGACCGATTTTTTATTCTTCTTTCTCAAATTGTCTTCACGAACGCACAACGTTCCTTCGCACGACCGAAGGTTCATACTTGTGGGTCCCACTCGACGTCCGGAGTGATGATCAGAGCCGTCTATTGCATACAGAGGGGAGGTATTAGCCTCACCTAGGTGTCGGTTCTATCCCATGCAAGCTATTGGAAGATCATGGCCGTTGAAAGCAGGATGGACGGTTGGGTTATAATCTCACGGGACATCACGGTTTGGATCTAAAACCGACCAAGTCCGGACGGTCTCTCGTCCTGACGCTAATGGACGGAATAGATTTTTCACCGGGCATCAACCAATGGCCCACCGACCATCACAGCGGAACAAATCCGAAAGCTCTGTTCGCAACAGAGCTTGCGGAGGAAAGTCGTGGGCCACCATCATGCATCCTTTGGCTGATCCGGACTGTCTATCAGGAACCCACTAGCCCTCTCATCCAAGCCTAGGTGATGAAGTTTAAAGAAATATGGAGATCGGTTTCTAATTGTCTAAACAGAGTACTGACGGTGCAATGAGAAATTTCGTGGGACACACCAAATTTGGTCTAAAAACTGTCCAGTTCTACTGAAATTTCAAGGGCGATCCAATGAATGGTTTGGAATTTTTAGACAATCTAGATAATGGGCCCCATTTTTAGAACAGTGCAAGACTGTTACGCAGGGAGTGCGTAAAACGTCCGCAACTGTTGGCGTAAAGAAAACACCATCTCCACTGCTTCTTGGTGTGGAAATTCTTTGCAACCGACTGTCCACCGTCTTCACAACTTATAAAAAGGAGGAAGATAAGAGGGAAAAAGGATCGACGGCGGGAGCAGGGATTCAAATTGCAGGGAATCTACGGCTGAGGGAGATATTATCTTAGGATTTTTTTTTGTTTTCTTTTCTATTTTATTTGAATCTTGGAGTGTTTTAGCTTCCTCATGTGTAGCTAAACCTCTTAGATAGGGCTAAGAGGTGAAGCTTGTAGCATGATGGGAGAGTTGTTATTTTTTCCTTTGATTAAATTTTTGAATTACCTTGATTATAGTTTGATTAATGGGAATGCTTTCAGTTTTTAATGGTTTGTTGTGACTGAAATTACAATAGATCTGCGATGGCTTTGAGCATGTCTTTTTCCCTTTTATGTTTATGACGTCAGGAAGCCCTGTTGTTCACCATCGTCTCCTGGGCATGGTCGGATGACGGTACCCTTCCTAACCTTCATACATTGTTGATTGGTTGGTAATTAGTTTAATTCTGTTGTTTGCCATAGTCTCCTGGGCATGGTTTGGTGATTGAATCCATTCTAATTCATATACCTTTCATCTCTTGAAAACTAGATCAATGACAGTTCAGTTAATTTTCATGAAACAGGCAAAAGATCTCCCTGATCTCTACAAGTGGATCCTCTGAATCCCTAGTTCCTTAGTCCTGATTTTTCTTAAGTTTTAGATAATACTCTCACAATTCTTCATTAAATTTTATTTGATTTAGATTTCATCTCATTCTAGTTCTAATTCTACTTAATTTTAAATAACGTACGAGTTTCAGTCCCTTGGGATTCGACCTCGGTCTTACCGAGTTATTACTACATCACAACCCTGCACTTGGGGAGTGAACATATATCCATTCTCATATATATAAAAAACAAGTGTACAACAACTATTGGTGGATATTATGTATATACATGGGGTACCACATGTGGATCATTCCATAAACCAATAAGACGGTGTACTTTAGGTGTATGGAATCTTAAAAATTTACATGATTACCTTAGTTCCTCGTAATTGGGGTTTCATGCTCGTGGCATACATGTATACAAAATCATAATATAAACCACCGTACACTTGATTCCAATCCAAAAAGAAAGGATGAGGTACTTACCTTACCTTTTTAGATGAATATAATCAGAGATGCGCCGTTAAATAGCTCTGGTACCACTGTAAGGAAGCGCGGAAGATGAGCCCTCAAGATCTAACAGTTTACATGAAGTTTGGGACCCTCACAAAGCAGAAGAATGGTGTTCCAACGGCCTGCCTATCTACTACTGGAGTAGATTGAACTATTCACACCTCTGATCCTACGGTATATAGTGGTCCCGGATTGTAATCTATGGATTAGATCGTCCCAAGGACAAGCAAAAATAGACAGACTATAATGCACTCTATTTCTCTCTGTATACTCTCGTGTTTCGTTTGATTCGATGCTTTTTATGAGAGAAGCGCACTCCTTTTTATAACAGAGGAAGGAGAGTTTGGGTGGGATTGGGATAAGGCTACATAATCCGCTCATATCCCTATCTTCAATTAAAAATGAAATTCATATTTGAATTTACAATTTAATTGATAGCAATCGTACCCACTAGTGATTGCTCACAAGTGGACCCCACTGGTCTACGTTCAACAACAACCTGCCCCCTCACCCTCTTATCCATTTTTTTTCCTTCTACCTTGCTTCTCTCGGGATCCAACAAATCCTCTTGCTCCAATAAGGCTCAAAAACTTAACGAGTTAACATGACCATGATTCGCCATCAACACAGCCTAGTGAACAGACCAACACTACAACGTCAGCCAGCCTCTCATCTTTCTCAGCTTCTCTTCTCCTCTAAGGAGGATTTATTTATGTTTGGGCAACAACTCAACCCAACTCGAGTGAGACCGTGTCATGCCAACAAATCCCAACTCGACAGCTTAGTGCGGCTTGAGGTCGGACAACAGCATGACAAACCTACTATAGTTGGGCCACCCCTACTCTCATCCCTCTTCTCTGTCTTCCTTTTTTTTTAGGATGGTTAGAGCGAGCCTGGACTTAGCCCCGACTTGCCAGACCCAACCCATAGCTCGGATGAGTTGGGTCGTGGCAGTGCGGTGCAATAACTACACACCTTCATCTTCTTCTTCCTCTCTAGTTTCTCTTTTCTTTCTTCTACTCATCTTTCTTTTTCCATGTTTCTCCTCCATTCCTTTCATCCCAAGCATACCCAAAAACAACTAGCAAAAGGGCTGCAGCTGGGTCTTACTTTGTCGAGGAAGATAAAGTGGTGGCAATGGCGGATTCACACCCATTGCATCTTCTTCTGATACGATTGTTGTGGATGGTGTGGGTAGGCCCAGGGAAGCTCGAAGGATGGGAGGAAAGAAGCTTGGAGTCGGTTTAGGTGGTGGGTTCAGATGTTGAAGGTGGCAGATGGTTTTCTAGAGTTTTTGTAAAAGATAGGTGGAGAGGCATTTTCTCTCCTTTTTTATAGGAAAACCTAGCTTTCTTAGGCTGTTGGATTGACAATGAGCGTTCCAGATTTGGTCTGGTAGAAACCACCTCTAAAACGGTGGGTTAGGCCGAAACTGGTTGTTATTTTGCTCGAAAACCCTAAACCACTTTGCTTAGATGGAGGGCTGAGATTTTCCAACGGTTGGACGACAAAGATTAAAGGGGATGTGCACATGCGGATTGCCAGCTAAGGCAAAAACAGTGTTTCTGTTTTTGGAAACCATCCTACTTGTGTTAGTGTTTGTGTGCATATGAGCACATGCCAACTGGTGAAACCACCCAAGGTTTGCTCAGGATTGTCATCCAGTCGTGATGAACGGTCCAAATTTCCTAAATTGATGGTGCAGATGGGCCATTAATTGAGGACAACGAATGTTGTATGCTAACGTTGTTACAACACAAGAAAGAGAAAAAGAAAAGTGGAGAGTTTCCTCTTTTGGGTGGGAGGCATCGGATCAAACCCGATTTAACCGTGCCTATGGTCTAATGCACCGCAAGTGCACACTCACCGTGGTACACACACAACTAATAGTGGGGTCCACAATGATTTTGGACGAAATCCACTCCATCCATTCAGTTTGGGGGTCCCCATCAAGGTGTCTGACCAAAAACCAGGCAGATCCAAAGCTTAGGTGGGCCATACGTAGTATATTTTATCTTATTTTATTGCTTCATATTGATCCCATTGTTGGGTTGATTCTAATATGATTTTTAATGGTAGAAAAGGGTCTGAAGAATTTATTCAGATGACCGGGGCCACCTGTTCTATGAATTTAAAATATTAAATGTTATTATTAGAATAAATTTCAACATTTATTATTATTATTATTATTTTAAATTGAAATTGCAGGGCTTACCTCTAATCAGAAGTATTTCTTCAAGTGAGTTGACCACTTTGAGTTATGTACCTCATTCCTTGACTAATTGTAACAGTTAAGTGAGCCACACCGAGTGAACATCCACTTATTAACTCTCGACATCCTAATTATTCAATTAATTTAACTGTTGAATTGACTCATCTTTAGTTATTAATAGTCCTAGGGACCCTAAGAAGCTTTTAGGTGTGATCTGGTAGTCAAATATGGGGGTAGATGATCTGGTTTGTGTTTCTAAAGGATGGATAATCCAAGGGGACGTTGCAACCTGATGAACGGTGGATCTTGTAGCTTTGATCCCTAAATTTACTTTATATGATTTAATTGTACAAAATAGGTGTATTCTAAAATATCATCATGATCAAGATTCTAAAAATAGGATTTTTATTTATTTAATTATTTAAGTACTGGATTAATTTGATCATGTTGTGCTAGTTAAATGGACAAATTGATCTCACATCCTATTCTTGTGTTGTGAGTTTTCATAGTCCAAAATCAAATAGTTGAAAGGTCATTAGGGATCCAGGGTAGATTGAACTTAACTCTTAAAGGTCTTGTCATCATAGTCAAAATCAAATGGTTAAGATGGATAGATTGAGAGTCGTTGGACGGTGACATGTAAGGTAAGTCACGTGTGTTTCCACACACGTGTAAACTAATTTAGATTTTCATGCTAACAACCGAGTACTGAAAGTATAGGGTGTTACAACTTCTATCCTTGGTTGTCATTTGATAGCACTGGCATGAATAGTGGTGTTGGTGTTACGGATAAGTTGTGCCCCTGATTAACTACTGCTGAGACTGAGAGGTTGTCCACTTGTAAGATTAGAATGGGCAGGTTTTGTCCATGGCTAGTGGATGTTGACATGAACGGGTTGTGTCCTTGATTGGTGGTTTGAATGGATAGGTTGTGCCCCTGGTTGACTGAGATTATAAAGACTGGATTGATTGGAGATGCCCCTTGTATATTTAGGAGCATAGAGATTGGACTGACTAGAGATGCCCCTAGTAGGGTGAGAGGGGTCTGAGATCGGACTAGATTGGCCTGTCCCTTATAAGATGAGGAGTTTTGAGATTGGGTTGGCTAGGGGTGCCCCTTGCAGGATGAGGGGTTTAAACTCCAAATGAGAGTCAATAGTATGGATATATTGGACTAGATGGAGAGAAGATCCTTCCTTGATGATATTGATGTATAGGTGTTTGATGTACTGAGAGCCGCTTGATGCTATGGTGGGGGATTATAGACAATGTTGTTTGCCGTCGCGTCAGAGGCCTTGATTGAAATTCTTCCTTGATCAATCAAGTTTTGGATCGCGTGTTTTAAGGTGAAACAACGATTTCTTGTATGACCCTTGACTTGAGGGTAGGTACAATACTTATTCTCATTAAAGGTTGGCGATAAAGGGTTTGATGGGGGCCTGGGCAACAGTGGGGTAAGAAGTTACCCTTGAGCTAGCGTGATTAACATTTTACTGTAAGTTCACTCTATTGATGTGAACTGCTTAAGGTCTCAGACCATGCTGATTTGCTAACCTTGATTGGCATACTGTGGGTTCTATCTTAGTTGTTTCCACTGCTGCTGCCGTAACGGTTGTCCCTTGTGAAGGGTGAATAGTGCGTCTTCAATAGAGGTGACAAGATTGTCTTCTTCCATTGGATGGGGGTTGAAAACACTTTTGTTACCATTTTCGCATTCAATAAGCCTTCCTTCCACTATCGGTTGTACTGAGGAGACCTTATGAGGCCGCCACGGGGAGAACCTCTTAGCCCTTATTTCGGCTTTGACTTGTTCCTTGACACGGATGAGCTGGGTAAAGTTGGCATATGGATGCGAGACAAGGTATCCAAAGATCCTCGGGTTTATTGAGCGGACGATCGGAGATTTGCTTCATGCCGTCGATGGGTACCTTTATTCTTGTGGCCATGGCCCGCTACCATCCAATGTAAGTAGACAATGAATCATCATCCCCCTACCTCAAGGCAATGAGATCCTCTCTTTTGGGCACTACATTAAGATTTCACGTGAAACGATCAATGAATACTTCAAAAATTTATTCATAAGTTTTAATTTGATGGTAGTCCAGTGACGTGTACAGTCTAATGCATCACCTTTCAAGGTCTTCTGAGACAGACGGATAAATGCTCTATCATTGCCTGCCACAATATTAAGTTCTCTATAAAATGCTCATAAGTGGTCTATAAGACATCTTGTATCATCATAATTTTTAAAAATTTTTTTTACCTCAAAGACTGGAGGTGCCTTCACATTAGGGAAGGGACAGAGGTTTCTAAACTTGGTGGATGGGAGATCCACCCCACGCTACTTCTGCAATTTTCTCTCCATCTCTCACAGTTGCTTTTAGAGTTGCTCGATTTTGAAGGGACCTGATAGGAGAGGTTTTGCCCCTTGCCAAGCCTTCCCTATATCATTCTTGTAATAGTTGACCTAGTTGACACATCTATGATTCCTAGTTGGAGGAGGTTGGACCTGGTGGTTGCTCTCGTTATAAAGAGTTTGTTGAATTGAGATTGAAAAAGGAGGCTGCTAAGAAATTCTAGTTGTAAGAGATTGGAATTCCCATAAGGGAGAGAATTTTGGAATTGACTGGGAGTCCAGGGTATGGAATGATGAAACTAAGTCTTGTTCATGGGAGGATATTTGAAGAAATACTATGAGGTAGATAGTAGTGCTAGATGGATGTCTCCATTGGAAGGGTATCAGAAGTCCTGCACGAACCTTGACCGTTGCGGTTATTGGGTTATGCCAACTTGGGTGCTAACTATTGGAACTTGCGCCGGTGTAAGCTAGCGAAGCATTTCTTGCATGATCTTTGTATTATGGACCACCTCCTAGATGCAAGAGATTGACACTAATCCTGCTGGATGTGGCTGTGGAGAATTCCTTCTTGTATATTGATAGTGGAGAAGGGGAGAGCTCTTTCGTCGTGGTTGGCCATAGCTATCCATGCTCTAGTGCAGATTATGCCGTTATAAGAGAGGTTTTTCGAGAACGCCTGACTCGTAGATGTGCAATTTTCTTGTTCTTTTCAGTTTTTTGGGAATGGATATCGATGCAGATGCAGATGCAAATGCAAATGCACGAGAACTAGTATTCCTCAGGTATTTACAAGATCTTATTTTTCAAGTCGGGCCATGACTAGTGTGTCTAGTTTTTCCCTAAAGGAGTCACCATTCTGTGGATGTTGGAGATTTCCCGAGGTTGGGGGATCGACTCACTTTTCCACGGGTTACTTCACTCGAGGGCTTTTGTTTGGGGGTAAGAGGGTGCGATATTTGACTAGAGTCGCCACTAACTAATTGCTTCAAATCTATAGTTAGTTAGACCATGTAGAAACGATTAAGATTAAGAACCTGAAGATCCTTAATCCTAAGATGACTCTCAGTTTGCGTTCCAAAGATCTTGAGTAAGGGATTGCGGTTACAAAGAGAGGTGTTAGGCACCCACTCAGCCCGTACAGATGTATGGTCTTTACTTCACAAGATCTGAGTAATTTATGAGGAATAGGAATAGTTATCACATACAAAAGATGTAATGTAATGCAATGATGATATATTTGAGTAATCGATTCAAATTGTTAATGGCTAGAAACCGATTACATCGGCAAGATGCAGAGCATACGTTCAAACTAATCAAGTGCTGGATGCAAAACATGTAGAAATGTGATGTATGGGATGCTTGAAGATATATTGGTGCTTATGATATATGAGTAATTCTGTTAAACCAATCATCAAGACCAATATGAATATGAATTCAATTGAACGATTCTCTCATGAAGTACTCGGATGTTAATCGTAGGGAATCAAAAGCGTCCAAAGCACCCTTAGATGACAATAGATTAATTAATTATACAACATGAATCATTCTCTAATTCAGGCTAAACAATTGTTAAATCAAAACATTTATTATACCCGTAATACATAATACATTCAGAAATAAACAAATTAAAGACTTTTAAGTAAAATCCAAATCTATTTCAATTTACTATTATCACTTAAACCCATTACTATTGAATCAAATAAAATAAATACTATAATTAACTACAACCTTTATCCCTTAGACTTAGTTAAGAGATTAACTTAATATGACTAACATCTTAGAAGAAAAATAAAAGAAAAACTGAAAAGACAGACTAGATTTGGAGGATTAAAGAGGAAGGAAGACTCCGTGGAGCTTTGTCACCCCTATATTTTTTATCCCAATTCTTAATTTATACTTAGAAAGGCTTAGAACACACCTTTAAATAGAAAAAACTCGCATTGACTTGAAATTGACTTTAATTTTATGCACTTTTGCTATGCTTCGCTAGCACTAAACAGGTCTTTCAATTGCAGCTGAATTTCTTTAATATTCTTCTAAAGTCTATCTTTTGTCCTTGATTTTCTTGGACATTTGGCACTTGAAATCTTTAATAATGTTCTCCAAACCTCCAAATATTCTTCAATATCATTAACTTTTTCTCTTTTTGAGCTTTAAATCCTCCTTTTAAGCATGTATTTAACTTTAGGTCCAAAATCTCCTCGCATGAAGAAAACATATATAATTACATCAAATTAACACTTAATTGGAAGAAAAGCTAATGTAATTGAAGGATAAATATGCAATCTTTAGATGTAATCATCGATTATGATTATATCGGCAAGCCACAGAGTATATGCTTGTCAGTTAGATATGAGAAAATGATGGAATGCGATGTATATGGAAAAATGAAGGCTAACTGGCTAAGGTTTCTAGTGGGCCAGCTCCGATTATATTGATAAATTAACCACAAAGCATATGCCTGCTAGTTAGATGTGAGAAAACGATAAAATGCAATTCAGTGGCAATGTATATGAGAAGCGAAGGGTTAAGAAGGGAATGAATGTTACACAATGGTAATGCTCTGTTGTGGTTGAAGCTTGAATGGGCAGATGGACTGTAATATCACAAGGCTAGATTGAGTGGCTCAGATTAGGGCTTAGGTGGCTCAGGAGATCTGGACTCTAGCTAGGCTAGGCTAGGGCTAGACTCTCTCTCCCTCCCTCTCACTTTCCTTTATGGAGGGATGGATAGATGGCTAAGGCTAAAGGATCTTTGGGATCTTCTAAATCTAGTAGATGCTTGAAATGAGAAGGGGAGGGGGCTATTTATAGCCTCAAAACCTGTTTTTCTGTTAATTCTTGGTAATCCTAGGGGCAAGAGGTGGTTGAAGGTCTAGGATTGAGGATTGCCATATGACATCATCTTTTGGGCTAGATGAAATGATAATATAGTAATTTTAGGCAAGGAGATGATTATCAGAGTAAATACACCTCAACCGCACACTTAGGGTCTTAAAAAGTGAGATTCCATATGCTTTAGGGACGCTAGCCAGAAGAGGGGGAGTGCCATGTGGCTGATGGCAAGCTGGCTACCACTAGTCCCCACTTGAACTCCCTGCTTCGGTAGACGACCTCCCCCAAGTGTGTGGAGGCTCTATTATAAAGGACAATATGTTGAGGTTTTACATAATACTTCAATCGGGCTTGATTTTGGGCTTTGGTTTGCGCTTGATTTTGGACTTAACTAGGTGAATTGACTGGGTTGTTGGACTGGGTAAGCTGACAAGGTGAGTTAACTCAGCGAGTTGACTAGGTTAGTTGACTCATCAAGCTAACTCAATGCTCTAGGATTTTAGGTTCCTAAGATTGAGGATTAGGTTAACTGGGTTGAGTTTAGGGTTTAGGATTAGGGTTCCTTGGGTTTAGGCTTCTAGGGTTAAGGTTTAAGATTGAGGTTTTGGTTGACCATCCATTAGTTCAAACTTAATCAGGTCATCATCTTGGGGTGGGGTATTTACATTCCTTCACTAAGAAGCTAGGTGGGACCACCTGATTAATTATGAGAAATCCACCCTGTCCATCTGTTTTACGAGCTCATTTTAAGACATGCACCCAAAAGTGAGCCGAATAAAAGACTTAAATGGGCTATACGAGAGGGAAAACTTACTATTAAAACCTTCATGGGCTCCACCTTAACGTTTATATGCCATTCAAACCATTTATAAGGTTATTCCCACCATTATGAACTGAAAACACAAAAAACTTATTCGACAAAAATTTTGTAGCCATATGAATGTTTCAATGGTGGTCGTTCAATCCCCACTTTTTCCTCTCGTGTGGCCCACTCAAGTCTTGGATCCAGATCATTTTTGGTTAAAACTAACAAATTCAAATGTGGTAACTAAGGTTTTAAAGGATCCACTCTCTTAATTGATTCAAGTCACACGATTGGAATTGGAGTCCTATCCTATCCAATTGAAAGATATACAATTAAGATCAATCTGAACTTCCTTTGACTTAATTCTCAATGGATGAGAGGTGTGAGAACCGGAAGTGATTCCATCACAAAACCATAACCGGGAGACAATGGCTCACAATAGGATGTACCAATCTCATAACCAAACATAAGAGAATCATGAATATTAAAAGGGACTGCATCACCCAACCATGCCCAAGGGACGATGGTGAACAACAAGATTTTCTAATTTCATACTCTCAATACATGAAAAGAACATACTCAAAACTATCGCAGATCTATTATAATTTGAGTCACAACAAACCATTAAAAATTGAAAGTATTTCTTAAATATCAAATTACAATCAAAGATAGTTTAACTGAAACATGAATCAAAGTAATGAAAAACATTTCATCACGATACAAGCTTTACCTCTTAGCCATAACTAAAAGGTTTAGCCAACCATAGACATGATTAGAACTAAAACCGTAGAAGAAAGCATGAAAAACTACTAAGGAAGAGGAAGAAAAACTCTTAGCAATAGTTTCTCCATACTTTTGATCCACTCCTCAAACCCTAGATGATGTCTAAAAACATCCTAGGGACTCTTATTTATAGTTTTTCAACTCCAACTTTCGCACTGAGTTGGAAAAATTTGAAAATCACCTTAAATTTACGCAGTCCGTATGTTATTTGTGTAACCTTAGAAGAGTTAAGGAAAACCTTCGACTGGTCGAGGGCACCTTCGATTGGTCGAGGATGACAAGAAATTAGAGAATTTTGTTGCTGGAGTTCTAGTATAGGATTCTTCGACTAGTCGAGCAGGAACCTTAGACTGGTCGAATGAGGGCTTAGACTAGTCGAAGCAGGAAAATTTTTAGGGTTCCTTTTCTTCACTTCAAGTCTTCAATTCTCTTCATTCCTCACTTAGTTTTCTTGGATCGTTGGCATATGAATTCTTCATTTTTAGTCTCATAAGATCCATCCTTACTTTGGTAATTCTTAAACGTTAAATCCATGCTTTTAGCATCTTTTTCAATCTAAGCTCTTAAATTCACCTTGCAATATAAACATGATTAAAATAGAACATTAAGCATTATCATGTTCATAAAACTAAGTAATAAATGAGAGATAATATGTAATATTTGACCCTCAAAACAATCCTCAACCATCATTTTGCTAGTCCCGAGCAAAGTATGAAAAAAAATGAACTTCAATGCGTAATATTCAAACCTTTTTCAGAAAACAATATTTTGTATAAGCAAGTATGAATGAGTAGACTCAAGATGAGAAAGTGAGATTTTGAAAACCTAGAGCCGAATCACATAAGTAATCAATCAAATATGTTATTTATTGATTAAGTCAGAGCATAGTTCGCATATCAATTTTTTCAACGTGCTTAGTGAAAATACTATCTTTTCATAATGTCAGCCATGCTCGTCACTTTAAGATTGGTTGAAAACTCAAATACTGATTTTGAACTTATCTCCTTTTCCTTCTTTTTCTAGTTTTTGATTTCCTATTGACGGTCAATTTTTATTCATTCTTTTATAGACCTTGCATTATTTTTGCATTCTTTTCCAGTCTTTTCACTATATATGACGTTTTTGTCAATCTCCTATTTTTTTAACTGGTCATTTTCTTCTTTTAAGGTGGATAAAATTCTCTAGACTTGATTCTCACCATCTATCAATGATTCACATACTAACAATTATAAATTATAGCATTATTCATAGAAAATAATTTGATTGTGTCTTGTGATTTAGATTAACATAATATTTAAACTTCCTATTAATCAATTAAGTGCAAGGACCGTAAGTGATATGCTACTTAGTTAAACTCCAATAATTCAAAATTCATTTCCTATCTTATCTTCATACTCAAAATAGTCTTAAATACACAACTTATTGCTTTCCAAACAGATAAACATTAAAAAATTTTCAAAATTTTTATAAATTTTGCTCAAAACTGAGAAAACACTGATTAGTTTACATAATCTCCCATCCCCAACTTAAAATCTACATTGTCCTCGATATAAAAAAATAAGCATGATTTGCAAAAGAAACAACGTAATTAAAGGAGAAGTGATGGAAAGATAGTACTTGATGAAGGAATTTTAAGGCTTTTTCCAAAGGATCTTAGCGTGAAGGTGGGTTAACACAAGAATTAAACAACCGAAAAGAAAACTATCCTAAATAAATGGAAAACAAACTATCCTAAAATGGTGGAAGCAAAATATCCTAAACCAGCGGAAGCAAACTATCTTAGTCCTAAATTCTATGATAGCAATAAACTTAATTATACCTTCGTTAGACTAGGAGGTCAATCCTGATAAACAGGATCAATCAGAGGTTGTCCTCTGAATCAAATTTCTTAACAAATGACTTCAACCGATGTTCATTTACTGTAAAAGCATTGCCAATGTTCGGATTCTTTATCTTGAGGGCCCCATAATGATAGACATTAGTAATAGTAAAAGGATCGGTCCAATGAGATCGGAGTTTACCCAAAAAAAGATGTAACTGAGAATTGTACAAAAGGACTTTTTGACCAACTAAGAATGATTTTCGAAGGATATTCCTGTCATGAAACACCTTTATCCTGTCCTTGCAAATTCTTGAGTTCTCGTATGCATCATTCCGAATCTCCTTGAGTTCATTCAATTGTAGTTTGCATAGCGAGATAGCGTTGTCTAAATTGAAGTTTAGATTTTTAATCGCCTAGTAGGCCCCATGTTTCAACTCCACAAGTAAATGACAAGCCTTCTCATAGACAAGTCTAAAGGGAGACATTCCAATAAGAGTTTTAAATGCAATACAGTAAGCCCATAAAGCATCGGTTAATCAGATTGACTAATTCTTTCGATCAGGGTTAACCATTTTCTCCAAAATATGTTTGATCTCACTATTAAAAATCTCAGCTTGTCTACTTTTCTGTATGTGGTATGGAGTGCTCACCTTATGAGACATGCCATATTTCTTCATTAAGTTTGCAAATAACCTATTACAGAAATGTGAACCTCCATCATTAATGATGGTCCAAGGCATTCTGAACTGGAAAAGGATGTTCTCTTTTAAAAACTTAATGACCATCTGATGGTCATTGTTTCGGCACGGAATCGCTTCAACCCACTTAATGAAATAGTCTACTGCTAATAAAATGTATAAATTCCCAAAGGATTGGGGGAATGGTCCTATGAAATCGATGCCTCAACAATTAAACGCTTTAATGATCAGAATGGGGTTCAGAGGCATCATATTTTGATGGGATAATGCTCCCAGCTGTAAGACCCGTATCTTGATCCGTACCTTTCCATACACTTCCGTGGTCTTACCGGTCGAATTCCGACGACCTTCGACCCTTAACCGATATCGACGCACGACCCTGATTCATGTGCCGACAACCCGAATTGACTCAACCTGAGACCAATACCATAACAACCGCGCCGTCGTTGCGGTTCCGATACCGCGACTCGCGCGCCGAGGCGATACCCTGGTCGAGAGATGTGGGCCAACGTTCGGTGCGAGAAAATGCCGCGCGTTGCGAAAACTAAGAAAATCTCTACGATGTGTCACATCAATCACATCAATCCCATCAATCAATCAATCCATCAAGCCATCACAAGTCAAGTACACATCACTTTCATCCTTTTTCCCAAGCAACCACAAAAGTCTCCCAAACTCATACCTCTCTTACGCAAAAAGCCACAAAAGTCTTCATCTCCCATACCTCTCTTACACAAAAGCCTCAAAAGTCAAGGTTGTTCTTACACAAACATCACTCACCACATCCATCCATCACTCTCTCTCTCTTCCTTTACATCACTCTCTCTCTTTCTCTCTTTCTCATTTCAAATCTCCAAGCAACTTCCAAGCTCCATACGTATGGAGTTTTGCAAAGCCTCCTAAGCTCCAAGTGGCGCACCTTCCTACCTCAAAATCTCCCATCTCAACCCTCCATTCTTCATCTTAACCATTGAAATTGAAGCTAAGGTGCCAAGGAACCCCTAGGAGCGAGAAGATCGGACGGTGGGTGCCTCTATAGGGTAGTTTTTCTTATTTTTATGGTGGACCAAGTGAGGCCCACCGATCAATGGTGTGGATCTCACTTGGGACCCTTATTTGTGGTTGACGGACCACTTGGATCATCATGATCATTCCATGATGGGGCCATTCTCCATGGACTCCATCATGATGTTTATTTTCCTTAGAAAGGTCATCTAGACCATCCATATTGGTGGGGAAAGGATCCCCACCGTTGATCTTCAATTTTGATGGTCATATGTGCAAAATGACCCACTTGATGTATGATTTCATGTAAGGGAGGGCCCATAATGTCGGGGTCCCTCCATCACAAGGCATGTCCCACTCTCCATGTCTCTCTCTCTCTTTTATTTTATTTTATTTTATTTTATTTTTATGCATTAGGATTGTGTGGCCCACTTGAATGGATCCCACCTTGAGATTTTATTTTATTTAAATCTTTATTCAAGTGGGGCCCACCTTAGACGATGTATCCATGTCACCCATCAGTGGTGGCCCACTTCATCAGGGCCCACCACTCTTTTAAAAAAAAATATATATAAATGAAACCGTCCAGCGTCTGGGACGCTGGACGTTTCTAAAGAAAGAGAGTAAAGGGAAAGAAGGAAAGGGACTTTTTGGTGGCCCACTCGCTTAGGCCCCACCTTGATGTATATGTTCGATCCAAGCCGTCCATCCTCTTACCCACGGTATTTTAGCCGTTGGGTAGAAGTTTGGAGCTGATCCAATCACCTGGTGGGCCATAGTGTCAAAAATTTCATCCTCACCTTTCAAATACATTTTTCTTATTTTATTTCATTTTCTTTCATAAAAAAAAATAATCAAACTTTGGACTCTTTTCGCCTGTTACGAGCCGTAGAATCCCATGGACGGATTGGATCTACCGATGAGGACCTTAGACGTGGAAAACCCCAAAATCATGAGTTTTCAATTTTTTTCAAAAAATGGCATGAGGCAAAGCCTCTGCGTTTCTGACGGGCAGCAGCGCTGCAAGCTGCTGCGTGTAGCGCCAGCGACGATGGGCGTCCTTGCTAGGAACCCACGGCTCTAGCCGTGGGCCCCACCTTGATGCCCTTTTTGTCATCCAACCGGTCCACATGGTGGACCATCTCCTGAAGCGGGCCCCTGCCAAAAATCGGCCCCATCCGTTTATCAGGTGGCCCACACCATAGGGAATAGTGTGAATGAACATCTACCATTGAAGCTCTCTCTGGGCCCACAGAAGTTTTGGATCAAGACAAAATTTGTGTTTTTCCCTCCACTTAGGCCCACCTGACCTTGTGAGCGGTTTGGATGGCAAATAGGCATTTCGGTGGGCCCCACATGGGACCCATAATGATGTATGTGCTAAGTCCACCGTCCAGTCGGACGGTGGCACCCCCCACGGCTGCACCCACCTTGAGTATGAGTGGCCTCCACTGTCCAGCGGACGGTGGGGCCCCTTTGTCATGTATGTGCCCCAACCTCACTGTCCACTGGACAGTGGGACCCACCATGATGCATGTGGTGCATATAGACCGTCCATCCACCTGGTGAGATCATTTTAAAGCATGGGTTGTTAGTTGGGTGGACCACTCACATATGGGTTAGGCCCATTTGATTTGTAACAGGCATATGGGCTAGGCCCATTTGAAGTATAGAAGGCCTATGGGCTAGGCCCATTTGATTTATGAAATGCTTATGGGCTGGGCCCATTTGATTCATTTAAGGCCTAAGAGTTTGGGCCACTTGATATGTAAAGCCTATGGGCTTAGGCTCACTTGATATTTAAGGCCTATGGGCTAGGCCCATTTAAATTTCAAAAGGGCATGGGCTAGGTCCATTTGATTTATAAAATGCTTATGGGCTGGGCCCATTTGATTCATTTAAGGCCTAAGAATTTGGGCCCATTTGATGTGTTGCAAGTCCATGGGACTAGGCCCATTTGATGTACTTCAAGGCCCATGTAATTAGACCCTTTTGTTAAAATTTAAATCCCATGGAGGTAGGCCATTTGATATATGTAAGGCTTAGGGGTTTAGGCCCACTTTGATGCAATCCTAGGCCCACGGGTTTTGACCCATTGCAATGCACACAAGACCCATTGGTGTGGCCCATTTATATGGCCCATCTGATGAATAAAAGGCCCATAAGATATGACCCATTTGATATATATGTAAGGCCCAATGGGATGAACCTAAGGTCCATTGCAATGTGTAATCCCAATACAGGTTATGTAGCGACGTTTAAGAAGATCGTGTCTGGGGAGCAATGTTGGTTTGACGTTCACATCGCGAGTGTAATGCTGGTTGGATGTCCACATTACAACTCTCCTTAGGGCCCATTGTTAGGTCCGTACTTATTATCCAGGCCCATCTGTATTGTCAGGATAGTTCATCTTATATACATGTTTAATAAAGTTTCATGACTCATGATCATACGCATCATATGCATGCTTGATATGAGGATTGACTGATCATAGCATATGCCTTCGGGCAGGTTGTTTATGGGCTCCTAGTTAGGCAGTGTTGTCCTACATAAGCGCACGATATGCGCAGGAATTGTTACATGACTGGATAGCGTGAATCATGCATTCCGCATTTGTGTGACATGGTTATTGTACGCCCTAGCGACATCGGGGCCGTAGCCTCCACAGACATATCGTGGTTGGCAGGATTGGATACCGAAAATCTTGTTCTACATGGTGTAAAACCCGTATCCTAATTCGTACTGTTCATTAGACTTTCGCGGTCATTCCGATCGATTTCCGGCGACTCGCGATCTGTAACCGGCGTTGCACGAAATCCTGAAACGGATTCTGTCGGTCTGAGTCAGTTTGACATGAGACTTGTACCAGTGCGATCGCGCTGTCGCCGCGGTTCCGATGCCGCGTCTCACGCACCGAGGCGATACCCAGGCCAGGAGATGTGGGTGCGCGTTCAGTTCGAGAAAACACCGCGCGTTTCTGATTACGAGGGAATCTCTACGAGATGTCCCATCAATCAATCAATCACTCATGTCAAGTACAAGTCAAGTCACTCCATACCCAAGTACAATTAACCCATGTCATGCCCATACCTTTCTCTTACACAAGCAACCCAAAGTCCACTCTCACATCACTTCATCCATCACCAAACCCATCACTCCATCACCCTTTTTCACCCATCACTCCCCTCTCTCTCTCATTCATTCTCAAAAAAAAACTCTCTAAGCAAAAAAATTTCACACGTCCAAGCATTCCCAAGCTTTTCTAAAAGCCAAGTGTGGCCCACCCTTTCATCTCTCATCCACACCATTAAAGGTCCATCATCCACCGTCCAAGGCGAAGGCAAGGAGCATTGGAGGCCAAGGGAGCAAGGAGGAGGCTTAGAGGTGGGTGATCTACCTTTGAGTTCGTTTTAGGGACCACTAGTTGGTGGGACCCATTTTTTATGTATGATTTGTATTATGTGGGGCCCATAGTGGCGGGGCCCCACCATCACCGTCTCTTATTCTCTTTTTCTCTCTCCTTATCCCTCCCCTAAAATGAAGTGGGCCCCACCGATTCATGATAAATCTACTCCATCCATCAAATGGTGTGGCCCACTACATCTTAGATAAATGATATATATATATATATATATATATATATATATATACATGGAAGGTGGGCCACGATCGTGTGGGACACACCTTGGTGAACGTGGACCATGTCCCTGTGGGACCCACCGTGTTGTATCTGTTTAAAGCACGCCGTCCAGCGTCTTTGGATGCTGGACTGGCAGTGTTAACACACTGCACTTTTAAAAAAAAAAAGGGAAAAGTATACTTTTACTGTGGGCCACTAATGCAGGCCCCACCTTGAGGTATTTTCTTGATCCAAGTCGTCCATCCTTTTTCTCAGATTACATTAGGCGTTGAGCCAAAATTTGGGACCAATCTGACTCTCAAGTGGGCCATACCATCTAAAAACATGTGGAGACATGCCTGAATATATATAAAAGCACTTGGTGGGATCTACTTGAAATTTGGACGCATCTTAAACTTGGACTGAACGATCCACCACGTGAGACACACATATTAGACGATTTGGATCATCTTATTGTGAGCCCCATATTTTTTTTTTTTTAAAAAAAAAAAGGAGAGAGAGAAAAAGGTATTCTTTTAGAATGGGTCACTCATGCAAGCTCCACCTTGATGTTTATACATGATCCAAGCCATCCATTCTATTCTCGGGATCATTTTAGGCGTTGAGCCGAAAAATGAGATTGATTCAATCATCTGGCGAGCCGTGGTATTAAGAATGGTAGTATTTTCCGTTGAAACTTGGAAGAACGATTGCTGGTTTCCACCAGAAGCTTGGACCCACCTGAAACTTGTTTTGGACCCCTATTTTTGTGGGACACATGCAATGGACGGGGTAGATTTGATTAATGTGGGTCCCACCTAGGATAAAAAAATAATTTTCTTTTTGGCTTGACTTTGTGCCATGAGTCCAGGGACGTCCACGGTAAAAAGGGTGGCCGCATTGGCCCACTTGTAGACTCCACCATAATATGTATTTTACATCTATACCGTTCATTTAATAGGTCCCCTTGAATGGTGCGTTGACTCCAAAAATCATCCACAAACTGAACTCAGGTGGGCCATACCATCCAAATCATGTGAAGACATCTGGTGGGGCCTACATGAATTTTTAATGTGGCTGAAATTTGGTGTGAACCCTCAAACAGGTGGGACACACGTAATGGACGGGTTGGATTGCAAATAAACACTTTGGTGGGTCCTGCATGGGACCCACTGTGGTATGTGTGGCTTACCACACCGTCAAAACAGTAGGTGGTGACACCCACTGTGATGCAAGTGTTTCACTCACGCCGTCCGTCCACGGTAGTGGACGGTGGCCCCCACTCAGATGTATGTATTGTGTCCACGCCGTCCATCACGTGGGCCCCTGGCCACGTGACGTTATGGACAGGTTTGGATGACAATAAACATTACAGTGGGCCCTAGGCCATGTGATTCTATGAACAGTTTGGATGCAAATAAATAGTACAGTGGACCCAGGTTGGGTAGAAAATATACATTACGGTGGGCCCTGGGTCTATATGACCTTATCAACAGGTTTGAATGGAAAATAAACATTTTGGTGGGCCCCTTACTACATGGCCTTATCAACAGGTGGGATGTAAAATAAACATTTTGATGGGCCCCTTGCCACACGGCCTTAACAACAGGTTGGGTGGCAAATAAGCATTTCAGTGGGCCCAGGATTGGATGGAAAATAAATGTTATAGTGGGCCCACATAGGAGTCTACCATGATGCACGAGTTCCATCCAAACCGTCTAACCATTTTGAGATCATTTTAAGGCCATTGTTGAGGCCCATCTTAATGTATTTGTGGCCCGCCCACTAAGGCCCACTTTGTTATATATGGGCTCATGTGTGTAGGCCCATTTGATGTATTTGTGGCCCAATGTTGAGGCCCACTTCTGTATATATAAGGCCTATGTGATTAGGCCCATTTGATGCACATAAAGCTTATGTGATTGGGCTCATTTTAATGTATTTTAAGGCCCATGGGTGATGGCCCATTGTAAAGTATCTAAGGTCCATTGGTGAGGCCCATTGAGGTGGCCCACTTGATGAATATAAGGACCATGAGATACAACCCATTTGATGTATTTGAGGCCCAATGGGATGTACCTAAGGTACATTGCAATGTGTGATTCCTCCATGATTTATTTAATGATATTTAAGGCGAACCGAGCCTTGGGAGCAATGATGGTTTGACGTCCACATTGTAAGATTAATGTTGGTTAAATGTCCGCATTGTCACTCTCCCTAGGGCCTACTGATAGGCCTAACTCTTTGTGTATGAGGCCCATGTGCAGGGTCCACCTGTGACGTATATTAGGCTCAGGTGTAGGGCCCACCCATTGAGTATTGGGGCCTGTGGATTGTGATGTATCTTCGGCCCAGATGGCAAGACCTGATGTTATGTATGAGAGACCTAAGGGATGTGGCCCATTACGATGTGTTCGGGGCCTATGGATATGGTCCATTATACTGTACATGCGGCCTGTATATGAGGACCATTATAATGTTACATGTGGCCTTATGTGAGGACTAATGTGGTACATGTCAGGCTTAGGTGATAAGGTCCACTTTGATATACTTGTGGCCCATTAGTGCGCCCCATTGATGCGACTCACTTAATGTATATGAGGCCCATTAATGCGGCTCTTTAATGCAGCCCACCTGTTGTGTACATGTAACCCTTGAGTAAGGCCCATTGTGTTGTATATTAGGCCCTTGTGTGAGGCCGTAGGCCCATTATATGTTTGGATCTGTGAGGGTCACTTCTTGGGGCAATGTTGGTTAGATGTCCACATTGTCGAGGTCGATTGTTGATGCCGGATATTGATACCAATTATGAGTATGTGACTGCATAGCATCATGATCCATGCCCATACGCATCATCTGCATGTATGTTATGAGATATGATTGACCATTGCATATGTCATAGTGCTGGTTGTTACGAGACTCCCTGATAGGCAGAGATTGTCTCACATGAGTGCGCGGTTTGCGTAGGATTGATGCATGATTGGATTGTATGACTCATGCATCTTGCATTGTGTGCTGTGATTACTGTATGCCCTAGCGACATCAGGGTCGTAGCCTCCACAGGCATATCGTGGATGGCCAGATGGGACACCGAAAATCTGTTCTACATGGGGTGCTATAGATATCCCTGGGTGAAAGTCCCTAAACCCTCTTGGTTCCAGAGGATGCTCCAACGTCTAGACCGAGTGGGTAGATGGGCGCCGAGTGCCGATTACCAGATGGCTGCGCTCTCCACTGTGTCGAGGTCGGTTGGAAGGGGGTGTAGCCTTACCTGCCCGAGAGGAGGGGGCAATGCTAGGCTGAGTCTGACCAGCTCGAGGAATGGGTCTGCTATTGACGAGCCGGGCCCGATATTGGTAGGCGGATAGTGAGGTCTCTTCCACTCACCTTATTGCGCGCGATGGGGCGACAATCTGGTATGAATTATAATAGACCCCGGAGAGAAATCGTACTAATATGTGGACTTATTGAGTAGAAATTGCATGTTCATTCATTCATTCATTCATTCACTATCTACTCGGGCTGGTGGTGCGTAATTAATTATTGTGTACCTTCGTTATGGCAAGAATTTTGGTTGGGCGCGCGACTAACCTGAGATCAGGAGTCTACCACATTGAGTCTGACTATCCAAATTTAGGTATGGGACTGGTTTGGATAGAAGTCCTTGTGGTAGACCCCGTAGCCTGCGATACTACGTACTATCATCCCGACTTCACACTCTAGCATGGTCATTTCATTCGCATCGCATATTGCATTACATCCGCAGGCATATGATATTTTGGGTTGCTATATTTCTCTACTTATATGGCCTAGACAGACTTAGTAGGATTTGTATATTACATTACATCCTCGGCATCTGATATTTGACTCTTTATGACTCCTTAGTGCATATCTGTTTTATATTACGTTTCTGATAATTGACTGACTTATGAACTTGTCCATACTTTCGCTTACTCTGTCATTGTATGATTTATGATCTTGTCAGTATTTCAGGTTATTCCGATAATGTACGATTTATGAATTACCAGTAATTTCGGTATTGTATGATGATGGTATTGTATTAAACATTTGATACTTACCTTGTGCACACACTTACACCACCCTCTAAGCTTTTTATAAGCTTATGCACGATAGATGCATGCAGGTGATGTTAGGTTGCAGCAGTGTTGAGCTTGGAGCGTGCAGTGGTCTTCTGGAGCTTGATTTTTCTTTATTTATGTATTCCCTTTCAGCATTGTACTCAAATGATTATATTAGTGGATATGTGATGATGATGTTTCCTTTATAATTTGGGTAAACTTGTGGTTATGCTTATTACAAGACAAGTGTATGTTCAAAAAATCCTCCTTGTAGGATCCCAGGATCGGAATCTGGCGTATGTTGCGCTGAGAGATGAGAATGGGGTACTACGGAGGCCGTCGGCACCGGATTCGGCGATCGAGATTCTTGTGAATCTGATTTCTGGGTTTGGGGCGTGACACATGGGGTACTATAGATATCCCTGGGTGAAAGTCCCTAAACCCTTATGGTACCAAGAGGTTGCTCCAACGTCTAGACCGAGTGGGTAGATGAGCGTTGAGTGCCGATTATCAGACGGTTACGCTCTCCACTGTATCGTGGTCGGTTAGAAGGGGGTGCGGCCTTACCCGCCCGATAGTAGGGGGCAATGCTAGGCTGAGTTTGACTAGCTCGAGGAATAGGTCCGCTATCGACGAGTCGCGCCCGATATTGGCAGATGGATATTGAGGTCTCTTCCACTTACCTCATTGCGCGCGATGTGGCAGAAATTTAGTTTAGAGTGTACTAGACCCCAGTGATATTTCATATTTGAGCTGTACTGATATGTGGACATTGATGAGGATCTGTATGCTTGAGTTGCATTGCACATCGCATGGCCTTGGGATGGCCGATAACATTCATATCTTGCATCGCATAAGCCTTGGTACGGTTCATGATATTATAGATCCATCTGCATATTCCGCTTTACTCTGACATTACATGTTCATATTACTACCTTGCGCACACACTTTCACCACCCTCTAAGCTTTCTGTAAGCTTATGCACGACCGTTGCGTGCAGGTGACGTTGGATCCCAGCAGCGCTGAGGCAGGAGCACGTTGCTGATCATTTTGGAGTTTTTGTTATTGTATTTCCCTTTATGCTCATTGTACTTGTAAAGTTTTTTATCATACTGGAAATGTAATGGAGTGCTTAGTTGTTGTTTGTGGGTTATGCCTTTGGTTATGCTTATTACGAATCAAACTTATATTTAAAATCCTCCTCGTAGCATCCCAGGATCAGAACCTGGCGAATGGGAGCTAGGAGCCGAGAATGGGGTTCTACGCAGGCTGTCGGCGCCGGATTCGGCGATCGAAAATTTTGTGAGCCTGTTTTCCGAGTTTGGGGCGTGACACCAACTTTTGACAATGCTCACAAGTTTTGCAAAACTCATGAGTGTCCTTAAACATATTAGGCCAATAAAAGCCGCACTGCAGAATTTTGGCCAAGGTCTTTTTAGCAGAAAATGACCATCACAAGCCTGAGTGTGACAGAAAAAGATGACACTTTAATGTTCATTGTCTGGCACACATCGCCTTAGAATCTAATCTGGGTAATATTTAAATAAATACAGATTATCCCAGAAGAATTTGCATACCTTAGTGAAAAAATTCTTCTTATCTTGCGCAGTTCAATATATCAGTATGAAACCTGTGGCAAGATAATTATTAATATTAGCAAACCAAGGTGAGTGAGAGATTTTAAACAATTGTTCATCAAGGAATATTTTTTTTATAGGTACCGTCTGAAGGGAATTAGGGAGGTCAAGTCTCGAAAGATGGTTAGCCACTACATTTTTTACTCCCTTTTGATCTTTTATTTTCAAATCAAATTCCTAGAGTAGGAGGATCCATCTTATCACGTGAGGCTTAGCATTATTCTTAAAGAGAAGGTACTTGAGCACCGCATGATCAGTGTAGACGATGATCTTGGATCTGATTAATGAGATCTAAATTTGTCCAAAGAGGATACCTAGCCAAGAGTTCCTTTTCAATAGTAGAGTAATTTCACTTGGGTTGGATTTAGAGTCTTACTTGCGTAATGAATAACGTAAGGCTTCTTTTCTTTTCTCTGGCCGAACACCGCCCCAATAGTATAGTCAGATGCATCACACATAAGTTCAAAAGGAATGCTCCAATCGGGTGGCTGCATGATAGGTGCGGTAGTCAATATGCCCTTGAGCTTAGAGAAAGCTTCTTGGCATTGCTTAGACTATTCGTATGGAGCATCTTTTTGAAGTAGATTACACAAAGGTCGAGAGAGGCGACTAAAGTCCTTTATAAATCTTCTATAAAGCCTAACATGTCCTAAGAAGGATCACACGTCTCGTATACTTTTGGGCGGAGGTAGGGTAGAGATAAGATCAATTTTAGCTTTATCTACCTCAATTCCTTTGGACGAGATGATATGTCTATGGACTATTCCCTTATAAACCATAAAATGACACTTCTCCTAATTTAGTAACAAATTCTTTTCCTCACATCACTTCATCACACGTATAAGAATCTCCAAACAATTGCTGAAGGATGGACCAAAGACAGAGAAATCGTCTACAAAAGCCTCTAAATATTACCCAACCATGTCAGAAAAATACTAATCATGCATCGCTGAAAAGTGGTGGGGGCATTACATAGTCCGAATGACATCCTTCAATAAACAAAGGTGCCAAAGGGACATGTGAATGTGGTCTTTTCCTAATATTCATGGATAATCTCTATCTGGTTGTAGCTTGAATACCCATCAAGGAAATAATAGTACGAGTGACCAGCTAGCCTTTCCAAGATTTGATCAATGAAGGGCAAAGGGAAGTGGTCCTTCCTTGTAACAGTATTCAATTTTCTGTAGTCAATGTACATTCTCCAACTAGTAATAACTATGGTTGGTACGAGTTCATTGTTGGCATGCATTGGCTACGATGGTGATTCTAGACTTCTTAGGAACCACCTAAGTTGGACTCACCCATTGAATATTATATATAGGGTATATGATACCCACATCCACTAGCTTAAGAACCTCGTCCTTAACCACTTCCTACATGTTTGGATTTAATTTATGTTGCAGTTGCTGGGAAGTCTTCACATTATCCTCTAGGTAAATGCGATGAGTACAAATCAAAGGATCAATTCCCTTGAGATCCACAATTGGCCATCCAAGGGCTTCTTTGTGCTCAATGAGAGTATAGATAAACATACTCTCTTGTTCTTGCTCTAGGTGGAAAGAAATCACCACTGGGTATATCTCATCTTGACTTAAATAGACATATTTCAAATCAGAGGGCAAAGGTTTTAGGTGAAGCTTCGGTGCCTTGAGGTTAGATGGTAGAGGCACTACATCAGTTTGGACTAATTCTTCGAATTGTGACCTCCACTGGTTAACTTCAAGTACCGGCACACTATCAAGTATGACACTAGTCTCCCTAATCATATTATCATCTAAATCATGAGAGTAGGCCAAGCACATCTTTAGAGGGTCAGAGGACAAGGTCATCAAAGTTTTATCTTCCATAAAAGAATCAATCAAGTTAACATCGTAGGCATCATCATCATCCTCTACTTGTTTGCCTGTATTAAAAAAGATATTCAACTCCAATATTATATTTTCAAAAGACAAACTCATAACTCCATTCTTGCAATTAATGATTGCATTTGATGTGGTAAGGAATGAGCGACCAAGAATAATAGGAATTTGAATGCTCATGTTCACAATGGGTTGAGTATCCAGGATGATAAAATCTACCGGGTAGTAGAATTTATCAACCTGGACCAACACATCCTCAATTATCTCTCTCGGTATACGAACTGAACGATCGACAAGTTGTAATGTGGTTCAGGTGGGTTTTAATTCACTTAGACCCAGTTGCTTGTAAACTGAGTATAGGATCAGATTTACGCTCGCTCCTAAGTCAAGATGTGTGTGGTCAATTCGATAATTCCCAATTACACAAGCAATGATTGGGATACCAAGATCTTTTTATTTCTTTAGCACATTTTGCTTTAGGATGACACTGACTTTTTCAGTTAAACGGATTTTCTTTTGAATACTTTGCCGTCTTTTGGCCATGCATAAGTCTTTCAGAAAATTGGCATATGAAAATATTTATTTTATGGCATCAAGCAGAGGAATATTGACCTTCACTTGTTTCAACACCTCTAAAATGTCCTGAGAGTTAGAGAGAGGTTTTGGTGAAATTAACCTTTGGAGGAATGGTGCAATCGGCATGCATTAAAGTTTCAGTTTTAACTCTTGTGGAGTGTTTCTAGGCCTATCAGTTTCATCTACTTCCAGGTCCTTAGACTTCCCAGCCCTTACCAGAATAGATTGGTCAATTATCTTCCCACTCCTAAGAGTTATGATAGACTTAATTTGGTCAATTTGATTTGAAGAGTTTGGATCACTTATTTCGTATTGTAGTTTAGGATTGGGGAAAGGTTGAGCAGAAAAAATCTCTCTCTATAACACCTTGAATTTCGAGGGTCGAGTAAAGCTCTACTTCCGAGATCCAGCACATCACTTATGCAACATGGATAATGATGTTAAGATTTCGTCCCTATTAATGAGTTAAACATGAGTGGGATTATACTAAAACAATATATCATACTCCGAATATAATTAAACTAAGCAAGTAGAAGTTTGAAGCATATATATGTAAGTGTGTAAGTGTTTCACAACTTACAAAGTATGAGTATGTAACTGGGCTGAATATGTACATGTATTGTTTTAAAATATACAAAATGTGGAACTGTAAGATGTCCAACTAAGATAAATGTCCCGGTGTTCCCCACGTATCATCACGAGGTCTACATAGACCTGCTTGAGAATTGATAATAGGAGAACTCCTCCTCCTCGTCCATGAAGTCCTGCTCCATTGTATAGACTTCGACATCACCTGTATCTAAATCAGAGTCTGGTTGGTATTCTAAAACACTGTCCCAGAGTGGGAGTGAGTGATCAACTCAGTGGTACTATAAGGCAAAGGTTAACGTGTTATCAAGTCAATCAAGCAGTAATGATAAAACAACATAACAATCACTTCCTAACTACTCTCATTAATGTAGGAATGGAGTGCAAGTAACGATGCATGCCCCTGCATCAAAGCTCCCTCAATAAGCGACTCCGACACCCAATTTCACATATAACATTACTGCCTCCTATGCGACTTCCATACCTTTAAAGCACGTCCTAATTAATGCAGTACAATGCATGGTCATGTTAGCCCAATAGTTAATTAAGCTTATTCACACAACAAATTTGGGAAGCTAGGGTACCTCCCTTTATATCATTGACCCAAACTGAAGGATCCATTTAGGTTCGTCACTCCTAGTCAAGTACGTACGATAGGCAAGTTGTAGGGACATCACTCCCAATGAAAAGTAGTCGATAGGAAAATTCAAAATTTTATACTCACCGTCACTACGGGGTGGCTAATCACCTCGGCATAGGCCGACAACTCGAACACGGTGTCCCATACCACCATGTCCAGCGCACAAGTTTGAGTTACTCATTGGTCACTATGGGGAGGCTCGTCACCCCAGCGTAGGCCAACAACTCAAACACGGTGTCTTATACCACCATGCCCAGCTCATGAGTCATAGTGGATCATGGTACCATGGTTAAAGTGGGCCTTTACATTGGAGAGGGGTATCTTAGATTCAAGCAATAATGTCCATATATGTTAAACATACCATAGGCTGATTGGTTTATTAGGAAAGTTTGATTGGTACGGGCACACGCTAACTTAATCGACATGGAGTGCATAAGCACCCCTCGTGACCTAACCATTGTCGACAATCGTCATGCGACCCGGATTCATCATCTATACCCAATGTGGTGAGACTAATTCGGCCACCTGAACAGGAACTGTTACCGATTGCCTGGGCTAGGTTGTAGCCCCAATCTTACTTAGATGCAGCGATTAAATATATGTGATAATCAATTTAGTATTTAACAAACAATCCAAGTGAAATCCTCATTTGAGCATTTCATCAAACACCTTGATCATGTTACCAAATACTAGTATTTTATCAATCATTTGCATAGAGGTGAATATGATTTCATGAAAGAAACTATACATATGTATAAGGCAAGAAAGAATCCTATCTTAACACCCGTAATATATACAAATCATCAATAATTTCTCATTCAGACAATTCATCAAACACTTAGACTACACTTCACTAAATACGTAGACTAAGTTAGTTACAACATATATTTTAGCAGATCCTTACATAGAGAGGTTAGCATGCATATGACAACGATGAATCCTAGATTAGTAGTCATGGTAAGCATAAATCATGTTTACATGTTCATTCAAACATTTCAACAAACACATGGGATGCATCTTTCGTTCAACATAATTCATACACGTATACAATATCGAAAATGACGTGTCTAAGATAATGTGGGAGTAATCAAGTCAGACGTAAATCATTAGCTGACATTGTAAGCATTGATAACCATAACCTAAACGTTTATAGTGCACACCTTTCGTTGGAATACTCGATTCGGACTCAATTTAAATACTACGTTCCCAAAAATAGAACGTTGGGCACCTAAATAACGTAATAGGTTAGCTAGTTTGACAAATAATCAATCTGAATCTCTACAACGATATTAGGGTTAATGTTTCTTACCCAAAATCGTAGCCGAAACAAATTGTGTAGTGTAAGGGGGTGGTGATTCGATGCGTGGAGTAGTGGGAGAGAATCATAGCATCGATCACCAAAAATCCTTCTTCTCTCTTTTCCTCTTTTCTCTTCTTTTCTCTCTCTCTCTCTCTCTCTCTCTCTCTCTCTCTCTCTCTCCCTTGGGGTTTTGGGGAAATTCGTATATGAGAGGGTGGGGTGGTATAAGGGCTATTTATAAGCCCAGAAGTGATGCAAATGGCCCCAGGGCCACTATATACATGGGTTATACACTTTGGGCAGTTTTTTTTTGACAAATAGGGCTCACAGGGAGGCCTACTACTCACCAACATCATAGGATAAGTTCCCTGATAATGTATCTATGCAAGGATGTGATTTTGGTGCGATCGGATAAGTTGATAGATTGTGGAGGACCCGTGTCAAATCAACGGTCATATTTACTTGATCGGGGCCACAGTTATACAGATATGTGCATAAAAATTTTCCTTTTTCATGGATGAAGTTTGGTCAGAAACTCACGGTCTAAAATTCTCAATTTCGTGTGTGAGCGAATGACCCAATTCACTTAAGTTTCAATATATTTTTAAAAGATATTCTCGTTTCTCACACACTTTGTTCAGGGCTTAAGTTGTGCATTTTTGGACACCATCTGGGCTCGATTCCCACGATGGTTGTCAAGCCCAGTAGGATGAACATAACCTTATAGTTTTACAGTCATCTGACTCTCAACTTGCGGTCTAGGTCTGATACAGGGTTTCAATGCACTCCCGAGAGTGACATACTCTTGGGATTTTTCCTAGGTCTTTATGTCGTGCTGAGTCAGTGGTATTACTAGTTTTAGGCCTTCCTGTTTGTGAAAATGGTGGCATGAGCTAAATCCACCGATTATTTAGTTTAATACTTAATCAATTTTCGTCTAAATTATGACAGAATATGGTCTTTAGGGACTTCTACTTAAGGTGATACTCTGGTCTTTGTACGGATTTTTTCAAGACGTTACAATCTTCCCCTCTTAAAAAAAAATTTTATCTCCAAAATTAATACATTTTCGTACTCCTCGAGGATCTGAGGATAGTTCTTACAGACCACGGCTTCCATTTCCCAAGTAGCTTGTTCCTCAGTGTGGTGTGTCCATAACACTTTCATGAGCGGGATCACTTTGCTGCGTAGCACTTGTTCCTTCCTATCTAGTACATGTGTTGGTCGCAATACATAGGTAGCATCTTCACTTAGCTACACTTGCTCCCATTTGATAATATGGGTAGGGTCAGGAACATATTTCTTTAACATCGATACATGAAATACATTGTGCACGCCTGCGAGTAGTGTGGGAAAGGTAAGACGGTATGCTACCACACCCACTCGGTCTAAAATCTGGAATGGGCCAATGAATTTCGGTGTAAGTTTTCCCTTTTTGCCAAAATGAAGGACTCCCTTCATTAGGGAAACTCTTCCGTCTACTCTGGGTTGTAAGAAGTCGACGCCTGATAATATCTATCTTCTTTGAGGTCACCTGAACCAGGTCTAGGCCAACCAAGCTCTCCCTGGGAACTTCTGCCCAACAATGTGGAGCTCGACATGGGTGCTCATACAAAGCTTCGTAGGGACTCATGCCAATGCTTGCTTGAAAGATGTTATAAGTAAACTCGGCATAAGGGAGATAGTCATCCTAGCTGCATGTTCTTGAAGTCAAGTACACATGCTCGTAAAATGTCCTCAAGTATTTGAGTTACCCGTTCCGTCTTCCCATTGGTCTGTGGGTGGAACGCGGCACTAAACTTTAGTTTCACTCCCATTGCTTCTTGGATTTATGTCCAGAAAATAGACATAAACCGTATGTTTCGGTTTGACACAATTTCTATAGGAATTCCATGCAGTCGTACTATCTCTTTAATGTATATCTTGGCCAGGTCATTTGCCGAATTAGAAACTTTAATTGGGAGGAAATGAGTCAATTTTGTTAATCAATCCACAATCACCCAAATGGAGTCATGTCCCTTTCTCGTCTTGGGTAACTGAGAAATGAAATCCATGGATATGAAATCCCACTTCTACTCGGCTATGGGCATGGACTGAAGTAAACCAGGGGATCGACGATGTTTCGCCTTGACTTGCTGACATGTGAGGCATCTAGATAAAAAGTCTACTATTTGGGCCTCCATGTTGTCTACTAGTATGAACGCTTCATGTCTCGATACATCTTCGTACTGCCCGGATACATTACTAACTTTGAGTTGTGAGCGGCCTCTAGAACTTTTCTCCTTAAGTCATGGAGATTTGAGATGCATAGGCGGCCACGATATCTTAAACCTCCATCTAAGCCAACTCTCCATTCGGATTCTTCACTGTCACTTGCACGTTCTCTCATCTTCACCAACAGTTCATCTTCTTTCTGAGCCACAATGATTCGGTCATCAATAAGTAGCTCCACATGGATCTGTGCAACGCTCTCGATTGGCTCCTCCATTATCAGCTTCTGTTCGAAATCTTGCACAAATTCATATTCCACTCTTTTATCATCGGTGGGGCGACAAATTCTATTATTTTCTTGTGGCTCAACGCATCAGCCACAAGGTTGGCCTTGCCAGGATGGTAGGAGACTTCAAACTTGAAGTCTTTTAAGGTCTCCATCCAGCGTCATTACATCATATTCAGGTCCCTCTATGTAAAGATGTACTTGAGGCTCTTATGGTCACAAAAGAGCTCGAACTGCTCTCCGTAGAGGTAATTTCTCCAGACCTTTAATGCGAAGATGACTGCCACCAACTCCAGGTCATGAGTGGGGTAGTTTTCTTCATGTTTTCTCAACTGTCGTGAGGCATAGGCGATCACCCTATCTTTCTGCATAAGTACACATCCCAAACTAACTCGAGACGCATCGGTGTATATAGTATATTTGACCCCTTGCTCTGGCAGTACTAGCATGGGTGCAAACGTCATCTTGTCCTTTAATTCTAGAAACGCTGCTTCTGATTTCTCGTTCTATGCAAACTAAAGATCTTTCCGAGTGAGTTGCGACAACGGCCGGGCTATCTTGGAAAAATCTTTGATGAATCAGCGATAATAGCTGGTAAGTCCGAGGAAGCTCATCACTTCTGTTACTGAATCGGGCTGCTCCTAGTCTTGTACTGTGGTTACCTTAGCAAGGTCCACGTCGATTCTTCCTTTGAAACCACCTAGGAACTTGACTTCTTCCTTCCAGAAGTTACATTTTCGATACTGTGTAAATAATTGATTATGCCTCAGAGTATCAAGGACTGCTTGCTGGTGTTCTTCGTGATCCTTTCGACTCTTAGAGTATGTCAAAATATCATCTATAAATACGATGAAGAATCGGTACAAATATGATCAAAATACCCAGTTCATGAGATCCATGAATACGGCCAGTGCATTTGTAAGTCCAAACGGCATCATGAGGAATTCGTAGTGCCCGAAACTGGTATTAAACGCTGTTTTCTGCACGTCTTCATTCCTGACACGTAACTGATGTTACCCAGACTATAAGTCTATTTTAGAGAAATACTGCACCTCCTTCAACTGGTCAAACAGGTCATCTATCCTGGGCAGAGGATACTTGTTCTTCATTGCGACGTGGTTTAACCTGCGATAATCTATACACAACTGTAGCGATCAATCCTTCTTTTTCATAAATAACACAGGTGCTCCCCAAGGAGATACGCTCAACCGTATGAAACCTGAATCCAACAAATCATCAATTTACTTCCTCAATTCCTCTATTTCACACGGAGGCATGCGGTATGTCTGTAAGGAAATATGCGTCGCATCTGGCATAAGGTCGATGGTAAAGTTGATCTCGCGCTAAGAAGGTAGTCCAGGGATCGCTTTAAACACATCCATAAAATCTTAAACTACTGGCATGTCCCAAGTGACGGACTATCACAATTTTTCAATAGGGAGGCATAACAATGAATGCGGTAAGTACAACTGACCTGAACTAGGAAAGTGAAGGTCGTATCTTCGGGCCCATGGGCTGTCACCAATCTGGTTTCATAGTCAATCTTTGCCTTCATTTCAGTGAGCCAATCCATGCCAAGGATGATGTCGTAATGATATATCTTGGTTACTATCAGGTCAATGTACACCACTCTGCTCCTTAAGTCTATCGGGTAGTGTTCAACCCTAATTGCTTGACTGTAGAGCATGCTATCATTGAAATAGTGGACCCGGTGTCCACTAATAAAAATGCTGGTGTACCTTGGATGTTGGCGGTGACTTCAAAAGCTAGCGGTACTGTAGCCGCTGATTCAGATGCTTCGGTTGTGAGGGCATGCACTCGAGCTTGTTAGCCACTGATTTGGTTATGCTACCATAGGTCATTGGTGGCCTATTCCGAGATACGGGAGGTCGGTAGAATGGTTGTGCCAGTGGTGTAGATCGTAGAGGTGGAGCTGAAATAGCTAGTGATGGCTGGCGGTTGATCCTTTGAGGCGGTGTGAAGCCGTTGTCCTTCATCTTGGTAAAACAAAAGGGGTCAGTATGTCTCCATTTGTTACAATAAGGACACCAACAGTCAGTTCGCCTTTGCTGGGCCAGTGGAGCCATTGGTCTAGGAGGCAAGTCCGTACGTGGCCTCTTGCCGAGAACTGGCCAGTTCTATAGTTCGGGCTGAGGCCTCGGGCCCATTGGCATGCGTCGCAGAGACACTCTTTCACCATTCTACTTAGCTCGCAGGGACATGTTCAGTAGCTCAGAATAGTTGGGAATGCTAATGCAACACACCTTAGTGTGGATGTCAGTCCGCAACCCCTCTGAGAATCGTCTCATTCTCATCGGCTTATTTGCGAGAATCAAAGGAACGTATCTAGCCAGCTTCGTGAACCGATTCTCGTATTCTGCCATAGTCATTCGTCCTTGTTGGAGGCAGAGAAATTCGCCCTCCTTCTCATTAAGATAAGTGAGGGGAGAGTACTTTTCATGAAAATGGGTTTCGAACATGTCCCACGTACACATAAATCCTGCGGAAACGGCTATCCCACCAAAGACTAGACTCCTTTTCAAACATATACGTAACAAGCTCGACTTGCACTACTTCAGTACAGTGCAACGACTTCAACATCTTGGATATGCGATCCAACCAGTACTCAGCCTCCTCAGGTCTATGAGTACCCGCAAAAGTGGGAGGATGAAAATGCTGAAAGCGCTCAAATAGGCCACTTGTAGTCATAGTCCCAGTAGTTTGCACGAGTGTTATAGGCGGGGCCACATTCATGTTTTATATAATTGCCCCCGCTATAGTGGCCAAAACTTGTTGTTATTGTTGCATTAGGAGCATCATCTGCTCCAACCTATCAAGGGGAGAGGCTGCCCGAGTCATGTGTGACATTGATGAAGACACACGGTTCTGACCTAGAATCGGTGGTGCACTCGGTGTTGGCTCATTTGTGGGGCCAGTGGTCGGTTGTGAATCTAGCATTATCTCGATACCCAGGCCCAAACTAGGGTCCATGTGGCTATCGCTTAAGGGAGGGGCCTCGTTAATTGATCTGCCAAGTGGGAGACGTGCCATATTCTGAGTGGTTTTAGGAGGCATTCCCTATATACGACATAAGGTGCAACGTTTATATGATTAGGATAACATCATCCACTTTTTTCAAACATTTCACACATTTCTAAAAAAAAAGAAGCTTCATTCATTTCATTTAACAAAATTTATCACAATACATATGATGTAGCTTTTACATGAACTATGACAGAGGATGTATGTAAGCTAATTAATAAAAAACTTTAACACTTACTAACCTAACATTCAAACTAAGCCTATTGAAGGCTATTACAAAAAAAAAAGAAAAACAACTATAAACATATGACTAGTCCTCCGATTCTGGTGAAGGCAGAGACACTCCCTTATCCTGCCAGCACAGAAGGCCCTTTAGGGTACGAGACATTCTTTTAAACTTTTTCTTCAGGTAGGCCTGATTCTCCTCGAATTTTTGTGTTAAGTAGGCCTGATTTTTCTCAATCTTGGCCATGCGGGCCTCTAAGGTGGCTCAGTCATGGCGGTCCTCATATGTAGTAGGAGGTACCCCATCTGAGTCTTGGGCCTCCTCTTCTTTTTCCTGCTCCTCTTTCTCACTGCCTTCCTCTTCTCCATTTCCTTCCTCTTCTTTATTGCATTCTTCCTCTTTAGTCTCTTCTTTTAACCCTTCCCCATACTCATCAATTCTAACTTGACATTGGCTAGGGCCTATTCTTATATTGTTGAGCGTAGTTTCATTGATGAAGTGGATAGGTGCAAGATTATCCATATGAAGCCTAAATTCGAAGTTGTGGGTGATCTTGTAGATGAGTCGGCCGAATGGGAGGGATGCGTCCCCCCAAGTAGATCGTGTAGTATTGATTATCTGAGTCAAGGCGAGAGTAGGCAGGCACACTTTTTCTCCCTTTCCGACCCGGTACAGGAAGTCCACCATAAATCTAATACATTCTGTGTGGTTACTCCACCTAGGATACATGTTGTACGTGTATATGAGGTGGAGCAGGTGGAAATCCTCTGTCATAGTGGTCGATGCGAGGCTATTCCCTCACATCCACTCAACAAGTTGGACACAAAGGAAACAAGTGCAGCGATTTCTCTCTAGTTCTCTAGCGAGATTAGTATCACTGGCATGTACAACTCCACGTTCTATTCCCATGATACATGCCATGACATCCACATCGACCCTGGCTTGTGTTCTTCCCAACAGTATGATAAACTAGAGAGGCTCCAGATTTGGGTCTCGTATGTGAACATAGAAGGCTTGTACGGTGCCTTCACTTGCATGAGTTTTTCTTTCGAATATGGGACCCCACCCAGTCTCCAAAAGGAGGTCGATTACTGGATATAATCCAAATAACTTCTCATCAACATGAGCTTCAAACATAACCTTACAATCACAGAACTTATGAGTTCGGCGCCCACAGGTAGAGACCTTTCTATCTGAATTCAAGGGTCGAGGTCTCGTTTCGACCTTCGTTCGAGGCTTGCGCTTGTCTTGACACTCGTCTTCTTCTTAGAACGACTTGGACGACTAGGCCCGGACTCATCCAGGGCTGCTCTCTTCTTCCCCATAAGGGAAAGGAGTGTTGAGACGGAGAAAATGGCAGTGACAAGCTCAAAGGGAGCCAATGAGATGGAAGGGCTTTGAGAATGAAGTGGGTTGGAAGGTATGAAATTTATAAGACACAAAAAGAGGGTTTTTGTGCCCAAATAGGTGAAAATAAGAGAAATGAGAGGATGTAATGAGTAGTTTTAGAGGAATAATGGTGAAGGGGTGTAGGATGTAAGGAAAATGAGAGATTTAAATGTATGGAGAAGGAGATTTGAGAGAGAAAGAGAGTTGTTGGTGGGTTTGGGGGTTAAAAGGGGCCCACCACATGTGAGAGGGACCCACTTGGGTCGGCCGGACGGCGATGCCACCGCGCCCGTTGTGGAGGTTGGCGGTGCACCACCACGTCCTTCTGGGGTGTCCGGTGGTGGCTCCACCCTGGGGCGGTGGCCACCCCCTCCCGGGGTCCTATTTTGATGCGTGGGGCCCCCTAGGCCCCACCAAGTCTCGTGATTCGGGTCCCTAAGCCCGTAAGGTCCATTTTCTCGGTCCAATGCGTGGGTATTCACACCATTTGGATACATTTCAAGTTCGAAGCTTGTCAACTACGACTCAAACCTGTCGACTGATGGACTAAAGATGACTGAGGTCAATTTACGTGATCTTAGATGCGTACGGGCTAAACTACATTGTCAATATCGCCCGTCGGTGAAACCTTGGGATCCTAAGATCATTTCTAAATTCCATCGCCCCCTTCCTAATTCAGAGTGCGTCCGAGTGGGTCGTGTTACCTATAACCCAGGTCCAGTTTAATTCAAATCATGCTCTGATACCAACTTGTAACGCCCTGAATTTTGAGGGTCGAGTAAAGTTCTACTCCTAAGATCTAGCACATCACTTATACAACATAGATAATTATGTTCATATTTCATCCATATTAATGAGTTAAACATGAGTGAGATTATACTAAAACAACATATCATACTCTAGATATAATTAAACTAAGTAAGCGGAAGTCTGAAGCATATATATTTAAGTGCATAAGTGTTTCACAACTACCAGAGTATGAGTATGTAACCGGGTTGAATATGTACATGTATTGCTTCAAGATATATAAAATGTGGAACTATAAGATGTCCAACTAAGCCAAATGTCCCGGTGGTCCCCGCGTATCATCACGAGGTCTACATAGACCTGCCTGAGAGCTAACAGTAGGAGAACTCCTCCTCGTCCATGAAGTCCTGCTCCGTTCCATAGACTTCGACATCACCTGCATCTAAATTAGAGTCTAGTTGGTGTTTTAAAATATCGTCCTAGAGTGGGAGTGAATGATCAATTTAGTGGTACTATAAGGCAAAGGTTAACATGTTATCAAGTCAATCAAGCAATGATGATAAAGTAACATAATAATCACTTCGTAACTACTCTTGTTAATGCAGGAATGCAGTGCAAGTAATGATGCATGTCCTCGCATCAAAGCTCCCTCAACAAGTGACTCCGACACCCAATTTCGCATATAACATCACTACCTCCTGTGCGACTTCCATGACTTTAAAGCATGTCCTAATTAATGCAGTACAGTGCATGGTCATATTAGCCCAGTAGTTAATTAAGCTTATTCATACAACAAATTTGGAAAGCTAGGGTACCTCCCTTTATATCATTGACCCGAATCAAATGATCCATCTAGGTTTGTCACTCCTAGTCAAGCACATACGATAGGCAAGTTGTAGGGACATCACTCTCAATGAAAAGCAGTCGATAGAAAAATTCAAAAGTTTATACTCGCGGTCACTATGGGGTGGCTAATCACCTTGGCATAGGCCAACAACTCGAACATGGTGTCTCATACCACTATGTTCGGCTCACGAGTTTAAGTTGCTCACTAGTCACTACGGAGAGGTTGGTCACCCCATAGTAGGCCAACAGCTCGAAGACGGTGTCCCATACTATCATGCCCAACTCATGAGTCTTAACGGATCATGGTACCATGGTTAAAGTGAGCCTTTACATCGGGGAGGGGTACCTTTGATTCAAGCAATAATGTTCATACATGGTAAACATACAATAGGCCAATCGGTTTGTTAGACAAGTTTGATTCGTACGGGCACACGCTGACTTAATCAACATGTAGCGCATAAGCACCCGTCGTGGCCTAACCACTATTGACAATAATCGTGCGACCCAGATTCATCAATTATACCCAATGTGGCGAGACTAATTCGGCCACTTGAATAGGAACTGTTACCGATTGCCTAGGCTAGGTTGTAGCCCCAATCTTACTCAGATGCAGCAATTAAATACATATGATAATCAATTTAGTTTTAACAAACAATCCAAGCGAAATCCTCATTTGGGCATTTCATCAAATACCTTTATCATGTTACCAAATACAAGCATTTTATCAATCATCTGCATAGAGGCGAATATGATTTTATGAAAGAAACTATACATATGTATAAGGCAAGAAAGAATCCTATCTTAACACTCGTAATACATATAAATCATTAATAATTTCTCATTCAGACAATTCATCAAACACTTAGACTACACTCACCAAATATGTAGACTAGGTGAGTTACAACATATATTTTAGCAAATCCATACACAGAGAGGTCAGCATGCATATGAAAACGATGAATCCTAGATTAGTAGTCATGGTAAGCATAAATCATGTTTACATGTTCATTCAAACATTTTAACAAACACATGGGATGCATCTTTCGTTCAACTTAATTCATACATGTATATAATATAAAAAACGGCGTGTCTAAGACAATATGACAGCAATTAAGTCAGACATAAATCATTAACTGACATTGAAAGCATTGATAACCATAACCTAAAAGTTTATAGTTGGCACCTTTCATCAGAATACTCTATTCAGACTCGGTTCAAACACTACGTTCCTGAAAATAGAATGTCGGACACCTAAATAACATAATAGATTAGCTAGTTTGACAAATAATCAATCTAAATCTCTACAACGATATTAGAGTTAGGGTTTCTTATCTAAAATAGTAGTCGAAATAGATTGTGTAGCGTAATGGGGTGGTGATTCGATGCGTGGAGTAATGAGAGAGAATCACGCATTAATCACAAAAAATCCTTCTTCTCTCTTTCCTCTTTTCTTTTCTTCTCTCTCTCTCCCTTGGGGTTTTGGGGAAATTCGTATATGAGAGAGGTGGGGTGGTATAAGGGCTATTTATAAGCCCAGAAGTAATGTAAATGGCCCCAGAGCCACTATATACATGAGTTATACCCTTTGGGCAGTTGTTTTTGTTAAATAGGGCTCATAGGGAGGCCCACTACTCACCAACATCATAGGGTAAGTTCTCTGACAATGGATCTATGTAAAGATGTGATTTTGGTGTGATCGGATAAGCCAATTGACCATGGAGGACCCGTGCTAGATCAACGGTCATACTTACTCGATCGAGGCCACAGTTATATGGATATGTGCAGGGAAATTTTCCTTTTCCATGGATGAATTTTGGTCAGAAACTGTCGGTCCAAAATCCTCAATTTCGTGTGTGAGCGAATGGCCCAATTCACTTAAGTTTTAAAACATTTTCTAAGGATATTCGCATTTCTCACACTCTTCGTTCAGGGCTCATGTTGTGCATTTTTGGACACCATCTGGGCTTGATTCCTGCGATGGTTGTCAAGCCTAGTAGGATGGACATAACCCTGTAGTTTTGCGGTCATCGGACTCTCAACGTGCGGTTTAGGTTCGATACGGGGTTTCAATGCACTCCCGAGAGCGACAGGCTCTTGGAAATTTTCTTAGGTCTTTATGTCATTCTAAGTCAGTGGTATTACTGATTTTAGGCCTTCCTATTTGTGAAAACAGTGGCCCGAGCTAAATCTACTGATTATTTAGTTTAGTACTTAATTAATTTCCGTCTAAATTACGACAGAATACGGTCCTTAGGGACTTTTGCCTGAGGTGATACACGGGTCTTTGTACAGATTTTTCCGACATGTTACACTCTCTATAACCATAACATGTGAATCTATCTTTTACATAAATTTTGTAAGTTCTTGTATTACTTAAGTAAGCTTCAGAGTTTGCATGGAATTTCGAACCGGTTCTTCTTAAGGTTTCCCTTGATTTGAAATTTGATTAGGGAATCCTTTAGGAGTAGCACTTTATTCATTCCTCCAACTAAAATTTGGATGATTTCTCGAACTCGGATTATATGTATTAGAGATGGGTCCATTGAAAGGCCTTTGGTAATTATTCACGACATTGGATTGCTCATTTAATACCTCTTGAAAACAGGTATTGTTAGGCAATTTTCAGTTGTGTGAATGTTTCAAGCACAAATACTGTAAACAGTTTCCTTAGCCTTATCATTCTTTAGTTCCATGACTTTGAATTTCCTTATGAGATTAGCCACTTTAGCATTGATATCATCATCCTCTTTCAGAAGGTATATTTCACCCCTTTCCTTTGATTGAGTGGGCCTAGAGGTGGTGCTCAATTTTGGGAAGATGTCACATGATTGTGCATTTTCAGCAAGTCTATCCAAATAATGATACATATATCAACATTTTTATTCATGAATTCTCCATTACACATTGTCTCGACCAATTGACGCATAGAGGATGTCAGTCCATCATATAAAAATTGTGTAATGCGCCACGTTTCAAAACTGTGTTGTGGGCATGAATTGATAAGATCCTTGAACCGCTATCAACATTGGAAGAATGTTTTATCTTCCTTTTGGGCGAAGTTCATGATTAACTTTCTAAGGGTGTTCGTTTTATGGTGTGAGAATTTTTTTTTTTATGAACTGCCTTTTCATATCATTCCATCTACCAATAGATCGAGGATGTAGTGATTGGAACCACGTCTTAGCTTTCTCTTTCAAACAAAAGGGACAAAGTTTCAGTTTGATCGTGTCATCAGACACATTAGAAAAATATAAAGTGGCTATGATCTCATCAAACTCTTTCAAGTGTAAATATGGGTTTTCATATTCAAGCCTATGGAATTTTGGAAGGAGTTGGATCACCCCTAGCTTGATGTCTATATGTCCCGTATTTTCTGAAAAAACCATCCATGAGTGCGTGCTCACCCCCGTCGGTTGTAAATAATCTCGTAAGGTATGAGGCGGGGGTGCTTGATGCAACTCATTCTCATCCTAGACTTCTTCAACCCTAGGTTGAGGTGGATTTGAAGGTTGATTGGCAACCATAACTTTAATTAACTTCGTGGATCTCAAGTGGTGTCTAATCTTATGTTGGATAGATAACCCCTCAACCAATCTTCCTTCACTTAAGAGACGTCGAGTGTTGTCACAAACCCACTTAGGCATGAAGCGCTCTCAGCCCTCAATTTTAAAATATAACCTAAACCTAAAAGAAAAAAGAGAAATAGAAATTTAGAATTAGAAAGAGAGAGAGAGAGAGAGAGAGAGAGAGAGAGAGAGAGAGAGAGAGAGAGAATTAGAAAGAAGTTGCCAAATTAGAAGGTTTTATGTTAGGATCCTGTAAAAGAAAAAAGGAAAGTGATTTAGTTTTAAAAAAAGAAATAAGAAAGTAACCTAGTTTCTATTAAAAAAAAAAAAAAGAAAGTTTCTAAGAACAGAAAATAGAAAGTTTCTAACATAGAATTACAAAGTAGATCTAAGAAAAATAGAAAAGGAAAGTTTCTAAAAAAGTTAGTTTCTAAAAAAAATTAGGAAAGTTTTTAAACCTAGAAATAGAAAGCTAAGTTAGTTTTTAAAATAATTTAGAAAAAATCCTAACCTAAAAAAATAGAAAGTAGAAAAACCTTAATCCTAACCTAATTCCAAAACTAGTCAGTCTCAAAAAAATACAACCGTTAATCCCTAACAACGGTGCCAAAAACTTGTGCACAACCCCAAGTGTAGGGTCGTGATGTAATAATAATTTCAGTGAGACCGAGGTCGAATCCACCAAGATTAATCTCGTGTGTATTCTGAAAGTAACTAGAACTATAACTAGAAGAAGATGTGAATCTAAATTTGAATTAATTGAGAGAGTAATTGTGATTAAAGTGATTAAAACTAAAAAATTCAAAGGTGGTAACTAGGGTTTACAAGGATCCACTTATAGAGATTAAGGAGCCCTCTTACTTAATTCAAGTCACACGATTGGAATTGGAGTCATATCCTATTTAATTGGAAGATATACAATTAAGATCAATCTGAACTTCATTTGACATAATTCTCAATGGATGAGAGGCGTGAGAACTGGAAGTGATTCCATCACAAAACTATGCCCAGGAGATAATGGCTCAAAATAGGATGTGCCAATCTCATAACCAAACATAAGAGAATCATAAAGATTAGAAGGACTCCGTCACCCAACCATGCCCAAGGGACGATGGTGAACAACAAGATTTTCTAATTTCACAATCTCAATACATAAAAAGAATATACTCAAAGCTATCACAGATTATTGTAATTTTAGTCACAATAAACCATTAAAAACTAAAAGTATTTCTTAAAAATCAAACTAGAATAAAAAATAGTTCAACTTAAACATGAATCAAAGCAATAGAAAACATCCCATCATGCTACAAGCTTCACCTCTTAGCTCTAGCTAAGAGGTTTAGACAATCATAGATATGATTGTAACTAAAACCCTAGAAGAAAAACTCTTGGTGACGGCTTCTCCACGCTTTTGCTCCACTCCTCAAACCCTAGATGATGCTTAAGAACATCCTAGGGACTCATATTTATAGTTTTACAACTCCAACTTTCGCACCAAGTTGGAAAAATTCAAAAACCACCTCAAATTTATGTAGTCTGTGTGTTGTCCGCATAACCTTAGATGAATCGAGGAAAACCTTCGACTAGTCGAGGGCACCTTTGACTAGTTGAGGATTTCCTTTGACTAGTCGAGGATGATGGAAAATTAAAGGATTTTATTATTGGAGTTCGAGTCGAGGATTCTTCAACTAGTCGAGTTGGAGCCTTAGACTGGTCAAAGGAGGGCTTATACTAGTCGAAAAAGGTAAATTTTTAGGGTTCCTTTTCTTCACTTCAAGTCTTCATTTCTCTTCATTCCTCACTTGGTTTTCTTGAATTGTTGGCATGTGAATTCTTCATTTTTGGTCTCATAAGATCCATCATTACTTTGGTGATTCTTGAACATTAAATCCATGCTTTTAACATCCTTTTCAATCTAAGATCTTAAATTCCCTTGCAACACAAACATGATTAAAATAGAACTTTAAGTATTATCATGTTTATAAAACCAAGCAATAAATGAGGGATAATATGCAATATTTGAACCTCAATAATATTTTAACATAACTACTTAGTTAACCATTGTGATTCTTGGCTTAGGACATTTGCGATAAGGCTTACCCGATAGACTCGTTGGATCTTGTACACACATGACATGTTGGTACATTTATGAGGGTTTAGGGTTCAGGTGACATCAAAACCATGAAAAAGCTAGCTGTAGATACCCCACCTTAAACAAAGTTAAAACTATTTTTTGACTTTAGTTAAGCATCAATCGTAAGTATTTATATGGCTCGGGGCAAGTTCCGAAGACATCCATTGAATCAGATTGGCCATCACCAAAGTAGGTAAGTGGCAATACAAAGGGCAGAGCATTCTATTTTCGAGCATCATCAAAGCATCAAACTAATACGACATTTCTTAAACTGGGTAAAACTTTACCCATAAACGGTCCATGAAGGGCCATTTCTAAGTAAATACAATTCTACATGGACCTTTTGTGGGTAAAATGGTATAGAGCCATTTTTGGGTTTGATCGCATTTACAGTGAATCCCAGCTCAATCATTCCTATTGCAGTCTGAAAATGACCTAGGAAGGGCCACTATCAGACTTTCCCTAGCTTATTTAAGGGGGTTCACTACAAATAAAATGGAGGGGGGAAACAGAGAGTTGGGAGAGAAGAGGGCCATGGGAAGGTAAAGAAGTTGTTAGAGAAGCCCCCAGGCCGGATGTTGTCATGCTAAGTCAAGAAAAATTTGACACATGTTAAGTGTTAAATATTTCATATTTTCTCCTATTTATATCTTTATTTTATGAATATGATAATGCTTAATGGGTATATTTTATACATATTTGTATTGCGAGGTGAGTTTAAAAGCTTAGATTGAAAAGAATGTTAAAAGTATGGATTTGATGCTCAAGAATCACCAAGGCAAAGAATGAATCTTAGGAGACCAAGATTGAAGATTTCAAGACCCCAAGATCCAAGAAAAATAAGTGGGGAAGGAAGAAAGTCGAAAGTGTATAGTGCAGAAATTCACAGTCTATATCATCGAAGGTTGTTCGATGTTGTCGAAGCCAGTCCTCGATGACATCAAAGAATTACACAAAATCAAGTCTGGTTGCTGAAAATGCACCTGCTAGTGCCCTGGTTTGTCAATTACAGTGTGTGTTGAGTCAGTCGATCTGCAGAGCCTCACAAGAAGAACAATTCAAGCGCCCGCCTCAACCGGATGTGTGGAAGCTCTTCATAGGTAAATCATAGCCTCACATCCCATGTCCCAAAATACCAGGTGATTAAAATCCTTATAAATAACTTAGAACATATGAGGATTTTTGGGTAAGTGAACTTTTTCAAACATTAAAAAATCTCTAAGTTTACTTGCCCCGTCGATTGTATCAATACACATTTCGATATGATCGACCTGCGCTGTCGATGTTCTCGACACTTGATCGATACTATCGATAAGAGGACTAAAAGTGTCTAGCAACCGCATACTCATCTGGACAGATTTATCGATATATCCATACACCTATCGATATTCAAATATTGAGCCCATCGGAAGTGGCTCAATAATATCGACAGGCAGATTTTCAGCACCCCTGTTTTTCTTAAGAAAATTACTATGTGCTTCAATATATCGATATCCTTCCCGATTCAATCTGAATTCAAATATTGATCATATCGCAAGACCATCGATCATATCGATAGTGGGCGCGCATTTCTTCCAGCAAAAATTTCAGGTTGTTTTTAACTTGGATCGGGGGCCACTCGAGGAAATCGATATTCTTATGTCGATGCTATCGATTGGATTGAAACAGGACACAAACTGTCCAGCGTGCTTATAGGTAAATCTATACAGTTTATCGATCCCATCGACACGTCCTCGATATCATCGATATTCAAATTCCAATGACATTGGTTGTTCCTTGATCATATCCTAAAAACTTGAAATATTTCAAGACTTGTCTCTCTCATGCTTCAAATGTTGATAAATCGATCCCAGTCTCGATGGAATCGGAGTTCGAAATCTGATGACATTGACACCAGTATCAATCCCATCGACTAATTGGCAAAGGGTTTCAAAAGCGTATGACATTTGAGTTTGTATTATCAAGTGGACAGTTGATCCCATCGAGGGTATACGCTTGATGATATCGACCCTACTCGATGATATCGAACTCTGTCATAAATATGACCGTTTTATATCCATTGTAACCTTTTGCTTATATAAAGAGAGACTTGTCTACATTGCTAGCAGAGAAAGAAGAGAGTGTTTTTGTGTGTTTTACCTTTAGATCATATACCCAAAGCCCTTTCTCTCACGGGAGTTCATCTTTCAATCCACTCTCATCATTGACGTTCAATAGAGTGGATTGGAAAATGAACTTCCACATTCAAGGATCCTTCAGCATCTTAACAGCATATTATTAAGCTGTGATGCCTTGAATGAATAAATGACGGGAATCACTCTACTTCCTTATAGAAAAATTCTAAGAGAGTGGATTTTCGTCCTAATCTTGACCCAACCCGAAGCCAAGTACTAGTACATCTTATGTGTCGCGGATCATGGGAGCTGAAGATTCTTTAACAACAAGGAGGAGATCTTCATCATTGCGCTGAACGGGGCTCATCAACTTATCTGTAAGTATCTAGAGTCCTTACTCTTACCCGGGTGGTAGACTCCTTGGAGTTTTAACACCAAGTCAAGGGTTTGAGTACCCATGGTGGTGAAATCCCACGGAGTGCGTGTGGCATGAGTGTGTGGGGGTGTAAAAAAAAAGTATCTAGAGTCTAGAAGACACTTGTGATCATTCCTTTCTAGGATTGGGTCTTAAGCGTTGCTCACCCTTTGAAGTCCTCATAGGAGGCCTCCAGTGGGAGTGTACATTGTGGGTGCGTTGTGTGGACCCTTGCTCTGTGGAGAGCATAAACATTCGGGCGTGTTGTGTGGACCCTTGCTCTGTGTGGGCATAAATATCTGGTTAGGAGTGCACCAGTAAAACTTTAAGGTTAGAGGTGAACCGAGTAGAAACCTCCGTGTAAAGGTTGAAGGTGAACCTGATTTAAAACCTTAGGTTTGAAGTGAACCCTGGAAAACCTCCGTAGTGAAATCTGATACATTCATGGGTTAAGTATGACTGTCGGGAGTGGAGTAGACAAATAGTCGAACCACTATAAAAATAACTTTGTTTGAGATTGTTATTGTTTTTCATTGTGTGATATTCTTTACATGCTTTTATATCTGATTATCTAAGATCACACCTCATACACACACACAACCATATCCATCATAACTTATATGCAACTTGTATATCTTTTAAAAAGTTTGTGATTGGATCCTTTACCAGGCTTGGAAGCCAGTAGAGTTACATCTGAGTAATCTTGTAAATTGTATATATGATAGGATTAGTGCAATATGATTTTTAAATACTCTATAAAACTTTAAAAAGTCCTATTCACCCCCCCTCTAGGACATATTGGCATATTCCTACTTCAACTCAAGCGATCTTCACCGCTATTTCAGTTGCTCGACTAATTAGATGCAGTTCTCGATGACATCGAATGCAGTTCTCGGTGACATCGAATGCAGTTTGTTAACATCGAACTTTTGTAGATTTTTGGAGCAACTCGCTGGAACACTCTAGACACATTCTCAATTCCTCGAAGGCTCGTCGATGACATCGAAGGTAGTTCGATGACATCTAAGGTATGTTCGATGACATAAAAAGTTATGCAATGCGAAAAGGAACGACTTTCTATTTCAAGTCACGTTCGATAACATCGAATGTTGTTCGATGACATCGAATGAGTTACACAGAATTATGCGGACTGCATAAATTTGAGGCGATTTTCTGATTTTACGCGAACAAGGCTATAAATATGGGTTCCCTAAAGACTTCTAAGGATATCTAGGGTTTTAAGGAGCAGAGTCAAAGGGTGGAGGAGCCTCCCAAGAGTTTTTATTCTTTCCTAGCTTATTTTTAATACTTTATTTTGTGATTTTAGATCCAATCATGTCCATGGTTGACTAAACCTCTTAGCTAAGGCTAAGAGGTGAAGATTGTAGCATGTTGAAATGATTTTCTTACTTTGATTCTTGTTCTTGTTGAATTTCATTGAATTCTAATTTGATTTTAAAGGAATATTTTTAGTTTTCTATGATTTATTGTGACTAGATGTTGTGATAGCTTTAAATATCTTCTTTTCCTGTTTTGAGATTGTGGGATTGGTAAATCCTGCCGTTCACCATTGTCTCCTTGGCATGGTAGAGTAATGGAATCCCTTCCAATCATTATAATTCTCTTCCATCGAGAATTAGGCTAATGAAAGTTCAAAGATTTGATTATCTCATATTCCAATTGGATAAGATATGACTCTCATTCCAATTGCGTTTCTGGAATCAAGTAAAGCAACATCCTGATAGCTACAAGTGGATTCTTGACACCTTAGTTTTTCTTTTTATATTTGATAAATCCTTCAAAATTACTCCCTTATATTCCAGATTTAGATTTAGATCTTCTTCTTATTATATTTCTAATTATTTTCAGAATACGTACAACATTAGTCCCTATGGATTCGACCTTAGTCTTACCGAGATTATTACTACATCACAACCCTACACTTGGGGTTGTGAACAACACACCATCATCTACTTAAAGCTATAGGTGTTAAATCTTCCTTGCTCCTCTGCCCCCTTAAGTGCTTGATTGTGTTGTTACTTTGTGTAACTAAAAGCACGAATATTCAAAGTTTAAGACGATGCGGAAGTAAAAAAGAGTAGGGTTAGAATCGAGGATATCTGACCATCCATTTTGCAGAAAATGGTATCAGGTATCCTCTTTTCCTTCTCACATCTTATATCGACTTGCATTCCAACCCATACATTTCATGTGATTCTCTCTCTTATCTATCTTTTTATTTTATTTACCTGCCTGAGGCTTTAAACCCTGCGCAGTAAGGTTATGTGTCATTTATTTTCTTTTTGTCTACCTCGAGTCTTAAAGTTTGCAAAGCACAGCTACACACGGTGACATCAGAATTCTTTTAAATCCCCCCCCAAAACCATAAAATGCTGTGAAGTAGAAACTACATATTTTGCGGGCGAAAAAGGATGCCCAATCCTTTATTTTCTGTAATTGAGACTCTTACTCAGAATCTATGGTTGCAGATCAGCTGCAGGTGTCAGTTAAGTTGGTCTGCAACCTTTTTAAGTGATTCTACGGTTTTTACATGACCGTGGATTCTAATCTTCATTTGGCTAGTGGCAATTCCAAGTCAAATGCGCATTTTCATCCGAGTCCACGCCTACATCACTCCAACTATACCAAACTTAAAATCAAATAAAGAAAGAAAACTGAGAATCTGAGTGCATTTTCGCGTCTTAATGCGTGGAAAGGCATTTACACTAACCTTTTTTTTTTCTTTTTTTTTAAACAATGGGTACTCGAACCCATGACCATAGTGATGAAACTCTTGTGAGTCTACCACCATGCCATGAGTAGGGACCAAAAGACCTATCCCAGGAGCCCCTTTATTTCACCAATTACATAAGTACACGAGTATATAAGTTGTTATGGATGTTGTGTGACATCAGCTATATTAGCTATATTTTACTGCAACGGCAGCATTACTTACATTATTTGCTTTATTCAAATATTATAAAAATGATAATTTAAAATTATAATGATTATAATTCTACACTTGACTCTCAAAATTTTGCGTTATTGTAATTTTTATTTAAACAAATGCTGTAAAACAGTAACGATGACTTATTTATGTCATGTTACCACAGTAATCAGCTAAACAAACTAGCCCATAAGTTTAACTCTTTCACAGCTCTAGGTGATATGATAAAGCTAAGGAACCAAAACATGGTAGATGTACTACGGCTTCTTGAGCCTAACAAGGCACGTAATGAATTTGATTAGAAAGTAGGCTAGTGCCAAAGATAGAGCTTTGAAAGTTGTTTTGTTGAGCACCTATCCAAGTTAGCAATATGTGAGAACATCCAAAACCATCACCTCATGCCTATACAAAGCTCCGTAAAGGGAAGGGCAGTACCCAATCTAGATCCGTGTATCTCCATGCAGTTCAAGCGATGTGCCCATCGAGTCTGCCCATGTGCAGGTTCCTAGCAAGCATGGCTTATGTTTGAAAAAAACATTCCTGCAGGAGAAACCTTTTCCATCTGATATTAGGTTAAAGCGACGATAGAAAATAATAACAGTTAAAAGTCAAATATGCGTTGGTATAAACAAAACAAAAGTAATGGATAGAATTGCCTAATATATCTTATTTTAAGAAGCCATCTTTCCTACCGTCAGCATATGGTGGAACCAATCAAGATATCACCCTTCTTCGTGTTTATGAGAGATGATTCTACCATACGAGGTTTCTTCCGTCTACCTTATCGTCTCTCAATTTGAAGCGCCAGTACGGAGTAGTAATATGGTGGGACCAAGCCAGTGTGACTTGTGGTAGGCATGATCATCATGTGTGACAACGTACATGAGATCCACACCGTCCATCAGTTGTGCTGCCTCATTTCACCTATGGATCCAAAAATTCAAGCCCAACTAAAGCTCAGATGAGCCACAACACACGAACAGTGTAAAATCATGCATAAATTCTTTGAATTCAACATTGTCTGCCTAAGAGAGTTCTTCAGTTGTCTGAATTTTGGTAATTCCCGTCGTCATGGCAGGGTCAGGACGTCAGGACATTATGGCGTATGCACACCGCAGTGGACCCCAAACTCAATTTCATAAGGCTTTAATGGTTGCAATCCCCATTCCAACTGTTTTATTATTATTATTATTATTATTATTGTGTGGTCCACGTGAGTTTTTGACGGGCCTGATTTTTAAGATCAGACCAAACAAGGGGTGGCTCACGATGTCAGATTCAACAGGTGACGTGGGTCCCACCATGATGTATGTATTTTATCCATGCTATCTATTTTGTCAGCTCATCTCAGGAGATAATCTCAGGTGGACTATACCATAGGACACAGTGGTGATTGGACGCCCACCGTTAAAAACATTATGGGAAACAAAAGTTTTGTTTGGTCTCGAGCTGATATTTGTGTTTCCCTTCATCCAGGCCTGGGTAACTTAATTAAAAGGTTGGATACTAAATAAACATTACAGTGGGCCCCAGGAGGTTTTTAATGGTGAACGTTCAATCACCACTGTTTCCTGTGGTGTGGTCCACTCGAGATTTGGTTCTGCCTCATTTTTTGGGTTTATCCCCTAAAATAAACTGAAAAAATGGATAGACGGTATGGATAAAACACATACATAATGGTGGGGCCATAGAACCGCCCAGTAGGGGTTACTACCAAATCCGAGTCCATGGCCCACCTGGATCTCTTGCACATCAAGTCATTCCCACCAAGCTAGCGCAATTCACGCCTCCACCGAGTCACACAAGGGTTTTTTGGTTTCTGAGTACGGTGCTCCTCAGCAACAGCAACCTCACAGATGAGGCCCAACTTTGCTCTTCAGCACACTTGCCTCTGTTAATTGTGTTTTGTACCCTCACTTTAGGAAGGGCGCAAACACGAGGGTAATCCAAAATTCAATTGGGCCGCACCACAGGAAACAGTGGGTATAGAACATCACCAACCCTTGAAACCTTTATGGGCCGCAGAAGTTTTTGATCAGGCTGATATTGTTGAGGGTCAAATAGTGCATATTAGACCCCATTTATTACTTGAATTTACGAGCATAATATTGTTTAATGCCCAATTTTAATCGTGTTTTGTTGCAGGGTGTGATTAGGAGAGTTAACTGAAAAAGGATGCCAAAAGCTTGGATTTAACGTTCTGATGATCACTAGGGCAAGGGACAGACTCCAGGGACTAAAATCGAAAAATATGCACGCCAGGGACCCGAGAAATTCCAGCCGTTCACTTGCAAATGGCCTGAAATTGGTGTAGAATGCAAGATCACATGGTTCCCGCTATCCGATTGACTCAAAAATTTATACACGATATGAGGACCATAAATTAACCGTACATATAAAATTTCAGCCATTGAAGATCTCGGAAAGTACCCCAACTGATAGATCAGCCCATAAACCGTTGATTCTAAGCCCACCTGATATCTGGAATTGCCTCAAATCTAGTCTTAACGCCTTAAATAGGGAGACAAAATGAATGGATGGATTGGATTTCTCAGAAACATTATAGTGGACCCCACCTTATGTAGCATGTGTACGTGTACAAGTGCACTAGCCGTGCACTGTACGTCCACCATGGTCAAACTGACCTTTGACCGTTCCATCTGAATTTCCTTTTGAGAGACGGAACTCTCTGTTACGTAGCACGTTCGCTGGCCCTTTTTGCGGTCGATAGTCGACCCCACACATGCCCCGAACGGATAATTCACACCGTCCATCTTGTAGAGGGCTTCGAGAGCTACAAAACCATACTAACCTTTTGCATCCATGCGTACACACGTATGCGATACAAGGGCTACAAAAGGGCTACCCTGTAGCGTTCAAATCTGATCTTTTAGTTATTTCTTCTCTGAGACATGCCAATGGACATTCAAAACTACCCATTCTTAACTGAAATTTCATCCTGAATCCAATGGACGGGGTAGATTTTCCAGAAAATGCTTCTGTGGGGCCCACTGATCACAACAGTGAAATGGTACGAAAGGTTTCGCACATCCGCGAAAACTGACTTTTTCAAGCGGTTTTGGCCCACCATCTTTGATCATATGGCAGATCTGAACCGTCTATCATGTAGAGAACCTAATAAAATCTTAAGGGACAGTGTTTATTTGGAATTTGAGCGAGAAAAGTGGCGTGTTTTGAGGCACCGAACTTGGCTGCGAAAAAGCTTTCACTAGGCATGCATAGCTTTCCAAATCCGATTCAAATCCGATTTTCACCACTCCAGCAGCTATATAAGGAGGTTTTGGACGTGGGGAGCATTCATTCAGACCTTGGGAGGAGAGAATCACGTGGAGATCCACGGCCAGAGCTTGGACGTAAAGTGGAAGAGAGAGAGAAAGACGGCTTCAACAGTTCTTCTTCTTTTCTTAATTCCTTATTTTCCTTTATATTTTGTTTTATTTAAAGGATTCAGTCCACCTATGTGGGGCTAAACCTCTTAGCTAGGGCTAAGAGGTGAAGCTTGTAGCGTGATGGGAGACGTTTAATTATGCCTTTTGTTTAATATTGAACTGATTTTGATTTAATTTTATTTTGAGAATATTTTTAGTTCTTAATGGCCTGTTGTGACTGAAATTACAATGGGTCTGCGATGCTTTGAATATTTCTATTTCCTTTTCATGTTTAGGATATCAGGAAGCCCTGTTGTTCACCATTGTCTCCTAGGCATGGTTGGATGTCGGTACCCTTCCTAACCTTCATACATGCGATGGGTTGGTAATTGGTTTAATTCTGTTGTTTGCCATAGTCTTTTGGGCATGGTTTGGTGATGAAATCCATTCTAATTCATATACCTTTCATCTCTTGAAAACTAGATCAATGTCAGTTCAGTTAATGTCCATATAACATGCATAAGGTCTCCCTAATCTCTACAAGTGGATCCTCTGAATCCCTAGTGCCCTTCTCTCTGAATTTCTCCTAAGTTTTAAATAATAATTTCACAATTATTCCTTAATTTCTAATTGATTTAAATTTCATCTCATTCTAGTTCTAGTTCTAGTTAGTTTCAGAATACATACAAGTTTCAGTCCCTTAGGATTCGACCTCAGTCTTACTGAGTTTATTACTACATCACAACCCTGCACTTGGGGAGTGAACAAGTTTTTGGCGCCGTTGCCGGGGACTGTCGGTTACGTTTTTTTGAAATTAATTAGTTTTAGGATTGGTTTAAGATTAGATTTTCTTTTTAGAATTTTTTTTAATTCTAGGCTTAGTTATTTTCCTTGTTAGAAATTTTTCCTAACTCTAGAAACTTGTTATTCTTCATTCTATCTGATTTTTAGAACTAACTCAATTTTTCTGTTTTGTAGGAAGCTTCTAATTTAGTAAGCTCCTTCTAATTTTTCTTTCTTTGGAATTTCTTCTTTTCCCTAGAAATTAATTTACTTTTAATTAGGACTTTCTATTCTTAGAAACTAACTTATTTTATTTTGTTTTACAGATTCTTAACCTAAGACTCCAAATTTGGTAACTTCTTTCCATCTTTCCCTTTTATTTTCTAGATTTCTTCTTCCTTTCTCTTAGGTTTAAGTTAGAATTTGAGGGCTGAGTGTGTTTTATGCCCCAGTGGGCACGCGACAACACTCGACGTCTCGTGACTGAAGGAGGATTAGTTAAGGGGTTGACTATCCATCGCAGGACTAGACACCACTTAAATTCTCCTGAGTTAGAAGACGTTATGGCTGAAAATCAACCTCAAGCACTACCCCAACCAAGGGTTGAGGAAGTACATGATGAGAATGAGGTGCATCAGGCACCCCCGCTTCGTACTTTACGAGATTATTTACAACCGGCGGGGGTGAGTACGCCCTCATACATGATTTTTTCTGAGAATACAGGACATATGGACATCAAGCCAGGGGTTATCCAACTCCTTCCTAAGTTCCATGGGCTTGAGTCTGAAGAACCATACTTGCATCTGAAAGAGTTCGATGAAATCATATGCACCTTATACTTTCCTAATGTATCTGAGGATACTATTAGGCTGAAACTCTTTCCATTTTCCTTGAAAGAAAAAGCCAAGACGTGGTTACATTCACTGCGTCCTAGATCCATTGGCACATGGAATGATATGCAGAGAGAATTTATAAAGAAATTTTTCCCACATCATAAGACAATTACCCTCAGGAGAGCAATCATGAACTTTGCCCAAAAGGAAGATGAAACATTCTTTCAATGTTGGGAAAGGTTCAAGGATTTAGTTAATGCATGCCCACAACATGGCTTTGAAATATGGCGCATTACGAATTTCTTCTATGATGGGCTAACATCTTCCATGCGCCAAATGGTTGAGACAATGTGTAACGGAGAATTCATCAATAAAAATATAGACGAGGTATGAGATTACCTCGATAGTCTCGCTGAAAAAACATAATCATGGGACTATTACTCAAGGACGAACACTACGTCTAGGCCGACTCATTCAAGGAAAAAAGGAGGAATATATCTCCTGAAAGAGGATATTGATCTTAACGCTAAGGTGGCCAATCTCACCAGAAATTTTGAGGCCATGGAAGGAAGGAAGGAAAAGGTTAATGAAAGTGTTTGCGGCATCTGTGATTGCAACATTCATACTACTGAAAATTGTCCTTCAATACCTGCTTTTCGAGAAGTATTAAATGAACAATCTAATGCCATAAATAACTATCAAAGACCTTTTAATGGACCACCCTCTAATACGTACAATCCTGGTTGAAAAAATCATCCGAATTTTAGTTGGAGGAACGGACAAACGCTACCCCTCAAGGTTTCTTCAATCAAAATCCAAATCAGGGAAAACCTCAAGAATAATCGGTTCAAATTTCCATAAAAGAGCTGGCTCGGACAATGTAAGGAATTTCAGATTTTATGCAAAAAATAGATTCACGTATGACGGCTATGGAAAAAGGGATGCTCCCTACACAATCACTCCCTAATCCGAAACCGCAATACGATACAGGTGATCTCATCTCTTCAAATCAAATGGGGCACGCTAAATCCATCACCACTCTTAGGAGTGGGAAGGTTATTGACAAAACCCTTCCATTAGGCCCGAAAAGCCTCAAGAACCAGAAGAGGACAACAATGATGGATCTAGTGGCGCTGCACAAAATTTTGAACCGGAACCTCTAGAAAAGCCAGTTGCTCCGTTTCCCCAACGGTTGGTTGAACCAAAACGTCTATCTAACTCTCAGGATATCCTAGAGGTGTTGAAACAAGTGAAAGTCAACATTCCTCTGCTTGACATTGTAAAACAGATTCCTTTATATGCTAAATTTCTAAAGGACTTATGCACTACCAAACGACGGAAAAGTGTTCAAAAGAAGATCTCCTAGACTGAGAAAGTGAGTGCCATCCTGAAACAAGATGTGCCGCAAAAATTCAAAGATCCCGGTTGCCCAACCATATCATGTGTAATCGGGAACTATCGAATTGATCACGCATTTCTTGACTTAGGAGCAAGCGTCAATCTGATTCCCTACTCGGTATACCAACAATTAGGTTTGGGTGAATTAAAACCCACTCGAACCACACTACAACTTGCTGATCGTTCTGTTCGTGTACCAAGAGGGATCATCGAGGATGTATTGGTCCAGGTTGATAGATTCTACTACCCTGTTGATTTTATCATCTTGGACACCGAACCCATCAATGAGACGAGCACTCAGATTCCCGTCATTCTTGGTCGCCCATTCCTATCCACTTCAAATGCAATTATCAATTGCAGGAATGGTGTCATGACTATGTCCTTTGAAAATTTGACATTGGAATCGAATATCTTTTTCAATAACGGCAGCAACTTAGAGGATGATGACGATTTCCATGATGTTAACATGATTGATTCTTTTGTGGAAGATAGAACGCCTCTCACCTTATCCTCTGATCTTCTAGAGACGTGTCTGGCCCACTCTCATAATCTTGATGTTGATATAGTTAGGGAGACGTGTGCCATGCTTGATACTGTACCGGTATTTGAAGTTAACCGGTGGACGCCACACATTGAAGAATTGCCCCAAACTTATATAGTGCTTTTACCGTCTAACCTCAAGCCACCGAAGCTTGACCTAAAACCTTTGCCCTCTGATTTAAAATATGTCTATTTAGGTCAAGATGAGACATACTCGGTGGTGATCTCTGCCCACCTGGAGAAAGAACCGGAGAGTATGCTGATATCTACTCTCATTGAGCATAAGAGAGCTCTTGGATGGACGATAGGGGACCTCAAGGGAATTAACCCATCGATTTGTACTCACCGTATATATCTTGAGGACAATGCAAAGGCTGTTCGGCAATCACAATGTAGACTAAATCCAAACATGAAGGAAGTGGTTAAGGCCGAGGTTCTCAAACTATTGGAAGTGGAGATCATTTACCCCATATCTGATAGTCAATGGGTGAGTCCAACTCAGGTGGTTCGTAAGAAGTCCGGGATCACCATCGTAGCCAATGCCAATAATGAACTCGTGCCGACCAGAGTTACTACTGGTTGGAGAATGTGCATTGACTACAGAAAGCTGAATACCGTCACAAGGAAAGACCACTTTCCTTTGCCCTTCATTGATCAAATCCTGGAAAGGCTAGCTGGTCATTCCTATTATTGTTTCCTTGACGGGTATTCAGGTTATAACCAGATTAAAATCGCCCCTGAGGATCAGAAAAAGACCACATTTACATGTCCCTATGGCACTTTTGCTTACAGAAGGATGCCATTCGGGTTATGTAATGCCCCTGCCACCTTTCAGCGATGCATGACGAGTATCTTTTCTGACATGGTGGGGAAATATCTAGAGGTCTTCATGGACGATTTCTCTGTTTTTGGTTCATCTTTCAGTGAATGCTTAGCAAGTCTTAAATGTGTGCTGAAAAGATGTGAAGAAAAAAATTTGGTATTTAACTGGGAGAAGTGTCATTTTATGGTTCAAAAGGGAATTGTCCTTGGGCATATCATCTCGTCTAAAGGAATTGAGGTAGATAAGGCAAAAATTGATCTTATCTCTAACCTACCTCCACCCAAGAATATCAGAGACGTGCGATCCTTCTTAGGACACGCAGGCTTTTACAGACGATTCATAAAGGACTTTAGTCTCCTCTCTCGTCCTTTATGTAATCTTCTTCAAAAGGATACACCATACGAGTGGACTGAGCAGTGCCAAGAAGCTTTCACTAAGCTTAAGGGCATGTTAACCACTGCACCTATCATGCAGCCACCCGACTGTAGTCTTCCTTTCGAACTTATGTGCGACGCCTCTGATTATGCTCTTGGGGCGGTTCTAGGACAGAGAAAAGATAAGCGGCCTTATGTTATTCACTACGTAAGTAGGACTCTAAATCCTGCCCAAGTGAACTACTCGACTACGGAAAAAGAACTCTTAGCCGTAGTGTTCGCTTTGGACAAATTTAGATCATACCTGATCGGATCCAAGATCATCATTTACACAGACCATGCGGCCCTTAAGTATCTTCTTTCTAAGAATGATTCTAAGCCCCGCTTGATACGATGGATCCTTCTACTCCAAGAATTTGATTTAGAAATTAAAGACAAAAAGGGAGTAGAGAACGTAGTAGCTGATTACCTTTCTCGCCTTAATACCTTTGATTCCCTTGAGGCGACCCATATCAATGACATGTTCCCTGATGAACAACTATTTAGAGTCTCCCATTCACCTTGGTTTGCTGATATTGCTAATTATCTTGCTACAGGTGCCTTACCGACACACTGGATGTCACAAGATAAGAAGAAATTCTTTACCAAGGTGCGTAACTTTTTCTGGGATGATCCATATTTGTTTAAATATTGCCTAAACCAAATCTTGAGGAGATGTGTGCCAGACGATGAGCATCAGAGTGTCATCTCCTTCTGTCACTCACAGGCGTGTGGTGGTCACTTTTCTGCTAAAAAGACCACGGTCAAGATTCTACAGTGTGGCTTTTACTGGCCCACTATGTTCAAGGACACTCATGAGTTTTGCAAAGCTTGTGAGCGTTGTCAAAAATTGGGAGCATTGTCCCTTCGAAATATGATGCCTTTGAATCTCATCCTTATCATTGAAGCATTTGATTGCTGGGGCATTGATTTCATGAGACCATTCCCCCAATCATTTGGAAATCTATATATTTTGCTCGCCGTATACTATGTTACTAAATGGGTCGAAGCAATTCCGTGCCGCAAAAATGACCATCGCACAGTCATTAAATTTTTGAAAGAAAATATCCTGTCGTGGTTCGGAATGCCTCGAGCATTCATTAGTGACGGGGGCTCACACTTCTGCAATAGACCATTCGAGAGTTTAATGAAGAAATACGGTATCTCGCATAAGGTGAGCACCCCATACAATCCACAAACAAGTGGACAAGCTGAGATTTTCAATAGAGAGATCAAACATATCCTAGAGAAAATGGTTAACCCTGATCGAAAGGACTGGTCAATTCAATTGACCGATGCCTTATGGGCGTACTGTACTGCTTTTAAAATTCCTATTGGAACATCTCCCTTTAGACTTGTTTACGGAAAGGCTTGTCATTTGCCTGTGGAATTGGAACATAAAGCATACTGGGCGATCAAAAATCTGAATTTCAATCTGGACAACGCTGCCTCACTACGCAAACTTCAATTAAATGAACTTGAAGAAATCCGGAACGATGCGTATGAAAACTCGAGAATTTACAAGGATAGGGTGAAGGCGTTTCATGATCAACATATTCTACGAAAATCATTCACGCCGGGTCAGAAAGTCCTCTTGTATGACTCTCGACTACATCTCTTTTCAAGTAAGCTTCGATCTCGTTGGACCAGCCCTTACATTGTTGTCACTGCTTATCCTCATGGGGCCGTCGAGATAAAAGATCCCGAAAATGGCAAGGAGTTTAAAGTAAATGGACATCGATTAAAGCCATTTGTCCAGACATTTGATTCAGAGGACATGTCCATGCCTCTGATTGCTCCTGTTTACCAGGACTGATCTCCTAGTCTGATGGAGGTCTAGGTAGGTTTATCGCTTTCATAGGTCTAGGATAGTTATTTTATTTGTCTGGCTGAAGACGGTAAATTTAGCGCTCCTAGGAGGCAACCCAGCTTTTTTATTCCTTTTCATTCTTTAGTAGATGATTCGATGTTTGTGGGTAACATTACTGCAAACCCTCACGAGACAACTACTCGTCCACTAGGGGTAACCTAGGGGTTTAAAGGCTTGTTGCATACGCTAAATGTAATCGAGAGCACCTGCGAAAGTGATATAGGTAGGATTTTATTTTCGTCATTTTTGTTTTTCTTTTTCTCTCGTGCTAACCAGCTTCCATGCTATGATCTCTTGAAAAATCTCTCTTGATTCGTTATTAAGGTACTATCCTCCCATCACTTCTCATTTACTTTCGCTGTCCCATGTACATTGCATGCTCATATATCTTTTACATTGAGGACAATGTAGATTTTTGGTTGGAGGTGGGAGATTAGGTTTCCTAATCAGTATTCTCTTGGTCTTGAGCAAAAATTGTGAAAATTGTGAAAAAAATTTAAAATTTTTCTGACATTTCTTGTAAATTCAATGTGATTTTGACATCTATCTTTGATTTAGAATTACGAGATACGTGATGTTGGTAATTTATGACTCTTGGATTTAGCTACTTGATAGATTCCACAGTTGAGTTTGAATTATCAATCCATGATTAGAGATTTTAAACATTGATTGAATCATGATTTCAGGACACGTCTTGCTTACACATTAAGATTTTAGTTCCATATCGAAGGATTAACTTGGTAATCACTAAGCACGAAAGGAACCAGCCTGAAATATCTTGCCATCATGGTATAAAAATTGAAAAGGTTGGATAATTAATCTTCACCATAGGTTTGCTCCCTATAGGTGTAGAGTCAATTCCGCATGAATGATATGTGAAAAAGAGTCAGGTGTACGATCTTCACCATAGGTTTGCTCCCTATAGGTGAGGATTTGATTCCCCTTCCTTGGCATTACTTTGAATAGAAAAATCACAAGTTAATAAGTTAATTTATGAGGCAAGTTTTGGATTAGGTTTTGGTTGTCATGAATTTTCTTGTTGGTTACCAATGATATCATGAAATTGACGATTGGATCTCTTAATGATGATAAGCCGAGATTAGACTATACATCCATGGATCTCAATGTTTAAAATTTTTCTAATTGATGGATTAATACTTTACACTTGATTATGAAGTCTACCGTGCGCTTGAGCTCAGGAGAAAATAATTTCTAACATTCATGAATATTAAATTTCTCGTATCTTGTTCAAAATCTCACTCGATTTCATAAAAAGTTCTCCTATAATTCTCAACTTATTTTTAGCATAATTTGCTTGGGACTAGCAAAATGCTAGTTGAGGGTTGTGTTGAGGGTCAACTAGTGCATATTAGACCCCATTTATTACTTGGATTTACGAGCATAATATTGTTTAATGCCCAATTTTAATCGTGTTTTGTTGCAGGGTGTGATTAAGAGAGTTGACTGAAAAAGGATGCCAAAAGCTTGGATTTAACGTTCTGATGATCACTAGGGCAAGGGACAGACTCCAGGGACTAAAATCGACAAATATGCACGCCAGGGACCCGAGAAATTCCAGCCGTTCACTTGCAAATGGCCTGAAATTGGTGTAGAATGCAAGATCACATGGTTTCCGCTATCCGATTGACTCAAAAATTTATACACGAGATGAAGGCCATAAATTAACCGTACATATAAAATTTCAACCATTGAAGATCTCCGGAAGTACTCCAACTGATAGATCAGCCCATAAACCGTTGATTCTGGGCCCACCTGATATCTGGAATTGCCTCAAATCTAGTCTCAACGCTTTAAATAGGGAGACAAAATGAATGGATGGATTGAATTTCTCAGAAACATCATAGTGGACCCCACCTTGTGTAGCATGTGCACGTGTACAAGTGCACTAGCCGTGCACTGTACGTCCACCATGGTCAAACTGACCTTTGACCGTTCCATCTGAATTTCCTTTTGAGAGATGGAACTCTCTGTTACGTAGCATGTTCGCTGGCCCTTTTTGCAGTCGATAGTGGACCCCACACATGCCCCGTACGAATAATCCACACCGTCTATCTTGTAGAGGGCTTCGAGAGCTACAAAACCATACTGACCTTTTGCATCCATGCGTACACACGTGTGCGATACAGGGGCCACAAAAGGGCTGCCCTGTAGCGTTCAAATCTGATCTTTTAGTTATTTCTTCTCTGAGACATGCCAATGGACATTCAAAACTACCCATTCTTTACTGAAATTTCATCCTGAATCCAATGGACGGGGTGGATTTTTCAGAAAATGCTTCTGTGGGGCCCACTAATCACAACAGCGAAATGGTGCGAAAGGTTTCGCACATCCGCGAAAACCAACTTTTTCAGGCGGTTTTGGCCCACCATCTTTGATCATATGGCAGATCTGAATCGTCTATCATGTAGAGGACCCAATAAAATCCTAAGGGACAGTGTTTATTTGGAATTTGAGCGAGAAAAGTGGCGTGTTTCGAGGCACCGAACTTGGCTGCGAAAAAGCTTTCACTAGGCATGCATAGTTTTCCAAATCCGATTCAAATCCGATTTTCACCACTCCAGCAGCTATATAAGGAGGTTTTGGACGTGGGGAGCATTCATTCAGACCTTGAGAGGAGAGAATCACGTGGAGATCCACGGCCAGAGCTTGGACGTAAAGTGGAAGAGAGAGAGAAAGACGGCTTCAACAGTTCTTCTTCTTTTCTTAATTCCTTATTTTCCTTTATATTTTGTTTTATTTAAAGGATTCAGCCCACCTATGTAGGGCTAAACCTCTTAGCTAGGGCTAAGAGGTGAAGCTTGTAGCGTGATGGGAGATGTTTAATTATGCCTTTTGTTTAATATTGAACTGATTTTGATTAATTTTATTTTGGAAATATTTTTAGTTCTTAATGGTCTGTTGTGACTGAAATTATAATGGATCTGCGATGCTTTTAATATTTCTATTTCTTTTTCATGTTTAGGATGTCAGGAAGCCCTGTTGTTCACCATTGTCTCCTGGGCATGGTTGGATGTTGGTACCCTTCCTAACCTTCATACATGCGATGGGTTGGTAATTAGTTTAATTCTGTTGTTTGCCATAGTCTTTTGGGTATGGTTTGGTGATGGAATCCATTCTAATTCATATACCTTTCATCTCTTGAAAACTAGATCAATGTCAGTTCAGTTAATGTCCATAGAACATGCATAAGGTCTCCCTAATCTCTACAAGTAGATCCTCTGAATCCCTAGTGCCCTTCTGTCTGAATTTCTCCTAAGTTTTAAATAATAATTTCATAATTATTCCTTAATTTTTAGTTGATTTAAATTTCATCTCATTCTAGTTCTAGTTCTAGTTAGTTTCAGAATACATACAAGTTTCAGTCCTTTGAGATTCGATCTCGGTCTTACCGAGTTTATTACTACATCACAACCCTGCACTTGGGGAGTAAACAGATATTTATATCATCCCTTTCATGGAGACAGGGATCAATGCATGCATCATGCGGTCACCCCAACACTCAGGACTCTCTAGGGCTCAATGTGATATATGTGTTGTATCTACATTATCCATCTGATAATTTTGCCAACTCATTTTAGGACATGAGCGTAAAATTGAAGATATCCAAAGCTCAAGTGGACCACACTATAGACGACAATGGGCATAATAACATCCACCGTTGAAACCTCGTGAGGCCCATATTGACGTTTATTTGTCATCCAACCTGTTCACAAGGTCACATGGACCTGGATGAGGGAAAGTGCAAATATAAGCTTCATCCAAAACTTCTGCGGTCATAAGAAGTTTTCAATGGTAGGCATTCAATTCTCACTGTTTCCAGTGGTGGGATCCACTTCAGATTTGGATATACTTCAAATTTGGGCTCATGCCGTAAAATGAGTTGGCAAAATGGATGGATGTTGTGGATAAAAATCATACATCAAAGTGAGCCCCACAAAGTCCTGAAACCATGCACTCACACCATGTTAAGGTCAACACTTAATCCACGGTGGATGGCATGTAAAAATAAAAACGGTTCCAGCACCGGGCGTTTCCAGCCCGACTATTTCCTATGGTGTGGCTTACTTGAGGTTTAGATCACCCTTGTGTCTTGGCTCATGAGAGGCGTCTGTGAACTGAGTGGCTATAGAGCAAATATCATGGTGGGCCAGTAGAGCCAGGGATTAAGGGAATTTTCCGTGAACCTCGTTTTCCTGGCAAGTCATGTGGGCACCATGGCATACACGACTAACCTGTAATCCATAGTCAAGGGCTTCCCTGTAACCCAAAGCTCTGTGAGCCATCATGGTGTTTGTTTTATATCCACTCCAGTGGGCTATACGGGGAAACATTGGAGATGGATGCACCCGCCACGATGTTTAGATGCCATCCAACCCATATGGGATTCCCACCTTGATTAAAGCACAACGCAAATATAATCTTGATTCAAAACTTCCGTGACCCTGCTAAGGATTCAACCGTGGGAGAGTTTAATGTTCACTCATGTGTCCTACTTGAGTTTTGAATGTGACTTGTGTTTGGTCTCATGTCATGTAACACAAGCATTATAATTGACCTCATGGAATTTGTTCGGGAGCACAAAAGCAAACTTTGAATTCGGATGCGATAAGCAAACACAAATAAAGCATGTATAAGTATACACAAATTTTAATAAAGCATGTACAAGTATACACAAATTTTAAATGGAAAATCCATCGAACAAAAAAATCACACAAACACATTAAAAGTGGAAAGTACAAGAGATGAATGCACTTACCATTATGAAAACTCTCAATTTCTCCTCTCTAGACTCCATAAATGACTTAGTCCTGACCAAAATACCATAATCCTGCATTACTCATATATATATAGTGTTACATCTAGAATAGAAAAAAAAAATCCGTACAATTACACAAAACTGCATACGTGTCATTCTAAACATAAATTAAGCTCCCATGTTTGATTAATCGAACATGGCCTAAAATGTCAAGAGAACAAATGGTACAAAAATGAGATTTCTCAATTGATCAAGTCAAGTTTCAATTGATCGAACTCCCCTACTGCAAATAGATTGAAGACATCCAAATAGAGTTGTACATGAGCAAAGTTAACTCGATAGCTTGCTCGACTCAACCCGACTTGAATCGAAGTTGAGTTTGAACCGAGTCGAGCTGATTTTTGGAGCCAAAATGAGTTTGAGCTGAGTTTGATTTTGCCCTAGCTCAACTCGACTTGACTTGAATACTGCTCGAACTTGACTTGACTCGGTACAAGGTATATATACCCCTCAAAAAAAAAAAAAAAAAAAAAAAAAAAAAAACCTACCCCACTCTTTTTCAAAATACATCCCGCCCACACAATCCTAACCGTACCCCACCTCTTCCTCCCTCTCTGTCAGTCCGGCCGACGAAGCTCCCCCCTCTCCCTTTCTCTCTCTCTACTCTCTCCCTCATCCTCCCTTACCCACACGGCCGCACCGATGCACAACCATCTTCCTCCCTCTCTGTCAGTCTGGCCGGCGAAGCTCCTCCCTCTCTCTCTCTACTCTCTCCCTCATCCTCCCTTACCCACGTAGCCGGCTCGAACTCTGCTCAAACTCCGCCGAGCCGAGCACGAGTTGTTATTTCGAGCTCGAAGGCCAAGCCGAGTTCAGCACAAGCTGAGACTCGAGCAGTCCGAGTCGAGCACGAGCTTGGCAAAGCTTGGCTCGGCTCTACTTGTATACACCTCTACATCCAAACAACAAAATTTTAGATTAGGGTGAAGCCCATGACCCCATGTTACCTGAATTTCTTGTAATGAGATGCAGAATGCTTGCTGCTAGGGACTTCATGTGCCCGAACCAATGAAAAAGCACCAAGCAAACATTTAGGCATGGTACCTACAATGGCAAGGCAAAATCACTATGCCACGTGCAATCCTATCCCTTGGCCTTTAATTCCTAATATGATTCAGTGAAAAAGCACCAGTGTAGGTGTAATAATTTTCTTGTGTGAAGTGATGATGTTGCCCCTTTCATTGTGGGGTCCATCACCTGGTTCACGGTTTATGATGGGCTCCGATCTGGACCATTCAGCCCAGCCTAGTAACAACTTTAAACGGGCCTTCTATGGTGAGATTCTCATCGGATATACTAACCATTGAAAGCTTACAAATGGATGGTCAAGAGATACGTGACCTCTGATACTTATAAATTGGACGCTTAGAATCATTCAATAGGGGCAAATTTGGATTATGGGCCATCCATGATCAGGTCCAACAGATGAGCTGCTTGGACCAAGTCGACCCAACTACGTAATTGTCTCGAATGAGAGATTTTTGGATTTGCTCGAACTGAAAATTATATTGTCATACGTGGAACTTGGTGGCCCGTACAACCCCTTCCCCTTTGGCACAATAGGAAGAGAGTGCTACAATGACATCTCTATTGTGTATGGATACCTGAGTGGTCAGCAATATTGATTTGGTGGGCCACCATGTGATGGCCATATTCTAAATCACAACCACTAGATGATGAAGAGCCGTCCATCACAACAGTTCCTGGTTTGGCCTCTCCACATTGTGGCCCACCAATCAACAGCCCAGATCACTGTATGGAAGTTACATGTGCTGTGAGAATGACATTGTACGGTGCTTGGGCCGAGGGGATAAAGTAACTCAACAGAGTGGAGGAGAGCCGTTGCATATGGGTCCAAGTTTGAAAGGAGAAGTTGGACTGAAACTAGACCCAGTCCATGAAGCCCAGGATTGTCTAATATCAGCCCATGAGCTAAGGTGACATAGTTCAAGCCTGGCCCGTGGCCCGCTAAGCGAGGAACCCAACTCTTTGGGCCTCCTAAAGTCAAGGTGGCAATGTGCTAGGATCCCTAGCCCAGCCTAAGACCCAATGGGGCTTGAAAACGCTCAGATCTTGGACCTTTATGGGCCAAGGCTAGCCCTGTAAGTTAGGGCTGAAAGTTGGGCAGGTTGGGTCAGGTTAGTGGTCAACCCTAGCCCAACTCAAGGTTCCTATACCTCAACCCTAACCCAACCCAACTCAAGATTCCTATACCTCAACCCTAACCCAACCCAACTCAACCCAACCTCAGGTTGGGAATTCTCAATCCAAGCCCAACGCAAGTGGGATCGGTTGGGTTGGTCAAATTAGTAAGGTGGATATATGCTAATATTTTCTTTATTACATTAGTCTATTTTATTTCAATACACATCTTATTTTTTGTACTTATTATTTTATTAATCATATATACTTTTATTTATTGTAAATAACTTTATTTTTTCTAAACAAAAAAGCTAAAATATAGGACTACTTTAAAAGTCATGTTGTGTAGCACGTAATCTATTGGAGATGGAGAAATTTGACATATCTTGTTAGCTTGAGTCATCGGAGAAGACGTGGAACAATGAGACCCAATGGCACTGGAAATACCTTCAATACAGGCATCCGCACTCAATTATAAGTTTTAACTTATATGTCAATCGGATTTTTTTTTTTCTTTTCTGGGGGGCGGGGGGTTAACCCAAGACCTCAACCCAAGCCCGACCAACCTTTACTGGGTCGATCAGGTTGAACCCGCCCGGCTAATAGCTTGGTCCAAGAATTTTCTTTTTAGTGTATCGTCCATCTACAACAAGTTCTATTATTTACATGGTTTGGTTTCATTAGCACATGATCTTGTACAGTGCCTTTATGTCTTTTTAACCGTCCATTTATGATTTTATAACAGTGGGCCAGTTGATGATTGGACCTGGCCATTCACCTATGGCATAGGGCGGGTCTGGACAGCGGGCTTAGATTTCAGCCCGGGCTCGGTCATTAGGGGTAGCGGCGCACAACACGGTGCACCGCCTCCTGCCTCACCCAACACGGTGCAGCCGTAACGCGGGGCTCATCTTGATATATGTATTGTATATCCACTCCATCCATCCGTTCTTCCATCATCTTACATCATCAGCCCAAAAATGAAGCAGTTACAATCTCAGGTGGACCACACCAAATGAAACAGTGAGGATTGAACGCCCACCATTAAAAACTTCCTAGGGCCCACCTTAATATTGACAGTAATGTGTACTTTCCATCCAACCTGTTGATTAGGTCACACAGACCTTTATGAACTGAAAAAAAATATCAGCTTGATACAAAGCTTTTATGGCCCACAAGAAGTTTTTAACATTCCATCATTACTGTTTCATGTGGTGTGCTCCATCTGAGATTTAGATCTGCATCATTTTTGGGCATTTTACCTAAAATGAGCTGGCAAAACGGATGAACAGAGTGAATATACAATACTTGCATCACTGTGGACCCTACAGCCAGGGATTAACCATGTTACGTGAAACCGAGGCTACACCTAATCCACTCCTTTCATCTCGTCAAGTTCAGGGCCAATGCCCTGGGCCACAAGGTAGGGCCACCCAGCCCAGGACGCGGATTAGCTACTTACAGGTTGAGTAGCGAGGCTTGCTACTCAAGTGATGTCACCAAGTTCTGTGGGCCCCACTATGATTTATGTGTTGTATCCACACTGTCCATCCATTTAAAGAAATCATTTTAGGGCATGATCCAAAGAATGAGGCACATCCAAAGCTTTAGTAGACCCCACCACAGAAAACAGTGGGGAGAGTGATTCCCACCGTTGAAACCTTCCCAAGGCCCACCATGATGTTTATTTGAAATCCAAAATGTCCACAAGTTAATGGAGACATGAAATAAGGGAAAAAACAAGTATCAGCTTGATCCAAAACTTATATGGGCCTTAGAAGTTTTTAATGATGGACATCACTCTTCCCACTGTTTTCTATGGTGTGGTGCACTGGAGATTTGGATTAGACTCATTATTTGGTTATTTCCCTAAACTGATCTCTCCAAATGGATGAAAGGCATGGATACAAAACATACATAATCATGAGGCCCACATAACTTAGTAACATAATGAAGTTACCTGAGCCCACCATGTTGTATGTTTTGTATCCACACCTTCCATCCATTTGAAGAGATTATTTTAGAGTAATATCCAAAGAATGAGTTAAATCCAGAGCTCCAGTGGACCCAGCATAAAAAACAACGGGGCGGTGACGCCCACCATTAAAAAACTTCTAAAGGCCACAAAAGTTTTAGATCTGCTAATATTTGTGTTTTCCCTTATTTCATATCTTCTTTAACCTTTGAATGGGTTGGATTTCAAATAAACATTATGGTGGGCCTTAGGATAGTTTCAATGGTGAGAATACTCTCCTCACTATTTTTTGTGGTGGGGTCCACTACAGATTTTTATCTGACTCATTCTTTGGCTTATGCCCTAAAACGATATCTTACAATGGATGGATGGTGTTGATACAACACATACATCATAATGGGGCCCACAAAACGGACTCACTACTCAATCTGTCAGTATATAATCCGCGTCCAATTCTATGTATTTGTGTGTGGCCCACTGGATGATCATATTTTCCAGATTTAGATGCATGTAATCTATACAGTGAGTGCCGCTTGACGAATAGGTATGATATTACACATGTGTGACTTGTCTGCACATGTGAGGCCAGTGTACTTTCAAGGTGCATTGGACCTGATTATTGGGGACGCTGATTAGCTACTGAAGTCGACAGTAATAGCGAGACTCAAGTGACTAGGGGTGCACATGGAACGGTGGAACTGGTAAGCTGGACCGAAACAGACCAAACCGCCAGTTTTAAAGTGCAGCAGTTCTGGTTACGAAAATTTTCGGTTCGCTTCTGGTTTTGGGGCTCCGTGGAATCAAACCGAACTTGGAACCGACCATAAAACCGAACTTCGAACTGACCGAGTTTACAATATATTTTAGTTGTCTATTTATTAGTTTACATTATATTTTAATTGTCTATTTAACTCATAATTAATGGTTTACAATGCGTCATTTGATTGTCTCCGTAAATGCCTTTTTATACACCTTATAAAATATCTAAATCATTCATCAAATAGATCACAACACAAATGAACATGGGTTAGATTATAAAAAAAAAATGCATTTGGGCTGGATTATAAAGAGCCCAGAATTGTAGAACCGAACTGAAATTGAACCTGTTTTTACGGTTCGGTTCCAATTCGGTTCTAGGGTGCAAACGGTTTGGTTCCGATTCTGATTTTCCTAGAACTGTTAGGAATAGTTTGGTTTTGGTTTTACCTCAGAACCGACCAAACAAACCCATGTGCACCCCTAGAAGTGACATCATCACTTTTGTGGGGTCCACCATAATGTATGTGTTGTATCCACATCATCCAAGTATTTGGATAGATTATTTTAGAGCATGAGTCGAAGAATGAGGTAGATACAAATCTCAAGTGGACCACCCATAGAAAAACAGTGGGGATTGAACACTTACCATTAAAAATTTCTTTGGGCCCCAAAAGTTTTCGATTAAGTTGATATTTTTGTTTTCCCTTATTCCATATCTTTTTTAACTTATAAAGGTTGGATCTCAAATAAACATCATGGTGGGCCATAGGAAGGTTTCAATGGTGAGCGTCATTGTCTGACTATTTTCTATGGTGGGGCCCACTTGAAATTTGGATCTTCCTAATTCTTTAGTTCATGCCATAAAATGATCTCTCCAAATGGATGAATGGTTTGGATACAATACATACATCATGATGGGCCCCAAAGAATGTGGTGACATCACTTTAATAGCAAGACTCGCTACTGTCAGATTCAGTGGCTAATCTGCGTCGGACTAATGAGAGTGGATTATTAGCGGCCCTGCCTCACCCAACATGATGCGGCTTGACCATGGGGCCGCCACTTTGATGTATTTGTAGCATTTCTGTTTCCGTCCATCCGTTTTTGCAGATAATTTCAGGTTATGATATCAAGAATGAAGCATACTCAAATCCCAGGATGTTGGCCTATCATCCTAAGCACCCAAGAGTTACAATCATGAGTCGTGGTATGAAAAATGGATGAAAATCAGGTAGGAAGAGTTCTCGGTACCTTTTAAAAATGGTCATTAGATATGATTGGCTGATGCCTAATCAAACAAATGACAAAATGGTACCATGAAGCCTAACTCGGAATGTTGCTGCCAATTTAAAACAAGACCACTAGTGTTATACATGTCTAAATTAGGTCTTTGCATGTGTGGGTAAAATGTGTTTTGGTATGTGTGGGTAAAATGGGCGGTGTGCTACTCTAGTTGACTTAAAGTTTATTGAATTGATGGTGTCCATCACATTGAGCTGAACATATTAGAGATTGAGATTAAAGATCCAGAGCCTTTCAACCACTGATATTTACACTTTCATTTAGGCAATTCGTGAAAGGGCAGAAATTAGCAATTTCAAATGAGTTTCGTTTTTCCTTATAATAATAAAGGTGAGTTTACAGATTAATGATTTTTTCTTTTAACGTGATTCACAACTGTATTTGAACAATAAAAATAATGGAGAAAGAAGATAAAAGCTAAAAATATTTTTCTGTTAATGATTTTACAATAATGGTACTCACGATTGGTTTGAGGGATGTTAATCCGTTCGTTGCCCAATCGGGACTGATCTTCGTAGCAGGATGGTCGTGATGTGCGAGATGAATGTTTGTTTGTCACTTGATCGGAACAGGGAGTCGTATCAAGACGACCGATGGAGGGTGGATTTTCGACAATTTGTTCATTGTTTGATTGGAGCCGGGCATTGTGGCAAGATGGTTGGTGAGGTGATAGCCTGTTTGTAATCTTAATTGAAACTAAGCACGTGGCTACACGATCATGAATCGACTTTCCGTTTGTCATTTGGTGTGAATCAAACTTTGTGGCGAGATAGTTAGTGGAATCACCTAGCACGTAGTAGGAAAACCTTATAGCCTTTCGTTTGAAACTAAGCTATTTTCCTTGCAATCCAGTGTAATATGTAGATGAAGGGTGGTGAGATAAATTAAGAGCCCCATGCTATGGTAACAATGGGGTTGAAACTAAAATAATAAAATAAAAGATAAATGTCTATAGTGGAGGGATAAATAAAGCTTGGCTTCATTGTATTGGCCTGAGTCCTTTAGATCTTCATAGAGTGCTATTTATATAGGCTTTTGTGAGGCGATGACCTTGCGTAGTCTTTGACATCGTGGAGGATTCGGATGTTTGGCTGTGCAAATATCCTTGATTCTTCCAAGTAAGTGTATCATATCGCGTGCAATCACGTGTATAAGAGAAAAACTGTGGTATGCGTCAACTAAAATCCTCACGTCTTTAGACTCCCACATTGAAAAGTTGTTAAAGTCCTTACATCACTTGACTTTGGTATTTGTAGAGAGTTATTTTTGGCAAGACTCTAACATTTAATGCTATATAAATGTTTCCTTTGATGGATCTCTTTCAATGGGATTCTGGCATTCAATATTGAGAGAGAGAGAGAGAGAGAGAGAGAGAGAGAGAGAGAGAGAGAGAGAGAGAGAGAGATATTATTACTTTAATGAAATTGTTGCTTTTTGTAGAGAGTACTTTGATAGAATTTCTACATTTAATAATCTTTCTTATATGCACGTTTCTAATTCCTCCTCTTAAAATCATCTATACCACATATGGCATGGCTATCATGTGGCATCTTCTGGATTGTTTGATTTGGGTGCGACAGGTCGAGTTTATACAAAGATGGAGGGCGCGGGTAGAATTTCACATATTATTTAGAGTGTAGTGTCAACACATGGCGGCATCTTATTGACCCACGTAAGTGTACAAAAAACAAGTATAAACATCGAAAAGCTTTAAGATCCCTCATGTTTCAGCTGACGTGCTGGAGAAAAGTGAATTCCACAATAGGCCCTTGAAGGGCCAATTGAGAAAAGACACTAATAAAAACACATGAAATGATAGCTTGTAGTAAAGAGAGCCTACTGCACTAAAAATAATACTTATGGGCCTACAACTAACCCATCATGGGTAGGTTGAAGGCCTACTTAAAGATCACAATAGAAAGCCATTTTGGGGACAATAGCTGAGAGTGGTGAGAGACTTGAAGGTTGTCAGGGTGATCTAAGTTGGCTAGGGTGTGTGCCAAGGTGACTTAAAGCCGATGCATTACTCCAACTAATAGCTGCATGTTTGATCAAAACCAAGGCTTAACAACCTTAAGTGCAAGGCTGTGATGTAGCAATAACACGGTGAGACTGAGGTCGATCCATAGGGAGATTGGTAAGAATACACTTATAACTTGAACTCAATTTTTAATCTAGTGGTGTATAAATTTTTAAAATAATTAATAAAAGTAATTAAGGATCCATGAATCCTCAATCAATAGAACTTAAACTCAATTTATCTTCTTAAGTTGATAGCTCAACTAGAATTGGATTCCAATCTAATGTAATCGTAAGATAATACAGTAATACCAATCACAAACATCCAATATAGATTACAATCATGATAGGCTTGATCTCTTGTGAAGATGTAGGTAATCAAATTACAAGGAATCGAAAGCATCCAATGTACCTAGAGGTGACAATAGATCAATCAATTTTACAAATTGATTCATTCTCAAATATAGGATTTCAATCACATCCAATCACAATTTAATATAAAAACCTAAAATTTTTTATTTAAAATAAATTAAATATAAAAAATCCATCAAAAGATTCATCGTTAGCCTTAGTTAAGAGATTAATCAAGTATGACTAACATCTTAAATAAAAATAAAAGAAAACCTTGACAAACAAGCTAGAACCAAAACATTGAGGAAGAAGGACAATTCTGCAGAAGTTCCACTACCCCTTAGTCTCTCTCTCGAGCCTTATTTGTCTTTAGAATGGTCAAAAAACACCTCCTTAAATAGAGAATATCCACACTGACTTTGGACCGACTTCAAAATTCAGTCACACTGATAGGGCCTTTTGGTTAAAGCTAATCTTTTTTAAAATACCTCTGAACTCTCTGTATCCCTTCAGTTAAACTGAACCTTCCTTCAATGACACCAAACACAACTTCGATCGGATCTAACTATCGAGTTGAATTAAGTCTGAAAATCACTATTTCTCGCCAGACTATTTTTGACACTTTTGGTTGGACCGAACCGACCTTTGATGGAAGTGAACAATTATTATTATTATTATTACTATTATTATTGTGATTGTGTGATTTTTCAAACTTTTCCTCATCTTTAATACTTGATTTTCTTGGATCTTTGATACTTGAAATCTTCAATGTTGATCTCCAAATCTCTAATTCTTCACTTGATCATTCTTTAAGTTTTCATCATTCATCTTTACGTATGATTTCATCTTTATTTTTCAAATTACCTCGCATGTATAAAACATATGTTAGTAAGTTAATTTAGTACTTGAATGCATGAAAACTAATGCAATTAAGAGGATAAATATGCAATATATAGACTTAATCAATGTTTTAGAATCTACTTTGATCCCCTGTTAGCATGGAAAGGACATAGCCACATCATCACTCTGTCCAACTGAAAGCATAAATGGTTAAAATATAAGTAACCTAAAGTCGAAGAGTAAGGTTGGAATCAAAGACATCTAACCATCCCTTTTGTAGGAAATTAGTGTCTGATTTTTTTCTTTTTTTCCTTCTCGCTTCAAGATTAATCAATCTGTACTCAACTCCACATATTCTCAAGATGTCCACGACATTTGCCCACATGCACCATTTTTATTCTTATACTTTTCTTTTTTATTTTTATCCTCGCTTACTTAGGGTCCTGATACCTTGCGAAGTATGGTTTAATGTAGCAATGTTGAAGTCTTGTTAAATCCTGCAAAAATCATAAAATCTTATAAAGTAGAGACCATATGTTATATGGACGAAAAAGGGTGCCTAATTCCTTTCTTTTCTATAACGAGGCCCTTACCTAGAGTATATTGTGTAGATCAACCAAAGGAGTTACATGAGTAAAATAATCTTATGATCATTCAACTTGACTCACAAGTGATTCTATGATTTTTAGCTAACTATAAATTCAAAAGCTTCATTTAGCTAGTGGTGACTCAAGTCTAAACATACTCTATATCTGAGTGAATATTGCCTCCCATTTCACTTAATTAAAATAAAAAATAGCAAGCCAAACATATAAAGCACGAGAGATAGTTGAGTGCATGACCCATAACGTTCACAGAATTGATGACTCTAATGGAGATTTACCAGCCACTATCCAAGGCCTGACTTGAAATACAAGATTTTTAGGTTTTTTAGAGATTCCTTAAATTTAGCTATTCTAGTATAATTCTGGTATGTTAATCTTCTACAATTACTAATCCCAAGTGATAATATCTAAATATTGCATATTTATCTTCTCAATTGTATTAGTTTTCATGCATTCAAGTGCTAAATTAATTAAATAATATATATTTTATACATGCGAGGTAATCTAGAAAACAAAGATGAAATCATGCCTATGAAGAAGGATTAAAGAGCACGTTCCATCTCATCAAACATCCTGATGCAAACCGAACCAATTGTAATTATTTTGCAGGCATGATCATTGCCCATAAAAACCAAACCACAATTATACTTACTATATGTGGTAAACCAACTTCGATAATGACACATGGTACAATGACCCTATATCCAAGATCCAATCTTGATTAAAATTCTTGATCTTGGTCACCGAAAATATATCATAACTATCTGAGTCTTTACTATATTCAACTAAATTAGTTTCCTTTGGTGAATCATCTGACTTCTCATCCTTCAATGCTTTGGAAAATTGACAGTCCTTTTAAAAATGTTCAATCCTTTGCTAATTCCAATACTTCAACGTTCATTTGCCTCTTGACTTGGATGTATATTGCGATTTTCTATTGTGTCGCTTAGAAAGCCTTCTCTAAGCAAAAAACATATCCGTAAATGTACCTTCACTACCTCTTTACTATTACAACTACTTTAATTGAAAGGTTACGATAATGGTTTCGATGTCCAAAGTATCCCTACTATGACAAAGAGTATTAACCAGATACTCCAATGACTTAGGGGAGAGATGTTAACAAATTAGGGTTTTTCTTTCTCCTCGATCTTCACTTCAACACTTGTAAACTTGCAAACTAATTTGTTGAACGTGTTAATATGTTCAGATATATCAGACCTGTAATGGCCCAAATATCAAGAGTCGAGTACACACTTAATTCTTGACATTCCAGGTATTACTTTTATATTGCAGAAGTATAGTTTAATATTAGAATCAAAATCAGTCATAAAGAGCCAAACCAAAAAGTGTATCTATCAAAAAGTAAAGTGCTACCACAATAATCATAAAAGATATCCATACAATCATCTAAACTAACAATAGAATCCACACAAGTGGGGACTGATCTATGTACATATCTAAAATATAGTAAAAGTTTAGTCGATCTAAACAATTACTTTAATGATTATAATGAAGCGGAAGCGATGCTAGAGTACAGTTGCTCATCAACAATCTAGAAGTATGATACTTCTACCACTAGATCCATATACGCCTCCTCTAAGATTGCGGCCTTGATGAAACCTATATCAATGATATTTAAGTGGTATTTAAAACACTATCCCGAGAAGATATAGGTGATCAACTCAATGTTACTATTCTTCTAAGTTACTTATAATATCAATACAATCAAGCATAGGTAGTAATGGTACAACATAACAAGTAATTTCATAATCTTGTTAATTAAATGCATATATGTCATGATATGCGAATGCATGTCATATGAATAAACTGATTTGACAATGATATGGTTTGTCACCAAAATCACTCGTAAAATTATCGAATCGCAAGTAATATGGCTTGTTACTAATGTTACCTATAATGTAAATCCGAACCAACAGTAATGTAGTATGTCACCAACATTACCCCTAAATGCCATGATATGAATACTTTAACCAAGACTTTGTTAATCCATTTACAAACAATCGTATTTAGGAAGCTAGGATACTACAATTACATCAAGAGTCAAATAAAATAAATCACGTGGTTTGTTGTTAATATTCCTTCATCCAAATTAGGGTTCATCACTTGAATACCAAATAGAACAATCAATCTAAAGATAGGGCTCATTGTCCAAAGATATTAATTAACAAGTAAGGGCTTATCACCCAATATATTTAAGCAAGATGGTAACATCTTGTCACCCAAGATCAAATAAGAGAATGAATTTATAATAGCTTTATGTGAACAGCTTAAGATGACACAACTCATGTATTGGAAGAAATTACGTGCATGACAAATCATGTACCATACCTAGCAAATCACATACGTCGATAATGTGCACCACTAACCAAATCCAATGATTTACACGTCGACCTAGAGGGTCAATACCACAAGTACATCATATACAAAGTTTGTCACCTCTATTAATGCTCACTGGACACTATGGGGGCTCGTCACCTAACATAGGTTGATAACTTGAATATAATGTCCCATACCGCCATGGCTGGTCCATAAGACTTTACTTATAAGATATAATCACACTAATGGTTATAATTGAGACTTCAATTCAATAGAAATTGTGGTATCCTAGATTCAATAGGGTGTTGTACAATAACCAAATAGATAAATGATTGAACTTATTCCATGGAACAAACGAAACTCTGATGAAATTAGTATTGGGTGTAAAAAATCTATGTAGTCCTAACTACTGTCGATTGACCGTGTTTTTCCTTGATCGACAAAACAGGCCTGCCATAGCCAACCAAAGGCATAAAATCAACACTTTTCAGAGCTTGATGCATAACAATTTAGGTACATAATTTCATAAATATAGTTATAAGTACATAACATCCCAATACAATGTCATAATGACTCAATTGACATTACATTCAAACACTTAATCAACAATCCAATCAAATCTATATACTCACAATATATCAAATACCATATATGAATTTTAAAGTCACAAGTTCATACAAAGTAGACATTTCATCAAGCATGTATCAACTCATCAACAATTAGTAAGAAGATTATAATAATAAAGTGATTCTACCATTTGTAGCATAAACAATTTCAACTAAATCAAGTAATCACTAACTTAAACTATCAATGGTTGATAAGGGAAACTTAGAAAGAATAGTCCTCACTTTTGATTGAGATTACTTGGTCTAATTTACACTTAAGGTTAGGGATATGAGAGATATGTAATTGTTCTAATTCAATTTCAAGAAAATTCAAGTAAGAACATGAAATTTTATGAATTATTCCTCAATTGAAATGTAAGATGAAAGTTTACCTCCAATTTCAGGTAGATATGAATTGGGTGGAGTAATTAGGAAACTCCAATGGAATATTTCAGTAATTCTATCCTCCTAAAATAAAACCTCCAATATAACTCTCTCTTTTCTCTCAATTTCAATTTTCTCCTTTTAACACTCCCTAATTTTACTCAATTAGGGCAAAATTAAAATGAGAAAGGAGAGTACTCAAAAATTGATATTATACACTCGTTTAGGAATTTAGTCGTTGTAGAAAGAAGGATAATGGCTTGATAATACAACGATAGATTGATTTGAGCTATTAAGGCCCATTTTAAAGTGAACATATCAATTTAAATCATAAAATGGTTACTTCAGGTGGTAATCTACGCACAACAATGCTTACTTCGAACTTCAGACATGCCAATTGACAAATGCAGTTAAGAGATCAATTCAACAGTGATTGATTGTCGATCGGGGTTGTGACTATAGAAATATCCGAGGAACAATGGTTAAGTTTGATACCTTGATTTGATAGTAAACTAACAGTCCAAACAAGTCAACATTAAATGAATCTAAATTAGTATAACTAATTTTTCTTTTTTGAAAATATCTAAAAAACTTTCAATCTCTACTAGGAATATTTATACATCTCATGTACTCCTTGTAGCTCTAAATTGAACAATTTGATATATGGTCTCAACAATTCGATCCATGTGGGATGTCAAGCCCACCAAGACGAATGTTTTCCTTAGCTTCGCGGTCGATAGCCCACTAACAAGTGATCTAGAGTTTGTTTGGTTAATTCGACTATTTATAGGTTCATTTGAGAAGTAATTTTCTTATGTATGATGGATAGGGTTTGAATAATTTAAGTTTATGATTTGGTCTTCACAATATTATTAAAAATGGTGATTTAGTCCTGACAATTCTAAGCCATTAATTCATAGGATATAAGGATAATCTAGTCAATTCGGGTTATGTACATGGGATAGTCAAAATGTAATCCATTAGTTATCTTGGTTTTAAGTGGATCTTCATTAAACTATAGTTATTTTGATTAATCGATGGTGGGTTACCTAGATTGTGACCATCGATTAATAGATCACATAGTTAGGCCCAAGATTTAGGTGATCAGTCGTATTCATTAGATTCCTAAGAGTATTTATTTAAATTTGTATAATTCTTTAATGGTAATACTCATGTATTTTCTAGGATCGATTCTTATGAGATGTTACACCACCCTTCTACTATTTTCATATTATAAAATTATTTCTTAAAAATAAATGATTTGTGGAGATTTCTTCATGTAAATGCTCTGCAACTTTGCCTATAAACTTGCAGTAGTCATATAATCTATGAAATTGTAAAAGACTTCATCGGCCAAGCACAATTGAATAGTACTCATTGTCATTTTATCTAGTTTATCCCAATCTTCTTCCTTCACAGATTCTAGATGATGCGCTTTCCAAGGAGTGCATATTGCAGCCATTGTTAAACTTGGAGGGCTTTCATCTTCAATCTTTATAGTTTAAAATTATTTTTACTTATAAATTTCTTTGTCTTAAACTTCACATTCGATCCTCTTGATGTCACATCTCAAATCCAAACTAACAAACCAACCTCGCTCTGATACCACTTGTTGGAGAATCGGTCCTATGAAAGCACCTTAATCTAAATTCAAGAAACAATACATATAAAACACATAATTTTTACTTGAAAAATACTTACGAAAAAAAATCATGACACAAAGCGATGATTAATCTACTATTCAAAGAGGATTACAAGGATGTAGAGAGCTTAAAAAAAACCCTAGCTCTATCCCCTTGGAGGCTATCAAAATACCCAAAAACAATAAAAATCATAATTATCTCTTAATCCTAAAAGACCTCATATGATAGACAACCAACATCAAAGGTAGGGCTCACATAATAAATGATCCACATCAAAGGTTGACCCCACATGATGGATTGTGGATGTGAGGGGGACTAAATAGATTTGAGAGATAATTATTTTATTAGTACACTAATCTATGCATGCAATTTTTCAATCATGTGAGTCCTTGTGGCATGTAGTCTGTTGAGCTCTTGGAAGTTGAAGACCTAAAACACAAGTGAAGGTAGAGCATCAACGAGTGAAGAACAAATAAACATAGTACCTTGGTGACCTTAACCATTGATCCAAAATAACATAAATATCTAGATGATCTTAAATCCAATAGATAAATTCTTTATTAATCATCCTTTGAGTCATAGGAGCCTAAAATTACCACCGTTAGATTGTCTTTAAAGGTCCCATGTTGCTTAAAAAACTGTATAATTTCAGCAACCTTGAATCATAATAAAGAAATATAATCTTGATTCACTATCATGTATTAACCTTGAATTATGATACATGATAGTGAAATATAACCTCGAATCATGATACATGATAGTGAAATATGGATATATGATATATGATTCAAGGTTATATTTCACTATCATGATACATGATTTAAGGTTATATTTCACTATCATGTATCATGAATCAAGGGTATATTGCACTATCATGATACATGATTTAAGGTTATATTTCACTATCATGTATCTATAACCTTGAATCATGCTTATATTTCACTATCATATATCTATAACCTTGAATCATGATCTAAATATAACCTTTATAATCCTATCATGTATCTATAACCTTGAATCATGATAGGATTGTGAATCATTATCATGTATTTGGGGGAGCAAAGGGGAGTTGATTCAAGCATGATCCAAACACATGCTTATATTTCACTATCATGCTTATGTAAAGTGTATAGGATTGTAAACGGTAGATGTGAACTTGAATCATGCTTGTAAAGTGTAACCTTGAATGATGCTTGTACTATATTTCGCTACCATGCTTATCATGATTCAAGGTTATAGTATAAGCATGATTCAATCAGCTCCCCTTGAAGCATGCTTATACTATATTTCACTATCATGTAAAGTGTAATCCAAATACATGCTTGTAAACCTTATATAGGATTGTAAAGGTTAGATGCGAACTTGATTTAAAATTCATGGGTTGATCAGTGCATCTACCAAGAGTAGAGTAGGAAAATTGAATAACTTTACATGCTTGTATTTGGGAGTACTATTTGAGCACTTATTTAATTATGCTTATGTAGTGAATATTTAATTATATGTATGCATGATTAAATAAATGCTAGATGTTAATAGTTAGCACATTTCACACACACATGTATGTTCACAACTCCAAGTGTAGGGTCACGATGTAGTAATAATCTCGGTGAGATCAAGGTCGAATCCACAGGGACTAAACTCTTGTGTATTTTGAAAGTAATTAGAACTAAAACTAGATGAAGAACTAAATAAAAATATGAATTTAAAGAAATAATTTTGAGTAATGAGTAAAGTACCAATTAAAAGTGAAAACTAGGGTACCAAGGATTTACTTGTAGCAATTAAGATGATACCTTACTTATTTAAGAGATTCAACTAGAATAAGAGTCCTATCCTATTTAGTTGGAAGAAGAGAGTTAAATCTTTGGATCTCTCATTGATCTAGCCTTAATAAAGGAGAATTATGGTGAATTAGAAGAGATTCCATCACCCAACCATACTCATGGGATGATGGTAAATAACAGGATTTACGAAATCCATAATCTCAAATAGAAAAGAAGATATTTAAAGTTATTACAGATCTATTGTAATTTGAGTCACAACAAACCATTAAAAACTGAAAATATTCCTTATAATCAACTAGAATTTAATGAAATTCGAATATAAATATGAATCAAAGTAAAGTAAATATACCAATCATGCTACAAGCTTCACCTCTTAGCCCTAGCTAAGAGGTTTAGTTAACCATAGACATGATTGAACTAAAATCTCTTAAACAAAGCATAAAAATTAACTAAAGAAGAAAATGAATGCTCTTGGACGGTGGCTCCACCCTTTTACTCCACTCCTTGAACCCTCGAAGATTCCTAAAAATGTCCTATGGACTCCTATTTATAGTTGTGCATCCCCCTCTTATGCACCGACTTGAAATTTCAGCAAACTGCCTCGAGTTATGCAATCCACGTCGGCCCTGCGCAATAACTCTGCGCGATTTTGGTGCTAATCTTTGGCATGAAAATTGGCTATTTTTCTGTTGTTTAACTTGTGCTTTTGCTAATATTTTTTCTATCTTTTGTACTTAGTTTTCTAAGATCTTTGGCATGAGAATTCTCCATTTTTAGTCCTTAAAATCCCTTTTTTGTCTTGGTGAGTACTAAATCTAGGCTCTTAAATTCACCTTGCAACACAAATATGATTAAAATAGAACATTAAGCATTATCATGTTCATAAAATCAAGTAATAAATGTGCGATAATATGCAATATTTGACTCCTAATAATGTACACTATTATGTTTATAGACGCTTAATTGTCATATCCTTTACAGTATATGTGATTGGACCCTCTAATGGCTTGGAAGCTATAGAGTTAATTTCATTACTTAGTTTAATTTACATATGAGTTTAAATAGACAATTGAATTTAAAGGCATAATTTTTATTTAGCCTTAATCATCCCTCATTTTAGGACATAATCATCATTCCTTGGCTCCGCCAAACTTCTGCACGTATAGCCATGGTATCCCATTCCACACAATTTAATACTTGTAATGTTGTAAATCAAACATGCTTTTATATTTTTAGATGATAAACATATTGTTTACTAAACATATACTTATTTGTTGAATAAGCAGAAATCAATATAAGCTACTTTTGTCATAAGTAACTTATATAAAGTAACTTATGATCCAAACGCCCCTTAAAAATGAGTTATGAGATTAAAAATGACAACTTCTATCAAAAGATACTGGTAATCACCTCATCATTAACCATACTCACGCTCAGTTTCATCATCATCATCATATAAACTTTTATTCCAACTAACTGGGTTAGTTATGTTCTAATGTTTTACTCTATTAAGGACCATATGTGTGCATAGTTTCACCATCTTATCTAGCTTAATTAAAAAAAATAATTTTAAAATTATAGTGTAAATATAAAGTATTGGGCGTAATTAGGTGTCGACTGGATTTAGCTTTTGAGTCAACTAGACTTAACAGGCCGAGTTGAGTTTTTGGGTATTTTAAATATACTTGTCGGGCTATTTCAAATGGATGCATTAAATCGGGCTTGGGCTTATGTATTAAACACAAGGACAAGGGATTAGGCCTAAAAATTCAAAGCTCGTTTATGAAAGGGCCTAGCTATATGCCCTAGAGGGGGGGGGGGGGGGGGGGGGGGGTGTGAATAGGGCAATGGCAAATAAAAATTAAAACAATGGAATAATAAAAGAAATAAAGCACAATGCTGAATTAAAAATCAATCTCAATCAACTAGATTTAAGAGAATGATACTATATCAGTTCTAAGGACAACCTTACACCAAAAATCAAAGGTTTAAGGTAGGACAACCTTATTTCTAGAACGTCCTTTGTATTACAAACCAATGACAAATAAAAAGCAAGACAACTAAAATAACTTGCAGAAATAAATCCTAAGTTATTACAACAATCCCCACACTTGCTTGAAATAAAATGATTACAACATGCATCCACAACTACAATCCACAAAACTGAATGAATATAGAAATGAAAGAATAAAACACATCCACAACACAACGAGATATAGTGGTTCACCTGTGTGTACACCAACTGTTATCCAACAGCCACATAAAATGCTACTCCACTCCTAATATCCTCACACAGGGGATATTAGCATGCGCTATCAAAATAGGTTTCACAGGTTCACCTAAAACCTTCACAATTGTGTCTTTTTATCTCGGGCTTACACAACCCAAAAACCCATACAATCTAAGTTTTCTGGCTCTCCTCAAATAACTAAAACAATGAGATTTTTCTGGCAAATATCAAACAAAACTAAAGAAAGTAAATTACACCAATGTAAAATACCTGAATCTCCTTTTGAAGTAGCCCGGTAGAACCAATCGGAGTAGAAGTTAGATTCAACGTTCAAAGTCCAATACTCACTTTAAGAATGGTTCTAAGTCTAATTGATTTTAAATCAAAAGGGCTAGTTCTATTTGATTTTGAATCCAAGAAGAAGGAATATCAGAAATTCCCCTTTTCAAATAAGATTGAAATGTAGATTAAAATTAAATAATAAATAAGCTAGCGAAAGGAATATTAAATGAGCACAAAGTAGCTTAAAAATAAACACAAACTTATCTCAGAGTATAGCCTAAAGATTGCTTGAATTGAGTTGAATTGAATTAAAAAACTCTAAAGTTCGTGCTCTATTTAAAACCTGAAAAATTCCATCTACGACTGGTCTTATGATCTTATGACTAGTCGTAGCTTCAAAGATTTTTAAAGATTTTCACGGGATAAGGATTAGCTGTTCCACGACTAGTCTTGGGTAGCTTACGACCGGTCGTGGGCCACCTACAACTGGTCATGGGTCACTTACGACCGGTCGTAGGACCCCCAATTTAGTTGCTGGAGTTTGAGTCGTAGGGCTAAGACTGGTCGAAGGACGAGTCGTACAGCTCACAGGACTGGTCGTAGGATGTCCAAGACTGGTCGTAGGACAACCAGAAAAATTTAAAAATCTTCAACAACCTAGGACTGGTCCTGAAAAACTTAAGACTGGTCGTAACAGAGTCAGGACTGGTCTTGAAGTGCCTAGGACTGGTCTTAGAACAACCCGAACAAGCATATTAAAATATACGAATTATGTATCCAGAATGACCTACATTAAAGTCCATCCTAAGGTCAATCTAAGGTCAAACAAACCTTAAAAGTGAGATGGACATTAATAGTCTGTACACTCAGATGACCCTTAAGAGAAGCTTGAGAATTTATGAATCTTGTTGTAGGCCTTCTCGAGCTTGATTCTTTCTTGAGTTGACAAAGTCTTCTTCTATACTTGGAGACTTCTGGTACTTGTTTGAATATTGAACATGCATACTTGGAGACTTCTATTCTTGAATTCTTCATCCATGACTTGAAACTTTCTTCATTTAAGTTCTTGTCTTGAAATACGATGTCTTGAAGTAATGAATAGTCTCAAACATGAAACACAAGATATACAAGACAAAGATATAGGTTTTGGCACCATGAAATTTGACAACCAAAGGGATATAAAATCATTGCACTTACAATCTCCCCCTTTGTCAAATTTGTGACAAAACACATATCATACAGATAAGAGCAACATCATACAAATTACTCTACTCCCCCTGAGAGATACGAGTACTGCTCATGTAAACAATAAATACGAGTACTGCTCATGTAAACAATAAACAACATGTAAACATCAAGACTCCATATTCTCAATTCACTTATCCTTCTCAATCAATCAATCCAAACAAATTACTCCCCCTTTCCATACTACTCCCCTTTACCATACTACTCCTCCTTTTTGTCACAAAACGACAAGAAAAAGTCACAATAGAAAAGAGAACAACAACATAGAGAGTAATAATAAGAAGATAATGAGAAAGAAATATGGAAGGACATAGCATATTTCAAAATATAAACCAGAATTATCAAGTTATAACCAAGTTAATATAATATCCAAAATAAAAGAAAAGGTAATGTTATACAATCCAAAAGATAATTCGCCTAATCAGATCCAGAGGAGGGAGCAGGGATAGTAGGATCAATCTGATGTAAGCCCCTATTAATGTGACGAACATATTTTCGCATATATTTAAACTGTATATCGTGGGCTACACTCATGTTATCAACCTTCTCCTCCAATGCACGAAGGCGTGCATCATAACTAGATGGATCGTAATCAAGATCATTTGGCGAATCAATTTCTATCTCATCAAATAACTCATCCATATTAACATCCTGTTGAGGAAGATCGCCAGCTTCCCCTTCATTTCCGGCATCACCACCAACACCACCTTCATCAACTTGACCAGGAAGCAAATCCAGCTTCAACTTATTAAGATTGGAATTGTTGAAAATAAGATGATGAATTGGTGTCTCATTAATAGGTTTATCGACAAGCATGTGAGTAGCTAACCCAGTCATAAGATAACTAAACGGAATATCACTATGACCCGGATGGAGACAAAACTGTATGATAAAATGACAAATCAAAGAAGGAAGGCAGACCATAGTACCAGAAGCAATAGAATGCAACACATAAACCATGAAAGAAGTTAACTCAGTTTTATTACCGGACCGAGGATACAGATTTAAAATGAAAAAATGATGTAACACTCTGTATCTAAGTAACAGATACTTTGAAGGGAGCGCATTCCCTTTGTGTGTCCATTGCGCATCAATTTTGCATAAGTCGCTTGTTAACATGCATTTTTTCGATTCAGATGGTTTGTCGTATAGAGTATGAATCGGTATACCTTCATCATTAACGGGTATATCCATAATACCCGATATTAAATGACGGTCTACTTCAAATTTTCCTTCTCTAGTATCAATTGAAAAAGTTAAGTTTTCAAGGGATAATTCTGAGATACATGCAACCATTGATTGTGCAATTTACTGGTATGCAGGCCCACCCCAAAGCAAAATGTTAGCCCAGCCAACAGATTCAAGGAGAGGGACAATACCAAATGGAGCAATGTAATTGAGATCAGCGGTATGCTCAACGATAACATTATGGACACGCAAATCCCGTACATCTTGAGGATCATCTTCGGATGACTGAAGGTGCCATTTTGTTATCGGTGTAGATTTAGATGAGGATGGACCACGGGATGTTTTCTTCCCTCTAGCATCCATCTTCAACAAGATATACAAAGAGCAAGAGAAATGCAAAAAAAAAAGGATGAGTTTTCTCTAAATCAGAAATATGAGAAGAAATCCTTGAAAAACCCAACAAAAAGAAGAAATCTTGCGACACAATGATCAAATCAAAGCATAGAGAGCATGAATCTTCAAGAAAAATGATGAAATAAGACTAACCTTGAAGAAATACAAGAAATCCTATGACTGGTCGAGCCACGACTCTTCGTAGGTCAGAGTGAAAATGAAGAAGAAAGAGAATTTTTCCAAATTATATCATGTTCACGAGCTCCACGACCGGTCGAGTGCGGTGCACGACCGGTCGTACCACGACTGGTCGTGTACAGCTACGACCGGTCTAGTATCGGTCAAAAATACATTTTTAATGTAAAAAATTAAAATTTCAACACAAATAATACTAAATATAATACACTATGATACATGTAAGCAAGAATACTTAATGTAAAATGCACATACCAAGATCAAATTTTATTTTATTAAACTTTTTTTTGTCGAGCGGTTTAGTAAATATATCAGCAAGTTAATTTTCGGTTGATATATATTCCAAGGAAATAACTTTTTCTTCAACCAACTCACAAATGTAATGATACCTAATGTCAATGTGCTTAGTACGTGAATGCTGGATTAAATTTTTGAAAATATTTATAGCACTGGAATTATCACAATGTAAGATCATTGAATTTTGATTAATTCCATAATCGCTTAGCATGTGTTTCATCCAAACTAGTTGAGTACATGCATATCCAGCTGCAATATACTCAGCCTCAGCAGTGGAGAGCGATATTGAGCTTTGCTTTTTACTGAACCAAGAAACTAAACAATTTTCAATGTAAAAACAACCACCACTTGTTGATTTTCTATCATTGATATTACCGGCCCAATCAGCATCTGAGTACCCGGCTAATTGAACACTAGTATCAAAAGGATACTAAAGACCCAGATTTATAGTACTTGTGACATATTTAATAATCCATTTAACAACAGTAAAATGTGATTCCTTAGGATTAGACTGATATCTTACACAAATACCAACACTAAACGTGATATAAGGTCTACTTGCAGTTAGATACAACAAACTACCAATCATACTACGATATAGTTTAGGATCTATATCTTTACATGTAGAGTCTTTTGAGAGTCTTAACGTTGTACTCATATGAGTATCAAAGTTCTTACCATTCTCAAATTCAAACCTTTTAACCAAGTTTGAAGCATATTTGGTCTGAGAAATGAAAATTCCATCAGGTTGTTGTTTTACTTGCAACCCTAGGAAATAGTTTAGTTCACCAACCATGCTCATTTCGAACCTTAATTTCATTAACTCTGTAAACTCAATAGACATGTTAGAGCAAGTTGATCCATAAATAAGATCATCAACATAAATTTTAACCATCAAAATATCATTGTTATGTTTCTCAACAAAGAGCATCTTATCAACACTTCCTACTTGAAAACTATGACTAAGAATTTAGTCAATTTTTCATATCATACCCTGGGTGCTTGTTTTAGACCATAGAGATCTTTTTTGAGACAAAATACATGGTCAGATAACTTGGGGTCTTCAAACCCTGAAGGTTGTTCAACATACACCTCTTCATGTAAATCGCCATTTAAGAAGGCACTCTTTACATCCATCTGATAAATCTTAAATTTTATAAAGCATGCGATGAAAATAAAAAGTCTGATTGATTCAAGGCGAGTGACTGGAGCAAAGGTTTCATCGTAATCGATGCCTTTAATCTGAGTGTACCCTTGTACAACCAGTCTAGCCTTGTTTAGTATTATATTTCCAAGTTGATCAGACTTATTTTTAAAGATTCATTTTGTTCCAATAATGTGTTTATCTTTAGGTCTAAGAACAAGATACTAGACATCATTACGAACAAATTGATTAAGTTCATCCTGCATAGCAATTATCCAATTTTTGTCAGATAGTGCTTCTTTCACATTAACTGGTTCTATTTGTGATGTAAAACAAACATAATTACATATGTTCTCAAGTTGTTTGTGAGTACGAACTCCAGTGAGAGGGTTTCTAAGTATTTGATTGGTTAGATGATCTTTGACAGTCCTTGGTTCAGACTCTTTTTGACTTGATGAGGTATCTTGATTGTCGATAATAAGAGCTTCATCATCATCTGAACTCGGAGCTGGTATATTCAAATGATCATCAATGACCACATTGATGGACTCTTGAATCATACCAGTTCTCTTATTTAGAACCCTATAAGCTCGATTGTTCAAAGAATAACCAAGAAAAATACTTTCATCACTCTTCGTATCAAACTTTTTCAAATTTTCACGATCACGTAAAATATAACACTTGCTGCCAAAAAATTGAAAGTATTTGACAGTAGGTTTCTTTTCAAACCATAATTCATAAGAAGTCTTATTATCAGATTTACTGGTATAAACCCAATTAATAATATAACATGCGGTATTAACTACTTCAGCCCAAAGATTTCTAGAGAGCTTCATGCTATTCAACATAACATTAGCCATATCTTGAAGCACTATGTTTTTTCTTTCAACTATACCATTTTGTTGCGGTGTTTTGGACGTAGAGAATTCATGCGATATTCCCTGATTGCTACAAAATTTTTCAAAACTACTGTTTTCGAATTAGGATCCATGATCACTACGGATCTTACTAACATGAGAACCTTTTTCATTTTGGATTCGTTTAATGTCCTTTTTCACTTCATCTAGGGTTTCAGTTTTGTCTTTTAAGAACGATACCCAAGTGAATCTGGTATAGTCATCTACGATAACCAAGATGTATTTTTTACCTCCTCGATTCTCCATTCTGGTTAGTCCAATAAGATCCATGTGGAGAAGCTCGAGTGGTCTAGATGTGGTATTGGAGTTCACTTTCTTGTGAGAGCTCCTAATCTGTTTGCCCAACTGGCATTCACCACATATTTTGTCTACTTTTAGCAATTTGGGTAGACCTCTAATTAGTTCTCTTTTTCTCAATCTAAATAAGTTCCGGTAGTGTACATGTCCAAGGCGTTTATACCATAATTCAGTCTCATCGGTATGGACCATGTAACACGATTGAGTAGATGAGCTTGCATCACTAACGATGTAACAGTTTTCAGAAGTTCTGCGACCAGTTAATATAACAGAACCCTTTTTATTAAGTATCTCACAACCTTGATTAGAAAACTTCACATTATGGTTGTTATCGCATATCTGAGAAATTCTTAGTAGGTTTTGTTTCAAACCCTCAACATATAAAACATTCTTAAATAAGGGAAAGTTATAAAGTTGAACCATACCTTTGGCCAATGATCTTGCAATTACTTCCATCACCAAATGTGACTGACCCGTCAGTCATATCTTTTAGATCGGTGAATAAAGCCTTGTCACCTGTCATATGCCTAGAGCAACCACTATCTAGGTACCACTTTGAATGGCTTGTAGCTTTGAAAGCAGTGTGGGCAACCAATCAGGCAACTTTAGGAACCCATTTCAGAACTGTTTTGGGTTTAGGAGTATAGATGGTCTTTTTCTGTCTGTTGTTATAGGAGAGACCTATAGAGTTAGACTTTAACAGCTCCTTGAGTAGATCAATTATTTTTTTCGCCAATGGATTTTGGTTTTGAAAATCAAAGTTGACATGGCTACCTTTAGGTTTTTGAAAAGTCCTTGAATTTTTGAAAAAACCTTGATAAGTATTCTTTTCTTTTGAGGTTGAAGACTCTCCTTTTATAAATTTAGGTGCAATATTCTTTTGTTTAGGAGATGTATTCTTATCATAGCCCAACCTGGATTGATCGTCACATTTTCTTGATCCGGACAATAATTTTTTCAATTTAGGATCACCTTAGGCATATCTCCATGTGTCTTTCAAACTCAGAAGAGAAGCTACCTCATTTTTGAGTTTCTCATTTTCGGATCTCAAATCTTCAATTTTGGAGGTTTTGAAATCTAAATCACATTTGGTCTTTTCAAAAGAATCTGAAATATGAGACTTTTCTAAAACGAGAGACTCATAATCTTCCTTAAGCTTAAATTTTTTTTCTTTTTATAATTTAAGCTTGACGACAATTTTACAACTCTCCTTATAAAGGGCATTATAAGCATCCTGAAGATCATCTTCATTATCGCAATCACTATTCAGATTTTCTTCACTAGATATATCATCATTATTTGAAAAAGTGATCTTGGCTAGAGTCATGAGGGCTTTAACATTATCGCCCGACTCAGTTTCAGAATCAGACGATTCATCCCAAGTAGCCATCATGCTTTTCCTTTTTGATTTGTCCTTTTTATGATATTTGTTAGCTAAGTGCTCATACTCTTGACAGTTATAACATTGACTATCTTTCAAAGATTTTCAAGCTCTAGGTTTAGATCGTCTCTTATCATTTGACTTTTGAAAATTAACTTTTTTCTTGCTTTTGAAAGTTTTGTAAAACTTTTTTGCTAAAAGTGTCATATCATCTTCGAAATTTTTTAAATCCGAAGTGCTCTCTTGTGAAACATTTTTAGATAATTTTGAGGGTAATTGATTTTCCTTTAGGAGTTTTAAAGGACAACTCGTAGGTTTGAAGTGAACCAACTAGTTCCTCAACCCTCATGGTATCCATATCACGAAGTTCCTGAATCGCGGTCACTTTAAAATTGAACCGTTCAGGAAGTGAGCGTAGTATCTTTGCGCACACTTTACTTTCTGGGATTCTATCACCAAGACCCCATATAGAGTTCACAATGTCATTCAATCTAGTGTAGAAGTCCATAAACATCTCATTTTTCTCCATATGAATTTCTTCAAATTTAGTTGTGAGGAGTTGAACTTTAGATTTCTTGACAATTGATGTACCCTCGTGTGTCGTTTCTAATACATCCCATGCTTGTTTTGTATTTTTACAAGAAATGATTCTTTTGAATTCATCTGGTGATAATGCACAAGTAATTGCATTTAGTGCTTTTGCATTGACACTACTCTCACTTTTCTGAAGTGTGGTCCAAAGAGAATAAGCTGTTACTTTCATTGATTTTGAACCATAGTCATTAGTTACTTCCATGATAGGAGGGTTCCATTCATTCACTGTGGCCAGCCACACACTTTCATCCAAGGATTTGAGGAAGATCTTCATCATGGCTTTCCAATAGGCATAGTTTGTGCCATTAAAGGGTGGTGACCTAGTGATTGATAGGCTATCAAAATTTGACATCTTAATATAGCATAGATCGTTAGCTCGAGAAATAAATCCAATAAATAAACAATAAGCATGAGTTATTAGGCTATGATACCACTTGAAAGGGTGAATAGGGCAATGCCAAATAAAACTTAAAACAACGAAATAAGAAAAGAAATAAAGCACAATGCTAAATTAAAAATCAATCTCAATAAACTAGATTTAAGAGAATGATACTATATCAGTTCTAAGGACAACCTTACACCAAAAACCAAAGGTTTAAGGTAGGACAACCTTATTTCTAGAACATTCTTTGTATCACAAACCAATGAAAAATAAAAAGCAAGGCAACCAGAATAACTTGCAGAAATAAATCTTAAGTTATTATAACATTCCCCACACTTGCTTGAAATAAAATGATTACAACATTCATCCACAACTACAATCCACAAAACTGAATAAATAAAGAAATGAAAGAATAAAGAACATTCACAACACAACGATATATAGTGGTTCGCCTGTTTGTACACCAACTATTATCCAACGGCCACACAAAATGCTACTCCACTCCTAATATCCTCACACAGGGGATATTAGCATGCACTATCAAAATAAGTTTCACAGGTTCACTTAAAACCTTCACAATTGTATCTTTTTATCTCGGGCTTACACAATCCAAAAACCCACACAATCTGAGTTTTCTGGCTCTCCTCAGATAACCAAAACAATGAGATTTTTCTGGCAAATCTCAAACAAAACCAAAGAAAGTAAATTACACAAATGTAAAATACCTAAATCTCCTTTTGAAGTAGCTCGGTAGAACCAATCGGAGTAGAAGTTCGATTCAACGTTTAAAGTCCAATACTCACTTTAAGAATGGTTCTAAGTCTAATTGATTTTAAATCAAAAGGGCTAGTTCTATTTGATTTTGAATCCAAGAAGAAGGAATATCAGAAATTCTCCTTTTCAAATAAGATTGAAATGTAGATTAAAATCAAATAATAAACAAGCTAGCAAAATGAATATTAAATGAGCACAAAGTAGCTTAAAAACAAACACAAACTTATCTCAGAGTATATCTTAAAGATTGCTTGAATTGAGTTGAATTGAATTAAAAAACTCTAAAGTTCGTGCTCTATTTATAGCCTGAAAAATCCCATCTACGACTGGTTTTAGGATCCTAGGACTGGTCATAGCTTTAAAGATTTTTAAAGATTTTCGCGGGATAAGGATTAGCTGTTCCACGATTGGTCTTGGATAGCCTACGACCGGTCGTGGGCCACCTACAATCGCTCGTGGGCCACTTATGACCAGTCATAGGACCCCCAGTTTAGTTACTGGAGTTTGAGTCGTAGGGCTAAGACTGGTCGAAGGACGAGTCGTACAGCTCACAGGACTGGTCATATGATGTCCAGGACTGGTCGTAGGACAACTAGAAAAATTTAAAAATCTTCAACAACCTAGGAATGGTCCTGAAAAACTTAAGACTGGTCGTAGTAGAGTCAGGACTGGTCTTGAAGTCCTTAGGACTGGTCTTAGAACAGCCCGAACAAGCATATTAAAATATATGAATTATGTTTCCAGAATGACTTACAGTAAAGCTCATCCTAAGGTCAATCTAAGGTCAAACAAACCTTAAAAGTGAGATGGACATTGATAGTCTGTACACTGAGATGACCCTTAAGAGAAGCTTGAGAATTTATGAATCTTGTTGTAGGCCTTCTCGAGCTTGATCCTTTCTTGAGTTGACAAAGTCTTCTTCTATACTTGTACTTATTTGAATCTTAAACATGCATACTTGGAGACTTCTATTCTTGAATTCTTCATCCGTGACTTGAAACTTTCTTCATTTAAGTTCTTGTCTTGAAATACGATGTCTTGAAGTAATGAATAGTCTCAAACATGAAACACAAGATATACAAGACAAAGATATAGGTTTTGGCACCATAAAATTTGACAACCAAAGGGATATGAAATCATAGCACTTACAGTTTATTAATCAGAGAAGGCTCAAGCTGGGTCTGAAAGCTCATTCACCTGACTGGGCTTGAGCTAGCTATTTGTTTTGGTCTATTAATTGAAGGATCAGGTAGGCTTCGTATTAGGCATGGATTTTAGCCTATTCATCTGAGTTGACTCAGACTCGATTTGGACTATCACGAGTCGGTAGCCCAACCAACTTGGGCTGAGTCGTGACTTAATTCAAACTCGTTTCATGTCCCTAGATTATACTTAGCGAGTTAGGCTCTGTAGGTCAGCCCTGCTGGTAATAGGCCTGCTTGCATGTTTTTGAGTATTGCACATGTCATTTATACATCATTTTTTTTTGTGAATCTCTGCCACCGTCAATTCATTAGTAAAAAATCTGACCAATCCACTCGTTTGGTGGACCACATGCACAAGGAAATGGATTAGAAAGAGAATCACCAGCGGTCCACAACGATTTTGTCTTGCCTAGCCTGTCAGATTTACATGCTATCATGGTTTTATTCATTAACATAACCGTCAACGGATCCCTTGATGAGTGACTGAGATTCCTCGTACATTTGCAAGGCCCACACGTGTGACACGGATTGCAAAGACTGGTATACAATTGGCATTCTCTAGTTTTTAATATTTGTGTGAGCTCGAGTGGATGCAACACCTGGTGCATGCAGTAGGTATGAATAATACTCAAGCTGTGTAGCCCACCATAATGTGTTGACATCCATTCTGTCCATCAGGTGTTGACCCACATGTTTATTGTTGTGTAGACCAAAAATCAGATTGATCCAACAACTAGGTGGAACACACCATGGGGAACAATATAAAATAGATGCAAAAAACTAAAAGTTCATTCAATGTGGGCCACCTATGTTTTCTATCAAGTGAATTTTTAGACCGCCCCTTCACTCTTGTGAAGTCCACCTGATAAACCGTTTGGATGAAAAATACAAGCAATGGTGGAAGTCACACAAACCTATGTTGGCATCCACTCCCCACTAGCCCTTTTGCTGTGGCCCACCTAAGTCGTGGATCTGGATGAGTATTCCCCCTATATGCTAGAATCTCTATTCACACTTCATGAACATAGTGGATTTTATATAAATAATAAAGCGGGTCCTATGAGTATTTAATTAGGATATGTGACCACATGTGCAGTAAATGGCCTAATTTTGATTATATGTGTGTATGTATATGTGGAACGTGTCGGTCGTAATCAACTCGAATAACATTGAACGTCTTGTAGCCGAATTAGGATTGATATGTGAAGATTATAATGATTGATCAACCACTGATTGACAAAGAGATCAAACAATTTATGAGTGTCAATATATCATTCAATCATTCTGATGAATTCTCTTTACCTTGAAGACCATGATTTTTAACACAAATGTGATAACTTTGTTGTGTTCGTTTTAAAAAAAAAAGTGAAGAAAGAAAATAGAAAATTAAAGGTTGAATGCTGATTTTATTAATCTAAATCAATGAGATGACCGTGAATTAGATGTTCTTCTAGACTTGGCTGGTTGTGAGATAGTCGTGATTTGGTTAATAGGATATGGCTAATGAATTACTTAGTAAAGACTTGTGGATTTCAAGGTCTGACAATATGGTCATGAATATTTAACTAAACTAAATCTTATTTGTTGCAACGATACACTGGACAAAAGTGGAGAACTAAACTAAGGTATGCTAATAAATCTAAACTTACTATTACGTGGTGCTAGACAAAAGTACATGGATAGGCTAAAATTTGTATTGTTTTATAAACTTAGGTTAGGTGATATCCTTGCATGCGGTTTCTTGGCTTTCAGGATCGGAATTTCAATTAATTAACCACTCTACCTTGATATACGTTCTATTTTCATATTTCTTTCTTTCTTGTTACACAATTTAGGGGTCTATAGTTGCATATGGCCAATTAGATTTTAACATGTGTTACTCTGTATCATCGCCTCTATACCTTACTGCATTATACATACCCTTTGAATGTCTTGCATGTGTGTAGACTTTTCTTGCCATGTATTGCTTAGAGGGTGACCACATTTAAGATTTCAGTCGTTCCTACGTCTCTAAACATCTTATCCTTCCTAGCATGGCATACATCTTTTAGAGAGATGTGTTTTAGATCCTCACAATTTCTTTTATATGCTTTCATATAGATCTTTTTTTTTCCTTCTATATGAGTGTGCCAACGTATAGCAACATCCTATTTATTTAATATGGCTGTGGTAGGTCAGGCGTAAGCAAATCCCATAAAGCTACATATTGTATGCACTATGCAACAACCATTGTTGAGGATTCTAGTTCTAATTTGTCTCCATGTGACTGCAATCCTTTTGCGGCCGACATACCATCAAGCATGGTGGTAAATCTCATTATCTGTATATTCTCACCCCGACATTTTCAAATTGTAATTTTTTTTAAAGATTTTTTTGTTAAGTTTGTAATACAGCTTGTGTTTGTTTCCTCCATTTTCTTGTCATTCTCATAATGTGACAAATTTGATGATCCGTTAATTGAATCTACTATAAATGGCACACATTAGGAAAATCTTGTTGCTTAGGCATTTCTAGATGTTTGATCTGTGACTTACTAGAACTATAAACCAAGTCAGAAATGGTTGACATCTAAAGTAGAAATGTCCATTTGTGACAACTCTAGGTTTATTCTATCATTGCCAGCTGGGACGGACAAGGCCTGCTTGGTGGCCTATTTTTCCTAACAAGAAATCTTCCTTGTTCTCCATCACACAATTTTTTAGTTACGATAATGTGTTAGAATATTTCTTAATAGTTAATCTAATCTATTACTGGATTACTATTTCAGTTTTAATATGTTGTTGGTAATCAAACTAGATGAACACAATATTCCATAGAGAGGCCTAAGGGTTACTGTTGTAATGCATCAGGTCGATATACCTACATAGCAAAGCTATTTGTGGTATGGTTCAAGCATTAGAGACAAGGATCCACAGGTTTGATGTTTCTACGCTTAGGATTAGCACTGTTACAGAATTTAACTACTTGTGGTAACTGTTTATTGTCATGTGTATGCTAATTTTCAAGGCCTCTGGCACATACATATTTCAACTAGATGACGCTCCTCAAACAGCTGCTTCAAGATTGGTAATCCAGCTGGTTTCCAGTTTCTTGTTCATCGTAAATTACTGAATAATGACTTGAGAAAATTGAAACCATTAAAAAGCAGTGTTGGTTAGCTTGTTTGGGGTTTTAAGATTAATAAACCTTGAATGTAATATCATTTGACTGTAGGTATCCTTGAAGATTGTGCGAGGACCTCTAGTTGATGAAGTTCATCAACATTTCAATCTTTGGATTTATTAGGTTCTCTCTACCTTTTATTCACCTATCAATTGACCATTTCATCAAGATTAATCTATAATGTAGTTTAATAGGATTCTTTATTCAGAAACATCTCTAGTGTTTCAGAGTCACAAAAATTTATCTCTTTCTATTTAAATAATTTAGAAATTATTTCATTATATTGTTCCTTTAGAGACCTCTAAACCTGAAATGATGGTGAATAGAAACATCTAAAACAATCATTCCTTTGAGTCCCAAGTCAATGCATAATATGATGGAAGAATCAATTAAGTAATTCTACATATAACAATAAGGGATGCAAGAGAACGTGCAGTAGAGCCACCTCCAAAACATATAGGACCATGAAAACATATTATAAGATATTAGGACTTTTGATAAGACTACAATGAAATAAATATATATATAGTAATGTTTTTCAGTCATTGTTTCTCATGGTTTATTTTTCAAATGTTTGCAGCTTTCTTTGATACATTGGTTACGTTGAATTGTGGAAGATATCAACAACGATATAGAACTGAGAGATGTTTGCTTTAGCTACCCTACAAGACCTGACATTCATGTATTTTCTGGGTTCTCATTTCATGTTCCAAGCGGCATAATTGTGGATCTAGTTGGAGAGAGCGGCAGTGAGAAGTCGACAGTGATCAGTTTGTTGGAGAGGTTTTATGACCCCTAAGCTGGTGAAATGCTCATAAATGACATCAACTTGAAGAAGCTGCAACTTATTAGCTAAGAGCTCATGTTATTCACAACTACTATAAAGGAGAATATCGCATATGATAAGGCGGGTGATACATTGGAAGAAATTAGAATTGTAACTGAGATTACTAATATTGCAAGGTTTATAGATAAGATGCCACAGATCACTTGCTTGTACTTTTTTTTTTGGTAAATTCATATATACTACTCTCTCAAAGATGCTGTGGGTGAAAGGCTAGGAAAGGAAGACATTTGTACTTTTTTTTGATAAATTAATTATTTTGATATTATGTTGATTATTGTCTTGATGAATGTTAAATGGATTTTTTTAGTAATAAGTGGACTCGTCGCAAAACGTCTTTATTCGCGATGAGTTTTATGTTTAGCGACGTTTTACGATATGTAATGACGACATGTAAATTTGTCGCAAATAAGCTATATTTAGTGACAATTTATTAGGTCATCGTAAAAAATTAGTATTTGCAACAAAATTGGCGACAAGCAATACTCATTGCAAAAAATATTTTGCGACAAGTGTGATGTTATCAGCAACGATGAGGATTTGTCATAAAACGTCTTTATTCGCAACGACTTTCATATTTATCAACATTTTACGATATTTAATGGCAATGTGTAAAATCATCGCAAATAAGCTATATTTAGTGATGATTTATTAAGTCGTCGCAAATAATTATTATTGGCGACAATCTAAACTCGCTGCAAAAAATTTTTTGTAATAAACTTGGATTTGTTAGTGACAACGAAGACTCGTCGCAAAATGTCTTTATTCGTGACGAGTCTCATATTTAGCGACATTTTACGATATGTAATGGCGACGTGTCAACTTGTCGCTAATTAACTATATTTTACGACAAGTTAGTAGGTCGTCGTAAGTAATTGAGTTATTAGCGACGATGAAGACTTGTCGCAACACGTCTTTATTCGCAACGAGTCTCATATTTAGCAACGTTTTACGATATGCAATGGCGATGTGTCAACTCATCGTTAATTAACTATATTTTGTGACAAGTTATTAGGTTATCGCAAATAGTGAAGTTATTGGCTACGAGTTGTCGTTTCCATCGCTACATATAATCAGTGGTGTCATATCTACATCAAACGTGACGACAAGAAACACTTGCCGCAAAAAAAAATTTTGTGATAAATTTGAGTTTATTAGCGACGACAAGGATTCGTTGCAATACGTCTCTATTCGCGACGAATCTCAGATTTAGCGATATTTTATAATATGCAATGACGACATGTCAACTTGTCGCTAATTAACTATTTTTTGCAACAAATTATTAGGTCGTCATAAACAGTTAAATTATTGGCGACGAGTTGTCGTTTCTGTCGATAAATAGAATTAGTGATGCCGTATCTGCATCAAACGTGATGACGAGCAAGACTCATCGCTAAAAGTTTTAGCGACAAGTTTGGAGTTTTTAACGATGAGTTGACTTGTCGCGAAAAGACCGAATTGTTGTACTGTCATAGAAAATAAAAGTATTAATACACATCATGAGGTTAACTCATGTAGCTCCCGGTGACTTTGAGCTATGTGGGCCTCATGAGATGTATGTTAGACATCTGCAACATGCATTTTTTGGGTCCACTCTAATTTATATGATAACCCAAGAATCAGGTGTATTCGTAACTTAGGTTAGCCACACCCTTTAAAATCTCGAGAAATCATACATAACATTTAAAAGCAATTGGTGAGTCTCACCTGAGTTTTAGTTTTAAAATGGCCTGAAATTTGGCATGAACCTTCATCCAAGTGAGACACACCGTAAATAGACTAAATGTCCGAATCTCAATGAACCATGTAAATAATAAAGAAGGTTTTAATAGATGAACATTTACTCCTAATTATTGCATGTGGTGTAGTCCACCCAAGTCATGGATTTACTTAAGTTTTTAACATGTGAACCACCATTGAAAGATGCATCTAATGTGAATATCCAACACACATCATCATAATGAGACCCACAGAGTTCAAACTCATCGAAAGCTCTCATGAGGTCAACCTCGTAACACCTTTTTCCACACACACGCAAACACTTGTAGTGTCAAGGGGCCGGATTAGGGTTAGGCCAAGATCTGTCCAAGCCCTGCCTGTACTGGTCAATGTACGGCCGAGTCCATCTCAAGGCTGTGACGGGCCAAAATAGTCCATCCAGAGTCCACCCGACATGGTTACACTGGGCTTACCTCGAGTCGAGCCCGAGCATGAAAGATGGGTTCTTTTTGTATATTATAAACTTGCTCTTCCACATCCTAATGAGGTGGGCCAACCGGATTTGGACCAGGTTGATGGGCGTTATACACAGTCCAAACCCTGTCTGATTGAAGAACATGCTTAAAATTTAAAGTCTAGCATTGCTCTCGGGCTTGATATTCCAGTCCAAAGCGGGCCATGCCCGGCGGGTCTCTAGCTGGGAACGGGCAGCAGCTTTGAGAGTATGGGTCTTACCAAACTCTCCATCCATTTTTTCGTATCATCAAAAAATGAGGAAGATTCAAGGCTCAAGTGGACCACACCACAGGAAGCAGTGGTGATAATGATTCTTACCGTTGAAACTTTTTTTGGCCCCTCCATGATGTTTATTTTCCATACAATCTATTCATAAAGTTATAAAATACAAACATCAGCTCCATCCAAAACTTCTGTGGTCCCTGGGAAGTTTTCACCGGTGAGAGTTTAATCCCCATTCTGTAGTCCACTTGAGCCTTGGATCTGCCTAAACTTTGGTCTTATATTCTAAAATGATACTAAAAGTTGGATGGACGGTGTGGATAAAAGCCATACATCATGTTGGCCACTCAAAGCTGCTGCCCGTTCCCAGCTGACACTGGCCGGGGTAGGACGCATCCTCGCCAAATTTTCAATATCTCTGCTCTATTTTTGGCACTGCCGTCTATCCCGAAAAGTCAGTCTGGTCCGATCATCATGTGGGCCACACCTGCAGTAAACGAATCAAAGGTAAAAAAAAGATTGACTAACATATTCAACGGCGAACAAGAACTGATGTAACTTCATGAGAAGGCCGGCCTGATTTCTAGACCATGACATAAATGTAGTGGGCTAGCCCGATGAATGGCCTGCCTGTAGCATACGTGTAACACAGTGGAGTGCCCATCCGATTTCTCAGTAGCGTCTGACAAGAAATTGACATGTCGAAGCGACTGCTCCCCTTGTCGCGCTTGGACCATAAAACTAGACTCCTGTGTTTGTAGTGCTTCATTTAAAAATAAATGGTGGTGACCCTTTGACAGTAAACAAGGCACAGTTGCACTGCAGTCGAGACCGTCCAAAATCTTTGACCCGATTGATGATGCATTATAGTTGCAATTAGAAGATAACATCAGCCATCTGATTCTTCGTTTCTAATTTGGACCACTCAACACTTTAATTTAATATTTCATTTGATGGCCATTAATTTAAATGTGAGAATTTCTCGGTTAACTTAATTTTAAGTATTTTCTCATCAGAAATGGGACCCACAATTTGGGTGGTCAAGATGTCTATACATGACTACCATGTGTGAGGAGGATGAGTTACCATCATATTCAAAATGGTGTTTGGTTGACTTAATAACATTTCGCCTCAAAAAATCCAAGCACGCCGTGGAACTAGCTAGGGAAGAGGATGGATTGCGGCACACGTCCCAAACAGGCACTCGTGCATGAAATCTGTGGCATTCATATGTCGGGATAAATTATGGCACGTGGTTCAGTGATTGATGATTTTGGCCCGTTGATATCCACCGTAGATGGCGATGCGGCCAAAATATCACTTGGTGGAAGATCCTCTCCACCAATTTTGGACCTTCTCTATGGACCGTTGGTGAATTTAACTTCGTAGAAGGAAAGAAGTCTTAAGGTTACAAATGGACCATCCATATTCTGGCCAACAGACCAAAGGCCTGGATCAGGGAACCGAGAATTATATGTTTAGTGGCTGCATCTTTCAGAGTATACCTGGATTCAATTTTGCAATGTGGGGGTCATGGTTTCGTAATCAAGACCATTTATTTGATGAATCCCACTGGATGGAGACCGACCCAAAATTCTAGTAGAATTGAAGATTATAATTGTTATGGATGGATGTATTAAATTTTTCTAGTGGACTGTCAATGATATCGACAGGGTTTCAGATGGAATCGAGGTTGTTATCGAGAGTGGTTCGATGACATTGATAATTCACAGAATTTTCACCATTGGTCGCTGGACAGTTTTCTTGGTCCTGTCGATATGATCGAGAGACCTTCAGATCATATCAACGCTGTTATCGAGAGTCCTTCGATATCATCGAAAAGTTCCGCAGATGCGATTGTGGAAACATAGATTTTGCGGATTGCGAAAATCTTGAGTCCTTTTGCAACTAAGATGCGAAAGGGAAGTTGCCTAAACTATAAATAATTGTTCCTAGGGCTTTTCTAGGGATGTGAGATGGTATGCTAAGGCTTTCTAAAGGGGTTCCAAGGGTATGCAAGGGTTTCTAAAGGGTGTAGTAAGGGTAAGATTCGAGGTTGTTCGAATCGGGTAAGTCCTCTCTCTTTGTAATTTTTATTTTCATAGTGAAGATCTGTCACTTTGTGCCGTGATTTTTTCCTGCAAGAGTTTTCCACGTTAAATCTGGGTGTTTTCTGTGTTCTCTTATGTGCTTGGTGCCATTTGATTGCTATCTTAGATCTAGATCTGTGTGATTCCGCAGGGCAAAATCCCCAACAATAATGGGATCCCTTCAATTGAAAGTCTACCTTTTGCCGTGTTTCTCATGTTTATAACCGTCTCTCACGAGGTGAAAAACATCGAAAGGTTAAGATTGGTAATGTCAAGGAAACTTTTGAGGATGGTCCATCCATAGTGGGATGGACATACAGTTGGACTGGATTACTGACACATGGGCCCCACTCATCAAAACTCAAAACCCATGTATACGATACAATGTTCAGTGGGAGCTCGTCTCACGCAATTCCTCCACAGAAGCCCTGGTTCCATGCATCCAAACTCAAGACAAATAAATGACGTTTGCTAGAATGCATCCAGCTGACCAATTGCAGTTGGATACGTGGGACATTAACCGTTGGATCAAGTATATTTTCAATGATCGAAACTGTTTATTTGATGGGCCTCAAAGCAGATGGGGTACCTAAAAATGTTTGCTGATTGAAGTATTTCAACCGTCCATATGTAAGGAAAAAGAATAGAATGATCGAATGCTAAAACACTCCAATCTAAGAGCTCGTATCTTTCGTCTCTCCCCGTCCAAGTTGAGACCAATTACGTAAACGGTTTGGATTCAAAGATGAGCCTAAATTCGAGAACTGAAGTCCCGACGTATCCCATGCAACTAAATTGGGATGCATTCTGTAATAGCTGTTGCACGCACCGTGTAAAACACCATAGCTCTGTAGGGTCCACCATGTTTTACGTGTGAAATGCAGTACTCCGTACATTATGTTACAACATCCATTCTCTCACCGTCCATACGTAAGATCAGCCCGATAAAAATCACGTGTGCCGATCGAACCAATGGAAACAATTTAAAATTGCTCCAAAAAAGAAGTATAACTCACACGTACGGTGTGGCCCGTCTCAGATTTGGATGATTTTTGTACTTTCCCTTGATCTTGATGAGATACACTTGATGAAGGGGTTGTTGAATGATAAACTACCATAATTCCCTATTGTGTGGCCTATTATCATGAAGAGGTCACCTGACCAACGGATTGGATTTTACATATACAACTGGTGGGCCCCACACAGTTTTGGTGTTTTACTCGCACAAATCCATGGGACGTGCTAGCATAACACCCAAGCTCGGTGGGGTCATCGTGTTCTATTTGTAAAATCCATTCCCTCCATCATGTCCAACCCTTGATTCCAACTTCCATGGATAAAAAATCATCATATCCATAACTAAGTTCGGCCAGAGCATAGGCATTCAATTCCCACTGTTTATATGGTATGGTTCCGTAAAGTTTTGGACGGGCTCATGCCTTAAAATGGTATGATAAAATGGATGAATGATGTGTAGAATACGCAAAATTGACTGTAGGCTCCACGGACACTTTGCACTGAGTTACCTAGTAGTCAATCATGAGCGGATTGGATGAGACCCCGGATCCATCGAGGTGGGTGGGACCTTGACTGTAAGGCCCACTGTGATTTATGTGACTACATCCGTGTCATCCATTGTCATTGAAGTTCATTTTAGGGCATGATCTAAAAAATGAAGTAGATCCAAATCTCAGGTGTAGTATACTACAGGAAACATTAGTAATCGATCATTAAAAACTCCTCCGTGGGCCATAGCATTTTTGGATCAACCTGATATTTGTGTGGTCTCTTCATCCAGATCTTTGTGACCTTATCAACGGGTTGGATGGCAAACACATATTTCAGTGCTCCCATGAAGTTTTTAATGGTGGGTGATTCAATCACTACCTTTTCTCGTGTCCACATAAGATTTGTATCTACTTCAATTCCGGGATCATGTTCTAAAATGAGCTTTCAAAATGATTGGTTGGGGTGGATTTAAGGATCATACATCTTCATGAGCTCCACAGTTAGGCCACCCACCTAGGTGGATCCGAGCTCTCACTTAATCCGCTCATCCACATCAATTAATCACGTGTAACTCATGTGGATCGCAAGGGAAAAATATATGAACTTGGATTGTTCCCATTCGTGTTGCCCATAAGACTTTTGGGCTAATCTTCTGCGGTTGTGCATACATAATAGGACTTTTTGTGACCTTGAACCAATAATGTGGGTGGAATCTTGACCGTAGGGTCCACTTGGATGTATACATTTGTACATCAACGTTGTCCAGTTATTTTGCTAGCTTATTTCTGGCAATGGTTAAAAAAAGGAATTTTAACCATAATAGCCTTGAGGTACAATCAAAATCTCTAAAAGAAATGAAAGTTTTAAGATATTTCGATGGTAGAACATTGACAGGTTTTTAAAAGTTTTCTGAATTAAATTGACCATGTCTTTAGATCATCAGCTATACATATTTTGATTAAAGAAAAAGTTATGTATTATTCATTTCCAAGGAAGTGATGTGAATTGAATTTGTTATTGAGCCTACTGGAACCTATATTCAATCCATTCATTTTTTTTTATAACTCTCTAATATTTATATGCAAAAATGTTAATTCTTACTAACACGATCTCTATGTGGTCCACAAAACCTAATAACATATAACGGTGTCTGTTTGATACGAATTATTTTCTTGTGATGCGGTCCATGTGGCTAACAGATATATATTCATCTTGCTTACAATCATGACCTTCTATATATGGAATTCCGAAGTTAATGGATGAGTGGATTCTAAATATTAAATGGTGGCCATAGATGGTGTACGAATGCCCTTAGAAGTTTTCTTGTGGTGTGGTCCATTCAAAAAGTTTTCGACAATAGGATTTCAATTACCATTGTTTGTTGTGGTGTAGTCCATTTAAGCCTCTCGTCTACCTCCTTTTGAGGCTTATGCTCTAAATTGTTCTCTTAAGATGTATAGATGGCATGGATAAATTATATAATCATGATAGTCTATAATATTCAATAGCAGTGGCCGGTGGCTGTGCACTCCTAACTATTTTTTGTTGTTGTGGGTCCACCTTATTTGTAAATGTAACTCATTATTTGGATATAAAAAGCAGTGAGATTGAAAACCTAACATTGAAAACTTCTTGAGGGCCTCAAAATTTTTGGATGTAACTTATTTTTTGGCTAATGTCATTAAATTAAATTCTAAATCTAATTGATGGAGTGGATCTTTGACACATCGCATTTTGAGCCCCGCAACTCTTAACACATGACAATATCAACCCTTAACACATACTCGATAGTGGGCCTCACAAACGACATCCTTATAGTGTCAAGGGTCAAGATCGAGGTTGTTGCGTGTTAAGGGTCAATGTTGTTATATGTTAAGGGTCGAGGTTATCATGCATTTACTACTAAAAAATAGAGCAAAGGCTATGGACTAAATTTGTAACAAAAAGCCAATAGCTAAGGTTTTAGTATGCAGCTATTGCTTTTAAAGGGTTAAGGTTGTTATGTGTTAAGGGTCGAGGTTATCAGGGTCAATATTATCATGTGTTAAGGGTCAAGGTTGTTTTGTATTAATGATTTAAATTAAATTCTAAATCTAATTGATGGAGTAGATCTTTGACACATCGCATTTTGAGCCTCACAACTCTTAACACATGACAATATCAACCCTTAACATATACTCGATAGTGGGCCTCACAAACGGCATCCTTATAGTGTTAAGGGTCAGGATCGAGGTTGTTGCGTGTTAAGGGTCAATGTTGTTATATGTTAAGAGTCGAGGTTATCATGCATTTACTACTAAAAAATAGAGCAAAGGCTATGGACTACATTTGTAATAAAAAGCCAATAGCTAAGGTTTTAGTCTGTAGCCATTGCTTTTAGAGGCTTAAGGTTGTTATGTGTTAAGGGTCGAGGTTATCAGGGTCAATATTATCATGTGTTAAGGGTCAAGGTTGTTTTGTGTTAATGGTTTAAGTTATCCTATGTCAACTTTGACCCTTAATACATGACAATGTCGACCTATAATACATGACTACCTAGACCTTCGATACATGACAACCATTACCTACGCTCTTAATACATGATAGCATAGACCCTTAACATATGACAACCACAACCTAAACCCTTAACACATAATAACCTAGACCCTTAATATATGATGACAAAGACTCTTAATACATGACAACCCATATTTAAATTCTTAAAACATGACAACCTAGACTCTTAACACAGACAACTCAAACCCTTAATATATGACAACCACTTCAACCAAGACAATACATTAAAAAGTTCAAATTCTATCACCTTCAGTGTTTTTCATATGACAACCACAATTATCTTTATTTACCTTAAATCCTTTTCAACAATCACTTCTCACAATGAAAACAACAACTACAACTAACCCTCTCTATCCACAACCAAAAGTGGCTTCCATTTATAAAATAAAAAATGCTTTTTTACAAAAAATAAAATAGAAAATTATATTTAAAATATCATCAACGTATTAGTGACTTTTATCTTTAAGAAATGTGGTCGTCGGATAAAAAACAATACTTTTTTTTGGCGTTAAAAGTTGGTAGCCATGCCCATAAGCTGAAGAAGTCTATGGTAATGAACAAATGCTGAAAAATGCATCAAAAGAAGAGGTGGGAGGAAAAGCTCCAAAAAATCAATAAAGAAAGAAGAAAAAGAAGCTTTATATGGGTAACAAAGTTCCAAAGCATAGGCAATTTAATTCGAAAAACTTTTAAAAACCTAACAACAAGCTACCCTCAGGATATCTTAAACATCCATTCCTTTTATGGATTTTGGCCATACTTCAAGGCTACTAGAGTCAAAATCCCTTTAAAAAGAAAATGAAGCAAATACAAAATTTAGGCGGACCAATTATAGGAAATAGTGGTCATTAAATGCTCACCATTCAGAAATTCTTAGTTCGGCTGTAATGTTTATTCACCATCTAACCTGTTGATAAGGTCAAACACATATAGATGAAAGGAAAATAAATATATATTAGCTTAATCCAAAAAAATAAAAATAAAAATTTGGCCAACAAAAGGATTTTAATGGTCAATAACCATTGTTTCCCATGATGTGGTCCACCTAAAATTTCATTTACTTTGGTTTTTGGGAACATGGCTTAAAATAAGCTGGAAAGAGAGATAGACGGTGTGGATATGCATATTAATACCTCAAGTAGGCCCAACGGTCAGGTTCCACCCACATGGATGGTTCCGGTGTCGCAGAGAAGGCGCGCTCGTACGTATAAAACATTGTGGTCCCCCAAAGTTTGAAAGTTTTGAAAGGAGACGGATTGGCTACTCCCCCTTACACCAGGGGGAGTAGGTGCTCCGTGGGCCCCGCTATGATGTATTTGTTTCATCCATTCCTTTCATCCATTTTTACAGATCATTTTATGGATAGATGAAAAAAATTATAGGGATATAAATCTCAGGTGGACCACACCAAAGGAAAACAATAATGATTGTATATCCACCATTAAAATCCTCCTGAGGCCAACTGTACTGTTTACTTGACATCCAATCTGTTGATTGGGTCATAAAGACTCAGATGAAGGGAAAAAAATAATAAATATTAGCTTGATCCAAAACTTTTATGGCCCCCAAAATATTTTTAATGGTTACCATTCATTCAACACTGCTTTCACTTGAGATTTCGATATACCTCATTTTTTCTTTCATAACATAAAATGATCTATAAAAATAGATGGACGGCATGGATGAAACACATACATCATGGTGGGGCCCACAAATCACTGACCACCAGCCCATGGCTGGTGTCAGGGGGAGTAGCCAATCCGTCTCCATTTTAAAACCGGTGTTGCAGAGTAGAATAGAATTCCGGTCACTCAACGGAGAACCCGAACACAAAATAGATGTCCTCGGGCGGAGAAAACAGGGAGACTTAGATTCGGTGACCCCTCCGGTATGGAGGTCCCTGGTCGGTGCCGTGGGCCCTACAATAATGTATATGTTTTATCGATTCTGTCCATCCATTTTTTTTTTTTTTCATTTCATTTTAGACTATTAGACTAAAAATTAGCTAAGTCCATATCTCAAGTGGACTACACCATAGGAAAAAGTGATGATTAAACATTAAAAACTTCTTTGGGGGCTCGAAAGTTTTGAATGAAGCTTATATTTAAGTTTTAATTTCATCCTCGTCCATGTGACGTAATTAAAAGGTTGGATGGCAAGTAAACATTACAGCATGTCCTAGAAAGTTTTCAACGATGGGCATTCAATACCATTGTTTCATCAGCATGAGATTTGGATCTGCCTCATTTTAAGACACAATTCCTTAAAATGAGCTGAAAAGAATTGATGGACGGCATGGATAAGACACATACATTATCGTGGGGCCCATATCGTCGACCAGTACCGAGAAGTCGGTGCTAGAGGCGTCACCACCGAATCCTGAATCCACTGAAAGCACGAGAATGAAGTATCGAATATCGCGAAGAAGCAAAGGCGTGTTTGGAAATCGAGAAGAAGCTGTTGGCGCTGCTGGCGATGTATCGAATGGCAGACGTTAAATGACCTTTTATTAGTTCAGAAAATAAGGAAATTTGGAATGTTATCGAATTCCGAGAAGAGAAAAAACAAAAATCAAAATGAAAATCAGAAGGTGGCGTGTGATGATGACTGACGTGATAATGGTTTTTAAAGAGGGGGGGAAAGACAGATGATGGTGATGATGAGATGGGTCCCATCACACCACCGTCTCTATCTCCTCCGTACGTTCCTCGAATTCGTGTAGATTCTAAAATCTGCCTGCTGACGAGACGCGTCATCTCTATGATTTGAGGAATCATATGCTCTCTCTCTCATATAAGGGTTTTATATTCCTATGTTCTCCCTCTTCAACAGCGGTGATGCACTCCCATTTTTCATGTGGTCCATCGTTCAGTAGATTTTTTGGACTTTATGCATGGACAGGTAAGTGTTTTTGAAATCCGACCGCTCTCGAGTGGTTCGACCCATCTCGAACTGAAATGGGCCCGGAAGACTTCAGATCCCTTCCAGTTGCATTGCATTATGGTATTCCATATTACATCTTCTCTTTCTTCGTTTTGAGCTATTTTGACTGAAAAATGCTGTGTTTGGATAGCTTGATAAGTAAATAATTAGTGTATAAGCACAGTTCCACTGTAATATTGCAGTGTATAAGCACTACTACAAATCCTCTATACAAATATGTATAACCCCCAAAAAATATTATATGAAAATCTGATATTAATATAATGCATATTTCAATAGATTACAATACCACCAAATATTAATTACAATTCGAACCGGCCCAAGTCACTGTGTACGTGGTAGAAAATTTGGACCCTTTCATTTACATGTGACATCCTAACCTGTACTATTTTTTGGTCCCACATGAGGACCACCATGATTGAAATTAAACCGAAACATTCATCACGTACGCGACGCCATGAAAAATAAGGTATGACTATTGCTAAATAACAAAATTCAAGCATGGTCTGCTTCATTAGTGGATCATGCTGATTTTTTTTTGCACAAAGTGATCGTCGTCCTTGTCATATCTATTGGATGGTTTGGAGGTCACACACACATGATAGGTTGGAAAGTATCCATTGGGTGGATGGTAACTTTTAGACCAACTAGACAGGAGTGAGACCTTTGATTATGAATTTAGTTTAATTTAGTGGTTAGATAGTTTTTTAAGAGTAATTCTATAGAATTCAATCGAGCAATATACCGTCTACTTATGAAAGGTGTCCCTCCTGTAGGGTGGGATAGGAAATCAGTATTCTATGTCTGACATCCACTCCATTATTCATTTGTGACGGATCATGTGAGACATAAGCCCAAAAATAAAGCTATCGAAAGCTTGAGTGGAACAAACAATTGGAAATAATGAGGATGGAGATACTACTTGCGGTTAATATCTTAAACAAATTGTTAGGGTTGTACACGAGTCAAGCTAGCTTGAAAAGCTTGCTCGACTCAGCTCGACTTAGCTCGGATTGAATCGGTTTGAAAGGCCGAATAAAGGCGAGTCAAGCTTATTTAGTAAAGCTCGAGTTGAGTTCAAGCCAAGTTCGAAGCTCGAGCTCGAGTCTATTTTAATTTTTATATATATATATATATATATATATATATATATATATATATATATATATATATATATATAAGTTAAAAAAAGAAAAAGAAGTTAAAATTTAAGAGTTTTTACTAAAAAACCTTACTCGACCCTACCCGTCCTCATTCCCTCTTTTTCTTTCCCTTACCCTACCGAGGTAAACTCGACTCGACTCGACTCGAACCACTAGCTCGACTTGAAAGCTTTGACAAACAAACCAAGCTTCAATGTTGAGCTCAAGGGCGAGCTCGAGTATAGCATGGACGAGTCAAGCCAAGCTTAGCCCACCTTGACTCGACTCGGCTCGATGTACAGCCCTACAAATGGTACATCTCTAGAAAAGTTATTGTTCTATAAAATGGATAATCAACAATCAAAATTTAAAGTGTTACTGGGAAAATCAAATACATCAAACATTATGCTAGAAGCAAATTATTTACTAAGGACCTATCTGGGTGTCACTTAAAAAATTGTTCATCTCATTTTAGTTAATGATAATCATATAGTGAGAATTATCTTGATAATCAACCATCATAATATAAGTAAGTATGATTAATTAAAATGACATGAACTCATGTTTACACGGCATCAAACAAACCCTAATTCTTTTTCATCTTTCTGTAACTTTAAATAATTGATTTTCGAATTGGATAGGTCTAAATGCATGGATAAGCATACAAGATCATGATGGCAAATATTTGAGACGTCCAAAATACCCTTTTTTTTTTTTTTCGTTTTTTGTGAAAAATTAATCAAGGGATACTTTCAGGGCTGTGCATCAAGCCGAGTCGAGTCAAGGTGGGCTAAGCTCGTCTTGACTCGTCCATGCTATACTCGAGTTCGAGCTTGAGCTCAAGATCACCCTCGAGCTCAACATTGAAGCTTGGCTTGTTTGCCAAAGCTTTCGAGTCGAGTTCGAGTCGAATCGAGTTTATCTCGAGTCAAGTCAAGCTTACCTCAGTAGGGTAAGGGAAAGAAAAAGAGGGAATGGGGAAGGATAGGGTCAAGTAGGATTTTTTAGTAAAAAATTTTAAGTTTTAACTTCTTTTTTATTATTTTATTTTATTTTTTAACTTTTTTATATATATATATATATACATATATATATATATATATATATATATATATATATATATATATATATAAAATATTAATATAATATATAAAATATATTACTCGAGCCAAGTCGAGCTCAAGCTTCGAGTAGAGTCCAGTTTGAGTCGAGTCAAGTTGAAATACACTATGGTCAAACTTGGCCTAAACTCAACTCGAGTTTTAATAAACAAGCTTGACTCGCCTTGAATCGGCCTTTCAAGCCGAGTCAGTCCGAGCTAAGTTGAGCCGAGTCAAGTGAGCTTTTCAAGCTAGCTTGACTTGTGTATAGCCCTAGATATTTTCCAGTCACATTAGAAGAATAATTTTAAAATTCTTGGCAGTTTAACTTCTCATGGTTTGTTGTGATCATAATGCTAAAATCTTACATTTTAGTTAAATTTTAATTATTTCATTATATAGGTACATATTTATAATTCAATTACAATTATTTATTTTATAACTCATACTTTAATATTTTGATTTCTTTTCCCAGAGAAAAACCTTACGATGGTGTAGGCAAGGAAGAATTGGAATATGATGGAGAGATGGCAAGGTGATGATTTTGGTCGTGCACACCAATGTAATGGTAACAGGATGAATTGGTTACATTTTAAAAATAAAACCTATTAGAAAAACCTATATATTACTTTTTATACAGTTTATCTCACTGTGGTGATAATGGTTGGTTTATGTATACCTAGGTTGTTTTATGGATTACCATACCATTTTGCACGCTAATTCTTTCCCGATTTTATGGTATCAAAGCTAGGTTCCTATACTGGTTACGTTCACTACCAAAAAAAGAGGCAAAGGATACAGATCACGTTTATTTTTTGCTACGGATATAAACCTTAGCTATACTTGCTACAGACTTAATCCGTAGCTAAAACCTAGTTATCTGTAGCTAAAACTTACCTCCTGACCATAACCTTATTAGATATTGATGGTGCTTAAGGGGCTCCATGGGGCCCATTGGAATATATGCGTTTGATCTGAACCGCCCATAAATTCTGATATATAATTTCAGTGGATGATCCAAAAAATTATGTAGATTAAAGGTCTAAGTGGACCACACCATAAGAAATAATAAAAAATAATTTTTTATCGTTAATATGTTATTTAGTCTACTTACAGCTTCTATCTGATTGATTTTTTTGGATCAACTGTTAAAATTATCCGTTAAAATGAATGGACGGAGTGGATAAATAACATACATCACGGTGGGCCCCACAAGTGTTAAAATTAGGCACTTAAAGTGCCGTCCGTCGCCTGAAATTCCGTCCGCCCTTATCTCCCGCGTGCACGCTCCACCTCCCAAAACCCAAACCCTCACTTTCGCTCACTCTCGAGTCCACAACGAGCTAGGGCGTGCGCCGGCCCTACCTCTCCTCTCTCTCTATCTCTCTCCGTCTCTCTCTCTCTCTCTCAGACCATCCTGCCTCCTCTCCTTCTTCCATTCTCCTTCCATTCTCATACAAATAAAGGGAGAGACGTGGAGAGGAGCTCTACGAGAAGAGGCCAGCCCATCCGGCCATCCAACCTTCCACCGGCCGAAGTGAGTCCAATCCCCTCTATATTCATTATTATGGGGGTGTGTTAACAACAAGAAGGGTTGCAAATATCAGGATTTCAAGAAGAAAAGGAAAGAAAAAGAAGAAGCTCTGGTTCTTATCTTTCTAACTCTTTCCTTTATTTTATCTCTTGTATTTCATTGCATCTCTCCTCTCCTTCTTTTTTTTTTTTTTTTTTTATTTTGATTTATAAGAAATAAAGAATTTAATTCCGGGTGTTGTTTGGATTTGGGTTTTGAGTGTTGAGGATTTTAAGATTTGGGTTTTCTTTATTGGGTGAAAAGGAAGGCGTCTAAAGATTTGGGAAGCGTTTGGCTGAAAGATTTGGGTTTGAGGGATTTGGGGATTTGGGTTTTCTTTATTGATTTAAAAATTTGGGGTTTTTCTTTATTGGAGCAGTTACAGAGATTGTTTAGGTTTTCGGCAGTTGCAGAAAGACAGTAGAAAGGAATGAATTGGAGGATACTTTGATAATTGGGAAGCGTTTTCCAAACTGCGATTTGTGTTTTGCATTGAGTTTTTCTTATATGGGTCTTTGGAATTACGTTCCCATGGGCCATGAGTGATTGGGAAAAGAAGATGTAGAGGAGTCGGGAAGAATGATTTTCAGCGGTGTTTGTGTTTTGGCTTCAAGAACTTCCTGAGAAACACTAGCAAGAGTCCTATAGACAATTGGAGAGCTTTTTCTTTGGTCTGGAACTCTGATTTCTTGATTTGGGTTTTGTTTGCATAACCCACCTCTCTTTATCTACCACTATCATCATCCGTTGCCTGTCGAATTACTTGTAATAACAAACATGCTGAAACTAGAAATTTACCGTTGCGGCTCCACAAGGTTGAGTTTGCTAGTGTTGTTATTGTATGTATTTTATGCATCAACTGTATGGTTTGCTTCTAAGCTTTATATACTTAGATTGTACCCTTGCTTTGTGGTTAACGGTGAAAAAAAATATAATAAAATAAAAATGTGAGTGAGGCCTGATGTGTGGGCCCCCTGTTTATGTACATTGCCAGCCAACTGGACCAATCTGACTAAGAGCCTTATGGGATTCTAAATGTTTTTTCTCAAACCATTTGGATGGGCCAATAATCCAAGTGTTATAATCATCTAATCACGCATCTATTCTGGATTCCTTTAGATCAAGGGTCGGGATTCCTAAATCAAGGCTCCTACATGTACAAACTTGTATATCACCATACGGTTCCTCACACCCACAACGTATTTTTATGATGGGATGCCAAACAGTCAGCCCATCTCCTTCCTTGATACTTCACTTGAATTAGCAAAGAACAATCTTGTGAGTTTATATACATTGAGAAAGCATTGGAAATTTAAACTGACTCTATCTTACCTTACTCGTACAAAGTACAAGGAATCAAGGTGCTTTGAAAGAGGTTTTGGCTAATGGCATGAGAACTATTTTTTTTTCCAGCCAGAACAAATCAGAAAAACACATCTAATTTTGTTTCATTTTGTTGTAATTCCAGGTGTCGCTTTGAAAGAGGTTTCTTTTACATATTTTTCTTTTAAAAAAAATGTTGTTGCTTTGGCTAATGGCATAAGAACTAAATCTTTTATTTCAGCCAGATGAAAAAAAATGTTGTTTCATCTGCACTTTTCTTTTTTCTTTTGGAATCTCTACGAATGTCAATCCGAGTTCATACTTCTATGCAAGTTTGATTTACCATTCCTTTTTTGGTTGAAACTAATGGACAGCCTTGATGCTATGGAAAAGCAGGTCTTTGAAACCAAGTTTGGCAATGTTGGAAAGAGATTTTCTAATTCCACATGTGTGTGAGCCCTGCCATCCACTTGCATTCCAGGTTTGGACAATTTAACTTAATTACTTGCATTCCAGGTATGTATTTTTTTTAGCAATTTTTAAGTGCTTGCCTTTCATCCATCAACTCTGCCGGATTACTAACTTTTTTTCTCTTGTCTGAATGTATAAATAAAAGATAGTCAACTACTAAATACACCCAAAGCACAAAGCGAATGGTTAAGCTATGTTTTGTCATTGACAAAAAGAAATGTAAAGTGGACCCACATGTCAATGCATATGTCTTATGGGCCACAGATTTTGGTGACGTTGTTATAGTAAACGTAAGGAGTGTTTGGATGCAAGGCATGCTCAGTTGAATTGAACTAAAGGAAACAAAGAAAAATGGAAAAAAAAAAGGATCTTGCTTCAGGTATCATTATTCTAATTTGAATGAGGTTGGCATTGCATATCATGTATTTTAATTCAGACTCAAAATCATCTGAATTTGCAGTTTTAGTCTTTTTTTTTTTTTTTTTTTTTCAATTCCTCTCTATTAAGCTTTAATTCCTGTGATTCAATTCAATTATCATTCTACATACTATTCAAATTCAAATTCAATTATCAATCAGAGCAAACTTGGATGTGTGGGATTAATATGATAAATTAGGCTATTTTTTCCTTTCAAAGAGAAGATGATGGAAGGAGAAGCAAGAACTGTTGACTGTTTAAGGGGAAGATTGCTTGCAGAGAGAGTGACTTCAAAGGCTGCAAAAGAAGATGCGTAAATCATGGGTAAAAAGGTCGTTTTCCTTTCTTCTTCTTCATTTCCTTTTGTTACTGTCTTTTTTTTTTTTAAAGACTACTGTCATATCTATTATATTCTTCTTCATTTCCATAGTTTTGGTTTCAAACATGTAGTTTTGAAACTTTGCAACAATCACATTTTTCTTTAACTGCATTTTTCAGATTCAAGCATATGTTGTTGTCATACATGCAGAGCAATTCTTCTATGTTTGAGATTTTCATTCTTAATTTTATTTTTTATTTTTAAAGACATGAGATTACGTGGTGGCTGAACATCAAGTTTACTAAATGCTTCAAAGTGCTCCTTCTTGTAGTATGGAGTCTCGAAAAAATCTCTTAGATTGAATGATTCAATCTTTTGATTATACAAAGGTTATGGAAAGCATCCATTTTCAAAGCAAAAGAGCTGAATTTCGAAGTGTTAAGATAATCCAACTAAAAGATTTTTATTGTTTTCTATCCATGATACAAAACAAGACTCATTGTCTAGATGGTTAGGATCACTGGGAGACAACCCAGTTTCAAGGACTAAAGCCCCGTCACACAAACATGCACAAAAGACATCCTTAAAGGGATAAAAGTGGACCAAATGCACTGCCACACAATATTGCCTTCTATAGTAGTGTGTTCATTGCATGATCAGTAGCAGCACATTAGAATTGCCACAATAAGAACAGTTGGTTGCTGAGAATAGACATCTAGAATCTTATGTGTTTTCTTTTATGTTGGCATGCACAGGCGCATGCACTTGCACATGCACATGCTATGCATTTGTATTAATGCTTTCATTGCACCCTTTTTTTCTTTTTTCCTTTCCTTTATCAAAAAACATCACAAGGGAAGTTGGACGTGTGAGCTTTATGTGAGTTGGTCTTTTGACTATAAAGGAGAATTCTACATGCTTCTTTCTTCATTTTTTTTCTTTCACCAGATGATCAGTCATGCTTAATTTTTGGTTCATGACACATCTGCACTAGATACCATAAGTTGTGCCTATGCCACATGTGCAATATCTAAGTAATTTATAAGTTCCTGTGTTTCACCCATAACACTACCAAAGTATCCAAGTTTTTCTCATCTTTCGTGTTCTTAACTTTGGGTCTTTACTTTGTTATGCCAATGTTACAAAATCATTAGTTTCCTTTTGATAACTACAGAATTTGTTGAAAGTAATGGAAAATTACTAAGTGATATATATTTTATGAAATCAGGTCCCTCTTTTGTTGAGCATTGTTGTTAGTCATTGCTTTTTTTTTTTTCCATTACTTTGTGTTTCTATTTACAGTATGTAAAATTGCATCATAGAAAGGGGCATGGGTTATGATTCATCATGAAATGAAACTGGCCACTAATATGACCATTTTGTCAATCATAGACTTGTTTTGCATGAATTAGGGAAAAAAGAAAGAAGAACAAAAATGGATGGTGATGGTACACTTTATTGCAACATTAGTGGAAGTTTGTCTTTGACAAAGGAGCTTTAAACCTTGAATCCTACAAATTCATTTATCATTTTCATTTTTCACCTAATTTCTTCTGTTTATATGCAGTTTGACAAACCTGACCAAGCCAAGTGATTGTTTTCTCTCAATGTTTGTAGATGACTTTGCGAAATGAGCTTTTTGATGTCATTGTATAGTTTGACAAATTTTTCATCAATTAATCCATGTTATAATGTTTCAATTGCATTACTAGTATAGCTACACTTTCTATTTCTTGTTATGACTAATACATCAATTTGCAAGTGAAATCGAATGCAATGGTTAAGGACACAACTTTCTTTGGGGTATTGCTTTCCGATCATCTCAAACCTGATTTCAATCCTCTTATCATCAAGAGCAAGGTAAGTGCTTGTTCATTCATCAGTTAGTTAGAGACTGTTGGATATGGAAATTCGATTCAGATTGCAATAATTAAGCAACCCCCAACTGAAACTAATCTAAACTTGGATTAGTCCCTCTTGTTTTAAGTGAATTTGACTAATTCCATTTCAAGTTGAATTTGAAGAAGAAGAAGAAGAAGAAGAAGTGACATTTATTAGAGAGCAACTAACATTTCTTTGTGGGAAAATACCGAAATAATCAATCATTAATTTATTGTAGAACTTCTCTTATTTTCCTTCTTCTTCTTGGTGGATTAGTTATGTTTTTCAAGAGATAGACTCATCTGTCGTTAAGGATGAAAAGTATAGATTCCATCTTAAAATGACAGCCGAACTTCTCTTATTTTCCTTCAACCTTAGGCTGAAACCAGGCCTCAACCTTAGGCTGAAACTAGGCCTCAACCTTAGGCTGAAACCAGGCCTTCTTCAGGCCACACAAGGGAGCTGAAACAGGCCTCAACCTTAGGCTGAAACCAGGCCACACAATGGAGCTGAAATACATCCTTCAGCCAGCCCCAAATTTGAGTTAAAATACCTCCCAAATACTTTCAACTAGACTGACATTTGTGCACTGGTTGGATGGTAACTTATTGTACAACTAGCTGTGAGTGAGACTTCAACAACCAAATGCTTTTCTACTACATTGATTTCACAAAAAATCTCTACAAAAAACATCATATGTAGGATTATGTTCCAACAGTGTTTGATAATTTCAGTGCAAATGTGGTGGTGGATGGGTAGATAGTGAATCTTGGACTCTGGGATATTGCTGGTACATTTCTATAATCTCTGCTAGAAATTTTGATTTTTGTTTTGAATTTCTTAGTTTAAATGTCTCTTCTTTTATTATTATTATTATTAATTTAAAGAATGTATTGTTGGAAATGTGGAAAGTTAATTGCTTTCTTTTCTCTTTTGTTTGTTATTCTGTTCTGGGTGAAATTTATTTTTTACCTTTTGAGATTTCTTCTATTCTATTTTTTTCTATGTTTGAAATTTGACTTGAATATGATGAATTATTTAAAGGAGGTGAATGTACCAGAAACATATGCAGATATGCCATCGATTGAAAAAGGAAAGAGGAAGAATAAAAAGAAGCAACTAGTAGCTTGAATTGTAATATGCAACCGAATCCATATCCTGTTTTGGGTTTTATCCATTGTTGGAATTTGTTGTGATAAATCTTAGTAATTTGAATTATCCTGCTGTGACTTTTATTTTTATTTTCAATACCCAATTGTATTTTGTTGGCATTGATATTCTGCTCAAAGCAATGGTAATGATGTTGTATTCTTAGGGTACACTTTTCTGATTTTCTGTCACTTTCTTTTTCTGGATTCTGTTATTTGTATTGGTTTCTATTTGTATTTCACATGTGCTGATTCTCAATATGTTCTGTTATACATAGTAATATAAAGATGTGGTTGATAGTGATGGTACTTACATGGTGAAAGGTAGATTTTTGGATGGCCATTGTTGTCGTATATTTAACATTCAATTGAATTTATTTAGTATTTCTGCCATTGCTTGTATTTTACTTTTTTCCCATGTTTCTAGTGATGACGATAATCAGTTGTTGAATGGTTAGTTATTTGTTCACCTGATTTTTCATTTCAAATGCATCCTAATGCATATGACCACTTCTTTTGCTTAGAATACAATCAGAGAATTTCTTCAATGTAGAAGGCTCCATCATTTTAAACATGGTGATCTTAGTGTAGTTTCTATTTATGATTCGGCCAAAATAAAGAGAATCAACAAAGTCGTGAGTTATGCAGGATGCAAGGTTTGAGGATTAGTATGTTCTGGATGTTGATCTTGTCTCCAAGGTTGGCTATTCAATTTATGAAATTTTAGATTGGTACATTTTAAGGCAGGTCCACATGGATTAATGTGTTGCCCATTTGAATGTCGTCATATGCTTTTCAACAGCCTCTGTAGCATCTTTTGTTTTCGAGCTTGCAACTGACAGGACTTACTAGCTTATTTGATTTGTTTCTTCATCTTTTTTTCTACCAGAATCTTAGATTGTGAGTGATTGATCTTTTGGTGTAGTGCATAACAAGTGATGACTTAAGATATTTCCCGTTATAACTGAATATGTGTTAGGCATTTCTAAGGCTGTTCTTTCTTGTTTTAATGATGTTATTCTAAACAATGGCTTCTTACTCCGTGTCAGATGCTGTTGTAACATACTACCTATATATCGATTTTTTTTAGTTACTTTATATGATGTTTCGCTTAATTTTTCCTTAATTTTGAACTAATTTGGCTTGGTTTGGTTTAGTTTTTATAATTTTGAACGAATTTTATACTATATATTTAAACATATTAGACTCCATTTGGTCGTCACAAACCAAATGAAGCCTAAGCCCCTTTTTAACTTCGCCAATGCAACTCCTTACATTGTTGGTCCCAAGCCCGGGTAAAGGAGGAGGGAGAATGGGCATCAAGGTGAGTTGTGTACTTTTCATTCATTTTCTGAGAGGGATTTTTTAAATGCATGATGGTTAATTTCAATAGCTTTCTGGCTTCTATTATCATTTGAGGACCTCAAAGGCCTAACTAACTTGAGATTTTTATATGCAGGCTAATGTATTTTTAGCCCCATAGATCAATGTTGCCACTACAAGGTTCAATATTGAAATGGTAAAGTTTTTAACTATTTTTTTTTTCCTGTTCTTCATAAATAATTTGATGTCTTAGCCTCCTGTCATTACCAGCTAGTCTTGTCACTATTTCTACATGTGTCATCTCATGATTCTTACTTTTTGTAATTTTCTTACCCCCGTAGTGATTATCAGAAGCAGTGGGCCATCATTGAAAGATTACCCTTGTAGTGAGTCCAATTAAGGTATGGATAATATATGATTTTAATTCATGGTAAATGGTACCTTTTATTATGGATCACCCCTGGACCAAAGACCTGGTACCTATTGTTGTAAGTTCGTATTGATTTCACTAATTGTAATAGAAAACAGACTCAAGCTCAAGCTGGGGGAGATTGTTACCACAATTCTAACTATCGGTAAGTACAATTTAGAAGGCAGATTTAAATTTTATTTATTTATTTATTTTTAAATTTCCTTTAGAAATGCTAATTGCATTAATAGAGGTGTTGTTATTGATATTGTTTATTAATCTGTCCTGCTAGTGTAGATAAAACCTTTGGTGAAGCCAACCAAAGACATAATGAAAGTTCATCGCATTAAATATGTTTGGCATGAGTTTTTTCTTGAAGGTACTCATCTTCCTCTTGGTCCATGATATCCTGGATTTTTGTCATTTCATTTGTATAATTTTTTTATTCTGTCAATGTAGGTAGGTACAACATTGGTGCAGTTATCTTGCTCTGGGCACCTGTAGCTAAATTGGTGAGTCTTCTTTCCTTCATACTAAATGATTCATTGATGAAGTGGCCAGGCCATTTGGACAGGCCCATGTTTATATATTATCTCGAAATTGATGAAGTAGATCCGGATGTGCGTCGGAGCTATCTGAATGTTGAGCGGGGGTCCCTGGAAGGTGGAAACCGTTGTTATGACCATGATGAAGCAGTCTATTTTTCATGGACGGCATTGGGGGGGCCTGACCATTTGGACAGGTCGTGTTTATGTACTTGCTCAAAATTAATGGAGCAGACCCGGATGTGCGTCGGAGCTATCCGGAAGAGCAAGGGTCCCTGGAAGGAGAGAACTGCTGTTATGACCATGATAAAGCTGTCCATTTCCTATGGATGACATTGGAAGGGCCTGACCATTTGGACAGGCCGTGTTTATATTTGTATTTGCAAGGACCACACCCTTAACCTAAATCCGAACCGATTCTCAAATCTAAGAACCTATAACTTAAACTAAAACTAAAACCTATAACCTAAATCTGAACCCATTCTCAAATCCCAAAACCTAAAACCTAAATCAATACCAAAACCTATGACCTGAACCTGGACCCATTCTCAAATCCAAAAACCTATAACCTAACCTAAACCTATACTTATAACCTAAAACTATTCCCAAATCCCAAAACCTATAATCTAAACCTAACCTTAACCTAAACCTAAATCTATAACCTATAACCTTAACCAAAATATATAACATAAACAAAAACCAAAACCTATAACCTAAACCCGAACCCATTCTCAAATCCTAAAACCTATAACCTAAACTTAAACCTAAACCTTATCCTAAACCTATAACCAATAAGCTAAACCAAAACCTATAACCTAAACCAAAACCAAAACCTATAACCTAAACCCGAACCCATTATCAAATCTCAAAACCTATAACCTAACCTAAACCTATACTTATAACCTAAAACTATTCTGAAATCTCAAAACCTATACCCTAAACCTAACCTTAACCTAAACCTAAAACTATAACCTATAACCTTAACCAAAACCTATAACCTAAACTAAAACAAAAACCTATAACCTAAACCCGAACCCATTCTCAAATCCCAAAACCTATAACCAAAACCAAAACCAAAACCTATAACCTAAACCTGAACCCATTCTCAAATACCAAAACTTATAACCTTAACCTAAACCTAAACCTTATCCTAAACCTATAACCTATAACCTAAACCAAAACTTATAACTTAAACCAAAACCAAAACCTATAACCTAAACCTGAACCCATTATCAAATCCCAAAACCTATAACCTAACCTAAACCTCTAGTTATAACTTAAAACTATTCCCAAATCCAAAAACCTTTAACCTAAACCTAACCTTAACCTAAACCTAAACCTATAACCCATAACTTTAACCAAAACCTATAACCTAAACCCGAACCCATTCTCAAATCCCAAAACCTATAACCTAAACCAAAACCAAAACCTATAACCTAAACCCAAACCCATTCTCAAATCTCAAAACCTATAACCTTAACCTAAACCTATAACCTAAACCAAAACCTATAACCTAAACCAAAACCAAAACCTATAACCTAACTTAAACCTATACTTATAACCTAAAACTATTCTCAAATCTTAAAACCTATAACCTAAACCTATAACATATAACCTTAACCAAAACCTATAACCTAAACTCGAACCCATTCTCAAATTTCAAAATCTATAATCTAAACCTAAACCTAAACCTTATCCTAAACCTATAACCTATAACCTATTACCTAAACCAAAACCTATAACCTAAACCAAAACCAAAACCTATAACCTAAATCTGAACCCATTATCAAATCCCAAAACCTATAACCTAACTTAAACCTATACTTATAACCTAAAACTATTCCCAAATGCCAAAACCTATAACCTAAACCTAACCTTAACCTATAATCTATAACCTTAACCAAAACCCATAACCTAAACTAGAACCAAAACCTTTAACCTAAACCCAAACCCATTCTCAAATCCCAAAACCTATTACCTAAACCTAAACCTAAACCTTATCCTAAACCTATAACCTATAACCTAAATCAAAACCAAAACCTATAACCAAACCCAAAACCAAAACCTATAACCTAAACCCGAATCCATTATCAAATCCCCAAACCTATAACCTAACCTAAACCTATACTTATAACTTAAAACTATTCCCAAATCTCAAAACCTATAACCTAAACCTAACCTTAACCTAAACCTAGACCTATAACCTATAACCTTAACTAAAACCTATAACCAAAACCAAAACCAAAACCTATAACCTAAACCCAAACCCATTCTCAAATATCAAAACCTATAACCTAAACCTAAACCTTATCCTAAACCTATAACTTATAACTTAAACGAAAACCTATATCGTAAACCAAAACCAAAACCTATAACCTAAACCCGAACCCATTATTAAATCCCAAAACCTATAACCTAACCTAAACCTATACTTATAAACTAAAACTATTCCCAAATCCCAAAACCTATAACCTAAACCTAACCTTAACCTAAACCTAAACCTATAACCTATAACCTTAACCTAAACCTATAACTTAAACCAAAACCAAAACCTATAACCTAAACCCGAACCCATTCTCAAATTCCAAAATCTATAACCTAAACTTAAACCTAAACCTTATCTTAAACCTACAACCTAAACCAAATCCAAGACCTATAATCTAAACCCGAACCCATTATCAAATCCTAAAACCTATAACCTAACCTAAACCTATACTTATAACCTAAAACTATTCCTAAATCGCAAAACCTATAACCTAAACCTAACCTTAACCTAAACCTAAACCTATAACCTATAACCTTTACCAAAACCTATAACCTAAACCAAAACCAAAACTTATAACCTAAACCCGAACCCATTCTTAAATTCCAAAACCTACAACCTAAACCAAAACCAAAACCTATAACCTAAACCCGAACCCATTCTCAAATCCCAAAACCTATAACCTAAACCTAAACCTAAACCTAAACCTTATCCTAAACCTATAACCTATAACCTAAACCAATACCTATAACTTAAACCAAAACCAAAACCTATAACCTAAACCCGAACCCATTATCAAATCCTAAAACCTATAACCTAAGCTAAACCTATACTTATAACTTAAAACTTTTGTCAAATCCCAAAACCTATAACCTAAACCTAACCTTAACCTAAACCTATAACCTATAACCTTAAGCAAAACCAAAACCAAAACCAAAACCTATAACCTAAACTCGAACCCATTCTCAAATCCCAAAACCTATAACCTAACCTAAACCTATACTTATAAACTAAAACTATTCCCAAATCCCAAAACCTATAACCTAAACATAACCTTAACCAAAACCTAAACCTATAACCTAAACCTAACCTTAACCAAAACCTAAACCTATAACCTATAACCTTAACCAAAACCTATTACCTAAACCAAAACCAAAACCTATAACCTAAACCCGAACCGATTCTCAAATCCCAAAACGTACAACCTATAACCTAAACTTGAACCCATTCTCAAATCCCAAAACCTATAACCTAAACCTAAACCTAAACCTTATTCTAAACCTATAACTTATAACCTAAACCAAAACCTTTAACCTAAACCAAAACCAAAACCTATAACCTAAACTCGAACCCATTATCAAATCCTAAAATCTATAACCTAACCTAAACCTATACTTATAACCTAAAACTTTTCCCAAATCCCAAAACCTATAACTTAAACCTAACCTTAATCTAAACCTATAACCTATAACCTTAAGAAAAACCTATAACCTAAACCAAAACCAAAACCTATAACCTAAACCATTCATTCGTAGCTATTGGTATCTATTGCTACGAATATTATTGGTATTTATTGCTACGGATAAAATCTCTTTTGTTACGGATATAAGCTGTAGCACGTCCGTCGTTATTGGTGGGGTAGCTAAAGGTATTGCTACGGACATAATCCGTAGCTATTGGTATCTATTGCTACGGACATAATCCGTAGCTATTGGTATTTATTCCGTAGCTACACCTTTAGCTACACCACCAATAGCGACGGACGTGCTACGAATCATATCTGTAGCAAAAGCCCTTTTGCTACGGTTTTTCGCCGTAGCCTTTGCCCATTTTTCTTGTAGTGGTTTTAAAAATAAAACCTATTAGAAAAACCTGTATATTACTTTTTATACAGTTTATCTCACTGTGGTGTAGGATAATGGTTGGTTTATGTACTTGGGTAGTTTTATAGATTACCATAACATTTTACACTCCAAGTCTTTCCCAATTTTATGGTATCAAAGCTAGGTTCCTATGCTAAGACCCATGGGTTGTTGTCGGAGGTTCCTATCCTGATACTTTTGGGTTATGTGCGCACCACGCTTCTGCTATAGGCAGGCTATGTTAATGATGGTGTTTTACCATCATTTTTTGCATGTTTGTGGGTGATAATTCAATCTCTTATGAGAGCAAGAAATAATTAATTGTCACTCCTTTCATTAAAGTTGAGTATTATTCTATGAGACATGACCCTAGCGAAATTATCTACCTTGGTTACTTCTTGCTGATTGGTGAATCTCCTATGAGAGAAAGAAACAATTAATTGTCATTCCTTCTTTCATTGAAGTTGAGTATTGGTCTATGAGACATGACATTAGCGAAATTATCTAGCTTGGTTACTTTTTGCTGATTGGGGCAGGGACATATGATGGCTAATCATAGATGCATGCATAATTAGGTTGAAGAGGTTCAAATAATAAAATTAATTAACTAATTGTTATCAATAACGTCGATTAAACAAATCTCAACACAAAGATGAATTCATTTTGTTAAGATCATGTCCCTTAATATAAAATTATGTAAACAGTAAAAATGGAGGAATTAGGGATATGAGGATATCCCTTGTCTAGCAAAAACCAGTCCACAGTCAAGTTTGGATCTAATTCACCAGACTAGCCATCTTTCTTTTTCATTCAAACGAAAAAGGAATATCCAAAGGGAAACGAAAGAAATGAATAAAAGATGGGATCGAGATTAAAGGGAGTTCGAATTTTAGGGCACAAAAGAAATGAAGATGGTGGATTATTAACTTTTTCTACACCTCGAAGATATAAAAAGAATGAAAATCTGAAACTGTGGTGGAATCCTCAACACCCAATTGCCAATCTTAAAACCTTAATCTTTTCGATAAAAGAGGAAAAAAAAAAAACAAATGAATTCTCATTCATTCACTAAATAAAATAGGATTTCTTAGGGTGTATATATAAGCCACATGAAAAACAAAAAGTGCACTGAAGCCTTTGGAAACAAGGAAAATAATAAGGAAAAAAACAAAAAGCCTCTACAACCTTAATCTCTTTGGTAAAAGAGGAAGAAAATAAAACATACGAATTCTCATTCATTCACTAAATAAAATAGAATTTCTTACGGTTTATATATAAGCCACATGAAAAATAAAAAGTGCATTGAAGCTTTTGTAAACAAAGAAAATAACAAAAAGATAAAAATAAAAAATAAAAAGTGCAACAAAGCCCTTGAAAATAAGGAAAATAACACATAGACGCTTAAAACTAAAATACTCGCATGATATGGTGTGAAATCCGCTCCATGGGCCTACGGTCAGGGTGTGGTCATGCTACTCCTACACTCGTAGCGGGTTAGAAAATGGGTTCGATGGACCCGACATCTATTCACATCAACTCTTCCGCTCCGGTACTCTATCTGCGATGCCTGTTCCTCTGGTACACTGTAAAGGATGCACCACTGATGTACGTATCACTGATCTACTTATTGTAGTGGATTCTCTTATTCTACTGTTTTATGACAACTAGGCAGTACTTCATATTGCCATTAATATAGTTTATTATTATTATTATTATTATTATGAATTAATGCATTAAATATATTAAAGTTGATTGCCACTTTGTTTTTAAAAAATTGTCTATTATTATTATCCATAGCCTACATTTATTTTTCAAGTCTCTTCTTATTGATATTTTCACTAAAGGAGTTCATGCATCTCATCTTTCTAATATTGTATCCAAGTTGCATGCATAACATTATCATCTAGCTTGGACGAGTGTTGTTTATGACAATGATGAGTTTACGCACTTGAGTGGTCATATGAACTACCATATCATTATTTGTTAATAAATATAAAAGTATAAGAGTAACACTCTTAACCCTAATTCTTCCCTAATTACAGGTATGATTGTCTAATTGGTGCAAGCACCATCTTAGAGTGGTCAGAGATACGTGGGCAGCGTCAACAATAAGCCAACAGAAATCTATTCCTGATCATCTACTTATCCAAACAGGCCAAGGTCCATAGTCCAAACCAGCGTGGAGGTAGGAGGGCACGACATGGGGCCGACACAACACCTAACGAATAGTTTATTACTGTGCAGGATTCCTAGAAACCCATGGTTCTGTGATCCAGACCGTTGATAAGATTGGCTCCCAACATAAGATAGCCAAAATTATTTACTTTGGACATCCTAACCCTTCCATACATGCCTTGCATATAAAAGGTTATGGCTATAATAAAAGCAACGGTCTATTAAAAATTGAAAATAGGCCCAACATGAATTGTGAATGGACCACACCAATAATCTCTAAAGTTGTAACATCCTAGCCACTGATCTTTAGCCCTTTTCATCTGAACGTGTACCTTTAGTTTTTCTTACCTTCTATGCATTGACCAACATATCAAAGGATTGGGACCTTCAAATCTAGAAGACTCATGGGCCATCAGATAGACGGTTTGGATCACTTGGCTCCACAGGAAACTATAGGTTTGCGGATTGAGATCGTACGATCCTTTCCAACAATCAATACAAGAGGAATTATGGGGTCAAGGTCATGGACAAATATACAGTTTGTTGACTGCATGTTTCAAGTGTAGGTGGTTACCGTTTATGTGTTGTTTGAATATCTTTAATATGTGCAGGGACGTCGAAGTTTGATCGATCAAACAGATTGCTCAATTGATCGAGTGAATTCCGGTTCCATCGATCATGTTCGATCGATCGAAAGTCACTCGATTGATGTCGATCAAACGAAGCTTAAATCAAAGGCGCCCTCTGTTTTGTGAAATTGCGTCAATTTATTTATTTTATATATATATATATATATATATATATATATATATATATATATATATATATATATATATATATATATATATATATATATATATATATATATATATATATATATGAACTTCCCATGACGTCGAGCTGTGTGGGCCCCACTGTGATGCGTGTCAACCATTAACACAGTGCATTTGATGGGTCCCCTTTAAATTATAGGATATCCCAAAAATCAGCCATATACGGAACTCAAGTGGGCCATACTATCTAAAATCATTTGAATGCATGCGTAAAACATATAAAAGCACTTGGTGGGGCCCACTTGAAATTTGGATGCATCTGAAACTTGGTCTGACCCCTCATACAAGTGGGACACATATAACATGGATGGGCTAGATTTGTGAACCACATCTCGGTGGGCCCAACAAATGATTATGAATGTTTTAATGAAGGGTAATCCCTCTCAACTTTTGTACGTGGTGTGGCCCACACAAGTCACAGATTGATTTGATTTTTAAGCCCCAGGCCCACTATGGAATTGTGCATCTGACTGATGGGATAGATGGTCAACATGCATCATGGTGGGGCCCACACAGCTCGACCTTATGGGAAGTTCTCATGAGCTCGACCCCTGCACACACACATAAGTGTAATTGTGGGATTAGGTGAGAATAAGGATGGGTAAATCGATTCTAAGGTTTAAAAGAGAGAAAATAAGAATTTTCGCATATGTAACTTATTATATCTCTTGTACTTTTATTTTCATAGTGGATTTGTTTGTCACTTTATGCCGTGGTTTTTTTCAAAAGATACCAATGTAACAGAATCTAGTGAAGAGGTGGGTAGTTGTTACGTTCTGACCGCATCTAAATCCTGATATCTCAACAACGAATGAATTTTGGATACAAAGGCTTCATACCACATGACTTCTCATTGGAGTTGGCTGACCAGTTACAGTGGGTACGATGTTGGTTAGGTGTTTATGGGTAGTGACATTTCCTGTAAGGTTGTTGGTGTCATATCAGTGTGCGACAAAATATTTGGTGGGATGGAGTGTATCTCGATCGATATGAGACACATTCCTAATCTAAGGAAGAATATGATATCTTTGAAAATTCTCGAGGTACTTAGGTGCAAATTTAACGGGTTTGATTATGTTATAAAAATTTAAAAAGGGGCACTCATTTGGATGAAGGCACAACAGATCAATAACCTTTATAAGCTGATTGAAAATACCATATCGGGTAGAGCTGCAACATCTATAGTGGAGTCCATATTGGCATGGTTGTGCCATGCGTGCCTAAGCCCTATGAGCAAGCAGGAGATGAAGCTACTTTCTGATTATATATATGGTAAGCAATCAAGGTTGTCTTTCAAGTCTGAAAAACATGTAAGTAAATGATCGCTTGATTACATGCATTCGGATGTATGGGGATTGTCACCCATTGTTTCTAGAAGGGGGTCAACATTTTTTACTCATTTATAAATGACCACTCTAGAAAAGTTTAGGTTTACTTTATGAAGCATAAATCTGATGTTTTCGTCACCTTCAAAACGTGAAAAGTAATAGTAGAACAAAGTTAGGGTGAAAGTTAAAAGTGTTAAGGACAAACAATGATGGAGAATTCACTTTAAAGGAATTCAATCAGTTTTACGAAAATATGGAGATAGTGAGGCACAATAAAGTAAGGCATACATAAGAGCAAAATGTTGTGGTGGAATGAATGAATCAGACTCTCTTGGAGAGAGACCAAAGTATGTCGAGTAACACTGAATTGGACAAGGAACTATGGATTGAGGCCATCAATCTGCTTACTATTTAGGAAATTAGTCCCCATCTACACCGATTGATTGTAAAATTCTGGAAAAAGTATGGATTGGTCATGATGTTAACTATTTAAAACTACGAATATTTGGTTGTGATGCTTACTCTAATGCACCATCGATTGAGAGAGATAAGCTAGATCAAATGGTAAAGAATTGTACTTTTATGGGCTATAGTAATGGTGTGAAGGAATACAGGCTGTATGACCAGGTCACACACAAGATCATGATTAGCTGTGAAGTCAGGTTTGATGAGGATTCATTGTTCCGTAAGGATGAACAGAAGAAGATGAGTAAATCAGCGGTAATTGCCATTAAAAAAAAAAGGTAAGACACAACTAAAAGCTAAGCCACAAGAAGAGATACAGGAGCAGGTGCAGCAATCACTTATGAGAAAAAATCCACCGAGAGATCGTATATTACTGGAGAGATACAAAGATAACTCAAATGTTGCATTCGCTCTCATTACGGATGAGAGAGATCCGTTTACCTTCTAAAAATTATTGGATGACAAAATTTCTTAGAACTGGATGACGGCGATGGAGGGAGCGATGGACTCTTTGTACAAGAATGAGACGTGCGAGTTGGTAGAGCTTCTCATTAGCCATAAAATGATCGGATATAAGTGGATCTATTAGAAAAAAAATATGTATTTTTTTTTTTTGTAATTATATTGATTTGTTTCCTATTCTAAGTGTAACACTACGTATATGGGTGTAATTGTGAGGTTACATGAGAACAAGGAGGGGTAAATGGATTCAAGGGTTTGGAATGGAGAAAACCAGGATTTTCGCATACATAAGTGATTTCATCTCTTTTACTTTCGTTTTCATAGTGGATTTGCTTGTTGTTTTGTGCCATTATTTTTTCCTTTAAGGATTTTATATGTAAAATTGCGTGTTCCTATATATGTTTTGTTTGTATTTATCTTTCGTTGTGTGATTCGAATTCAATGTTTGCTTTTGTTGCTCCCCAACATTATGATCCAAACTATTGATCAAATAAAAAATACAACTCACATGAATACCTAAATCTTTAAGATTGAAAGAATCTAACCTTCCAATCAAGAGGAATGGTAAGGTAATTTTGTGCAACTTGCACGCCCCCCAAAAAAAAAGAAGCACTAAGGACCCATTATAATGTCTTTGTGATGTCCGCTTTGTCCATTGATTGTGCTAACTCATTTTAGGAATTGGTTCTAAAAATGAACCAAATCCATGACTCAGGTGAGCCATAGGAAACGAAACATAAAGAGAGATTCTCCCAATTGAAAACTTCCTGGGACCAACCGTGATGTTTATTTGCCCTCCAATCCTTACAAAAGGAAGGCCTTGCAATTTCTTAGTTTATGTAGCGTGCGCCACTCAAGTCTTGCATTTTTATTTTTAATTTTTTTCTTATCAAGTCTAGGCACAATTGATGGATGGAGTAGATGTCACATGGACATTATGGTAGACCCACAGGGCCTTTTGTTGTATCTATCATGTAAAAGAAGACAATTTGTATTACAAAGAAATAGTCAACAACTGAAGGTCTTAAATATGCCAATGTCGGAGATATTTTAGTTGTCCCATATCCTTAATGAGCCCAACTCGGGCTTGGTTCAAATTTTTTTTAAGCTCCATAAAATAGCTCGACTTGTCTCAAATTGTATCAAGCTTTTCTGATCTGAGCCGAGCGAGTTAACCGAGCTAATTAACTCAGGTTCGTGTATAGCTCTAGTTTGAGTACTCATTCAACTATGTTCACACACGTACGAATCATGCATTAGTAGAACCGTCCATCAACTGACCAGTATGGCCCTATGATTCCTCTCCAGAAAAGCCGTACTCTCTTTAAGTATGGGTCACCGACACTTTCTAATACGATTGGCCATAGCCTTTGAAACTAGTCAAACCACTAGTAACCTCATAGTAAACATGGCATATGGGCCAATGAGGAATATCCTGCGCTTTGAAAGTGAACTCATCTCATACGTCAAAACGAGGTCCGAGGTATAGGAACCGATCATCATCCAATCCACGTTGTAGAGATGTTATGTCTCGATAATCAGACGGACCTGATCATCAGATGGTCGCATGTCTACATGGAATTTAGACTTTTTCTTAGTTTCTAACCGTTCATTTATTTCATACTCACGTGGTCCACTTGATGATCGTATCAGCCTAATCTTTCTGGGCTGCTATCTACACAGTAGGGTTCGCCTGAGCATCGGTTCTGATCCCCCACATGCCTGCGTTATTTCCAAATGTGAGTACACTTTCAAATTTACTCGAGAGAGTGCATGTGAACATGGCATACGTGTCAAAGATCCAAACCATTCGTAGGGAGTGTACCCTGTGTACATGCCCAGGACAAAGAACTAATGTGGGTGAGCTGATGAAGAAGATATACATGCACGAGGAAAGTAGGCGGTTAAAATAAAAGTCAAACGGTACAAATTCAATGTGTCTGTGTAGCTCACTTAATGAGTGTACTAAACCTGAATTCTTGGCACATGGCATGTATACTATGAGCCTACCTAGTGAACGGTCTAGATATCTGACACGTGTATCATCAGACGGTTGGAACCAGGCCCTGAATGGTATGTGTACATGGAGCATTCCCCAGAGATTTTTGACCATGAAATGCTGGCCATTTGTAGTTAATATTTACTGTTGATGTATTTCTCCTCTCCCCTATAGAGGATACTTATGAGACATGGTCCATCCATATTTGAGGCTCAACGGATCAACGGTGTGGATCACTGGGCCATGGTCACAAATGGTATAAAGTGAAGAGCTGAGTGGCATGTACTTTTCTTAGGGAAGGATCACGAATTTCTCATCAATGGTTCGTACTACCTTGCTCCCTTTGGAAGTCTTTGGTAGTGTGCGGATTGAGTACATATGCCGTATCAACCCATTGATGTTCTTTTAACTAAGTAGATGGGCCTCAACACACTGTTTACCTTTTAAGGGACACCTTTACTCCGTCTAACGGTCCTCAGAGCACTAAAAATTTAGTGTATTTCAGAAAATAAGATTATTATTTATTTATTTATTTCCATATTTCTTTTGGTTTGGAAAGAAAGAGTAAAAGATCTCTGGCCTCTCTTTCTTTGGTTTAGATCTCAGGTAAAAAGCTCACAAAAGGTGTCAAAGGCTAATAAAGGATGGTTTCCATGAGGCCCTTTTTGCAAGGGTTGTAGAAGAGAATTTCATAAAATAGCTGCACTTGGGCCCACCATAATATTTCGTGGACATCCAATCCGTCTAACAAGATTACCCTAAGAATACAAAAGAATGTCCAACTGCAAGCCTATCCAATCATCATGTTAGCCACCCATGCCAAACAAGGATCAACGACCCAAAAAGCTCCCAATTCATGTTGTGGCCCAGCTAATGATTAGATTGGTTTGATATTTGGGGTATTATATTTTCACGGCAGCATGGCTCTACTAGATGATGTGAATGCCGCATGCAGTGGACTCTCATAACATATACCATATCCATGAGAGGAAAAAAGTTTAAAAACAACTCCCATTTGTTCCATATGATCATGAATTTAACTTTGATCATTGGTGAAATAGTAAAATTGAAGCAACTGGGTCTCCCAATCCATATATCTGATTGCACTGACATTTTAGATAATAATTCCTCATTAAGGTTTACACGATTTGGCTGGTTTGCATGTGGAACGAACATACCCATTGGTGCAATTAAAAAAAGGGTGATTATCAAGAAATGAGACCATTTTGATATCGCTTTTGTTGGATTTTTGAAACTTAGCAAAATTTAACATTTTTTGAAAAGTCCAAATTTTAATATAACCTGAAAATTTCTATCTTGATAATCTTAAATTTTTCGAAAAGGAAAAGCCCATGAAACCAGAACACCATGATTGTGTTTATAGAAACTGTGGAACGACATAAAAATGAACAAAGCATGCCAACAATAGTAGAATTAAGAGTTGAAGAATTTCATCTGCTAGTTAATGTCATGACCTATCATATCAGGATAAGTTTAGGATGATTCCTCAACAGAGCTGAAATTCGCAGCAGAGGGTCTGGTGAAGATCGATTATAGCATTTGTACAACCATTTGGTGACAGTTTTCCAGTAGAAGAATTTCATACAAAAATGGGTCTCTCTCTTTTGTTTACATTATTCTGTCTTCTCTATAAATTTATCCTCATGGATGCCCCTTTTGTAGAGACTGGAATAGCAACTATGTTTGAATTTTTCACATCCATTTCTATTGGAAAAATCAATTGTACATTTATTTACATCTATTAAGAGAGGAGAGGGAAGGCTTTTATTCATTATGGAATGAGGCCATCAATGGTCAACGTTCCAACATCTTCCACTTGGCTAATATGGTTGACATATACACATATTCACATGTCTATATAATTTCTCCAGCTAATCAATTGTTTAATTCGTGAGTTAATTTATCAAATGATATCAACATCACATCTTTTTATCCTAAAGTAATAGAATCTTTTTCTACAATTGTTACGTCATTTGATGTAGCTCGTCTTAGACATATGATGTCGTACATGAGCTATTAGCTACATTTGGCATTTTCATTATCGCATTATACTTGATAAATCTATATCTAATTTATCTATAGTACACAACACTTTAATATGATAGTATCCTGACTGCTTTATTTGTCTAAGGAGTATGTTGGTTAATTTTTTTTTTTTTCATCCTACGGTGTAAGGTTATTTTGCCCATCACCTGTTGTTATATCTTAATGATCGAATAAATTTTTCCATCATACATCGTGACATTAATTTGTCCATCACTGTTAATTTATCCATCACTTGTGCTTATTACTCAACCCTTGAAATACTTTTTATTTTATCAAACATACTCCTATTCTTAGCATATATACTTGGCTAAAACCATTAGCTACATTAACTTAAATAAGAAAATTATTGTAATTGGTCCATTTTTATTGTGATTTATATCAAGATTATATCAACTTCATAACATAGCTATAGCATAATACCATTATATCATTAATATGAACTAGTCTTCAAGGACCACATACTAATTTATAACAACTTTATTTTGCAGCACCACACATTTGCAATAAATAATCAAATATCATATATACAATATAATGACTAATACCATAAAATACACATCAATTGAAAGCATTAATTAGGAACCATCAAGCTGCTTGTTGCTTGAGCATAAGGAACACCCAATGGACCATATGTTGGACATTCTTTTATAAAGGTTTTTAGATTTCTAATTTGGATACTTGTTGAATAAGAATCATTAGTTATTTTTTCTTTAACCATTAATAAATTTTCTCATTAAAAAAAATTCACCACATATATAGTAAAGTTTCATTATAATGGCCCCGATAACTTTCCCCACCAAAGGATACTCATTATCGTTTTGGCCTCTAACTCCCCTCATTTTATCATACAAAGTCCAAGAAACTTGCTTATAGTCTTAGCTGTTATCTCACACTCCATATGATAAAATGGAGGGAGTTTGTGAGCTGGATCTCCAGTCACATGATTTATGGCGCTAGTATCTTGATACCACATAAAATCCGAGGGAGATGCCAAAAACATGTTGACCACTTGATAAGTTAGTGCTTCATGTTAATAAGGAATGAAATCTGTGAGAGCACTGAAGATCTAGTTGAGTGTCCACATTTTCCATAACCTATTTTTTGTCATAGGAAAATCTATTGTTTCATGGTTTGTTGAGATATAGAATTCTCATACAAGACATTGATTAAGAATATTGAATAGAAGGAGTTATTTGTTTTATGGGATCTTGGATACCACATGTCTGATGAGCGCTTCTTTCTTTCCAATAAGTTGATGAAGTTACACCATTGGGATACTTCAAATAAACTTGAATACATATATGATACAGTGCTAAAAAAATAATTTCTCGAGGTATCTTTTAAATGGTTGGGGTTGTTGTTATTAGCACAACTCAGACCTAGCAGGAAAAATCTACGTTGGAGGATCGACAAGTTAAGGAGACGTTTGAGGATCGACAAGATAAGGAAGGTGGTGTTTGAAATTTGAAATCAGACAAGATGCAGCGCCCAGATTTCATGCAATCCCCAGATTTCATGCAATTTGCTAAATATCAGTCCTCTGTATTAGTTGTATATAATTACCATTGCTTGAATACAATCACTATTGCCAAGTGTTCACATTTTTCAAACATCTCCATCGTTTTTTTCAATTTTTCTTCTTGGTATCAAAGTGAGCGTGACCACACGGCACAACGCAGTAGCTCCCTGCAACCATGACTTCACTATCTCTCAATGTTGGTAACTTTATTACCCTCAAACTCAGTCCTACAAATTATTCCTTGTGGTATGAACAAGCGTTGGCTCTTACAGAAAGACAAGAACTAATTGGCCACCTTACTAATGAAGATCTTGACCCCACCAAATACACCATACCAAATTCAAATAATATCACAGATACAGAAAGTTCTGCACCAAGATTAGCCGAAGCATATATTGCCTGGCAAAAGGCAGATTATTTTCTTCGTGGGTGAATAATTGGAACACTCCCTAAAGAAACACTCGACCTCTTTGTTGGCTTAGACACAGCCCATGCTGTCTGGGATGCACTCAAGAATGCATATGCGAAAGATTCACAAGAGCGTGAATTCACACTCAGACAACAGGTAACATATCTTCGCAAAGAAGATGACCAACCCATTGGAGAACATATTCGCACCTTCAAGGGTTTATGCGATAGTCTTGCAGCTATCGAGAAACCTGTTCAAGACAAAGAAAAAGTTTTCTCCATTCTCACTAGCCTTGGACCTTAATATGAGACTTTCACCACTACCATGCTAAAGCCACCAAGGCCTTCATATGCTAAGCTGGTCTCACAACTCCAAAGTCTTGATCAGCGACGCAGTTGGTTCTCTAATCATACAAATGTCCCAAACTCGTTCACTCCTCATTTTATGGGAAACAACAACAGCGCTTCCAACAATCCTCCTTAGGATATCATGACAACAAACAAAAATTCATATCAACTGGGAGAGAATTTCAAGCACAACAACCAAAAGAACAAAACCATTCTTATTCTGCTAGCCCCGCTTCGGGCTCTCGACAAAGACATCCTCCACTAGCTGGAGAACGCCGTATGACCCCTGCAGAACGAGAGCTTTACCGTGAAGAAAAATGCCAATACTATGGCATGGTGAGACATATTGCAAAAATATGTTGGTGGGTGCCCAAAAAACCAACTCAACATGATGACATACTATAAGCTCTTGCAGCTCTCACCTTGGATAACACCGTCACTGAAATAGAGTGGACCTCAAACATAGGAGCCTTTAACCACATGACAGGTAAGCCAGGTATGTTAACCAATATTCGCAACTACTTTAGCACAGATTCAGTTCTTATTGGTGATGGATCTTCTCTACCAATTTTTGGTATTCGAGATTCTAGCATTAAGAAAAAAAATAATACCTTACCTCTTCATGATGTCTTACTAGTTCCTGACTTAAAATAAAATTTTCGCTCTGTAAGTCGGCTAATAATTCAATTTCCTATTAATTGTGAATTCTCTAATATTGACTTTTGTGTTAAGGAACAATAAACTGGACAACTAGTGATCATAGGGAGGTGCAAGGGTGATATCTATGTTCTTCTCACTTCGCCAGAGATCTATTTTTCTCATCGATTCAAATCCGGCTCAACTGACGTTTGACATCAATGCTTAGGACATCCTCAGTTTTATGCTTTACAGTTATTAAATAATAAACGATTGATTAATGTTATAGGCGCTGTAACACCTGAACACATTTGTGATATTTGTCAATTCGGAAAGCTTAGTAGATTATCATTTTCTTGTTCTGAACATTCTAGTTTTGGTATTTTTGAAAATATTCATTGTGACTTGTGGGGACTTGCTCCTATTTTATCAATTGAAAAATTTAGATATTATGCATGTTTGGTAGATGACTTTTCTAAGTATACTTGGATCATTCCCTTACAACATAAATCTAATTTTGCTAATGCTTATTTAGTCTTTGAACAATATGTTACCAGAAAATTTAACAAATAAATTAAGATTTTTCACTCTGATGGAGGAGAAGAATTCATAAACTCTAAGCTATCATCTCATTTTCTTTTCACAGGTATCTTTCATCAAGTATCATGCCCATATACTCCAGGGCAAACAGGTATGGTTGAAAGGTGACATAGGATAATACGAGAACTAGGTATGACTATGTTATTTTACAGTGGTGCCCCTTTATTTTAACGGGTCGAAGCTTTCACTACTGCTATCTACCTTATTAATCGGTTGCCTTTGTCTGCTCTTAATTTTGAAATTTCATACTTTACACTGCATGACACTCATTCTGATTATTCTTTACTTCGTGTCTTTGGGTCTAAATGTTTTCCTTACACCTGGGATACACGGCGACACAAGTTTGAACCAAAAATCGTACTTTGTATCTTTGTAGGCTATAGTGATAAACATAAAGGATACAAGTTTTTTCATCCCTCTAGCATTTTTTTTTAATCTACTGCCATGTGGTTTTTGATGAGTTATTTTTTTCCTTATAAATGTACTCAGAATCAAAGCATTACTCCTCCTACATCACATGTCACTAGCATCTTTGATTCATGGTTACCTCCTACCAACTCCAATCCTGTTGTAAAGACTCAGTTGCTAACCCTTACACCACCATGTTTGAGTCCTTTACCGACAGTGTCAATATCCCCTCCTGATTCAAAAACTTTACACATTCTCTCTCCTCAACTGAAAATACAAGTCAACATGAGACCCACCAGCTTAGGTCTGAACCTGAGTTCGAGATGCAGTTGGCACTCCTTGAGCACGAGAAACTCCAACTTGAGTGTGAGATGCATGAGCAACCCATACATTCTTAACGGCCTGAGTCTGAGCCCTCTCAAACAGTCTCATAGCCCCAAATTAAAATAATTCAACTTCCACAAGCATAAGCATCTCAACAAATTCAACCTCCATAAGCACAAGAACTCATCTCACATTCCATGGTTACTTGCTCACATAGAGGAATTGTTAAACCCAATCCAAAATATGCCTTGACTTCCTCCACATCCTCAGCCAATATCTCTCGTGAACCTCATAATATTCGATCTGCCTTAGCTCACCCTGGCTGGAAGGCTGCAATGGATGAGGAACTTGAGGCTCTTCATAAAAATCAGACTTGACAACTTGTTCCTCGCACTTCTGACATGCATGTTATTGGCTCTAAATGGGTGCTAAAGCCAAAACTCAAACCAGATGGCTCACTAGATCGTCTCAAAGCTCGAGTTGTAACAAAGAGGTATCATCAAGTTGATGGGTTGGACTACACTAAGACCTTTTCTCCAGTAATCAAACTTGGAACTATCCGCATGGTCATCACTATAGCACTTGTTCAGAAATGGTCCATACGTCAACTTGACACAAAAAATGCTTTCCTGCATGGTTTAATTTTGAAAGATATATACATGGAACAACCTCTAGGAATGGTTGACCCTCAATATCCAACACATGTTTGCAAGCTTCAAAAGACTCTCTATGGTATCAAACAAGCACCTCGTGATTGGTTTGATCAGTTTAGTGCTTTTCTTCTTACTTATGGTTTCTTTTGCAGTCTAGTAGACCCATCCTTATTTATTTTTCATTTAGATTTTGGTACACTAATTCTCCTTCTTTATGTAGATGATATACTTCTCACAGGATCCTCTACTGCTCTAGTTACAACCTTCATTCAGCTTCTGAGTTCCAAATTTGCGATGAAGGACTTGGGACCTGTTTATCAATTTCTTGGGATCAAGATCTCTCAAACACCTGCTGGCCTTCACTTGTCCCAGTCACACTATGCCCTTACCATCCTTGAATGATCAAGCATGGTCAACTGTAAGTCCATGAGCACACCACTTGAAGCGAAGATAAGACCTCATCTAATGACATCTTATTGGAAGATCAAGTTACTTTCGAGGACTTGTCGGTACTTTACAGTATCTAACACTCACCCGTCTAGATCTTTCATACAGTGTTAACTATGTATCTCAATTCATGCATGCTCCCACTATCATGCATTTAAAAATGGTTCACCGTATCTTAAGATATGTCAAAGGGACTATTGACATAGGCTTACACTTTACTTCCAATATTACACTTGATTTATATGCTTTCTCAAATGCAGACTGGGTGGGCTGTCCCACCACAAGGCGCTCCACTGCTGGATATTGCATGTTTCTTGGAGGAAATCTCATCTCCTGGTGTGCAAAGAAACAACATACCATCTCTCAATCCAGCACCAAAGCGGAGTATTGTGCCATGGCCAACACTGCAGCCGAACTCACTTGGATGACATTTATTCTAAAAGATCTTCACATTCCACTTGCCCCTCCTCCGATCCTCTACTGTGACAATCTTAGTGCTCTTCATATGACAATTAATCCAGTGTTTCATGCTCGTAGTAAACATATTGAGTTGGATTATCATTTTGTGCGTGAACGAGTTGCACTTGGCTTTCTCATCACTCAACACATCTCCACTAATGATCAAGTAACAGACCACTTCACTAAACCAATGTCTAAAGGACGTCTCAGTTACTTTTGAACCAAACTTTGCATCTAACCCCGACACCATTTGAGGGAGAGTATTAGCACAACTTAGACCCAGCAGGAGAAATCTACGTTGGATGGCATCAAATCTACGTTGGAGGATCGACAAGATAAGTAGACGTTGGAGGATTGACAAGATAAGGAAGGTGGTGTTTGAAATTTGAAATCAGTGTTTAAAATTTGAAATCAGACAAGATGCAGTGCCCAGATTACATGCAATCTTCAGATTTCATGCAATTTCCTAGATTTCACGCAGTTCCCAGATTTCATACAATTTGCTAAATACCAGTCCTCTGTATTAGTTGTATATAATTACCATTTGCTTGAATACAATCACTATTGCCGAGTGTTCACATTTTTCAAACATTTCCATTATTTTTTTCAATTTTTCTTCTATTGTTCCCTTTATGTAAAACTAGTAAGCTCTGTAGTTTGAGAATTCTGCTGATCCCAGGTACTCCATCTCCTAGGATACCTATTAGAGTCACTTTTAGTTGTGGCGATTGCCATTCTAACATTATGTGTCATCCTGATTTGGAAGAAGAGAATGAAATCCTCACCTCAACAATACTAAACTAAGGACTCCTTGATAAAATTAGGCATATTGAAAAACTCAAGTATTTACCTCATCCCGATCTCAAGGAGATAAGGTACTTTTCTTCCTATTCCGAAAAGAATGAAATGCATTAGGGACAATCAATTTTATTTATTTATTTATTTTTACATGTGCTATAGTCTAGTCTGTATTATATGCTATATAAGGGGAGAGGTTTCCCCACATGTCCTATACGTTAGGTCCTCCCAATTTTGCCGATAACAATTGCCCCCTACTTTCGATCCCCATGTTCCTGAGCTGGGTAAGAAAGAAAATTTGACCTGATGTATGGGTGGGAAGTTCTAATCTTCTAACAAGCAAAGGTCGGTTCGTTCTATGTGTGTTCCTTGATTTCATTGTCTGGTAGTTAATGTGGGAATTGAAAAGAGATGGTGCATGCTGTGATGATTGAGGATGATATTATGATAGTGGTTCTATACGAGGACCTGTGCACAGAGTGCCGAGTGCCGCTTTACCTTCAAGCGACTCGTAGGTGGACACTTGTACTTGCTTCATTAATACGGGCCCTGATCGAATCCCGTATTGCCACGTGGAAGGGATCGTGCATTGTAACGTCTTTTCACATCTTTGCAATTAGTGCTGACATCAAATGTCTTTCTTCTGGGATTCTTATAAATAGAAGTTTTTCCTCATTTTGTCTCTTACTGGTTTTGCGGAGTCTGAGCTTAGTTGACGTCTTTCTCCTTTTGCTAAGTGGATCGTCCGGTCACTTAGCTTTTCTCGGTATGCTCCCTGCTATGCTTCTTTCTTTTCTTCCTCCATCTTCTTTATTACAATGTCTTCAGAGGGTTCCAGGGGAATTTTTGTATCAAGGGCCTTCCATATGGGGAGTCCATTCACGATAGCCTAGATTCCTGGATAAATGCATCATCGAGCGAACCATCCCCGGTGATGGATTATTGGGATGAGGAAATTCTGCCGCCCCAAATGGAGGCAACTTCTTCATCTTCTCGGGGACAAGCTTCATCATTAGGTCCCTTCAGTTCAAAGCTCCGGTCAAGGGATTTGGTTGCCCTTTGCTCTGAGTTCCATATCCTTGACTCAGTGGGGATATGGATATACCCCAAATCGGGGAACTTCCAGGTCATCCTCCTAAGGGGAGGTAGCCCTTTACCCTATTTTCTTTTTCTACAGCTTACGACTGCCTCTCCACCTATTGGTGAGGGAGGTAGTGTATCGCATGAGGCTTGTCTCAGGACAACTTAACCCTAACATGTGGCGAGTTGTTTTCAGGTGCTATGTTTTGTGGCACCAGCTCAATCACGCTAAGCTGACTGTGGACGAGCTCCTGTACTTATACCAGGCCAAGAGTTGTCCAGGTTCTCTTGGATGATACTATTTTTCTTCGTGTTCGAGCAAAGGTTGGGCCCTTATTACCAATAACCCCTCCTCCAATAAGAGCTGGAAGGACATGTGGTATTTCGCTTCTAGAGACTGGGAGGTCCCAGTGGCGGAGATGGGTAGATTACAATTTTGGGCCCCCACTAAGTTTGCTATCCTAGGTCAAAACTTGAGTTATAGCTTCTAAATGTTTGCCATTTATTTTTTATTTTGCTCTCTTTGTAGCTTCTCGACTGATTTGGTCATCTTTATTGTCAGCTCTCCCTCAGCGTTAGCCTCAGCTGTCTGTAATCTAGAACCGTTAAGTCTGGATTACTTGGGAGTGTTCTGCAACTTAGCGGAACTAGAAGCTGATCACTCTGACTCTCTTAGAGTAGGTTGGCTTATTAACAGCCAGGTCGATGGGTATGTTTATTTAAGTGGATTCTTAAAAGTTGTTAGTTTCTTTTCATTTATGACCATTTTACTTATCATTTTTTGTAGAGATGGAATATTGCCCTTTGTCGAAGAGGTTGAAGCTTCCCTCCACAACTAAGTTGGAACAGCTGAGGAGGGATGCTAGGAAGGATACTCCCTCAACCTTAGTCTGACATGTTCCTAGGATCGAGGCTTCGGAGATCGATGTGGGCAAGTTGAAGCCTGCCCTTAAGGTTCTTCCCTTGGCCAAGTAGACGCAGCCAGTGGAGGTGATTGTAGAAGGAAAAACTGGGGTGCTCTAGGTAGCTGCCTCAGATGGATCAGCTTGGAGTGCTCCTTTCAATTTAGCCCTGAGGGAGGTTGTCGACATTGAGACGTTCCCGGCCCGCGATGAGGAGGAATGAGCAAAGGCCGCTGCAGTTGTGGAGTTGGAGATAGCGTTGGGGAGCGTCTCAAGATGCCAAGCTCTTGAGTGGGCTGGGGTGTTAGGGTTAGAAGCTCCCACATCCCTCCCTCGTCACATGGCGGTGCTGGTACATTAGAACCGCCACCACATGAATGAGGAGGAGGATGGCTCAATGCTCTCCTTGTAGTCTGAACCCCTGCTAGGCAAGGTGACGTCAATGTTGATCAAGGTAATGATGTCGATCTCTCTCTCTCTCTCTCTCTCTCTCTCTCTCTCTTTTGTAATTATATGTTATCTCTTTTCTTGTTGGCTGACTTCTGTTGCTTCCCCCTGTTTTTTTTTTTTAATTTTTTTTATTCTTTTTTTTTTTTTAAATTTTTACAGGGCACCACCGGGGTTCTTGCCTCCTACCATGCTTTCCTTGAGTTAAGGGGCCACTTCGAGGAGGCAGCTCGGAAGCTCGAGTCTTCTAGGTCGAGCTCTAGGCCAAGTTTGCAAAGCTAGCAATGGTTGTAGAGGCCAGGGTGGAATCCCATGCTGAAGTTGAGGCCTTGCGTGAGGCCTTAAGGGCCATTGAGGAGGACATGACCACCAACACCTACTGGTGGTGGAGTAGCGGGAGAAGGCCGATCAGGTGGCCCAGGTGGTGGAAGTGGAGTTAGAGGAGATTGTGGAAGCAGTAATTGTGGAAGCATTCAAGGCTTCTAAGGAATGCACAGTTGAGCCGGAGGAGATTTTCAAGCCTAGCTTCTAGAAATGTTAGGAAGCCGTTCAGTGGATATATCTGGACTTGGATTTTGGCTGTCTAGATGACTAAGCTCCCAAAGACCATGTTATAGCTACTACTAAGACTGAGGAGCCTCCTCTGGGGATAGATCTCCATTCCTTGTATTTTTGTACACTTTTATGAAATAAAAGTATACTTTTTGTTAATTCAGTCTTGTGATTTTGTGTGTGATTAGTTGGTATGGTAGCTATGCGTGTAGCTTTTTACTTGATAATTGAGTGTGTTGATTATTAGGTTGTTAAATTAGTAGGTAAAGTAGCATAAATGAAGAAAAGAACCTTTTTCCCTTTAATTGAGGGAGATTTCTTATAATTGAGCATGTAGATTTTTAGGCCACAAAATTAGTAGAAACGTAGAAAAGAACCATGTTCTCTTTAAATAAGGGAGGTTTCTCATAGTTGAGCATGTAGCGAATCGTCAAGCACAAGTAGCTTTTACTCATAGTAGACAATAGAATATAGTCGTAATGCTTGTAGAAATCCCTCATGGATAGTAGATCTTTAGGTGTTCTGCATTCTATTAGTGAGGTAAGATTTGCCCATCCATATCTTTCAGCCAATAGGTCCCTAGTCAGACCATACTGGCCACCTTGTATGGTCCTTTCCAGTTTGGCCCTAGGGTTCCGGAGTTGGGTTCCTTAGTATTTTGGACGAAGAACTAGGTCCCATACTCAGAATTTGTGCACTTTGATCCTTGAGTTGTAGTACTGAGCAACCTTGTGTTGATAAGCAACGATCTTTAGTTGCACTTTTTCTCTTAGTTCTTAAACTAGGTCGAGACTTAAAGTCATTTGTTCATCGTTTTCACCAAAGTCAAATAGCTCGGTGCGTGTTGAAGGTACTTCAATCTCTACTGGGATGATTGCTTCTACACTGAAGGCCAAGGAAAACGAGGTTTCCCCAGTCGTTGTTCGAGTCGTCGTTCGATATGCCCAGAGGATGTGCGATAGCTCGTTAGTCCAAACCCCTCTTGATTTTTGGAGTTTGGTTTTCAAGTGGTTCTTTATGATTTTGTTGATGGCTTCCACTTGTCTATTTGCCTGGGGGTGCTGAGGTGAAGAGAAGGCATTACAAATGCTGAGCCTTTCACATAGTTCTCAAAAATGAGCATTGTTGAACTGCCTGTCGTTGTCCGTGATGATGGTGTGAGGGATGCCATGCTTACAGATAATGTTCTTCGAGATGAGGTCGATGTTTTTCTTCTCAATAATTTTGGCTAAGGGCTCAGCCTCGACCTACTTTGTAAAGTAGTCAACAACGATGATGGCGAATATGTTTTATCCCTTGCCCATTAAATTTTCAAATAAAGAATTAATAACTTGAAACTTAAATTTGAAATCTATCAAATAACTAAAATTTAGGTTTCAAAATATTCTCAACATTAAGTACCTCATCATTATAATATTTGAATTTATTTCAAAATTACTCAAATTCATAGGAAATTTTTTAAAAATTTGAAAACAATTTAGCTCAAAAGTTTAATAGCTTAAAAATTTCACAATTCAGTATAAATCTAAAGAATTTTCAAAGAAAACCTACCCCCTTCCTAAAATCTACATTGTCCTCAATATATAAACATATGTAATAAGAGCAATATTGAGAATAATGAAAATAAGGAGAAGTAGATGAAAAGTACTTATAAGGCGATAAACATATAAGCTAGTGCGAACTTCTTATCAATTGGTGTTTCAGAAACTAAACTAAATTAATAAATCAAAGTAATTTTAGGAAAACAAATAAATTTTGAATCATAAACCATTAATCATCTTGAGGCGTTGGTTCTTCCTCTGGTAAGTATCTCGGTAAATTTCTTAGTAAGCTTTTCAACAAGATCATCCATAGACATACTTTAGAGTAAGTTTGGATGTCGTGGACAGTGATCGTTCAGAGAGATTTGTGCACCTCATAATTTTTTTTCCCTTTCATTGTTATGAGGCATCCAAACAATATATGATTCACCCATGGCAGAAAAAATTGCAGCATTAGTATACCAGGATGAATAAGAGATTATAAATAGTTGAATATCAGAAAAGGTTTTAACCAGTGCATTGTCCATAAAACCCAAAGTTTCAGGCTTCAGTTCAGAATCTAGTTCCTCCACCCTTAATGGAAAACAATCAGAGTTGGTAAAAGGAGATTTTTCATAACAATTTTTTTCTCGATTAGTGTCGGGCACTAGGACATAATCTCGTAAGACATTCACTATGTCTCCAATCATAAGATCATTTGAATCTGTAAAGTTTGCAAAGCATACTTCTAGAGGTTTGGGAATTTCAGTCAAAAGAGGCTTATCATTTTTAAATATATTAATTAAGTTCACCTCATAGATCACATTCTCACCCTCTTATGGTTTATGCAAATTAAACATGTTCAATTTTAATGTCATATTCCTAATGAAAAGAAAGAAAAGATTGTAATATGGTCTTGGTGGGTTTTAACTAATCAAGGCCCAATTGCTTGTATACCAAGTATGATATTAGATTAACACTTGCCTCAAGGTCTAAAAGTGATTTATCGACATGAAAGTTTCCTATTGCACATGAGATCGTAGGACTTCTAGGATTCTTGTATTTCAGGAGAGTTTGATTTATAATGCCACTCACCTGTTCCATCAAGAAGGCTTTCTTGTGCACATTTAGCTTACACTTTACAACACATAGATCCTTTAAGAATTTTGCATAAGATGAGAACTGTCTAATTACATCCAAGATGTTGATCTTGACTTGTTGGAATCCTCTAAAATGTTCTTATTTTCACTTGGTCATTTTCATGAGGTAAAACGTTGGGAAAATGGTACCATGGCCTTATATTCATGTACTGGCTCTATTCCATATGGGGCATTACTAGATTAATCATTATGCCGTGAATCTCCAGATTCCTCAGGTTTCTCAACCTTTTAGGAATCTCCTTGTCAATATCTTTACCACTTCTCATGGTGGTGATTGATTTAACATGTTCCACATATTAGGTTGAAGAATTGGTATGCTGAAGTTAGGTCAGAAATGTCCATTTCTCTATAGCATGCACTTAGATGTGTCTCAATTCTTACAACTGAAGTTTTGAGTTCGTTTATGACCCGGAGTTGTCATTGCATGAATGCATTCAACGTATCCTCAAGAGTTCTCCTAGATAGGGATCCAATAAATGATAGATGACCCTTTGAGATAATTGGGTGCATTCATAGTCGGTCCATTCCTTCAACTGAAATTTGAGTGGTTCCACCAATCGAGAGTGTATGTTTTCGAATTTGGTGCAATGAAAGGGTGTTGATAGACGTTTGTAGCATTCACTTGGGCATGTAACACCCCCTATGATGCGAGAATTGTAGGACAATCCTTTATGAGGTGAACATTGCTCTCATAAATACCACATACGATTTCAATGACCACTATGGGTTGGATCACTTTCTTCCTAGTTTCAAAGATCTTAATCTTCCTTATGAGAACTGTTAACCTTGCTCTAGCATTTTCCTCCTCTTTGAGCACATGTACTCCTCTTTCTTTTAGTACTGCTTTGAGATTACTTGCTTGGTTAGATGTGTCCCATGATTGGACGTTTTCAGCTAGCATATGTAGGTAATCCCAGGCGTCTTATAGATCTTTGTTCATAAATTCACCCATACACATCATTTTTATGAACTGGCGCATGTTTGAGCTTAATCCTTCATAAAAAAGCTAATCATTCTCTGAATCTCATAGCCATGGTGTGGGCATCTATCATCCCAACATTGAAAAAATCATCTCCTTTTTGAGAGAAGTTCATTATATCACACTTGAGAGTGTTGGTTTTATGAGTTAGGAGAAACTTTTCAAGGAACTCTCGAGTCGTATCGTCCCATGTGTTAATGGATCTCGGCCTTAAGGAGTGAAGCCATGATTTGGCCTTCTCCTTGAGAGAGAATGAAAATAACTTTTGTTTAATCATATTAGAAGGGACATTGTTGAAGTGTATAGTTGTGACAATCTCTTCAAATTCGTGAAACTATTGACTTTCTGAGTCGAGTCCATAATATTTAGAGAGTAAGTGGATCACCCCTAGTTTAAAGTCCACGTTTCTTGCATTGGTTGGGAAAATCATGCAGGACGGTGTTCTATTCTTGTCGCTTATAAGTAATCACGTAAGGTCCAAATTGGTGGAACTTGGTGTAACACATTCTCATCCGCACCATCTTAACCAATGGTGTGTTGCACACAAAATTCTTATCATAATATTGTTTAGTTTCATCCATATTTCTAGATGATGTTTTAGGAGTATTTAAGTATTTTCTAACTCGTCGATGGATTGTGAGCCATTGACCAAACCTCATTTGCTTAGAAGTCTCAATGTATGGTAACTTACCCACTTGGGTATGAACCACACAAAATCATAATTCTAATCCTAAGTCCTAAGTCTTACAATAATTAACAAATCAAGTAGAGGGAATAAGAAAGGATGATACTAGAAGATAGGAATTAGATTAAAAATCTTACAAAACCAAAATAAGTGAACAATGTTGTACTATTAGCAGATCTAAATTAAAATAAACCTTAAAAAAACATTCTGAATTAAAACAAAAAATAAAAATGAAAACCTAGATTAAAAAGAAAATCAAGAAATAGAAAAACCTAACCTAAGATAAAAATTAAACCTAGAAAACTTAAACTTAATCAAATGACACCAAAAACTTATTCATGCAAACCCTAAGTGCATGGTTGTAATTTAGTAATAGCTAAGTGAGATTGAAGTTGAATCCATAGGGAATGGGGAGCACGACATGGAACTAATATAAGGCTAATGATTTTTTTGGGTTTTTAATCCAGTGATTAAGGAAAGGGTTTTTAAATAATAAAAGTAAAAGACTAAGGATCCAGAAATCCACTCATGGCAATTGCATATCTAATTTACGGATTCAATATATAACTCAATTTGAATCGAAGTCCTATCATATCCAATTAAAAGATAATTTTGTTAAACCATTCATTAACACTAATAAGAACATGATTTCGATTGAATGATTCTCTCATGAAGCACTCGGATCTCAATTGTCGAAAATCAAAAGTGTCTAAAGCACCTTTAGGTATCAATAGATCATTAAATTATACGGATTGATTCATTCTCTAATTCATGCTAAACAATTGTTAAATTAGAGCATTCATTGTACCCAAAGTGCACAACAAATTTAGAAATAAATAACTCAAAGACTTTAAAGTAAATCCAAATTTATTTCAATTTACTATAATTATTTAATTTATTGTTATTGAATCAAATAAACTAAATACTGTAGTGAAACTACAAGCATCATCCCTTAGCCTTGGCTAAGAGATTAGTCTAGCATGGCTACCATCTTAAAAGAAAAACTAAAAAGATAAACTAGAATTGAGGGGAAGAAGAAGAAGGACAGCTCCATGAAATTGCGCCGCCTCTAGATATTTCTCCCAAGCACTAATTTGTAACTAGAAAAGCCTAAAACACCCATTTAAATAGGAAAAATCCACATCGGCTTGGAATCGAATTCAAATTTAGTCACTTCATTATACTTCAATCACACCAATTATATGCTTTGGTCGCACCAAACATCACTTAGGTCGCACCAAATTAGTCTCTCGATTACAATCAAATTTGTTCAATATTTATTTGAAGTCTTCGTCTCCCTTAAGTCACATTAAAATTCCTTTCGGTGGCACCGAATATATGACTTCAGTCAAACCTAATGTTAAGCTAAATTAATATGAAAATCATGATTTTTTTTATTGGACTGTTCTGTGCTCATTCGGTCAGACCAAATTAATCGTAGGTGGGACCGAACAGTTTGTCATTTCTGTTAATGTACTTATGATTTTTCTAGTCTTTTCTACATCATTTATACTTGATTTTCTTAGATTTTTGGTAAGTGAATTATTCATTAATGTCCTCCATAAATCTAATTTTTTATTATATTCTTTTGAGCTCTAAATCCATCCTTTTAAATATGTATTCATCTTTAGAACCAAAATCACCTCGTATGACGAAAACATATATAATTATATCGAATTAACACTTAATTGTAAGAAAAACTAACGCAATTGAGAGGATAAATATGCAATATTTGAGTCTTTATAATAATCCTCAAATATACCAATTAAGAACAAGATGAAGTTATAATCCCCAGATTTTCCTATAGTATTCAACAATGAAGCTTAATCCCCATAGCCTTGCCTTTAGATCTTATATTAAGGTCATCTATCTAAGGTTTTATGGTCTCCCAAAATTTTAAGGGGAGATACCGTAGTGTATAACATTAAGACACGCAAGTGATTAAGGTCCAATACTAAAAGAGTCTCCTAAATCGGATTTAGAATCTCCATATCCTTCCATGTTGTCACCATAGCCTTGCCTTTAGATCTTATATTACTAGGAAAATCGGTGGAAATATGTCCATAACCCTCACAATTGTAACATTAAACTTGTTTAAGTTGTTTAACAGATTTACCTTTATGACTCTCAAACATCTTGTCCCTCTTGTCACACTTTTCCCTCTATTCAATTTAAGGAATTTCTTGAATTTTCTCTCAAAATCATCATCCACATCCTTATCATTACTATCACTATTAGATTCAACAATCTTAAGTTTATGTGAATGTCTATGAGATGTTTTAATGATGACTAGTTTCGTTAGTTTAGAAGGGGCTTTAAAGTATAGTTCATATGTTTGTAGTGAACCTAAGAATTCTTCTACATTTATCTCATCTATATTGCTAGACTCTTCTATTTAGATTATCTTCAGAGTGAACTTATCCATAAGGTAAATAAGTATTTTTCTACATATACAACCATCCAAAATCCTGTCTCATAAACCTCATATGGAGTTTCAAATATCATTAAGTTTAGAAACAAACTCCATGAAAGTTTCATATTCTTCCATTTGAATGTTTTCGAATTGGGTTATTAAGAACTAATGCTTCAATTTTTTTTACTGTACTAGTTTCCTTATGGGAGACTTTCAATATTTTTCATACTTCCTTACCCATTTCATGTGTAAATATGTTTAAATTAATTAAAAAAATTACATAGTAAATATCATTGAGAGCTTTGCTATCATAAGTATATCGCACACTCTTATTGACACTCAATTTGGATTTATCTTTTAGAGAACTAATGGTTCTATCATCAATTACAACTTATTATATAAGCATAGTCCATCCTGGTTTGAAAATAGCCCAAACCATAGGGTCAAGGCATCTTATAAAGATCTGCATCCTATCCTTCCAATAGGCACAGTTAGACCTGTTAAAATATGGTGGTCGTGTGATGGCACACCCCTCTTGGGTAGCCATCATTCTTAAGCTGCTTGAATCAACTCAAGGCGGTTAAGCCTTTCAAGAGCTACCTGCTCTGATACCAATTGAAATTGCAGGCGGTATAGGATATCATGGCTACGCGCGGAAGCTTGACTGAGCTATAGAATAGTGGATATGCCCTAAGGCGTGGGGGGGGGGGGGGGGGGGGGGGGGGGCTTGTGAATTAATTTTTTCATTAATTAGTAAAAAAATTACGTAAACTAATATGTCAATTTAAACTAAATAAGATAATTAACTTTTAGACTTTCAAGCCAATAGAAGGTCCAATCACATAGAGTATAATAGACATTTCATTCAAGCAACTAGTCTATATATGATAGTGTACATAGGTCTTTGGGATGTGCTAATTATTAACTACTAAGATTCATTTAATCATGCATAAATATAAATATTCAAATTAAATCCACAATCATAATTAAAAAAGTTCTCAAAAGACAATCCCAAACATAAGAATATATAATGGTTCGGTTTCCCTACTCTACTCCTTGCGGACACACTCCACCCATGAGTGTACTAGATTTCACTATCAGAGATTTTAAATCAACTTCACAACTAACCTTTATAGCCCTACACAAGAAACGTAATCCTACGCAAGAACCTATCTAGCATATACTTTCTCCAGAGGATCTCATAAGAGACTTTATTTGGTTTTCAATCAGTTAACCAACAACCTCGATCATAGTCCGAGGCACTACAACTACTCCTGTTGGAGGCTCCTATGGATATTAACACATATACACTTATGTTTGGTGAATTCAACCTTATACAAGAGCTTAGGTCCTATAAAAGAACCTATTGAGTTTGGGTTATAAACTCTTACCTTTAATCCTATATAAGGAAGAGAGTATAAACTCACTAATTAACATTTGTTGAATTAAACCTCTTTGATGTGTCATCTCGGGTTACTTGATTGATTGTCTCACATGCTTTAATCGGCTCCCTTTTTCTCCTCTGATTGTTGATGCTGATGCTTTACCAAGGCTTCAACTCTAAGATCAAATTGCTTGCATGCGATACTTCATTAAGGTGACCAAGATAATGAAAGGTTGGGTGAATCTTCTACAACTCATGTGAAAGTTTTAATGCCTGGGGGATTCACCTAAATGGGTGTTCTAAAATGGTTTAGATGGGAATTTGACTATTGGTTCAATTCTAATATCTAGAACAAGGTAGAGATTAAGTTCATCTTCTTCATTGAGATTGGAATCCTCTTTTAAATGATGCATAACCAATACAAGAAATTGCTCTTTTACCAACGACATAATTCATCATTATTTTATCTTTTTTTCATTGATAATGATTATTACTAACAAAATATGTTGTCGGAAAGATCGTCGCAATAAGACTGTGGCTAAAGGTTTTTCCCGATGAAATATGACTTCGTCGGTAATGATAAAACAAATACCGATGACTAAAATCATTGGCAAAACATATTACTTTTGGTAGGAAAAAATAATATATTTCGTCGGTAAACACGGATTATACCGATGAATATTGTCATCGATAGAACTATGGATTGATGACATTATCGATGAGTATGTTTGTCGGTAAAACAATAATATCGACAAGTATGTTTGTCGGTAAAGGCCCGCTACTACCGATGAAATAATTTGTCAGTATATTTCATATATAGATCATTGGTACAAATTTTTGCATTAATTTGTATCTACGAAATATTTTATTGGTATAAGTTTTTGACTTAATATTACCAACGAAATATTTCATTGGTAATAGTCTCTTTCTTTTTGGTTTCATTTATTTTCAAAATTCTAGAAAAATTCTTGATATATACTTATAAATACACCTGTTACAATACATTTTCTTCATATTCACATCCACATCCATCCAAACATAAATTACATCCATCCAAACACAAACCACATCCATCCATACACAAACAATCCTATCCACATCCACATATATACAACCCACATTCATCCACGCACAAATATATATAAGTTTAATATTCATATATAAAATAAAAAAATTGTGAAGATGAAAGCAGAGATGGTGCGACATCGGTAGTAAAGTGTGCAACAAGAGCCTAAAACATCTCCTTATTTGTCGCTCATGCTTCACCCACATCTCCTTGATCCTCCTCTCTTACTCCTTCTATTACCTCTCCTCCTCTCTTCGCCTCTGCTCCTCCTCCTCCCTACGCCTCTGCTCCTCCTCCTCTACCTCTCTAACTTCTCTTTGATGTCATCGATGATGACCCGTAGCTATTGAACCTCCCTCTCTACCACATCATCTCGGCGTAGGGCGCTCTCCCTAGCGACGGATCAGATAGAGGCAGCTCTAGCGAGTGTCATGAGCTTGGCATCATGGCCAAGCTCACGCACGTATCCAAAACTAGTGCCAAGCACCTCGCTTAGGATATTTGGCTCACTCTGCCTACCATCGGGAGTGGACTGACTGCATATGGTGTCCATCGCCGCTTGTAATGAAAACATATGAATTTTCATAACGAATGACATTATTGTAATTCAATGCAATTAAATTTTACAATGTAAGGATTTTTATCCAATTCTCGTGTGCTCTAGGAGGAACCCAAGATCCCATCGCCTGCCGACAGTGAGTCCCTCTGTAAAAGTCTACTGGTATAGGCTTTTGGCCGGTGATGGAATCTCGTTGTGCAATTGAAAGGACAATAAAGTTAATATAAATGCATGGAAAGAATATATCAACTTAATAATTACCAGTAATTTCTTACAATATCATAACGATGTCGTACAAATGACTTCGAACCATCTTGATCTTTGGATGCGCCTCTATTTAGGACATCCTGTAAATTGAGATGCTATAAATGTAGACGGACGACGTAGATGTACAACACATAGATCGAGTTGGGTCCCACAGTTAAGGCCTAACCCACTAAGGTAGTTACGCATGAAATCAAATTGCGTCATGAGTTACTAAGTATGCTCAGTTGGACCCACTATAAATATATGTAGTTTATCTACACCGTCCATTTGCTTTTCCAGATCATTTAAGGAGTTGAAACCAAAATTGAATCATATCCAAAACTTAGGTGGACCATACCACAAGAAATAGTTGGTATAATGATTTTCATCATTGAAACCTTTTTAGGGCCTGTACTGATGTTTATTTATCATCCAACTTGACCTGTTCATAAGATCACATAGACATTGATGAAGGGAAAAAAATAAATATCAGTAATTCCCACCTTCCATGGAACCTTGCTCAACATTCGGATAGCTCCGACGCACATCTGGGTCTGCTCCATCAATTTCGAGCTAATACATAAATACGGGCCTGTCCAAATGGCCAGGCCACCCATATTACTGTCCATAAGAAATGGACAGCTTCATCATAGTCATAACAGCGGTTCTCACCTTCCAGGGACCCCCACTCTAATGGGTAACTAATTATCTAACTTACAAGTAATAATTAAATCCTAAATTAGTTACCCATCCAAGGTTTGATAGATTGTAATATTTTTAAATTCCCATTTAAATGTCCACGTCAAAAATATGTTAGCATTTCCCCATGTCTATCTAGATAAGTTGATCTTACGTTACATTCCGATGCCAAATATTTAAAGCAATGTAAAGATATTTGGCATTGGATACAAAATGGAAGAAATATATCTAGAGAGAAATGAGGGGATGGACCGCAGATTAGACATGAACATTTAAATAGATTATATGAAAGCATACTATCCATTTAACCTTGAACTGTCCAAAATGGGACAATTTGAGAGATTTCTATGCCACTAAAAATACACCATATTTATGTATGGTCAAATAGAAATCCTCAAACGGGTAACTAATTATCTAACTTACAAATCACAATCATAAGTTACAACTCTAAATTAACAAGTCACACTAATAATTTAAGAAAAAAAATATAATACATATTAAGCATACTGTCCAAATTTGTATTTTCCTATTGTGACTCACGTGAGCATTGGATTTTCATAAATTTTTATATGACCTTACAATACAAGTCAACTCAATAAATATACAAAGCACACACCATATGGTTAGTATTATGATAAGTTTCATAAAGCATTTGCCTCACAATATAAGTCCGCTCAATAAACATACAAAGCATACATCATACAGTTTTTGAGTTTAGGTTTAGATTTAGGTTGGGGTTATAGGTTTAGGTTTAGGGATTTCAGTTTCAGTTTAGGTCTAGGTTTAGGAATTCGGGTTCGGGTTCGAGATCGGGTTTAGGTTTAGGTTTTGGAATTTAGGTTTAGGTTTAGGTTTAGGTGTAGATTTAGGTTTAGGGATTTGAGAATAGGTTTAGGTTTAGGTTTAGGCATAGGGTTTAGGGATTCGGATTCGGGTTTGGGTTTATGTTTAGGTTAGGGAGTTGAGATTATGATTAGGTGTAGGTTTAGGTTTAGGGATTTGAGTTTCGTTTTAGGAATTCGGGTTCGGGTTCGGGTTTAGCTTTATCACCCATAAACACGTGCCTTTCTGTAAGTGCTATGGTTTTATGCTCCTTTGGTTGTCAAATTTTATGGTGCCAAAACCTCTATTGTGTCTTGTGTTTGTATGCTGATATATGTTCGAGATACTACATCACAATACTGCATCACAATGCTTCAAGTCAAGTATGGTGATCGACTTCAAGAAAGAAACGCAAGGTCATGTATTTTGTCCTCTTCTGTAAGCTCAATGTTTAGAGCTACATCGATAAGAAGAGTTTGTTCAAGACTCAAGTGTCACTCAAGATGAAGTTTAATTTCAACTTGTAGAAGATCTCAAGATCTAGCTTCATCAAGTTGAGATCTTAAGCTTCATAAGGTTCAAAGGTCAACCTTCATCTGAAAGAATGAAGTTTCAATGTTCATACTTCATGTCCTAGGTATGAAAGACCTTAGTTTAACCTTAATGTAGGTCATTTTGTATACATAATTCAAATTGAATCTTTTTATATGAATTTGGTCTATTCTAAGACTAGTCCTGGACCTCGTTTGACTAGTCCTAGCACTAGTTTGACCAGTCCATGAGATTCCAAGACTAGTCTTAAGTTTGTTGGAGTTTTTCAGATATTTTTGGTTGTCCACGTCCAGTCTTGAACTTTGCTCGACCGGTCGTATGAACAGTGTCGACTAGTCCTACGACCAGTCCTGTTTCTACGATTCAAAGTCCAGCAACTATGCTGGTAGTCCTATGACCAGTCGTGTAGAACCTACGACCAGTCGTAGAGGGCCAATGACCAGTCGTGTAGTCCTACGACCAGTCCTGTTTCTACGATTCAAAGTCCAGCAACTATGCTGGTAGTCCTATGACCAGTCGTGTAGAACCTACGACCAGTCGTAGAGGGCCAATGACCAATCGTTGACACCTTACGACCAGTCATGAGTTGTTTTTATCCCATTGCGCTAAAAATGTCAAAAATCTGTTCTCCTATGACCAGTCGAAGTGTCCACTAGACCAGTTGAAGGTGTAATTTTTGAAGTTATAAATAGATGACGAATTTCAGAGTTTGATAAAGAAATTTAAGTAAAATCAAGGGATCACTCTGAGATAAGTTTGCATTTATTTTAAGCTACATTGTGCACATTTAATATTCTCTTTTTGTTAGATTTTACATTTAATTTTGTTTCTATATTCTAATCTTATTTGAAAAGAGGAATTGTTGTATTCCTTCTTCTTGGAATCAAATCAAATAGAGCTAAGCCCAATTGGTTTAATTTAAAATCAATTAGAACCTAGAACCATTTTAAAGTGAGTATTGGACTTTGAACTTCTATACTCAAACTTGTACTCCGATTGGTTCTTTCGGGCTGCTTCTAAAAGGAGAAATTCAGGTATTTTACATTATTATAATTTACATTGTTTTTAGTTTATTTTGAGATTCGTCAGAAAAATCTCATTGTGTGTGGTTATTTGAGGAGAGTAAGAAAACTCAGAAAGTGAGTTTTTGGATTATGTAAGCCCAAGTTAAAAAGACACAATTGTGAAGGTATTGGGTGAACCTATGAAAACCTATTTTGATAGTGAACACTACTATCCGTGTGTAAGGATATTAGGAGTGGAGTAGTAATCTATGTGGCTATTTTATAATAGTTGGTGTACACACAGACGAACCACTATAATTCTTTATGTTTTGTGGTTGTGTGATTATATTTTCTATCTTTTATTATTCAGAATCGTGGGATGTATGTGTGGATGTGAATGTTGTAATATTTTCATTTCAAGCACAGTGGGGAATGTTGTAATAGTTTAGAATTTACTTTATGCTATTTCCCTTTCTTATTCCTCTTCAGTTTGGGATATTGATACTTATCGTTCTAGTAAGGTTGTCCTGCCATAAACCCTTAGTTTTTATGGTGCAAGTTTATCCTTAGAACTACATTCGTATCAGCCTCTCAAGACTTGAATTTGAGGTTGCTTTACATTCCTTTATTGTGGTTTGTTTCCTTACTTTTGTTGGCTATCTTGTTTCTTAAGTTCCGCTGTTATTTTTTTAAATATATAATTTAGCTTTAATTTGGCATAGTCCTATTCACCCCCGCCCCTCCCCCCTCTAGGACATATAGCTTGACCATTACACTTTTTAAATGGCCAGGCCACCCATATTGCTGTCCATAGGAAATAGACAATTTCATCAAGGTCATAACAATGGTTTCCACTTTTCAGGGACCCCCTCTCAGCATCCACATATCTACAAAAATCAACCACGAATAGATCCGACGCACATTCGGGTCTGCTTTAACAATTCCAAATACACAAGCACGTGAAAATGGAAGAATCATCAAGATCATGAATCAAGTCTAATCACTTACCTAATTAGATGTTTGTAAACTTGAGAGACTATATTGTGAAAAATTAAGTGTGGGACCCACCATGATGTATTTTCCTTACATCCATGCCCGTTTCAATAGCTCATTGTAGGTCATGGTCCCAAAAAATGAAGCATATCTAAATCTTAGGTGGACCACACCATAGGAACTAGTGGTGATTGAAAACTCACCATTAAAAACTCCTTGGGGTCCATAGGAATGTTTATTTACCATCAAACCTATTGATACATAGATAAAGGGACCAAACAAATATTAACTTGATTCAAAACTTTGGTGGCCCACAAGAAGTTTTTAATGGTCAATAACCTCTATTTTTTGTGGTATGGTATACTACCTAAGATGTAGATCTGCTTAAGTTTTCGGACCATGACCTAAAATGATCTGTCAAAATGAATGGTAAAGTGGATGGAAGGAGTACAACACATACATACATCATTGTACGACCCACAAATTAACTAAAACATTCGGCTCCACCAAATAGTGGACATCAATGGTAGACCTCACAAGCAGTGAACATCGGTGTGCCCCACGCAGTGGACAGTGATGGTGGGACTCACAATTAGTGATTTTAATTGAAAATTCAAAATTAGAGAATTTAATTTTAAAAAATTGGAAACCCTTAATTAGGGATTTACAAAACAGTGGGCCCTACCAAACATTGAAGAGCGATGGGGGGCCCCACAAGCAGTGTACATAGACAGTGGGCCCTATAATTAGGGATTTTAATTGAAAATCCCAAATTATGGATTTTAATTTCTAAAAATTTGAAACCCCTAATTAGGGATTTACAAAATAGTGGGCCTCACCAAACAGTGGACAACGACGATTGGCCCCACAAGCAGTGGACATCAATGGTGGGCCCCATAGGCAATGGACAGCGACGGTGGGCCTCACAATTAGGTATTTTAGTCCTTTAAATTGAAAATCCTAAATTAGGGATTTCAAAATTAAAATCCCTAATTAAGGATTTTAATTTTGAAATCCCTAATTAGGGATTTACTAAATCAATGGGCCTCACCAAACAGTGGACAGTTATGGTGGGCCCCACTAGCACTATATATCAACAGTGGGCCCCACAAGTACGGGACATCAACAGTGGGCCCCATAAGCAATGGATAGCGACGGTGGGACACACAGGTAATGGATTTCGGTGGTGGGACACACAAGAAATGGATAATGAGAGAGAGAATAGAGGGAGAAGGAAGAGAGAGAGAGAGAGAGAGAGAGAGGGGGGGGGGGGGGTTACCAGAGGTGATGATGGTCGGACGTGCGACATGCGGCGTAAGGATGGGCTGTGACGGCCGGATGGCGGTAACGATAGGAGAGAGAGAGAGAGAGAGAGAGAGAGAGAGAGAGAGAGAGAGAGAGAGAGAGAGAGAGAGATGGGTGCTGGAGTTGTTTTGACTTAAAACATAACATTATTATCGATGAAAATTTTTGTCAGTGATAGTTTTAACAACTTGTTGGTAAAAAGATTCAAAAATATTTAGGCCCACCCATGCTCTATCAGCCCCATCCACTCCATACATATGTTTTTAAATATACTTATTAGCTACATCAAAAACAAAAATTATAAATCAACATCCATGATGAATGACACAAAGTGAAATAATATGTCCACCATTCATTTTCTCCGACAATGTATCTCTTTCGTGACGATATTGTATAATGTCAGTAAAAATAGCCTCTCCGTCGTCGCAAAGGATACAAGGGACCTTTTGCCAATGAACTATTTGGTTTGTCAGGAAAAAGTAAATTTATCGATGAAATAATCGTCAGGAAATATTATGTATCGTCATTTTTACTGACGATACAAAATATTATCGGGAAAAGTTTTCAAGCCATCGTTGTAAATGGTGGCGGGAACATATTTGATCATGGAGGGAATCTTTTACCGAAAAAATCATATTTTGTTGGGGAAAGTCATGTTTACCAACAAAATCAATTTCGTCGGAAATAAGTCCATCAGTAAAAGGCCAATTTCTTGTAGTGGACAAATAAGATGACTTAGTTCTCATGGTTTTAAAAGCTTGAGATGTAGGATATGAGTGAGGAATCTCCTAAGCTTCTATTGCACCAAAAACCCATCAATTTGCCTAAGAATTGAATGCCCTTTAGAAAAAACTAATTTGCATCAGTCATAAAATGGCTAGTTAACAATTCTATCGATAGGATCGAAAGCGCCTACGATGGGATCGAAAGGGCCTACGATAGATTCGAAGGTCCTTTGAGAGGATCAAACCCTTTATCAATCCCATCGAGGAAATCTAAAAATATCTTTGGGTTGCTGGACTCATTCTTCAATTGGATCAAGTGGACCTTCAATTGGGTCCAGTCCCATTAACTGCCTATCAATGTGATCAATGACCACTAGAAAATTGTCGTTTTGTACATATGTTTTCACAACATCTTTGCACATCTTTTAGCCTTAATTATCATGTTCTAATTAAGATTCTAAGGCTAAGGGATGATCGACAAGGTTTACCTATAGGATTAGGATTATCTAGAGGTTTAACGATTAGGGTCACTAGGGCACCTCATTTACATGTTCTTCGCTCTTGATGCTTCACGTCCACTTGTGTCTTCGGTCTTCATCTTTTAAGGGCTCGACCTACTACATGACACACAGACTCACGTGATTGATAAACAAGGTGCACAAATTAGTCCGTTAACAAACTTCTCTTTTAAATTCATTTTGATCTATGGGATCTTGCACCTATTTTGTTAAATTAGAAATTCAAATATTATGTTGTGTTTGTAGATGATTGCACTAGATTCTATCCTCTATAGAGAAAATCACATATATATATATATATATATATATATATATATATATATATATATATATATATATATATATATATATATATATATTAAAATTATTTTCCTTCAATTTAAAAGCTTGCTAAGAAAATATTTTATAAGGAAATTAATTAATTTCTTTGTCAAATGGAGGTGGTGAATTTTCTAATATAATTTTCACTAATTTTCTCCATACTTAAGGGATTCAAAGACAAGTATCTTGCCATGTTACTCCTAAACAAAATGGAGTTGTAGAAAGAAAGCATCAAACTATTGTTGAGTTGGTTTTGACTATATGATGTTCCACCTTATTTACTTTTATTTGGGCATATTCTTAATTATTCGTCATTGAGAGTTTTTGGATCTCAATGTTTTCCATTACTCAACAATTATGTACAAACAAGTTCAGCATTGAATCTCTACCATGTATCTTTCTAGGTTACAGTTTATAGCACAAGGGATGCAGATGTCTTCATCTACCCACTGAGAAGGTGTACATATTAAGACATGTTGTCTTTAATAAAAATATTTTTCTCTTTGCCGATACTTATACCTTTCTGCATAGTGGACAACTTCAAGGGGAGCTTACCACATATTTAGATTGACTTGACAATAATGATGGTGGTTTGGATTTGGGTTCTTTACATATTCTTGAATCGAATTTAGACAGTTTACAACTTGCAGTTCCATTGGATAATTTATCAGTTCCCACGACGTCATCATCACCACCTGTGATGTCATTACCAGTCATGTTGTCCTCCACGGTTTAACTAAATTCTCTTGTTTCAGTCCAATCTCAGGTGCCTGCCATCACTTCTTCCTCAACCTCATATGTGCCTCATAGCTTGGATGAACCTTCCTCAAATACCAAATTTAATTGATTAGCTCACACTAGGATCTCCTTATAACCCTATGGCATCATCCTTTTTTTTTTTAAAAAAAATTTTGCTTCATTGATATGAGAGGAAAATTACAAAATTTCTGATTCGGGATTCCCCAGGAGAAAAAGGACCTAGGGAATCCTATCATATTGCTAAACACTAAACTAAGGCCAGGCCTGCCAAAAAACCACCGCACAAACCTCAAAGAAAACATGCTATACTCACTAACACTCTCTAATCGCCCCTAGCCCCACCTTGTCCAGAAATAAGAGACCTTGGATCCTGGGTGGGAGATCAGTTAAAAGCTCAAAAGAGGAGGAGGTTTGAGAGAGGCTTCCTTGGGGGGGGGGGGGGGGGGGGGGGGGGGGGGGTGGCGGCAGGCAAGGAGTCTGTTGGGGCATTACCTTCCCTAAAGATGTAAGAAAACTAAATACAGCCTCTACACTTCATCCTATTGATCCAGCTTAAACAATAGCTCCACTTCCAGCCCGGATGGGATAGCCCATTCAACACTTTCACTACTTGCAATGAGTCGGATTCGATAATAACTTGATTGAAACCTCTAGAAAGATAAAAATACAGATCGTCATGCACTGCACGCAACTCCGCATAGGTGTTGGAACTAATGCCATATGCCATGGAGAAGGCGAAGTGGAAATGGCCCTTATCTCCTCTGCAAACACTGCCTACGCCCGCTGATCCTGGGTTCGATCTGGAGGACCCGTCGATGTTCACCTTATCCTAGTTATTGCACGGCCTAATCCACTTCACCACCTTTGAAAACCTAGAGGGATCAGGCCTGGCTGATCTGCTCAGAGGCCTGCCCCTTCTGCTGGATGACGTTCTCCTCTGTTACTCGACATCTCCAAAAGACGTCTCTTGGTGCTACTCATTACCTGGAGGATCACTGCTGACTAAAATCCACCATTGAACACACCTCACAATCACATTCGGATTAGTGGCCTTCCCTTCAAAATGGACTGAGTTCCTCGAATTCCAAAGCTCCACCATTGACATCATCCTTGTTTCTCTCCAGCTCAGATCCTGTAGATATAAGGAGTTCAAATCCTTCGATATGTTTAACAACATTAGATGATGCTATTGCTTCTCATAATGTACCATTGCCCATCCCTCCATGACATCCATATCATACTCGATCTAAGTCTAGTGTGATTAAATGAAAGGTGTTGCTATCTCTCTCGGCTGAATGATTTTAGATGACCCTAAAAATGTTAAATCGATCTTTCTCATCCTAGATGGTTGCATGCTATGAAAGAAGAAATTTATGCTTTACACATAATAATACCTAGGAGTTAGTTCCTTGTCAACCAAAGATGAATATTGTTAGTTGCAGATGGGTCTAAAAAACCAAGTTGAAAGCTAATGGAAGTTTGGACAGGTTAAAGGCTCGTCTTGTTGCAAAAGTCTACAATAAAAAAGCTGGTGTTGATTTTTCTGAAACATTCAATCCAATAATTAAACCGAGTATTATTCGAACTATTATCATGGTTGTTGTTGCTTTTGGGTGATAGATTAAATAACTGGATATTAAGAATGCTTTCTTACATGGATATTTGAAGGAGCATGTGTATTATTAGGGAAGAGGAGAGGAAGAAGAGATTTTTTTTGGACTTGGAGTATTGCAAGTATAATGCTTTTGAATATTTTGAATTATGAAAGTGGATATTACAATGCTTTGAATTGTTGAAAGGGAGGATTTTCCTTCTTGTTTTGTTGTTACCTCTATGTACATCAAGTCCCTTTTTATAGACTCTTGAGGAAGGATCTACATACAAGAGTAAATGCATTACCACTTTCTACAATAAGCATTAATTATCTAGGAAACTTTAAAGAGACTTTCTAGACTAGACTAGGGGCATATTCTAGATATTTCTTAGACACTTTTTAGATACTTTCTAGAAACTTTCTAGACATTTCTCAGATATATTTTTTATATTCAAATTATATTTTCAACACTCTCCCTTAATTTGAAAATCTTATACTCCCATCATTTTTCTGAATTTGATGAACTTTTCTATAGTCATGACCTTTGTGAAAATATCTGCGAGTTGATCTTTTGACTTGCAAAACTTTAACTCAATTTGTCCTTCTCCAACTAACTCCCTAATGAAGTGATGGGGAAGCTCGATGTGCTTTGATCGACTATGGAAAACTGGATTCTTTGTCCTGGCAATTGTCGACATGTTGTCACAAAAAATAGTAGTCGGTGATTTTGTTCATTTTCTAAATCTCCCAAAATCATTTTAATCCAAATTGCTTCACATGATGCTCCAGTAACTGAAATATACTCTGCTTAGGCGGATGATAACGCAATTGTCTTCTACTTCTTTGATGACCATGAGATATCCTTTGATCCCATACAAAATACATATCTTAAAGTACTTTTTCTATCATCAATATATCTTGCCCAATCACTATCTGTGAATCCAATATGTTTATTATATTCTTCTGTCAAGTATTTGATGCTGTAACTTTTGGTCCCTTGGAAGTACCTTAAAATTCTTTTTGCAGCTTCAAAAAGATTCTTGTTAGGCTCACTCATGAACCTCGAGACCAGGCTGACTACATATATAATCTCTAGCCTAGTATTTGAAAGATAGATCAATGAACCAACTAAGCTTTTGTAAATTGAGGCATCGATCAACCTTCTATGCTCCATCATTCATTGACAACTGTTGATTTATAGCCATTGGAGTTGCGACGGATTTGCATTTTGATATGTTGAATCTCATTAAAAGATCATTGGCATACTTTTCTTATGTAATAAATATTTCAACATGGTTTTACCTTACTTGGATGTGAAGGAAGTATGTCAAAGGGCCGAGATCAGTCATCTCATATTCCTTCATTATCGCCCTTTTGATTTCTTCTTTCATATTTGGACTAGTGCTAGTATATATCAAGTCATCAACATAAAGGCAGATAATAAAAAAATCTTGCATACCTTCTTTTTCACATATAAGGATGGTTCACTTGGACTTCTTTTGAAGTTGTTTTGATGAAATTATTTGTCGATCTTGCTGTTCCATGCTCTTGGTGCTTACTTTAACTCATATAGAGCTTTTTTGAGTCGATATACATTTTTCTTCTTTTCCTTTCACCACATATCCTTGTGGTTGCTCAACATATACTTCTTCTTCAATTTCTCTATTGAGAAAAGCTGATTTAACATCAAATTGAAAGACTTATAGTTTTCATTAAGACAAAAGTGCCAAAACAATCCTTATGGTTTCCATACGAGCGACACGAGAAAATGTTTCATTAAAGTCTATACTTTATTGTTGAGAATAACCTTTAGCCACCAATCGAGCTTTGTGCTTCTGAATCGAGCCATCTTCATTATGCTTGTTCTTCTAAATCCATTTTAACCCTATAACATCTTTTCCTTTAGGTAGATCAACCAGTTCCCATGTGCTATTCTTCTCAATAATTGCAATTTCTTCATTCATTGCCTTAATCCAAAGTTCTTATTTTACCGCTTCTTCAAATATCCATGGCTCACATAAAAAGTAGGCAACATCACATTTATCATAAATATCTCTTAGAGAACGTACCTTCCTTGGAGGTGAATCAAAAATTGAGAAAGTGCTACTTGATGGGTTTGAACAATTGCTTGAGCTTGAATTTGGTGTAGTGGGGCTTTATGGAGAAGAACATGGAACTATAGTCACATTTGGTTTAATTTCAGGCTCTTTAAATGTCTTTGGAACATGGCTTTTTTTTTTTCTCTTCCCATTTCCATCCTATTATTTCATCAAATCCTACATCTCTAAAAATCACTAATTTACCAGAAGTGGGATTATAAAAGAAGTAGGCTTTGGAGTCTTCACTGTAGCCTATAAATATGTATTTTTCTCCATTTTCATCCAAATTTTCTTTTTCCTTTTGTGATGGAATGTGAGCATATGCAATGCATCCAAAAACTTTGAAATATTTTACTGATGGCTTTTTCTGATGCCACGCTTCATATGGAGTCATGTTCCTTATTGCTTTTGTTAGAGATCTATTGAGGATATAAACTTCCATGTATATTGCTTCTGCCCATTAATCATTTGGAAGCCCTTTTCCTTTTAGCATGCTCTGAGTCATTTTTACAATTGCTCGGTTCTTTCTTTCCCTCACACTATTTTGCTGAGGAGTGTATTTGGCTGCTAGCTCTCTTTTGACACCATTTGACTTGTAGAAATTCCAAAACACCTTTGATGTGAATTCTCAACCACGATATGTCCTTAGACCTTTTAAGAATTGGCCGCTTTGTTTTTTTGTAAATGCTTTGAATTGAAGAAAAATATTGAAAGCCTCTGACTTTTGTTCAAGAAAATATATCTACATCATCTTGCTATTTGTTTTTTTAAAATTATTTATTTTATTTTATTATTTTTATTTTTTTTACACATGCACACATACCCCCACACACTCATGCCTTAGTGAAATTTCACCACCTATGGTTACTCGAACCCTTGACCAGGTGTTGAAACTCCTAAGAGTTAACCACCCCAGCAAGAGTAAGGACCCCTACATCATCCTGCTATAATCATCAATGAATAGTAGAAAATATCTCTTCTTGTTAAGAGTTCGTGTCTGCATAGGACCACAAATATTAGCATGTACAAGTTTAAGAGGAGCTTTTTCTCTCCATGTACTCATAAATGGAAGCCTGTGAAATTTACCATAGATGCAACCTTCACAAACTTTATCTTATTTGTTAATAAAAGGTAGTTTGATCACCATATTCTTCTGCTTTAGCAATTTTAAGCCTCTGAAATTTAAATAACCGTATCTCAAATGCTATAGCCATGTTTTATCAACATCCTCAGATTTTAATGCAAAATTTCTTTTTAGTGGCATGTTGAGAGGGAAAACCTTTTTTGATGTCATTTTCACTTTTGCCATGATTTGCTTATTCATCTTATCCAAGATCATGCATTCATCTTTATTAAAATCAACCAAATATCCTTTCTGAATTAATTGTCCAACACTTCAAAAATTTTGAACCAAGCAAGGAACATAAAGAACATCATGGACAAATTTAGAATTATCCCTTTGTTTGTACAGCCACGACTCCATTTCCTTCAATATTTTGAAGCTTTCCATCTCCAAGATTTATTTGAGAATGTACCCCTTCATTCAAATCAACAAAACAACTCCAGTTTCCTTTCATATGGTTACTACAACCATTATCCAATTACCAAATATCATTTGATTCTTCTTGAGTATTCGAACATGAATAAAATAAAATTTTCAATTTTTCTTTATTTTTAGAAAAAATTTCTTCATTCTTTATCTTATATCAATAATCTTTATCTATGTGGCCTGATTTTTTGCATTTGTTGTACCAACAATCCTTATCAACATGATTAGACTTTTTGTAAATAAAGCATTGAGAATCAATTTGCATGTTACTTCTTAGATTTCTTTGGTTGTTGAAATTAGACATTCCTTTGCCTCTTCTACAGCCACGGCTAAAGTTTGTCCTCCCGCCATTACTTGAAAAATGGAAAAAAAGGACGGATTTTAAGAGGGTTGTGGATCGTCTCTAAAATTCTTTGGTTTAAAGATGGTTTAGAGACGGCTGTAAACCGTCTCTAAAATTTTAGATGGCTCTTGATCGTCTCTAATATTGTCTTAAAATGTTGTACGTCCACAAATCATTTCTGACAGTCGTTGACCGTCTTATATGTGGTCATCTAAGACGGTCATTGGCTGTCCGCATTAGAGATGGTCTTTGACCGTCGTATATGAGGTCATCTAAGATGGTCATTGGTTGTTTGTATTAGAGATAGTCATTGGCTATCTTTTACTTGTAATCTGAGACTGTCAAAGATCATCTCTATTAGAGACGGTCCTTAGCCGTCTTATAGCCCTGGCAAAGACCGTCTCTATTAGAGACGGTCCTAAACCGTCTTATAGCCTTGTCAAAGACCGTCTTTATTAGAGATAGTCCTAAACTGTCTCTAATGCTCAGGTCAAAAATTAAGAAGCCCAAAAAAATTATGAATTTTGAAAAAAAAAAATAGTTGAGAAGCTTAGAAAAATAATTAATAATGTTTAAGAAAAATTTAAATTTTGAAAAAAAAAACTGTGATTTTATAAAAATCTAGATTTTTTTGTTTAAAAATTAAGAACTTTGAATAATGTTGATAATTTTGAAAAAAAAACAATTTCGATAAAAAAATGATGTTTTGAAAAAGAAAATTTAAAAAATTAAACAAAATTGTGAAAAAATTGACAAATTGTAAAAAAAAATATATTCTAAAAAAGAAAACTAGATTTTGTATTTTGACAAGAAAAATTAAAAAGTTATATAAGAAAAGTGAGATTTAAAAAATGATATTTTGAAAAAGAAAATTAAAAAAATTAAACAAAATTGTGAAAAAAATTGACAAATTGTAAAAAAATATATTTTTTAAAAAAGAAAACTAAATTTTGTATTTTGACAAGAAAAATTGAAAAGTTAGATAACAAAAGTTAGATTAAAAAAATGATATTTTGAAAAAGAAGATTTAAAAAATTAAACAAAATTTTGAAAAAATTGATAAATTGTAAAAAAATATATATTTTAGAAAAGAAAACTAGATTTTGTATTTTGACAAGAAAAATTAAAAAGTTATATTACAAGATTTTAATAAAAAAATGATATTTTGAAAAAGAAAATTTAAAAAATTAAACAAAATAGTGAAAAAATTGGCAAATTGTAAAAAAATATATTTTTTAAGAAAGAAAACTAGATTTTTTTTTTTGACAAGAAAAATTGAAAAGTTATATAACAAAAGTGAGTTTAAAAAAATGAGATTTTGAAAAAGAAAATTTAAGAAATTAAACAGAATTGTGAAAAAATTCACAAATTGTAAAAAATATATATTTTAAAAAAGAAAACTAGATTTTGTATTTTGACAAGAAAAATTGAAAAGTTAGATAACAAAAGTGAGATTTTGATGATGTGCTATATATGCTTGCCGCCCATATATTTTTTCGACTCATTTTTGGGTCAGGTATAAAAAAATGTGTAGATTTAAATCTTAAGTGGACCACACCACTGGAAAGAATGATAATATAGTACCTCGCCATTACAAATTATAAAGAGCCCATCGTAAGGTTTTAGTAATGTTTATTTGTAATCTAACCTGTTGATAATGTAAAGAAGATCTAGATGAAGGAAAACTATTGATCCAAAACTTTTGTGGCTTTCAAAAGGTTTTTAATAGTAATTCACCATTATTTTGATTGGTTTGGCCCACTTGAGATTATTGAGTTCTTATGATTTGAAATCACATCCAACAATATAATGGAAAAATATATGGATGGTGTCAATATACATAAAATATATTAAGGTGGGCCCTACACGGTTAGAGTAACACCCATGAAGGAGTTTCCTAAATAGTGAAATGGTACTATAAGGTCACCTCATGGGAACTTCCCATGAGGTTAATTTGTGTGCGCCCCACCATGATGTGTGTAGAACATTAACACCATGCATTTGATGTGTCCCTTTTAAGTCGAAAATCAGTCGTATACGAAACTTAGGTGGGCCATAACATATAAAATTATGTGAAGACATCCCTAAAATATATAAAAGCATTTGGTGGGGCCCACATGAGTTTTGGATGTGTATGAAACTTGATCGACTCCTCGTCCAAGTGGGAAACACATAATGAATGGGTTGGATCTATGAACCCCATCTAGGTGGGCCCAATAAATGATTACGAATGTTTTAATGGGAGGGTATCCCTCTCAACTATAGTAGGTGGTGTGGCCCACCCAAGTCATGGATTGACTTTATTTTTAAGCTTGTGGCCCACCATGGAATGATGCATCTGACTGATGGGGAAAATCCAAAGTTCAAGTGGACCCACCATAGAAAAGAGCGGGATAGTGACACCCACTATTGAAACCTTTTTAGGGCCACGATGTTTATTTGAGATCCAACCTATTTATAAGTTAATACAGACATAGATTAAGGGAAAACATATATATTAGCTTGGTTGAAAACTTCTATAGCCCAAAGTAAGGATTTAATGGTAGGCTTTTAATTCCCACTATTTTTGTGATGGGGTCCACTCGAACTTTGAATCTGTCTCATACTTTGGCTCAATCACAAGAAGTTTTTAATGTTGGATATTCAATCAACACCATTTCATGTGGTGTGGTCCAAATACTTTGGTGAATAGGAAAAATAAATTTCATATTGATCTGAAACTTTTGTGGCCCCCGAAAGGGTTTCAACGCACATTACATCCTACCCTGTTGTATCTAGTTAACAATGACACAATGAATGTATTTGGTTTATCCACACTGTCAATCCATTTTTTCAGATTATTTTAGTGGTTGAGCCCAAAATTAAAGCATATCCTAAGCTCAAGTGGACCATACCACAAGAAATAGTGGGAATAGTGATTTCCACCGTTGAAATCTTCCTATGGCCTATAGTGATGTGTATTTGTCATCCAACCTGTTCAATAGATCATAGATACATGGATGAAGGGAAAACTAAAATATCAACTTGATCCAAAACTTAAGTGGCCTCCCAAAATTTTTCAATGGTAGACATTCAGTTTATATTATTTCTTATGATGATGTGGTCCACTTCAGATTTTTATAGGCTTCATTTTTTAACTTTTGTAATAAAATTATATGTTAAAATGGATGGATGGAGTAGATAAAATGAATAAATCATGGTGGGCCCCACAGGATTTACTTAGTACGCTTGGGAATGGATTGGCTACTCCCCTGACACCAGCCAATGGCTGGTGGTAGGTGCTCTGTGGCCCCCACCATGATGTATGTGTTTCATCCATGCCGTCCATATGTTTTTACAGATAATTTTACAATATGAGACCAAAAATGAGATATATCCAAATCTCAAGTGGACTACATTACAAGAAACAGTGTTGAATGAGTGTCGACCATTAAAAACATTTTGGTAGCCATAAAAGTTTTGGATTAAGCTGATTTTAGTTTTTTCCTTTCACCTGGTCTTGTATGACTAAATCAAAAGATTGGATGTCAAATAAACAGTACAGTGGGCCTTAGGAGGATTTTAATGGTGGATATCCAATCACTATTGTTCTCATGTGGTGTGGACCACCTGAGATTTATATCCCTCTAATTTTTGGCATATAGCTCTAAAATGATCTTTAAAAATGGATGAATAGAATGGATGAAACATATATAGGGCCCGCAGAGCACCGTCCATGGACCAACCAAAATTGGGCACGCGCTCAAAATAGAGTCGTGCCCAATCTCCCCCCACTCTCACTCGCCGCACGTCCTCCCTTTGCCCTCTTTGTCTCTGTGTCTCTCTGTCTCTCTCTCAACCCCTGCCCTCTGCCCTCTCTCACCGCCCTCCCTCTGCCCTCTCTCTCTCTCTCTCACACTCTCTCTCTCTCTCTCTCTCTCTCTCTCTCTCTCTCTCTCTCGCCTCGGACATGGTTATCAGAGCTTGAGTGGAGGATTTCCACAGGTGACAGCCATGGATGATGGCGAGGAGTTCCACATCCGTCACGAGATCGAGTGAAGTTCACTCCAAGTATGATAATGGAATCCCCAATCTGATTCCAGATTTAAATCCCCAATCTGGTAACTGGATTTGGAGTTCGAATTCAAAATCCCTAATTGATTGATTTGAATCTAAAAAAAAAAATTCCCTAATTTCAACTGGATTATGGGGTATATGACTAGAATCCCTAATATGGGACTTGGGATTCGAAATCCCTAATTTTTGATTTGGGGATTCAAATCAGAAAACCCTAATTGTTGGATTTGGGATTCGAAATTCCTAATTTCTGATTTGGGGATTCAAATCAGAAAACTATAATTGCTGGATTTGGGATTTGAAATCCCTAATTGCTCGTTCTGTATTAGATCCTTAATCTCCTATCTTTTGTATTTTTTTGGCTTGTTAGTCATCAGGCCATTATCTAATAAAACAAAAGGCCTAGCGATCTTCCCCTGCCATCCAACTAAAAAATGTCCAGCTATGTGTGCAATTGTAATTTTGGTACTAGATGAGGGCAAAGATTGGGCTGGAATATGGACAGATTTGGGGAGTTTGGTTGATTCTTCTTAGGTTGTAAATTTAAAAAGTGATGGTAATTGGGCTGCAGGTTATAGGTTGGATGCTCACTAATTAAGGACTGATTGAGGGTGTGATTTGGGATAGATTTTGAGGTTAGGTGTATAATGGTTGAAGCTGGGGAAGTAATGGGGCTGCAGTTTGTACTGTGGACAAAGATGGGCGTTGAAGGTTGTTCTGGAGTATCGTAGATTCCAAAGGTTGTTTATCACAGGTAGTTGAATTAGATGGTTGGCAGGTTTGATTATATGGTTGTCTTAAGTGGACCAACCTTATTTTTGGACCAGGAGATCTTCATGATGCATCTAGTCTCTTGCATGGCTATGATGACCTACATAGGAACAGGTTGGCATGTGAAATGGCTTATATGTTGAGCTAACCTACAAACAAACTTGTAGGTGATTGTTAGTTTTTTAACAGTTCTTCAAATTCCTAATGAGAAAATTGTAGCATTCCTTCAGCATTCATGGAAAGTTCGCACCTCACATGCATGGCATTCATGTGGCCTTAGGAAACCTCTATTTTGAAAACATGATACAATTTCTATTTATCATTTTCATGCACTCTTGTTTTTGTTTTTATTTTTTTGAAGATGCCATGGATGACATGAAGAATTCTCATTCTTTATTTTCTTTAAGTTTTCCTCGTTTCATTAGTTTTTACGAATTACACTTTCCTTTTTTTAGTTAAAAAAAGATTATATTAAATCGGATAATGCATCCAAATGCATAAAAAGGAATGTACACGTGCATTGTGGTGGAATCTTTTGTTGCTTTCACATCTATAGATTGCATGACATGCGATAGTTATTTTATGAAGCTCCATTTAATTATATGTTTGGTCCATAAGGGTTATGTCAAATTGTGGTTATTTTAGGTAAAAAGAATAAATTTTTGTGGACTGTTAGGCTTTAAGAAACTAAAAGATAATTTTTTTCATGTTTTGTAGTACACTCTTGCAATTGATATTTGGAGCATAGCATGCATATTTGCAGAAATGCTTACAGGGAAACCATTGTTCCCTGAAAAGAATGTAGTGCATCAATTGGATCTCATGATTGATTTGCTTGAACTCCACCAGAATCCATTGCTAGGGTCAGTCTTCACTTTCTTCTAATTATAATTTGTTATTGCTCATCAATCAGATAGTAAGGATTGCTTGATTAGTGTGATTTTTGAGATGCTTCACTCATAATGAGCTATGAAACCTACAATTTCGATGATCTGGTTAAATCTACTAGATGTCTTTTCATTAGATTTTAATCGCCCGTGTATAGATGAGCATTTAATAATAATTATTTTTCTTTTGTTTAGTTGAGTAGTTTGAAATTTTCCATTGCCAACATTTTGCATGATAACTCTGATCTATAAATGTGTGAAATTGAATTTGTAGCTTTAAGTTTATCTTTCAACTAAAACTACTGCTTGAAAGGGAAAGGGAAAAAAGAAAAAATAGAAATTTGATGTACCTATAATGCAGCCCCTCTACCTGCTAGCACACATGTTAAGTTGGCACCATGTGGTAAACATCTGAGCTTATGCATCGTGAGGACTTCGTCATGTAGATTTTTCTGAACCCTGGCCTAAAAATGAGGCCATCCACTCATTAGGTGAGCTACAATGTATGAAACAAATGTATGGTTTCCATCTACTTGTCTCATACTATATGCCCTGCTCGTGAGTTTTTACTGTATTAACTTTTGTGCCAAGGAATCTATATGGTGGGAATTGGATCTCTCACATGTATGCCAAATTGGCATGTGTTCGAGTGTATAGAGGAACTGGGCTATACATGGATGTTGAATTAATAAACTTCCAGGAAATTATTTCATCGATCTTGATACTTTTGCAATTTGTGAATGGGCTTGTTATATAAATGGAAGACAAGTTCATCTATAGAATTCTTTTTCTAGAGCAACCCATCCATCTTGAATGTAGACTGCTAGCTCCATTCCTCTAAAATATCAATTTCTTGTGCATGTGAGGTTCACTTAATCAATCAGATAGATTAAAAACATTCAGGTGGAAAGTAGGGATTTTATGAATTTTTGGATTGGTAAAGCCCACACCACCAATCGTTGGTATTGGGATTAGGCTTGACACTTGCTATTTTTCTTAGAATTTATTAGTTTAATAACCTAGCTGTGTAAACTATTAGACTTTATTTCATAAGCATAAATATGAATCAAAAGATGAGTTGGGGAGGTTAGAAATCAAATGATGCAGGAAATGAGAGGGTTCAAGATGCTAAATCCCAAGATGTAAATTGTTGGAACCAACCGAATGATTCATCTGCCAAACCACATGTTTGGGATAAGGACAAGACGCATGGTCAATCTAATTCTGTCTGGGATAGTCAGAACCCAAAGGGTACCCATATGGAGAGATCTTCTGATATTGGTGGTTGGAATGAAGATAGAAGACAAGATGAGTTGAATCAACCAATAAGATCTTCTGTTTGGAGTTATTCCCCTATTGAGAAGTCTTCAGATGATAGCAGTTGAAAAGAAAATAGAGCACAAGCTTGATTTCTATCGACCGACCAGAGCTCCTGGATGGGCTTCTTTAAGTAGATTCATTACACTCAATAGTAGAAGAGATGTAGATTCATTACACTCAATTCAGGTATGGTTTGCACCAATTCAAGAGACTGTACATTAGGCATTCAATATATAAGACTGGAGTGAGACTGATTAGGCATTTAAATATGTTGTAGGATGTTGTTTGAATTACTTTTCCTAACAGGTGCACAAGTTGGGATGGATTGGACTTCAATGATACTTTGTTAAATATAAAATTTATGACCTTTAATAGCTTGGTTAATTAAAAAGACTTACGTATTGGCTTGATCCCAATCTGACTTTTTCGGTACGTAGGCAGCCGTTCGTAATGTACTAGAATATCGGTGCAGCCACAAATCTTTTTTCTCCTTTGAATTGTAACAAACTGTATCGGTTGCATTTTACTATGTCAGACAGGTCATGGCTATCAAAGATATAATATCACCTCCTTATAGGGAAACATTTAATGATGTGTACAGGTAAATTCATTTTTTCTTATTCCTTATATTATTTCCCAGTTATATTTGTGTTGGTTTTAGAGTACAGGTAGCGATAAAAATTGTTGGTCGATTGTGGCTTGTAGACAAAGGGATGAGTAACCAACAATACAAATATGGGAGGCCTTTCCCATGTATCTAGATACTTTTAGATATATGTATGTTATTTTTAAATGTATTAGCTCGAAATTGATGGAGCAGACTCGGATATACGTCGGAGCTATCTGGATGTGGAGTGGGGGTCCCTGGAAGGTGGGAACTGCTATTATGACCATGATGAAGTTGTCCATTTCCTATGGACAACATTGGAGGGGCCTAGCCAGTTGGACAGACCATGTTTATTTATTTGTTCAAAATTAATGAGGCAGATTCGGATGTGCGTTGGAGCTATCAGGATGAGTGGGGGTCCATGAAAAGTGAGAACCGCTGTTATAACCATGATAAGGCTGTCCATTTCCTATGGACAACATTGAAAAGGCCTGTCCATTTGGACAGGCCATGCTTATATCTGTATATGTAGGGACCACACCCTAAACCTATAACCTAAACCTATTCTCAATTACCTAAACTTATAACCTATAACCTATAACCAACAACCTAAACCTAAACCTAAACCTAAAACATAAACGTATTCTTAAATCTCTAAACCTAAACCTACACTTGATCCTAATCTCAACTCCCTAACCTAAACCTAAACCTAAGCTTGAAAAACCAAAACCTAAACCCGATCCCGAATCTGAACCCAATTTCTTAAACCTAAACCTTAACCTATTCTCAATTCCTTAAACCTAAACCTTAACCTTAACCTAAACCTAAACCTAAACCTTAACCTAAACCTAAACCTAAACCTATAACCTTAAACTAAACTAAAATCTATGACCTAAAACCTTAACCTATAACCTATAACCTATAACCTAACCTTGGCCTAAACCTAAAACCTAAACCTTAAGCTATAACCTAAAACCTTAACCTAAACCTAAAACATAAATGTACTCTTAAATCCCTACACCTAAACCTACACCTAATCCTAATCTCAACTCCCTAACCTAAAACTAAACCTAAACTTAAAAATCCAAACTTAAACCTGATCCCGAACCCGAACCCTATTTCCTAAACCTAAACCTTAATCTATTCTCAATTCCTTGAACCCACAGCTTATAACCTAAACCTAAACCTTAACCTAAACCTAAACCTTAACCTATAACTTAAAACCTAAACCTAAACTTAAAACCTAAATGTATTCTCAAATCCCTAAACCTAAACCTACACCTAATCCTAATCTCAACTCCCTAACCTTAACCTAACCTAAACTTGAAAACCCAAACCTAAACCTGATCCTGAACCTAAACCCGATTTCTAAACCTAAACCTTAACCTATTCTCAATTCCCTAAACCTATAGCTTTTAACCTAAACCTAAACCTTAACCTTAACCTAAACCTAAAACTTAACCTAAACCTAAACCTAAACCTATGACCTTAACCTAAACCAAAACCTATGACCTAAAACCTTAACCTATAACCTATAACCTAAATATATAACCTATAACCAAACCTTAACCTAAACCTAAAACCTAACCTTAAGCTATAACCTAAAACATAAATCTAAACCTAAAACCTAAATGTATTCTTAAATCCCTAAACCTATACCTACACCTAATCCTAATCTCAACTCCCTAACCTAAACCTAAACCTAAAGTTGAAAACCCAAACGTAAAACCGATCCCGAGCCCCAACCTGATTTCCTAAACCTAAACCTTAACCTATTCTCAATTTCTTAAACCTATAGCTTATAACCTATAACTAAACCTTAACCTTAACCTAAACCTAAACCTAAACCTAAAACCTAAAACCTAAACCTAAACCTAAAACCTAAATGTATTCTCAAATCCCTAAACCTAAACCTATACCTAATCCTTATCTCAACTCCCTAACTTAAACTTAAAACTAAACCCAATCCTGATCCTGATTCTGATTTCTAAAACCTAAACCTTAATACATTCTCAATTCCTTAAACCTATAGCTTATAACCTAAACCTAAACCTAAACCTAAACCTAAACCTTAACCTAAACCTAAACCTAAACCTATGACCTAAAACCTTAACCTATAACCTATAACCTAACCTTAACCTAAACCTTAACCTATAACCTAAAACCTAAACCTAAACCTAAAACCTAAATGTATTCTCAAATCCCTAAACCTGTTTACCTAATCCTAATCTCAACTCCCTAACCTAAACCTAAACCTAAACTTGAAAACCCAAACCTAAACCCAATCCCGAACCCAAACCCGATTTCCTAAACGTAAACCTTAACCTATTCTCAATTCCCTAAACCTTAACCTATAACCTAACCTAAACCTAAACCTATAACCTAAACTTATAACCTAAACCTAAACCTAAGCCTAAAATCTAAACTTAAACGTAAAACCTAAATGTATTCTCAAATCTTTAAACCTAAACCTACACCTAATCCTAATCTTAACTCTCTAACCTAAACTTAAACCTAAACTTGAAAACCCGAACCTAAGCCCGATCCCGAACCCGAACCTGATTTCCTAAACCTAAACCTTATCCTATTCTCAATTCCCTAAAGCTATAACTTATATACTATAACCTATAACCTAAACTTAAACCTATAACGTAAACCAAAACCTTAACCTAAACCTAAACCAAAACCTATAACCTAAACCATAACCTATAACCTATAACCTAAACTTATAACTTAACCTTAACCTAAACCTAAAACCTCAACCTAAACCTATAACCTAAACCTATAACCAAAAACCTAAACCTAAACCTAAACCTAAAACCTAAATATAATCTCAAATCCCTAAACCCATACCTACACCTAATCCTAATGTCAACTCCCTAACCTAAACCTAAACTTAAACTTGAAAATCTAACACTACATGAAAGAGGGTTTTTAGCGATGAAACTTTTATCGACGAAATACTCTTTCGTCACTAAAAGTGACTTTTAGCGAAACATTTAGCGACGAAAATTTTCGTAGCTAAAAATCGTGGATGAGACTTTTAGCGACGAAACTTTTCGTTGCTAAAGGCCACAAACAATTTTTCATAAATTATGCATCGATTACTTTTAGCTACGAAAATTTTCGTAGCTAAAAATCGTGGATGAAACTTTTAGCGACGAATATTTTCGTTGCCAAAGGCTACAAATAAATTTTCAAAAGATTCGAATGGATTACTTTTAGCTATGAAACTTTTCATAGCTAAAAATCGTGGTTGAGAATTTTAACGACGAACATTTTCGTCGCTAATAGCTGCAAACAATTTCCATTTAGCTATGAAAATTTTCGTAGCTAAAAATCGTGGATGAGACTTGTAGCGACGAAAAATTTTCGTCGCCAAAGCCTACAAACAATTTTTCAAAAAATTTGAATGAATTACTTTTAGCTACGAAAATTTTCGTAACTAAAAATCGTGGTTGAGACTTTTAGCAGCGAAAGGTTTCATCACTAAAGGCTACAAACAAATTTTCAAAAAATTAGAATGGATTACTTTTAGCTATGAAAATTTTCGTAGCTAAAAATTGTGGATGAGACTTGTAGCAATGAACATTTTTGTCGCTAAAGGCTGTAAACAATTTTTCAAAAAATTCAAATGGATTATTTTTTGCTATGAAAATTTTTGTAGCTAAAAATTGTGGATGAGACTTTTAGTGACGAAAATTTTCTTCGTGAAGGCTGCAAACAATTCGAATGGATTACTTTTAGCTACGAAACTTTTCGTAGCTAAAAATCATGGATGAGACTTGTAGCGACGAAACTTTTCATCGCCAAAGGCTGTAAACAATTTTTCAAAAAATTTGAATGGATTACTCTTAGCTACAAACATTTTCGTAGCTAAAAATTGTGGATGAGACTTTTAGTGACGAAAACTTTCGTCGTTAAAGGCTTGACAAACATTTTGAAAGGATTACTTTTGGCTACAAAAAGTTTCGTAGCTAAAAATCATGGATCAAACTTGTAGCGACGAAAATGTTCATCACTAAAAGCTACAAATATGTTTTCAAAAAAATTGAAATGATTACTTTTAGCTACGACAATTTTTGTGGCTAAAATTGTGGATGAGACTTTTAGCGACGAAAATGTTCATCGTCAAAGGCTTTAAACACCTTAGAAATTTTTTTCGAAAGGATTACTTTTAGCTACGAAACGTTTCGTGGCTAAAAATCCTAGATGAGACTCTTTAGCGACGAAACGTTTCGTCGCTAAAGCCTGCTGTGTTACTTTTAGCTACGAAAATTTTCATAGCTAAAAACGTGGATAAGACTTTTAGTGACACAAAATTTCGTCACTAAAAAACGTGATTGAGACTTTTACCTAGGAAATATTTCATAGGTAAAAGTCAATATTTCGTAGGTAAAAGTCTCTTTTTTTTAAAAAAAAATATTCCATCTAAAATTTCTTGATATACACCTATTAGAATATAATTCATCATATTCTTCCTGATATACACCTGTTATATATTATATTTCATCATATTCACATTCACATTCGCACTTACATCCATCTAAACCCAAACTATGTAAATTCAACCAGACATAAACTACATTCATCAAAACATAAATTGCATCCATCCTAACACAAACAATCTTATAAAAAAAAAAAAAACAAATGAAAAGAGAGAATGTATGAGAGGTGATCCCGACAAATGAAAAGAAAAACATCCTTAACCTAAACCTAAACCTATAACTTACACTTATAGGTTTAGGTTTAGGTTTTAGGTTTAGATAAAGGTTAGGTTATAGGTTATAAGTTTAGGTTATAGGTTATGGGTTATAGGTTATAGGTTTTGGTTTTGGTTTAGGTTATAGGTTTAGGTTTAGGTTAAGGTTTAGGTTTAGGTTATAGGTTTATGTTTAGATTTAGGTTTATGTTTATGTTTAGGTTTAAGTTATAGCTTTAAGGAATTGAGAATAGGTTAAGGTTTAGGTTTAAGAAATCAGGTTCTGGTTCGGGTTCGGTATCGGGTTTAGGTTTTGGTTTTCAAGTTTAGGTTTAGGTTTAGGTTAGAGAGTTGAGATTAGGATTAGGTGTAGGTTTAGGTTTGGGGATTTAAGATTACATTTAGGTTTTAGGTTTAGGTTTAGGTTATAAGTGTAAGTTATAGATTTAGGTTTAAGTTAGGTTATAGGTTAAGGTTTAGGGAATTGAGAATAGGTTAAGGTTTAGGTTTAGGAAATCGGGTTCGGGTTCGGGTTTAGGTTTGGGGTTTCAAGTTTAGGTTTAGGTTAAGGAGTTGAGATTAGGATTAGGTGTAGGTGTAGGTTTAGGGATTTGAGAATACATTTAGGTTTTAGGTTTAGGTTATAAGTGTCAGTTATAGGTTTAGGTTTAAGTTAGGTTATAGGTTATAGCTTTAAGGAGTTGAGAATAGGTTAAGGTCTAGATTTAGGAAATCGGGTTCGGGTTCGGGATCGGGTTTGGGTTTGAGTTTTCAAGTTTCTGTTTAGATTTAGGTTAGGGAGTTGAGATTAGGATTAGATGTTGGTTTAGGTTTAGGGATTTAAGAATACATTTAGGTTTTACGTTTAGGTTTAGGTTTAGGTTTTAGGTTTGGGTTAAGGTTATAGGTTTAGGTATTGTTTAGGTTATAGGTTATAGGTTATAGGTTATAGGTTATATATTTAGGGAATTGAGAATAGGTTACGATTTAGGTTTAGGTTTAGGAAATCGGGTTCGGGTTCGGGATCGGGTTTAAGTTTGGGTATTCAAGTTTTGGTTTAGGTTGGGGAGTTGAGATTAGGATTAGGTGTAGGTTTAGGTTTAGAGATTTGAGAATACATCTAGGTTTTAGGTTTAGGTGTAGGTTTAGGTTTAGGTTTTAGTTTATAGGTTTAGGTTATAGGTATAGGTTTTGGTTTTAGGTTTATGTTAAGGTTATAAGTTTAGGTTATTAGGTTATAGGTTATAGGTTATAGGTTAAGGTTTGGGTTATACGTTAAGGTTTAGGTTAAGGTTATAGGTTTTGGTTTAGGTTTAGGTTTTGGTTTTAGGTTTAGGTTAAGGTTATAGGTTTAGGTTAGGTTTAGGTTTAGGTTATAGGTTATAGGTTATAGGCTTAGGGAATTGAGAATCGGTTATGGTTTAGGTTTTGGAAATCGGGTTCGGGTTCAGGATCGGGTTTAGGTTTGGGTTTTCAAGTTTAGGTTAGGGAGTTGAGATTAGGATTAGGTGTAGGTTTAGGTTTAGGAATTTGAGAATACATTTAGGTTTTAGGTTTAGGTTTAGGTTTTAGGTTATAGGTTAAGGTTTAGTTTTTAGGTTTAGGTTAAGGTTAGGTTATAAGTTAAGGTTTTAGGTCATAGGTTTTGGTTTAGGTTAAGGTTATAGATTAAGGTTTAGGTTTAGGTTTAGATTAAGGTTTAGGCTTAGGTTTAGGTTATAAGCTATAAGTTTCAGGAATTGAGAATAGGTTAAGGTTTAGGTTTAGAAAATCGGGTTTGGGTTTAGGTTATAGGTTATAGGTTATAGGTTTAGGTTTAGGTTTATGTTATAAGTATAGGTTTTGGGATTTGAGAATAGGTTTAGGTTACAAGTATAGGTTTAGGTTGGATTTTAGGTTAAGGTTTAGGGATTTGATTTTAGGTTAAGGTTTAGGTTTAGGTTAAGGTTGTAAGTTTAGGTTAAGGTTATATGTAGAGGTTATAGGTTAAGGTTAAGGCCTAAGTTTAGGTTATAAGTATAAGTTTTGGGATTTGAGAATATGTTTAGGTTAAGGTTATAAGTTTAGGTATAGGTTATAAGTATAGGTTATAGGTTAAGGTTAAGGTCTAGGTTAAGGTTATAAGTATAGGTTATAAGTTTACGTTATAGGTTAAGGTTTTGAGATTTGAGAATAGGTTTAGGTTAAGGTTATAAGTATGGGTTATAGGTTAAGTTTTAGGTTTTTAAAATCGGGTTCGGGTTTGAGATCAGGTTTAGGTTTGGGTTTAGGTTTTAGGTTTAGGCTTAGGTTTATGTTATAAGTATAAGTTTTGGGATTTGAGAATAGATTTAGGTTAACGTTATAAGTTTAGGATAAGGATACAAGTACAGGTTATAGGTATAGGTTTAGGTTATAGGTTACAAGTATAGGTTATAGGTTAAGGTTAAGGTCAAGGTTTAGGCTTAGGTTATACGTATAGGTTTTGGGATTTGAGAATAGGTTTAGGTTAAGGTTATAAGTCAAGTTTAGGTTATAGGTTAAGGTTTAGGTTATAGGTATAGGTTTTGGTTATAGGTTAAGGTTAAGGTCGCGGTTTAAGTCATATGTATAGGTTTTGGGATTTGAGAATAGGTTTAGGTTAAGGGTATAAGTCTAGGTTTAGGTTATAGGTTAAGGTTTAGGTTTAGGTTTAGGTTATAGGTTATAGGTTAAGGTTACGGTCTAGGTTAAGGTTATAGGTTAAGGTTTTGGGATTTGAGAATAGGTTTAGGTTAAGGTTATAAGTATGGGTTATAGGTTAAGGTTTAGGTTTAGAAAATTGGGTTTGGGTTCGGGATCGAATTTAGGTTTGGGTTTAGGTTTTAGGTAATAGGTTATAGGTTTATGTTTAGGTTTATGTTATAAGTATATGTTATGAGATTTGAGAATAGGTTTAGGTTATAAGTATAGGTTTAGGTTGGGTTATAGGTTAAGGTTTAGGGATTTTAGTTTAGGTTAAGGTTTAAGTTTAGGTTAAGGTTATAATTATAGGTTATAGGTTAAGGTTAAGGTTAGATTTAGGTTATAGGTTAATGTTTAGGTTTAGGTTTAGGTTTATGTTTCAGTTTTTAGGTTATAGGATATAGGCTTTGTTTAGGTTATAGGTTATAACTTTAGGGAATTGAGAATGGGTTTAGGTTATAGGTTTAGGTTAAGGGTGTAGTACCTGCAAATACAGATATAAACACCGCCTCTCCAAGTGGTCAGGCGCCTCTAATACTATCTATAGGAAATGGATAGCTTCATCATGGTTATAACAGCGGTTCCCACCTTTCAGGAACCTCTGCTTATCCGGATAGCTCCGACGCACATCTGGGTCTGCTCCATTAATTTCAAGCAAATACATAAACACGACCTGTCCAAATGGTTAGGCCCCTCTAATGTTATCCATAGAAAATGGATAGGTTTATCATGGTCATAACAACGGTTCCCATATTTCAGAAACCCCCGCTCTTCCGAATAGCTCCAACGCACATCTGGGTCTGCTCCATTAATTTTGAGTAAATACACAAACACGACCTGTCCAAATGGCTAGGCCCCTTCAATGCTGTCCATAGGAAATGGACAGCTTCATCATGGTCATAACAGTGGTTCTCACCTTCTAGGGACCCTCACTCATCTAGATAGCTCTAACGTACATCCGGGTTTGCTCCATTAATTTTGAGCAAATACATAAACACGGTCCGTCCAAATGGCCAGGCCACTCCAATGCTGTCCATAGGAAGGACAAGCTCTTTATACCAGGTAACATATAACTGATAAAAATTTCTAAGTAAATTGTACGAGGTTTACAGTAATCTTAGAGTACAAAAAATTTTTAAGTATGTGCATTTCAGTTCAAGTTATTTCTATAATCACGATAGCCTTGAGAGGGTTAATACGAGGGATTGGTTGATTGCAAAAGGACTTATTAAAACTATATTGGGTTTTCTTGCCGGACATAATGATTTTAGGACCAACAAGATAACCCAATATAGTTTTAATCAGCCCTTTCCCAATTAACCCATCCCTTGTATCAACCCTCCCAAGGCTATCGTGATTAGGAAGGAACTCGGACTAAAATGCACAGATTTGGAAAATTTTTGCACTCCAAGATTACTGTAACCCTCGTACAATGTATATTCAACGAGAATATAATACACTGTATATAACATGAAATAGTATATGAGTGAGACAAGATAATTTAACCTTTTATATAGAAGCTAGAAATTGATAGATTAAGATTGTCCTATCGAGGAGATTTTTAGGCGTAGTCCATCTGCTGTTGGGACAAACAGGCATGGATTTGGATTATTAAACCATGGGCCCCACCTGTCATTGAAAAATAAGGATTAAAATCAGTGTATTGGGTATCATATCATTCACCACCGATTAGGCGGCCATTTTTGTTGGTGTTTGGTTTGTAGCCATTTTTGAAGTGGCAAAAAATAATTTCTTTTACATTATAACACAAATAGTGGGGTACAATGTAATTCGAGGCACAATGTACTAAACTGGACATGTGGAGAGAGAGAGAGAGAGAGAGAGAGAGAGAGAGAGAGAGAGAGAGAGAGAGAGAGAGAGAGAGAGAGAGAGATTATTTATAAGTCTCTTTTCTCATATGTGAGGGGAAATGATAAAAAATAAGGTTTTTTTTTTTCTTTTTATTTTTTCTTTTGGTGTAGATAGAAAATAAGTTTTTTTTCTTTTCATAGGCATCCTCTTTAAAGTTCAATGATTATCCATGTGGTTCCAGAACCAGTGTACCTAGATGTTCCAATTTCCCATAAAATCTGCATAACACTCTTCGAAGCTTCAGAATATGCATAAATGAAATGCATGTACTGATTCTATCATCAAGATAAATGTCGACATCTGATAACTAAGTGAACAAGAGTGCAAGTTTAACAAAAGCACTGACAGATAAAATTTAACAAATTACACATGAAGAAGAAGAAAAGCATCATAAAAAAGATATATGAAAAGACAACATGTATAACAACTCTTGTCACAAAATTGGATTTAATGTGTTGATGGTGGGTGGTTTAGGTTTTGTTGTAGAAGAGACCACATATCATTTATTCCTTAGCCCACTGGATTCATTTAGCATTCTTTCATTCCTCAGCCCACTGGCATCCGAGTGAGACATCGAATCCATACTGATCCACTAATCAAGTGAGGAACACATGGACAATAATAGTAGTGGTTTGCAAAAAAAAAATAAAAAAAATAAAATTGAAACTAGTTTGTTTCACTACTTTATTCTTTGTAGAGTTTATGAAAGTTCTTCTTTCTTTCAAATTTTGCTTTAGTCACTAGGTGTTAGAAGAGATTTATAAATGGATTATAACAAAGTTGTGCATGTTTAAATTTCAAGAAGCATTAGCAAATGAAAGTTTAGGAAACTTATTGACATTGGCATGGTGCTGACCACTATCTTCATCTTGGTCTCCATTTCTTTCTTCTTCTTCTTTTTCTTCTTTCACTTGGTAGTTGTATTCACTTCAGTTGAAGACTTACCGAAACATGTCATTGTGCTCCTTGTTAGCCAAATTATAGGTTGTTTAACTCCACTTCTATTGGAGTACAAAGTTCTGAACTTCTCTTAGTCATTCAAAGAGGTCAATGATTTCCACAAGTAAGTCAACTTCTTCTTCATCCTCCTTTTCTATATCATTAAGGTTGTAGCCGAAGGCTAGAAAATAAATTTGAGGAAGACAAAAATAATGTAGAGAATGTTGCCACATGCATGAAGGCCATGATTTAAAGTCTATAGCATGTATGTTTGACATAAAATGTGAGACCCAACCCGAGTTCCCATGTGTGCCTGTATAAGTATGCATTTCGTTCATTTTGGTCCCACGGTCCTACCGATCAAATTTCGGTGATCCACGACCTTTAGATATTTTTTGTGGTTACCCTTGAGTTTGGTCATGTAGACCCGACTCGGATTGACCCGAAACCTACACGGTTACGACCGCATCTTCGTCGCGGCTCCAACGACACGTCTCGTGCAAAAATTTAACGTGTGGATCATAAGTTATGGGCCGCGCATCATTTGGACCATTGATCACATTTTTGATGGGACCCACATGATTTGAACATTTTCCCATGTACACGCTTACCAATGGTGATGACATCACCATTTTCATGATGTCATAATGGCTTAATCTAGCAATGATGGACTCTCTTCTCCAAACTCATCATAACTCTTTCTTTTTCTCTTTTCTAGAAGTCATCATGAGTTTTTTTTTTTTCCAATCTGAAATTTTTGAAATTTCTCTTCTCTAGGGAGAGAGAGAGACCACCATATCCTCTTTTCTAGTAAATGTAATGATTACTTTGAATAAAAATTCCCTTCTCTCTTTTTCCATCTCATTTCTCTTTACTCTCCTCTCCTTCTTTCTTTCTTGCAAAAAAAAATCTAGCCCATTTTCTCCCTTTTTCCAGCCCCTTTCTCCTCCATTTCCCCTCAATCCATCCATCCAAATCTCATCTCAACCATTAATCTTGCTTGTTTGGAGCCTTAGAAGCCTAAAGTTGGAGTTTTGGTGGAGATCTTTCAGGTGGGTGCTCCTCTAGATGTAAAAATATGATTTCTATAGCCTAGATGTTTTCTTTCTTTCATGAGGGAAGTGTAGGAGCCACCAATAAATGGTGAAGATCCCACAAAATCCCATGGTTGTGGCCTAATGGCCTACCTTATGCATGCATGTTCCATGCATGGGGCCTTTCTCTATGGGCCCCATCATGACAGTTTTCTTTCATATCATATTATGTTTGGGTCATCTAGACCTTATAACCATGGTGGGGATAACATCCTCACCATGCATTTTAATTAAAGGTCATGCATGTGCAAGATCCTTGTATGATGTGTAGGTGTGATTGATCTTGGGAGGGCTCAATATGGCGGAGCCCTTTCCCTATGGCCGGACTGTCTTTCTATCTCTATTTTATCTCATTTTATTTCCTGATGTGTGTGGCCCATTTGGTGGGCCTAGGACATCCAGAAATTTCAGCAAGGTGGGATGCCCAAACTGCCCATTTTTTGATTTTGGGTGTCCAACTTGCTGCCTTGATGATGTATGCAAGGTGTGTCAGCTTTAGATTATGACATGGACATTTGTGGGGCCCACTAAGGAAGGCCACACCATCCTCCATTAATATATTTCCCTTTTTATTTAACTTATATAATAAATTTTATCTAAGTACATGTTGCTGTCCAGAATTTTCTAGACAGTTTCTGGTTGTTTTTGGACCAGATTTTGAGACTGTTTGGGGGACTATTGATACCCATTAAATATATTTTTCTGAAATGTGGGGATCTCATCTTGATGTCCCCCAAATTTCAGCCCCATCTGACCTTTATTGAGGTCTCAAAGGTGTGGTCTAAGTGAGGTGGACAGTCTGGATTTTCTGCACTGTTCCAACAACATTCTACCATGGACAGTTGGATTTCTGGAATTATTTAAAATATCGGTGGGTGTTTAAAAATTATAAAAATTTAGAAGGTCATGTGCCACTCATGTTAGGACCCACCTACAAAATTTTGGGGCCAATGGACGCCTGTACATACCATGGTGGTGGCTGGACCGGCCCATTATAATATGGTGTCCAGATCTGACCGATTTTTAGGATAGATTGATTTCTTTAAATGAATTAAAATATTTATGGATGTCTAAAAATTCTGAAATTTTTTTGAGGTGTGGTTCACTCATTTTAGAACCCACCTACAAAATTTCATGGCAAATCGACCCTTATACATACCGTGCTGAGGGCCGGACTGGCCCACCACGTTGGGACATCCAGGTCTGTCTGATTTTCTGGACAATATATATTGTTTAAATTAATTAAAATACTTAGAAATATATAAAAATTTTAGAATTTTATGGAGGTGTGGCCCACCTATGAAATTTTCACTCTGTAAAATTTCAGCTTCAAATAACCCCGTTTGGTCATCCAAAAGAATGGGCCAAGATGGTTGGACTCCCAGATGTTTCTGCTATGTAGTCCAGCAATATGCCTTGATAAAAACCATAATTCGAAAATATTTCTTCTAATGGTGGGCCTCCTTTTTGGGTTTTCTCTCATTTTATGCATAATGAGGGACCTTGACCCTTAATTTTTAGAGTTTCAGAAGCCCTAGACCCACTCCAATGGAGTGCCCAAAATTTAGGACACCAACATGTTATAATTATGCTTGGCCTTGGGCTGAAATTTTGAGGAGTGGGGCGCACCACATTTATGAAGATCTTAGAGAAAATAATTTATACCTTTGGTTCCTTAAATTTTGAGCTTAATAAATGCACTTTTGAGAACCACCACAGTTGAATTTAATTAAGTCCATGAATGTAGCTAGTTGTTAAACTCTTTAGGCCCAATTGGGTTGGAACTTTCCAGATAGGCTCATTGAACTCTTGGGTCATTTTTACCATACTATTTTGTTGGGTTAGTGGGCTGAATTACACAAGTAGATGGGCCCTTGGTTTTTCACCAAATCAACTTTATACTTGGGCCGAGTTGTAGGCCCAACTTACTTGACTAAAAACATGACATTTGCTCATGTGGTTTGAGCAATGGGCTGCCCACTAGGCCACCATAATATATGAGATTTGTGACCTTTATGTTGGGTCCTAACCTTTCCCCTATGGGCCCATAGTGGTATATATGAGTTGGGTTATGTGTGTTCCCCTTGGACCCATATTTTGGGTAGGCCTTGGGCCGTCCTTTCTGAAGCCCAACATGAGTGTTTGTGGTATGATTATGGCCGCTCATTTCTTATTTCTGATGTTGCATGGGCTTTGGGCCTTGATCCATGATCAATTAGAGATGGGTTACCTCTTGGGGACCAATTGTGGTTGGATGTCCACATTGGTGGCCCTAAGGTAGGCACATGGGCTTTTATGGGTGGTTAAAGGCCCACCATAGACCCTTGCTAAGCCGTTTCACTATTTAGGCCCATACGATTGTTCTCCTTAGTCCCGTGGGCTACCCCAAGTATATGGGCCCCTACTAGAGGTTGTATTCCTTATGAGGATTTAGTTAAGTACTTAGACCTTTCATGGTTAGGTAGAGAGTTCATCTTCACTGTATTGGCACCCCTATTCATCTTCATGGCCCACTCCCATACACATCATATGTATGCGTGGTTGAGGTATGATTGGCCATGGTTGTATCATTGTGTAGGACATGTTGGTATCTCCTTAAGAGATGGTTTCTTGGGATTGATGTATGGGTGATTGTGTGATTCATGCATCTGATATTACATAGCTTGTGGATATCTGTCCTTACTTCATCAGGGCCTTGCCTCCATAGGGGTATTCCTGGATGACCGTATGTATGGACACCGAAAATATTACTTGAGCATATCGGGTGCATAAGATGCCCATGGGTGAAAATTTTAAAACTTCCATGGCAGTAAGGATCTACTCCAACTCCGTGACTGGGTGGAATATATGAGTGCACGAGGGCCTTATACTTTTAGGCTACGGCTCCCACTGTCGTGTAGTCGGTTGGATAGGGGTGTGGCCTTACCTGCCTGATGTGTAGGGGGCATTGCTGGGCTGAGTCTGACCAGCTCGTAAATGGGTCCGCTACCGTCAGGCCTTGCTGGTGATTGGCTACCCACAGGCGGGTAGTGAGGTCTCTTAGGCTCATTTGACTGTGCGAGGTCTGTAGAGCGACAGTCATTCAGCAGTGTAATAGACCCCGGTGATTTTCTTATGTAACACCCTGAAAATCAGGGGTCGTGTATAAACTCAACTCCCGAGTTCCAGACCGTCACTTATGCAACAAAATGATTATGATTCAATGTTGTCTGAGTTAAAGCATTCACATGAGTAAAAGTATACCAAAACTGTAATTCATACTCCAGATCCAGTGATAAAAGCAAGCGGAAGACTAAACAATATATATATCACTGTATGGAAAAACAAAGTAGATCTCAACTGTCATTAAAGTATGAATACGTCTCTGAGTCTCATATACATATACATGAATAAAATCAAATGTTCAAAATAGTCCCACTGAAGTCCCATCAACCCATGTCACCTAAGCAAAGCCATCATGGTACTGCATGTACGAGAACTCGTCCTAGTCCTCGTCAAAGTCTGGCTCTGCCTCCTGGATCTCAGCATCACCTGCATCTAAAACAGGGTCTGGTGGGTGTTGCAAACACCATCCCGTAATGTGGGAATGAGTGATCAACTCAGTGGAATCATAGAGCAAAGATTAACATGTTCACAAATCAATCATGCGATAATAGTAAAGCAGTAAATCAGACAATTCTAATACTGTTGTTAATGCAATATGACATGACATAATGGATGCCCTCACCGACATTCTCCCTCATACGGCACAATCTTCGTCCGCGGCATGCGTGCATCCCGCTCAGTGCTCCACATCTTCCAGGCACATGCAATGTAATGGTGATATGATTACCGAGTTGTTATTATTCCATTCAAACAGCAGGATTGAAAAACTAAGGTACTTCCCTTATATCAATCCTAACATAGATCCTGTCTAGGGTCGTCACTCCTAGTAATCTCATACGATGTATATTTTATAGGTCGCTGCAAGGGCTGCCAGGGCTGTTGCACGCACTCGTTACTCCGCTCCCCCATCACTTGATCAATATAGGCCTACTGTACTCTACTGCTACTGAAGGGTCGTCACCTCCCGTAGACTCAGAATACGCTCGCGGTCACTACAAAGGACTCGTCGCCTGATCAGTGTAGGCCAACAGCTAGAATATAGTGTCCCATACCACCATAATCTGCTCATGAGACTATGTGCTCACTGGTCACTACGGGGAGGTTTGTGGCCCCAGCGTAGGCCGACAGCTCGACCACGATGTCCCATACCACCATGCCCGGCTCATGAGTCTTCGTGGATCAAGGTACCATGGTTAACAGGGTTTACAATGGTAAGTTCAGTACCCTAGGTTCAAGCAGTTATGACTCATGCAGGGTGAACATACAACGGCCAGTCGGGTTACTTGACGGGCTCGACTAGCGCGATCGCATCTCAAGTCGAACGACATGAAATGTGTAAAATACTTCGTATGGCCTAACCACTGCCGCCAACTCCAAAACACGGCTCGCGTTCATCGACGCGTCGTTCATGGCCAAGATAAGCTAACCACGAATTCGCTCGGTTACCGACTGGTTGGACTAAGCATAGTCCCAAACAATTATGGAATCACATCAGCAATTCATATAAGAGTATTGGAAATGAAATACCACCATGTGAGCATGTTAACACATGTTATAACATACAACTTAAACAAAACTTCAAACATACACATTTTATGCATATAATGAAGTCATGCATATAGTCAACTCGTAGGAAATCATTTACATCAGCATATTAATTGAAAAATCAATCTCAAACTAATTCATAACATCATTTAATTCAATACATACTAATACAAGCATTTATACAAACACTTACACTACACACTTAAGTCTACATATAGTATGTCAACCCGAAGTGCGCATTTAGGCGAATCTCTTCGCCAAACTAATTATGCACTTATTCCTAACATTCTAATGCGACAATAATCCATGTCAATCACATCAGCAAAATATGAATGAAATCAGTACTTCCTACAAATGACTAAAATGCCCTAAATCTCATATTCTTCGTTGGTTTACGAAACAGGAAACGGATAGCATGTTGTACATGTCAAACGGTGATGCCGTCGATAATCTACTATTAAACGACATTGAAAGCGTTGTAAACAGTCAATCAAAGTGACTAAAATCCGCACCTTGTCTCTTATGGATGTGTAAATTTGAACGGAGCGTATACGCTTCGTCTACGGCGAATAGAGAACCTAATTTACGAGTTACGTCAGCTAACATGATATGAATCCTAGTAAACCTCAAATCAACAACTTCTAGGGTTATTTCTTACCTAAAAACCGCGGAGGAATCACCGGCTGAGTGATGGAATCGTGTTGCTTAGGCACTTGCAACAGGTGGTGCAAAGGCGGGAAAATTCTCCTCCAATCTCTCTCACAAATTCTCACCTTTTCTCTCTCCCAATCTAGGATTTCTCTCAAATTCAGATGGGAGAGAGGAGTGAGGGTTTCAACCCCTTTTATAAGCTTAAAAATGCCCAAAATAAGCTCAGGTACAAAGTTTACTTAGGGCATATCTAAATCAGGGCTGTTTCGGTCCAAAAGATGATTTCTGGTGGTCCCCTGGCCAAACGCGATCAGACTTAAGCTCTTGCGTACAGGATCTAGCACGCATCAAGTTTTCAGTCCGGCAAGGTTTTCAGATCGTGCGTGGCGGACCAGTTTCAGTTCAGCAGTCACCGCACGTAGATCAGGGCTGCAAGTCTCATGATATGAAATAGAAATTTTTTCTGATCCGAGGGTGTAATCTGGCTGAATTCTGACGGTCAGAACGCTTAATACTGACACGTCAAGTTGTGTGCCAGATTTGAATTTCAAATTCTAAATCTGTCTTTATTCGCACTCTCTTCAGTCCGGGCTCAATGAAATAGGCTGTGGTTATCGGTTAGACTTGATTTTTGAAATGATTGTCAAGTCCAGCAAGGCGTTTCTAACGGTCTAAGATAGGAGGTATCAGACTTTCGACGCGCGGTCTAGATCCAATATAAAGTTTCAAAGTGGTCTAGAGAAAAAACCTGCTTTGAGTTTGATCCGAGGTTATAGAGTATTATAGAGTCATTAGTTCTACTCGATTTGGGTCTTGTAGAACGTATTTAAAGTGATCAGGGACTATTTCCCAGCTACTCTAGCGTTGCACTAGCTAACTTAGACTTATTTTCTAAAGGAATTAATTCTACGCAATTTCGGGTCGAGTTGGTACTCGAGCCAAGTATGGATTTTTCACGGGCGTTACACCTTATGATTGGAAATGTACTTGACTTATGGTTTGGATATGAGCACTGACATTACTTGTATCGCATTAGCATTGACTGTACAGGCCCCCTTCATGCATTACCTTGGTATGACATCCCGCACTCATCACATCATATTCATGATAAGCCTTAGTAAGGCTAGTGATTTTTCCATTGAGCATATTTCCCTTCTTGCATCTCCTACTATTCTTTTGTCCACTATTGTCACACACTTTCACCACCCTCTAAGCTTCTATAATCTTATGCACGATTGATGCGTGCAGAAGATTCTAGGCAGGCATCATAGCAGCAGCACGTGGAGTAGAGCTAAGCATTTGAGGACTCTAGTGTTGCTGACCTTTTCCTCTTTTCCTTTTATCTCATGTATGTCCTTTTGGACCTTATGGATGATTGTAAAAGTTCAAATTTATGGTGGATTTTACAATGTGTGCCTTTGTTATTCTCAGATATACTTATTGTGATCTTGGGTATGCTCATATTGGTAACGATTATGTTGTTATAAAAATTCTCCTTGTAGGATCCCAGGATCGAAACCTGTCTTAGGAGTTAAGAACGGGGCACTACGGAGGCTGTTACGGCCAGAACTGGCCATTGGGGTTCCTTGTGAGTCCGGTTACCGAGTCTGGGGAGTGACATAAAAATAGCATCATATATAAATAATATCAGATCGGGTTCAGTGGGAATTCCCTTGGCCTAAACCAGAGTGCAACCTACCTGGGTCGGTTGGGATCAGGTTCATTTTATGCTAAAACATGTATATAACAGTAACGGTTTTACCATTACGAGTTACAAGGGTGAAATGGACATAACGACCATTACAGAAAGAATGACCTATAGCGGTCCCATTACACCCCTGTAATGGTCCTAAAACAGATTTTTCAAAAAAAAAAAAAAACAGAGAGATACAGACGCCACAATGGCCAATACCGTAACAGTAATAGTGGTGACCATTATGGAATTACTCTTATGGAATGCCTTTGTCAGGTTGAGAGTTTTCAGTACACGGCCAGCCCACCTCATACTAAAGTTCAAGTTGGACCATTAGGGTTCAGGTTGACCAAAGCCAAGTTGTAGTCATGAATTAAGCAAAGGGTATTTGCATTAGGGTTTGCATTTGTAGGTCTTATAGGCTAGAATCCATGTGGTCCGAGTTCCCCGATTTGGGCTTAGATTCCTTTCTACATGCAACAATGGTATAAATGCATGCAATATTTCAAGGCTTGACTTATAAATGCATAGACTACTTCAAGGCCCAACAATCACCATACTGAATTAATGTTGAGGTCCTATCCTAATAAGATAAATTATATAATGTGTAATGCCCTGAAATTTGGGGGTCGAGCATAACTCAGCTCCCGAGTTCCAAAACATCACTTATGCAACATAAACAATGATGGATGTATATTATCTGTATTAGTGCATAAAACATGAAGTAGATTAAGCCAAATCAGTAGACATAATTCAGGGATAGTGAGAAAATGCAAGCGGAAGACCTAAATACATATATAAGCTAAAATAATCCCCAAAAGATGCATGCTCTGCCCAGGGTAATAAGTATAATTGTGTATCAAAATACATGTATCAAACTGTGACAAATCGATATAAACATATCCCACAATCCCCGCCAAGCAGGACAAGGTTCACATGAACTCGCCTGAGAACTGCATAAATGAGAACGCCTCCTTATCCTCATCGAACTCCGGCTCCGCCTCGCAGGCTTCACCATCACCTGCAGCTAAGTCAGAGTCTGGTTGGTGTTTAAGCACCATCCTAGAATATGGGAGTCAGTGATCAACTCAGTGGAACTATATAGCAAAGGTTAACATGTTATCAATTCACTCAAGCAGTAATGATAAAGAAGTACAATCAAACATGTCCTAGATACTCTTGTTAATGCAAGAATGATATGAGGGAATGATGCATGCCCTCACCACAATCTTTCTCTGCCATCTTCATCTTACGGTCGCGCATGTCAGTCACTTCATCAGTGCTCTTACACCAACGCCCACAACACATGCAGTGCAATGATATGAGCATGATTATCTAGTTCTTATTAGTCCTTTTCATACAGCAGGATCAGGAAGCTAAGGCACCTCCCTTATATCAATTCTGAAACACTGATCCATTCTAGGGTCGTCAGTCCTAAGAAATCTCATACGATGATATGACTTTAGATCGCTGTGAAGGGCTCGTCACCAATCAATACAGGTCTAGTTATATCCTAGATACTACAATAAGGCTCGTCGGCCTTATGTAGTGTCAGAATATACTCAAGGTCACTATAGAGGGCTCATCACCAATCAAAGTAGGCCAACAACACGAATATAGTGTCCCATACCACCATAATCGACTCACAAGAGTAAGGTACTCACTGGTCATTAAGGGGAGGCTCGTTGTCCCAGCGTAGGCCGACAGCTCGACCATGGTGTCCCATACCACCATGTCTGGCTCATGAGTCTTAGGGGATCACGGTACCAAGGTTAACGGAATTTTCACTAGTGAGTTCAGTGCCTTAGATTCAAAAAGTAGTGACCAAACATGGTGAACATACATTGGTCAATTGGGTTAGTTGATAAGCCCAACTAGGCCAAGCGCACGATGAGTTAATTGACATTGAATGCATAAGAACTCCATGTGGCCTAACCATTGTCGAACATTCCAAGCACGACTTGGATTCGTTGAACACATCCTGCGTGGTGAAAATGACCTCAACCACCATTTAAAGAATGGTTACCGATTACCTGGACTGTAGTATAGCCCTAATCACATACAAGCTCAATAACAGACATTTGATTCATATCCTACATTCATATGAACATTCATGAAATATAACTTGAACTTAAATACAGTATATGGAGGAAATCATACACATAGTTAACATGAATAATTCAAGCTAAACAATTTATGGAGGAAATCATTCACATAGGTAAGGTGATTGAGATTCATATCTCAACAACCTTGAAAATTACATTTTACTAACTACTAACTCATTCAAGCATTTATACAAACACTTAGATTATACTATTCAACATACATCACGTATGTTGACCATACGGTATAATAGGACGATTCCTTTCGCCCAGGAGTTTCCGCATACATATCAATTATATATCAACGACAAATAATCATGGCAATCATAAAAGTAAATTCCATATGTATACGGGTATTCTATCATATACATGAAATACTCTATTTATAACATAGATTATACGTATACGTGAATCAAAACAGATAGTGTATTTGGCGTGTGTAATAACATTCATGTCATGAATAAATCATTATCTAACATTAAAAGTCTTAAAAACCATAACCTAAACGTATATAGTCTGCACCTTAAACTAGAAAACGCGTAATGAATATGATTCAGATGATAAGTCTTCGTCACGGCAGATATGATACCTACGGCATGAAACAGGTTAGCTATAACTTCATTTAAACTATTCTAGACTTCAAAATAGGTTAGGGTTTGCTTTACTTACCCAAGAATGGAATCAGAATCGCCGGAATAACGATTCAGATACGTAGGATCGATACGTAGAAGAACTGGGAAGAATCCTACAGAGAAATACTAGGCTCTCTCTCACTTTCTCTCTCTTAACTTAGCTAGGTTTTAGGAAATTCGTATGGGATTTGGGAATGAGGGTTTAAGGCCTTTTTATAAGCCCAAAATCGATGGAAATAGCCCTAGGGCCAAGGTATACTTAGGTTATAAACAAATCGGGCTCTTTTTGGTCTAACGGAACACTTCTGGAGGTCCTCTTATTAAATGCGGTCGGACTTAAGCTCACTAGTATGAGATCTTAAGCAAGTTAAGTTTTCATTCTAATCGGGTTTCCAAATCGACCGTGGTGGGCCAGCTTCAATTCAACGGTCACCGAAACTCGATCAGGGTCACAAGTGCTATGACATGTATGGGCCACCTTCCCTGATCTGAAGGTGAATTTTGGGCAAAAACCAACAGTCAGAACGCTTATAAATGGCGCGCAAGCGACACGACCCAGATTACTTAAATTCTTATTTAATTTCTTTAAAAACTTCACTTTCTCACACTCTTCACTCTGGACTCAAGGAAATGGTCTCAGGACATCGTTTGGTCTTGATTTTTGAGGTGAAAGCCAAGTCCAACTAAGCCGTCATAATTGTCTAAGTTCATCGCTATTAGACTTTCGACGTACGGTTCAGGTCTGATACGAAGTTACAAAGTGCTCTTAAGAGCAACTGGGTTTAGAGTTGGATCCTAGATTTCAGGGTAATATAGCGTTAACAATTCTATAGGTTTTGGGTCTTACAAATCGCATTAAAAGTTATTGGTGCTAATTTCACAGGTAATCTAGTTTAGTGCTAGTTAACACACATTAATTTCTAAGGGATTTGGTTCTAAATAATTTCTACTAAAGGTGGTACTCGGGCCTAAGTACGGATTTTCCAAGACGTTATGTAATGTGTCACGTGTAATTGTAAAAGTTATTGGCAGGTTTTCAATCCTAACACGTGGGTAATGCAATTAGACCTATAAAGGCTGAATTGATTATAGATCTTACTAGATTCAGCAGTACTTGGAATACTAAGATTAGATCTCATGTAACAGTAAAAGAAGGAAGATATTAGGACTGAGCAGTAGTCAACAGATCCCTAATATACAACTAGAGATCAGCAATGTCTACCATAACTGAAATTCAGCAACTTTAAAGAGTTAAAAATATTATCTGAGTACAAAATTATTTTCCTTCAGTTTAAAGTATGAATTGCTTCCCATTGGGCATGCATTGCCTATGGCAGTAGAAGAGCTAGGGAATGTAGTGATTTCTAACATAACAACTATTAGGTTGCTCGATACCAATCCACAACAAGGATTAGAAACAAGCTTTGGCATAACGCATGGTTTACGAGATGATACAACCATATCCATTGTGGAAAATACCAATGTACATCCAGACATGTACAAGTTTCAGACAATACTTGAAACCTTGAGCCACAACCATTTTATACTGGATTTTTCATTGCATCCATGGAGAAATTTGATGGTCTAATCTTCAAAAAAAAAAAAAAGAGAGACATGCATCAGAATCAAGGATCTACTATTTCAATTCAGTTCCATCATGCCATTCCTTTTTTTCATCCGGACATGGGTGGAATGTTCACCAAAAAAAAAAAAAAAAAAAAACTCAATCAATTTTAAGTTTGTGTCATGTGTCCTACATAGAACAATATGAAATACTACAGTGGTCCACATTAAATTTTAAAAGTTCCAATATTGGTCATTGGGTCTTTTCCAATCTAGGAAATTTGGGGGATATGGTCCATCCCCAGATAGAGACAATAGATCAATGGTTTAGATCCCCAAACAAAAGGTCCCACTACTGAAAACCAACTGATTTTGTTAGAAGAAATTAATGGATCCATACAAACAGGGGAGCAATACTCTCTCTCTCTCTATATATATAGAGAGAGAGTGTGTGTATATATATATATATAGAGAGAGAGAGAGAGAGAGAGAGAAAGAGAGAGATAGAGGTAATAGATTAAAGGTCTAGATCCCCAAACAAAGGGTCCCACTACTGAAAACCAACAGATATTGTTAGAAGGAATTAATGGATCCATACAAACAGGGGAGAAATACTACACACACACACACACACACACACACACACACACACAGAGAGAGAGAGAAAGGCAACTGATCAGTGGTCTAGATCCCCAAACAAAGGGTCCCATTACTGAAAACCAACAGATGTTGTTAGAAGAAATGAATGGATCCATACAAATAGGGGAGCAACTTCTAAGAAAAATGGACTTTGAAAAGCATCAAAAACTTCTAAGAAAATGAGAGAAAAAAGAAATCCATACCTTGTATTTAGCAACCTCTTTGCTTACTTCCTTCAAATCACCCTTTGTGAAAATCAGCCCCACGTTGCCCTGCATTTACAATCAAAAAATAAAAATAAAAATCATGATCCAGACAATAGAATCAAAAGACAAAAATATCCGTAACTAAGAATAGAAATCACGCACAACGAGCAACGGTAGGAGATCAAGATAGGCCTCGTTCCTGGTCTTATCGGAATGTAACAGGTAACCTAAAACGACAAAGTCATAAAATAACTAATAAATCTTCATTCTAAATGAAAATGAACTCATTAAGGAGTAAGAACATACCTCTTGCAAGCATAAGAAGAGAGATTCAATCAATCAAAAATCCAAAAATTGCAATTTCATAGCCATATGGATGCAGAAAGGGGGAAATCTGATTTTCTCCTTCATTTCAACTCCAATGCTCATAAAAAAAACAACAAATGGACCATCTTGCAAGCTCTAATGATCGGCCGAAATCTCCCCTTCAATGTCCTTGTGGATTGAGAGAATCAAAGAGGTGGAGGAGAGCTTGCGTCGCATGTTAGGGTTCAAAAAAAGGGTTTTCGAAAACCCTTTTTCAAGACTCTTTTCTTTTAGAGCAAGTTTTTTAGCTTGTTTATGGTGTGAGTTCAACACCAACTTTAACAAAGAAATACCACCATTTTAAGTTAAAATCAATAAAGAAATATTCAGTATCAACTTTACATTTTAAGGTTTTTTAAAATATGAGTTTGAAACCATTTAACATGAAGCTTTTTTTTTTTACATTTAGATTTTCTGTTTTAAATTCATTTTCTTCGTGAAATACATGCGACAACAATTTATCTCCTTGCCATTCTCAGTCCAATTCCTAGAGATCTATCTAATTGGCATCTACACAAGAAAAAAATAAAAAATAAAAGAATTCAAATTAAAGGGCTCCCATTTTGATAGGAATAATGGGCATACTTGGCCCAATCATGATGGTTGATATTGAGTTCTCTCTTCCATACATGTAGCTCATGTGTATGTCAGACAATATCATGACGGTTGATATTGGGGCTCTAAATGGATGATTAAAAAGTATGGGCAAAAGTACACATTCAATATGTGCAAGTCCATCAATCAGTATATGAGGATCATTTTATTAGATCATTCAACACCGTTTCATGTAATATGGTCCATTTCAGATTGGGATATACCTCATTTTTTGTCACATACTATAAGTTGATCTTTAAAAATAGATGAATGGCATGGATTAAATACATACATCATGCTTCCTTTTTATTCTTTAGACTTCAAATTATTTGTTAACATGGATGAACGAAGTGGATAAAATAAATAAATAATGGTGGACCCCACAGAGTTTACTCTGATAAGGGTAACGAGTAACTCACCTAAAGGGGACACATCAAATCCATGGTGTTGATGTTTGACAATTGGATGTCCAAATCTTAAGTGGACCACATTCTTGAAACAATGTTGAATAAGCATCAACCATTAAAAAACATTTTAGGGCCATAAAAGTTTTGGATCAAACTGATTTTTGTTTTTCCCCTTCATTTGGCCCTGTATGACCTAATCAACATATCGGGTGTCAAATAAACAGTATTGTGGGCCTTACGAGGATTTTAATGAAGGATATATAATAATTTTATATTATATATATGTGTGTGTGTGTGTGTGTGTGTGTGTGTGTGTGTGTGTGTGTGTGTGTGCTTCTTACATTGAAACATAATTTAATAATTTATGGCTTTCTTAATCTTTTTATTTTTAGTTTTATTTTATCAGTAGCGTAATTTTTTAAAGAATCGAGGGGAAGTACATATCCAAAAAATGAGGATATGCAAAACTGTGAAAGAGCACATATTCTGTTTCAGGGTTGGAAAACTTCAAAAGTAATCCATCTGCTAGCTTTTAGTAAGTTACAAACCTTACTTTCTCCATATAGATCTCCGCCTATAAGTTCCACAAAAGAAAAGTTTTACCGATGACATTGACACTTCAAAGGGGCATGAAAATCATGAAACATCAGTACTTATAATACCATTGACAGTTTGACTATGTACTTGGATCTGTCATTGGTAAACATTATGCAGTCAAAAAGCCCATTTACAACTCGTGGAAATATTCCTTTTTTCTGTCCATCACACTCCGACATACTTGGGCCCTGCTTCAACATGAGGATGTTACTAGATATCATTGAATTGAAAACAAACCACTTTAAAATACACCACTATTTTTTTAGAATGACTCATTAAACAACCCATTCATGAATACAATTTAATCACTTCACCTCCAGATCTATATTTTTACGCTGTAGTTTTCAAAATAACAGTAGAATTTCACAAATAGAGATGCTACAGATGGAATCGTGTGAAAACCATAACTTGATCCAAAAATTTAACTGTAAATAACCTCTAGCTAGTCCAAATCATGAATGTAGAAAACTTAATACTCTAATTTCATGAAATTCCTAGTAATTTTCAAACAGAGCAGCAACAACAAAATGAAATTGAAAGGAAATGAGGCGTTTAGATGTAAAGAAGCTATAACTGGTGAGGATAAGGGATTTAAAAATCTCTTCTTAGGATAGGACCTCAATATTAATTCAGTGTTGGTTCCACAAATATTAGTTCTTACTTCTTAGCCAAACATTACATTGATTTATGATCCAAACTGTCTGAACAAGGGGCTCTAAATGGATGATTAAAAAGCATGGGTAAAAGTACACATTCAATATGTGTAAGTCCATCAATCAGTATACTAGGATCATTTGATCAGATCATTTTTCAGGTTATGACCCATCCAAGGTGGGATCTAACTCTTGGACTGTCCGGGTTCATGTACACATGTATGAATGTAGGGGAGACGGCATGGGTATCAACCGTCATACTCATGTGAGCTTGTTATATTTCCTATAAATATTGCTGCATGAACCTAAAAATGAATAAATCTAATTCTCAAGTGGACCACACAAATGAGATTGACTGCCTACTGTTGAATACTACTTGGGCCCACAACAATTTAGATCAAGCTGATATTTGTTTTTTTTTTCCCCTCCATCCGAGTCTATATGGCTTTATAAATAGGTTGGATGACAAATAAACATTATGGTGGGTCCTAAGAAAGTTTCAACAGTATAGTGTGGTCTACTTGAGTGTTGGATCTACCTCTTTTTTTTTTTTTTTTTATAAATAAAAATAAAATAAATTAAATTATTTATAATCTAAAATTATATGACAAAATGTTGATGGGTTACTTCCTACCACTATGATTTTCGTACTTGCTCCATCTAAAGTCCTATAAGACTATCTCCTATAGTGCCTGCCTGGTAACTTGCTCCATTTAAAGTCCTATAAGACCATCTCCTATCACTCCTCAATTGTTGTGGGATGATGATTTGGATGGTGTGAACTTATATACATGTATGGCATGTGTAATGGATGGTTGCCACACCATATGAAAACCTTAACCTTGGATATCCATCATTAATAATTCATAGATACTTTCAAAATCCTATTCATTTAATGGCCCACAGTCTAATCAAAGACGAGCGGATTCTGTTAAGTATTTGTGAGTTCTGACTGTGAGCTTAAAAATAAAGCAGATTCAAATCTTAAGTAGACCATACCATATGAAACTCCGTAAGGCCCACAAAGCACGTGCTATCCACTCTGATCATCAGGTCCTCATGTTCACCATCCCTGAAAACTAGTACGATCTAATATTCATGTCCGGATGAGGCCCACCTGATGAACAGCTTAGATGTGGTGTTCTTGATGGACACTGGTGTAACACAAAAACATGGTGGACCATGGAGCTTTGATGTACGATGGGAATTGTTAAGGATTCAGAAACTGGTTATGTGTCAGGAACTTCTACAAGGAGTTACAAAATAGATTAGCGAGACGATGCATGAACTAGCTGCAAAAGTTGATGAGTATGCTCGTGGAATGATCAGTGGGTCTGGTTCAACCCTGTTTGAGGAGCTCATGGGAACTTCCCATGAGGTCGAGCTGTGTTTGCCCCACCATGATGTGTGTTAAACATCAACACCATGCATTTGATGGGTCCCCTTTAAATTATGGGATATCCCAAAAATCAACCGTGCACTTGGTGGGGCCCCAACTGAAATTTGGATGCGTCTGAAACTTGGTATGACCCCTCATCCAAGGGGCACATACATAATGGATGCTCTGGATTCGTGAACCTAAACCAATGTGGGCCTAAAAAATAATTATGAATGTTTTAATGAAGGGTAACCCCTCTCAACTTTTGTATGTGGTGTGGCCCGCCATGGGATGGTGCATCCAACCAAAGGGGTAGATGTTTTACATGCATCACGGTGGGGCCCACAGAGCCATACCAAATCCCTGCTGAAATTTTGGGCATTAGCCAAAAAATGAGCCAGATTTAAAGTTCAAGTGGATCACACCACAGGAAAAAGGGAATCGAACACCCATTGTTAAAAACTTCTTGGGCCACTGTTTACTTTGGTGTGGGCCACTTCAACATTGGATCTACCTCATTTTTCGGCTCATGCCTCAAAATGCCATGGTAAAGTAAATGGACGACACAGATATGTCATATACATCATGGTGGACCCACAAATAATTATAAATGCTTTAATGAAGGGTAACCCCTCTCAACTTTTGTATGTGGTGTGGCCCACACAAGTGATAGATTGATTTGATTTTTAATCCCTGGGCCCAGCATGGGATGATGCATTTGACTGATGGGGTAGATGTTTGTCACGCGTCATGGTGGGGCCCACAGAGCTATATTAGACCCCGGCCTAAATTTGGGTGCGTGCTCAAAATCAGAGCCGCGCCTAAAAAAACCACAATCTCAAATCTCTCTCTCTCTCTCTCTCTCTCTCTTTCTCCGTTCCCTAACCTAAATCTGGTCTGTCTTCTCCTCCTCTCAGCCGCTGTGAAGAAAGCTAAAAGCGAAGAAGTATTTTTACCCTCTCTCTCGCGGGGATTTCAAGAGAGAAGCTTAGATCCGAAAAACAGTAAGAAATTCTTCCTCCTTCCAATTTCTCGACTCAAAAGAGCTTCGAGACCAAATCATTTTGTGGTATTTTCACACAAATCCATTGAAAATCACGTTAATCCATGTTCTTTCTTTGACTGGGTTGATTTCAAATTGAGAGGTTGATGTTAGGGTTTTATTTTGTAGTGAGATTGATTGCTTGTTTGTATTGGAGACTGTAAATCTTTGATTCAATCTCTTGCATTTTGGTTTTATTAAGAGAAAATGAAAATGTTTTTGTTTTTGTTTTTTATTTTTTAATTTTAAAGAAATTGAGGATATTTTTTGGCATATTAGTGAAATTTTTTACGTTCGAAACTATAGATCCTTAAATAATCCTTTTTTTTTTTTTTTGAAAAAGAGGCTTTGTGAAGGAAATTTTAAAAAACTGGAGGATATTAGTGAATTTCAGTGGGTTTCGATGTTTGGAACTGTAAATCTATGGGATTTCAGTGGATTTCGATGCTTGAAACTGTAACCCTTTTTTAAAGTGGATGGTGAAAGAGAGAGAGAGAGTACCTAAAAAAAAATTAAATTAAATTTTTTTACATGCATTTTATCACATATATATATTTTTCAAATTAGAGGAATTAAGTGAATTGTAGTTTTTGGGATGTTTAATTTACAACAAATTCCTCTCTTTTTTTTTTTTTCTTTTTTTTTTTTTTTTTTTTTTGTCACTGATCAAATAGAAAGATACGGAATTTGTTTTTCCTATTTTGTGTGTGTGTGTGTGTAACTGAACAAGTAAGAGGTGCTAATGCAATTTCTGCATGGGCAAATTGAAGAAGCAAGCAATTCTTGGCACATGCCATCTCTCTCCTTTTTAGGTACTCTCTCTCTCTCTAGGTATTTTTCTTCTCTATCTCTCTGTAAAATTCCATTTCATAGCATAAATAATCTTCTGTAGAAGGCTATTTTCTTTTTTAATGTTTCCATTGTGATTGAGGAATTTGCAATCTTTTTATTTCCATTCACGTTTCGAAATTGGGTTATTTTAGAATATTCTAATTGGGAATAATCACAAGGCAGAAAATTGAAATTCTGTTCTGTATGTTTGAAAGGTTGTTTCCCACTTATAGTTTCTGTTGTTTCTATGTCTTTTGATTTTTAAAGTATTCACAGATTAGAATTTCCTGGAAAGTTGAATTCTATGTTTGTGAAGGTTAGGTGGGTGTTTTGAATTCTTTGGTATCGCTTTATGCTGATGCGCCTCGGCATTCCATTTTGGAATTTTTGTGTATGGTTTTCCATTTGTAGTTGTATGAGGTCCATCCATGTCATGTTGGTGGTGGATGTTTATGGGGATCGAGACCATGGATGTGGCGTGGCCACTAATTTTGGTGATTGGACAATTCTGATAAAAAAATGTTATCAGTTTTGTCAATGTAGACTACATCAAAGTTAAAATTTCTTACACCCTTGATCACTGAACAACCCGTGTTTGTGGCACTTAATGGTGCAGATTTGTTTGGGTCGTCAATGGTTTAGATTTGTATCTTTGTATTAGTGGGTCATCTGACATAAAGAGTAGTGTAGCTGAATGACTCCTAACTCAACATAGTTTCCTTACTTGTAAGTTCTTTTAAGTTGTGACTTATAAGTAAGTCACTTACAACTTACAGGTTATCCTGTTTGGATGTAAGTTGTAAGTCACTTATAGGTAGGTTGGTTTTTCTTTTTTTGGATAAGGTGTAAGTTTGTTACGGGTAAAAAGTTGTATATTCACTCCAGGGAATCGTTCTAAAATGTTATAATAACATAAGAAATCGGTAACAAATATACCATTTTGTTGAGCCCATTTAAATGAATATTTAAGCCAATTCTTAGGCTAAATCAATCATCAAGTTGGTCATAAAAATGGGCCCACGGATTGGGACACATGGACAATCCAATCAATTGATCTGGACGTTTTTATCAAGTTCAGCCCATAATTAATGAACCACACACAGACACACACACAAATAGGTAATTACATATGTGACATGTAGAATAGAGTTATTTTGGTGCACAATCTATGAAACTCAATGAAGTGTGTGCATCATAATAGCACACCTCTTCTACTTAAATACCATCTTTTCCATCATAACTGGTGTCAAGCCTATGGTTTTTTTTTTTTATTTATTTTATTTTTTATAGAACCTCAATCCTTTTGAAATTGATGGACATATCATTTGAGATAATTTGTTGTGTAATTCTCTACTATGGTGTTTCCTCCTACATCCGTATTAAGTTTTGATTCCGGTCATAATCATTTGGGTGTATCCTTGTTTCCATCTTTATTGGTTTCTTCTTTTTTTTTTTTTTTTTCTTTCTTTCTTTTCTTTTCTTTTTTTTTTTTGGTTGGAAGTGGTATTATGATATTCCAATATTAGTGCCTTTGTGGATTCGTGCCCATGACATTATGTGCCATTGTGCCATCATAACTTGGCAACCTACCATCTTTTTTTTAAAAGGTTATTGTTGTGCCATACATCTGCAACAATAACCTACCAGCTACTGAACACCATCACTCATTAGAATTTCCACTTTGCAAGCTCTAAATATATTTCTTAGTGGAGAACATCTCTTTTGTTTGTCTATTAGAGCAAGGGTGTTGAGTGTGCTTGGCACTTACAACGAATCATTGACACTCTTTCCTTGAATGATTTTTCAAGGTTACTGGCATGGTTCTTAGAGGCATTTTTCTGTTACAGAAGAAGGAACTTGATTGGTTTTATGAGGGTGGTGCAGCTGCTATTTTCCCAGATGGTATGTTCTTTATGTTTTTTAATGTATGGGTGGTATGCTTTTACTATTACTCCTCTCAAGAGTAGGATTTTGAAAGTCTACCTACGTAGTTGCATGATCCTTCTAATCAAGTGCCACTCCCACTTCAAATTGCACCTTGGACTCATGCCCCTCCACTTCCAATTTGTTTATACCTGCTATCATTTTAAAAAAGATGCTTCCCTGCTCCTTCACCCAAATAAGTTGCCACTTTGCTTTATGCTTCCTGCAATGCCAATATTTTTTTTCATAAACGTGTTTCTGTGAAACAATCAAGAACACCCTAAACTATTCTTGGTGGGGGTTACCGAAGAGAAATGAACAAATTCTTCATTTTCCCCCCCCACTTTGATTCCAAAAGAGCCAATCACCCATCCAATATTAAATGACTTAACACTCAGATCCCATCACGAGTCTGGATACAAAAGTCTCTTCAGTCCTTTAACCTACTTACCAGATTGGATTGATTTGGCTAGTCACATAATGGTGAGGCCTACCTAATGACTGGCTTGGAACTTACATATACTCGCCAAATTTGCATGTCCAAGGACTGGGAGAGTTGGATTTTGGATCCTACTCTCACGAATAGGCGCTGTGTTTTTGTCATGGTCTGGGATTGTACATTGGGTGATCAAAGTTTAATTTCAGCTTGTCAAAGAAATGTTTGTTAGATGTGACATTGTTTCACATCATGTGTCTTCAAATTACTGTCAAGAAATGCAAAAGAAACAAATATACTGTCTCAAAGTATTTCATTAATGTAGCAGTTCACTGCAGTGTTGGCAAAATGCCATATGGAAAAAGACTGTCTGTTAAATGTTTGCATAAGTAATTTGTATGTGCACAAGTAATTACTAATAATACACATGTAATTCAAATAGTGAGTTAACACCATTCTTTCTCTTTCAAATCTTTCTTTTGCCAACAATTCTTATATAATTTGCCCATGTCGGTTTACTAATGAAATTCCCTTTTATGGTTTACTAACAAGTAGAGATAATAATTCCTTGTTGAGGCTATTAGTTTCATAGTGGCATTTATTCTCAAAAGATCCTTGGGAAGTTCTTTGGAATTCCTTATCCCCTGCTCTTTTGCTTTTCAATTGTTGAGATATGTTATTACTATCAAAACTACAAAGGAAGATACATGAGCTTGTTGACATTTTATGGTCTGAGGTTAGCTATAGTTATTTTGGCACCTGTGTACGTAGAGTGCAGATTTTCATTTGCTAGAAAGGTACTTAAGAGATGCTAGATTTGGTTCAAAAATCCTATTTTGCCAAATATTCCTGTACTATGCTCCATCTTCAAAGATACCAAATTAACAAGGTAAAATTGTCATCCCTTGAGTACTTTTTTTCCATGAATTAGATTTACATATTTCTAGAAGGATGGAAGACTAAGGGCCTGTTTGTTAAATCTGAAATTCGAAGTCTAAATTTGAAGTCTAAATCTGAAATCTGAATTTGAAGTTGGAAAACTAATCACTAAGGGTTCCGTATGTTACACATATTTGTTATCCACTAGTTTTTGTAAATGAAGATAAGAGGATTGATCTTAACAGTATGGTCATCATGCACATAGATAGAAAATGCTTGCAATGAATTTTTATGAGTACTAGGTAGCCTATTAATGAAAACAATGTCTCCGTCCATAATATGTCTATTTATGATTTGACCAACTTTCAAATATGTATGTCCTTTTGAACCTTCCCTAATTGCACGAGTGGTTGAACCATCTCTGTATGTTACACATAATTTGTCATCCACTAGTTTCTATAAATGAAAAAAGAGGATTAATCTTAACAGTATGGTCGTCATGCACATAGATAGAAAATACTTGCAATGAATGTTTATGAGTACTTGGTAATTTTGGAGTCCTTGGTTAGGGTTTGGGCTGAAAGTATGAGTGCTGGAGCCAACGCTTTTGGAGTTCGAACTCATTCTTTTGAAAAATAGAAAAATGGGAATATTAGTGAATGGTAAGTATGTTGTTTACCAAGCATACTTATCTGCTAAATAAGTTGAAACCAAGATAGATTGCTTGAGGCATAAGTAGCTTATGAAAAGTAACTTACAATCCAAATGCCCCCAAAGGGCTTCAATTGCCTTCACGAGCTTCTCTTCAACAATTTGAGAACAAGGTCAGAATTTGACTTCTATAATCTTGCCTGAAATCTATTATCATTTTAAATTGAAATTCGGCTGATTCCTTGATGTGTTTTGCTCTATTAAAGAGGTTCAATTAGATTGTGCATGATTTTGTGAAGTCGAAATGGTTGCAATAAGTTGTCATTGCCTGTGACATTTATATAGTAGTCGGGCTTAAACTTACACACCATGCTTGGGTTTTCAGTTTGTACTTGGGGGTGCATGATTCAACAATCCTTCTTTGATATGATGGGACCCATTGTTGATTACCCACTCACCAAAAAAAAAAAAACCCAGCTTGGAAGATCCATAACATTGATTTTTTGGCCTCTTTTCATTGAATGTGGACTGTTTCTGTATTTTCTTTCTTAATGTCTATTTGCTTGACACCAATTAAATTCGGTATTTTTGAATCTGGGGTATGTTGGTACACACACTATACATGGTGGGTCACATTCATAACAACTATTTGGATTGTTGAAAACCTACGTTTAGTAGGCAAACTTTCAACCTGAGCATTGTAAAATACCTCTTTTTACAGGAGGATCTATGAAAAGAGGATGAGAGTTTGGATTTATTTATTTATTTATTTTTATCTATCTCAATTCAGTAACCTCTATTTATGGCATTTCATGTTAATGGGTCATGGATTCAAATTTGAAGTGGGTTTGACTTGGATGTAAGGAAGCTTGAATTTGTTAGTGATGCTTACAATCTTCTTTCAATGTACTTCTTTTATGGATTGATTGGGTAGCTACAACAATTCAAACCTATAATGGCTTGGGGTTAAGGGGGTTGTGATGTTGGTTTATCTTTTCTTTCTTCATTTTATCAGCGTAAATGGAGATACATTGCAATGAAGACAAGACAACTCAGGAGAGGTAAATTAGTCAGAAGTAGAAGAGAAACTAACCTCTACAAGACTAGAGAGGCACAAAAATGAAGTACAAGAGCCATGGATAGATCGATGGTACTCCTTCCTGTTCTTTTGTAGCTTTACCAAACATGCTAAACTTGTGTTACGCCCCAGACTCGGTAACCGGAATCACAAGGGACCCGATGGCCGGTTCTGGCCGTAACAGCCTCCATAGTACCCCATTCTTGGCTCCTGAGGCAGGTTCCGATCCTGGGATAGTATAAGGAGGATTTTCATTACAGTATAATCATTACCAATATGAGCATACCCAAGATCACAACAAATACATATGAGAATAACAAAGGAACACATCACAAAATCCACTAAGAATTTAAACTTTTACAATCATCCATAAGGTCCAAAAGGACATACATAAGATAAAAGAAGAAGAGGGAAAGGTCGGCAACACTGGAGTCCTCAAAATCTCCGCTCTACTCCACGCGCTGCTGCTATGATGCCTGCCTAGAATCTCCTGCACGCATCAATCGTGCATAAGCTTATAGAAGCTTAGAGGGTGGTGAAAGTGTGTGACAATGGTGCACAGAAGAATAGTAAGAGATGCAAGAAGGAAAATGTGCTCAATGGGAAAATCACTAACCTTACCAAGGCTTATCATGAATATGATGCAATAAGTACTGGATGTTAAACCAAGAAAATGCATGAAGGGGGCTGGTACAACCAATGCTAATGCGATGCAAGTAATGCTAGTGCTCATATCCAAATCATAAGTCAAGTACATTTCCAATCATAAGGAAATCACCGGGGTCCATTACACTGTTGAATGACTGTCGCTCTACAGACCCCGCACAGTCAAACGAGCATAAGAGACCTCACTACCCGCCTGTGGACAGCCAATCACCAACAAGGCCTGACGGTAGCGGACCCATTTACGAGCTGGTCAGACTCAGCCTAGCAATGCCCACTACACACCAGGCAGGTAAGGCCACACCCCTATCCAACTGACTACACGACAGTGGGAGTCACAGCCTAACGGTATAAGGCCCTCGTACGCTCATGTATTCCACCCGGTCACGGCGTTGGAGTAGATCCTTGGTACCATGGAAGTTTTAGAAATTTCATCCATGGGCATCCTATGCACCCGGTATGCTCAACTAATATTTTCGGTGTCCACACATATGACCATCCACGAATATCCCTGTGGAGGTAAGGTCCTGATGAAGTAAGGGCAGATATCCACATGCTATGCAATGCCAGATGCATGAATCACACAATCACTCATGCATCAATCCTAAACATTCATCTCTCAGGGAGATACTAACATGTCCTACACAGTGCCACAACCATGGCCAATCATTCCTCAACCAAGCATGCATATGACGTGTATGGGAGTGGGCCATGAAGATGAATAGGAGTGCCAATACGGTGGAGATGAACTCTCTACCTAACCATGAAGGGTCTCGGTAATTAACTAATTCCTCATAAGGAATACAACCTCTAGTGAGGGCCCATATACCTGGGGTAGCCCACAAGACTAAGGAGAACAATGATATGGGCCTAAATAGTGAGATGGCTTAGCAAGGTTCTATGGTGGGCCTTTAACTACCATAGAAGCCCATGGGCCTACCTTAAGGCCACCAACGTGGACATCCAACCACAATTGGTCCCTAAGAGGTAGCCCATCTCTAATTGATCATGAATCAAGGACCAAGGCCCATTCAACATCAAAAATAAGAAATGAGCAGCCATAATTATACCACAACACTCATGTTGGGCTTCAGAAAGGGCGGCCCAAGGCCTACCCAAAATATGGGTTCAAGGGAAACACACATAACCCAACTTGTATATACCACTATGTGCCTATAAGGGAAAGGTTAGGGCCCAACATAAAGGCCACTAATCCCATATATTATGGTGGCCTAGTGGGCGGCCCATTGCTCAAACCACATGGGCAATGTCATGCTCTTAGTCAAGTAAGTTGGGCATACAACTCGGCCCAAGTATAAAGTTAATTTGATGGGCAATCAAGGGCCCATCTACTTGTGTAATCTGACCCACTAACCCAACATAATAGTATAGTAAAATGGCCCAATAGTTCAATGGGTCTATCTGGAAAGTTCCAACCCAATTGGGCCTAAAGAGTTCAACAACTATCTACATTCATGGACCCAATTAAATTTAACTGTAGTGGGCCTCAAAAGTGCATTTATTAAGCCCAAAATTTAAGAAAACTAAAGGTATAAGTTATCTCCTCTAATACCTTCATAAATGTGGTGGGCCTCACTCCTCAAAATTTCAGCCCAAGTCCGAGCATAATTATAACATGTTGTTGTCCTAAATTCGGGCACTCCATAGGAGTGGGCCCAAGGCCTCTAAAACTCTGGAAATTGAGGGCCATGGCCCCTCATCATGCATACAATGAGAAGAAACCCAAAAATATGGCCCACCATCAAGAGAAATATTTTTAAATTTTGGTTTTTATCAAGCATATTGCTAGACTGTACAACAGAAAAATTGGGAGTCCAGCCATCTTGGACCATTTTTTTGGATACCCTAAAGGGGTAATTTGAGGCTCAAAATTTTACAGAGAAGTACTTCCATATGTGGGCCACACCCCCACAAAATTTCAAAATTTTTAGATATTTATAAGTATTTTAATTAGTTTAAACAATATAAACTATCCATGAAATCAGACAGACCTGAACGTCCCAACGTGGTGGGCCAGTCCGGCCCTTGCCACGGTGTGTACAGGGGTCCATTGGCCTTGAAATTTGGCAGGTGGGTCTTACCATGAGTAGAACACATCCATACAAAATTTCAAAATTTTTATACACATATAAATATTTTAATTCATTTAGATAAATCAATCTGTCCTAAAAATTGGACTGATCTGGACACTATATTATAGTGGGCCAGTCCGGCCACCACTATCGTACGTACAGGTGTCCATTGGTCCCTAAATTTTCTAGGTGGGTCCTACATTGAGTAGGCCACCCCTGAATAAATTTTTATAATTTTTAAACACCTATAAATATTTTAATAAATTTCAGAAATCCAACTGTCCATGGTGGAATGTTGCTGGAATAGTGTAGAAAATGCAGACTGTCTACCTCACTTGGACCATACCTTTGGGACCTCAATCAAGGTCAAATGGAGCTGAAATTTGGGAAACATCAAGATGAGATCCCCACCTTTAAGAAAAGTATATTTTATGGGTATGAATAGTCCCCCAAACAGTCCCAAAATCTGGTCCAAAAACAACCAGAAATTGTCCAGAAAAATCTGGACAGCATCATGTACTTAAATAAAATTTATTATATAGGTTAAATAAAAAGGAAAACACATTAATGAAGGATGGTGTGGCCTTCCTTAGTGGGCCCCACAATTTTCCATGTCATAATATAAAGCCAACACACCTTGTATGCATCATTAAGGCAACAAGTAGGACACCCAAAATCAAACAATGGGCAGTTGGGCATCCCACCTTGCTGAAATTTATGGATGTCCCAGGCCCACCAAATGAGCCACACACATCAGGAAATAAAATGAGAGAAAAGAGAGATATAAGGACAATCCGGCTATAGGGAAAGGGCTCCGCCACCATTGAGCCCTCCCTAGATCAATCACACCCATACATCATACATAGATTTACATTTATAACATGAATCTTGCACATGCATGGCCTATAATTAAAATGCATGGTGAGGATGTCATCCTCACCATGGTTATAAGGTCTAGATGACCCAAACATAATATGATATGAAAGAAAATGGTCATGATAGGGCCCATAGAGAAAGGCCCCATACATGGATCATGCATGCATAAGATAGGCCATTAGGCCACAATTATGGGATTGTGTAAGATCTCCACCATTGATTGGTGGGTCCTATACTTCCATCATAAAAAAAAAAAAGAAAACATCAAGGCTATAGAAAATAGATTTTTACATCTAAAGGGGCACCCACCTCAAAGATGACAACCAAACTTTCATACTAAGGTCCTTTAGCACCAAGGGAGATGGATCAATGGTGGAGATGAGGTTTCAAGGGTTAGATGGTGGGGGATTAAGGAGGAAGGTGGCTAGAAAAATGAAGGAAAATGGGCTGGAGAAATTGAGGAAAATTGCTAGAGAAGAAGAGAAGAGAGAGAGAAATGAGAGGAAAAGAGAGAAAAAATCTTTTTAAAGAAAGTAATCATTAACCTATGGTGATACAAACAATATTGCTAGGGTAGGTTAGGTGTGGGTGGTGTGTGAGGTCTTGGTAGTGTGAGTTATGGAGATTTAGGTGGTGTGTGTAGTGTGTGTTGGAACTTGTACAAAAGAGGGAGTGTGGGCCACATGCACCACTCCAAGGTGGGCCACATGATCGAAATCAAGGGCCATATAATGAAATGTACACAACTTATGATCCACATATCGGATGGACGCACAAGATGCGGCTTTGGAACCGCGGCAACAATGCGGTCGCAATGGCATAAGTCTCAGTTCGATCCGAGTCGGGTCTACTTGATCGGAATCTAGGATGACCGCAACACTATTTGAGGATCGCAGGTCGCCAGAATTTGACCGGTAGGACCGCGAGACCACAAGAAATGAAATGCACACTCTCACACACACATGCACATATGTGAACTTGGGTCGGGTCTCACAACCCTCCCCACCAATAAATAAATTTCGTCCTCAAAATTGACTAATCTAAGACAGAATAAAAGAGAACACCACCATCACATAGTCATCATCATACAAGAAAGGCAATACAAACAATCATATATCTATCAATCATCAAATAAATGGGGATAACACTCTCTAATCTCAGCCTCACGTTCCCAAGACGCTTCAGCCTCCGAATGATGACCCCATTGCACTTTCACCAAGGGAATGACCTTAGTCCTGAGGACCTGCTCCTTCCGATCAAGAATACGAATCGGCTGCTCAATGTAAGAAGCATCCTCACGGACCTCAAGTGGCTGCCAATCAATCACAGGAATAGTGTCCGACCCACATTTTCTCAACATAGAAACACGAAACACGTCGTGGATCGCGGACAACTCAAGAGGTAAGGTAAGCCTATAGGCCACAGCGCCTACGCGCTCGGTAATCTCAAAAGGTCCAATAAATATCGGGGCGAGATTGCCCTTCACACCAAAGAGAACCACGCCTTTCATAGGTGAGACCTTGAGATACACCATGTCCCCGACTACGAACTCGAGGGGTCGACGCCGACGATCAGCATAACTCTTCTGTTGACTCTGAGCTGTGCGCATCCTCTGCCTAATAACATCAATAGCCTCTGACGTCTGTTGCACAAGCTCGGGACCTAAGAGACAGCGCTCTCCAACCTCGGTCCAACAACTAGGAGATCTGCATGGCCTACCATAAAGTGCCTCAAAAGGAGCCATGCCGATAGTCGACTGATAACTGTTGTTGTATGCAAACTCGGCGAGGCGCATATGCTCATCCCAACTGCCCGCAAAGTCGATCACACAAGCCCTGAGCATATCCTCAAGGATCTGGTTGACCCTTTCGATCTGCCCATCCATCTGCGGATGATAAGTGGTGCTGAGATGCAAAGTGACCCCCAGTGCCTGCTGAAAACTCCTCCAAAACTGAGATGTAAACCTAGAGTCTCGGTCTGAAACAATCGAAACTGGGACACCGTGCAGTCTCACTATCTCCTCAATAAATATCCTCGTCAACCGGTCCATAGACCAGGAAGCACGTACTGGAATGAAATGAGCCGACTTTGTCAAACGATCGACGATAACCCAGATGGTATCGTGACCGCGCTGAGTCCTCGGCAAACTTGCGATGAAATCCATCGATATGTGCTCCCACTTCCACTCTGGAACGCTCAACGGCTGCAAGGGATCAGGGGGTCTTTGATGATCGGCCTTGACACGCTGGCATATGTCACACTCAGCCATAAAACTCGCAATCTGGCGCTTCATCCCCTGCCAGAAGTACTGCCTCCTCATATCACGATACATCTTCGTAGAGCCCGGGTGGATAGTAAGTCTCGATCGGTGTGCCTCGGTCATCAGATCACGATGCAACTCTAGAATGTTCGGGACACACAACCGGCCCCTGAAGCGTAACCCACCATCGGAACCAATATGCCAATCTGACTGCTCCACGGAGGCGGCCTCTGCTCGGTACTCCTAAAGTGACTCGTCCGTCTGTTGAGCCTCGATCACCCTAGCCACCAAGGAGGGTTGAATCGACAAGCTCGAAAACTGAACAATGGAAGACTATAGACCGAACTCAAAGTCAAACTCTGAAACATCCTCGAGCATCTGCCACTGTCCAACCATCATATGTGCCACCAGGCCTCGTGGCTCACGGCTGAGCGCATCCGCCACCACGTTCGCCTTGCCCGGGTGGTACTGAAGGTCAAAATCATAATCCTTTAGTAACTCCGTCCATCGCCTCTGCCGCAGGTTTAACTCGGACTGTGAAAATAGATACTTTAAGCTCTTATGATCCGAGAAGAGCTCGAACCTGACCCCATATAGATAATGCCTCCACACCTTCAGTGCGAATACAATTGCTGCAAGCTCTAAATCATGAGTGGGGTAGTTCAGCTCATGGACCTTGAGCTGACGCGAGGCATACGCTACTGCCTTCCCGTGCTGCATCAGTACAGCACCCAAGCCAACTCTAGATGCATCAGTAAAGACAACAAAACCCTCACTCCCATCAGGAAGAGTGAGGATAGGAGCGGACGTGAGGCGGTCCTTCAACTCCAAAAATGCCTTCTCGCAAGCGTCACTCCAGACGAACTCGACGCCCTTCCGCGTCAACCGGGTCAGCGGTGCCACAATACGGGAGAAACCCTTGATAAATCGTCGATAATATCCCGCTAGACCAAGGAAGCTGCGAATCTTAGATGTGTTCGTGGGCTGACCCCACTGACGTACTGCATCAACCTTCGAGGGGTCCACAGCGACACCCTCCCTTGTCACCACATGACCAAAGAACTTCATCTCCTCCTGCCAAAACTCGCACTTCTCCAGCGTCGCATACAGCTAGTGGGCACAAAGGGTCTCAAGTACAATCCGCAGGTGCTCGGCATGGTCCTCACGGCTCCTCGAATATACAAGAATATCATCAATGAATACCACTATGAACTGATCGAGGAACAGCCGAAAGACCTTGTTCATCAGCTGCATGAATATGGCGGGCGCGTTGGTCAGTCCGAACGACATGACCAGGAACTCGAAGTGACCATAACGTGTCCGAAACGCCGTCTTCGGAATGTTCTCCTCTCGGACCCGAATCTAATGGTAACCGGAATGTAAGTCTATCTTGAAAAAATACTGCGCACCCTGCAACTGATCGAACAGATCATCAATACGGGGAAGCGGGTATCGGTTCTTGATGGTGACTCTGTTGATCTCACGATAATCTACACAGAGTCGCAACGAGCCATCCTTCTTCTTCACAAACAATACCGGGGCTCCCCAAGGTGAACTGCTGGGACGAATGAAACCTAACTCCCGAAGCTCATCCAACTGCTCCTGCAGTTCTCGCAACTCTAACGGTGCCATCCGGTAGAGGGCCTTTGAGATAGGAGCAGTACCAGGCACCAAATCTATCTGGAACTCCACCTGTCGACGTGGCGGCAAACCCGAAATCTCTTGAAACACATCCGGGTACTCACAAACAACTGGCAGCTGCTCAATACTCTCTGCCACAATCCTTAACGACCGAAGCCAAGAAGCTAGATAACAGCTCTCTTCTAGGCTCGGAGACGAACTGAAATACTGGCAAGCCTGGAATATGAAATGTAACTATCCTCGCAGCACAGTCTAAGACGGCACGATACTCCGCAAGCCAGTCTATACCTAGAATCAGATCAAATCCTACCATCGACATCATGAACAAATCGGCAGGAAGGAACATCTCACCCACTAAAACCGGGCAAGAAGGACAGCGACAGGTCAATATCACAGAGTTCCCTATGGGAGTCAAAATGGTCAAGGCCTCGGACACGGACTTCGATGGAATACCGGTCGATCGGTAAAACTGCTCGGCCACAAACGAATGGGAAGCACCATAATCAAACAAAACATGAGCAATGCAAGTAGAAACAAGAAGAATAGCCTCAACAACTCCACCGGTCGATGACTGCAGGTCCTGGCCTAGTGCCTGCTGGGCAGAATAAAAGCGGCCCTGAGCTGATAGGGGAAGCAATCCGGAAGACTGATGGTCCTGAGTCTAAGCCTGCTGGGCTGCTATACACACTGGACCTAAGGATCGAACAACATATGGATATCCCCTCTACTGATGCTACTGCTGCTGCTGTCGCTGCTGCTTCTGTCTCTGCTGAGGAGGTCTGCTGGCTGCCTCTGCTGTTGAGGAGGAGCCCTATAAGCGACGAGTGGAAGCTGAGCTCTCTGCTGCTGCTGAGGAGGACGAGGAGGAGGCAACTGCGGTGGCCTCTGCTGCTAAATGGGGAGAGGGCACTCACGCCTCCGATGCCCAGTCTGTCCATAGCTGAAGCATACACCTGAAAAGGGGCCAGAAGATGAGGCGGCTGGCTGTGCCGAAGATGATGAAAAAGCCACTATCTGAACCGCTGGCTGTCGAAATCCTGATCTGCCTCTCCGTCTCTGCTGAAGGTGCTGCCTGGAACTGCCAGCTGGTACTCTCTTCTTCCGGTCTCCACCGGAACTCTGCTCTCTCGACCTTTGGGCCATAGCCCAGTCCTCCTCATAAACTAGTGCTCGATGCACAACCTGGTCGAACGTCTCCAAGCAATGCCTTACAACACGGCTGCGAAGGGAAGGGCGTAAACCAGTCACAAAACGACGGGCTCTCATCTTCTCATCACTGGTTAGATGAGGAGCAAATCTAGACAAGGCCAAGAAATGGGCCTCATACAGAGATACAGTCATATCACCCTGCACTAGGGTCTCAAACTCAATCGCCCGTTGGATATGAACATGTTCAGGAAAAAACTTTTGGTCGAAACGGGTCACGAACTCCTCCCATGTGCAAACGAACTGAGGTCCAACCATCCTAGATATGGATGACCACCAATGACGGGCCTCACCCTGAAGGAGATAGGTCGCAAGGGATACTCTCTGGCCTACAGGACACTGTATAGTGTCAAAAAATCCTCTCAACCTCAGTGCGCCAAGCCTCGGCGGCAGAAGGGTCAGGATCACCACTAAACCTCGGGGGATCATGCTGTCGGAACTCTCGGGGTATGGCACTAGCATGGGGTAAGTCAGACCGCCTGAAAACCTCAGTGGTAGCTGGCTGATGGGTCTGCAATGCGGTGGAAACAAGCTACATCAACTGCTGAAAATGCTCAGCTCCTATAGGTACTGTTGAAAAGGTAGGGGCGGAACTCGCCTCAGTCGGAGGCACGGGTGCAGCAGACGGGGTAGGAGCCTTAGTAACTGGAACAACAGGCTGAGTAGGGGGAATAGGTGGGGGAACTGGAGCAACTGGAGGTACAGGCGCTACGGGCTCAACTGGAGGAACAGGCTGAATTGGGACCTCAGGAATCGGATCCTCAACTACTGGAGTAGGACGTGCTCGAGTAGGATGGGTACCTCGGGCGCCTCGCCCACGGGCACCACGACCACGGGCGCCACGATCACGAGTGTCACGACCACGCGGCATCGTCTACAAAATAATGACGACGTAAGGAATCAGGTCAGTTATAGGCTCAATACAGAGCGAAAGGAAGGATCTCGGGACACTACTTGCCCCGTGTTCTCGGCAGACATGTGATGTTCCCTAGAATCATTTCAGAATTACTTGCTATGCTCTAATACCAACTCCTGTCACGCCCCAGACTCGGTAATCAGAATCACAAGGGACCCGATGGCCGGTTCTGGCCGTAACAGCCTCCATAGTACCTCATTCTTGGCTCCTGAGGCAAGTTCCGATCATGGGATCCTATAAGGAGTATTTTCATTACAGTATAATCATTACCAATATGAGCATACCCAAGATCACAGCAAATACATCTGAGAATAACAAAGGAACACATCACAAAATCCACTAAGAATTTAAACTTTTACAATCATCCATAAGGTCCAAAAGGACATACATGAGATAAAAGGAGAAGAGAAAAAGGTCGGCAACACTGGAGTCCTCAAAATCTCCGCTCTACTCCACGCGCTGCTGCTACGATGCCTGCCTAGAATCTCCTGCACGCATCAATCGTGTATAAGCTTATAGAAGCTTAGAGGGTGGTGAAAGTGTGTGACAATGGTGCACAGAAGAATAGTAGGAGATGCAAGAAGGAAAATGTGCTCAATGGAAAAATCACTAACCTTACCAAGGCTTATCATGAATATGATGCAATGAGTACTGGATGTTAAACCAAGAAAATGCATGAAGGGGGCCGGTACAACCAATGCTAATGCGATGCAAGTAATGTCAGTGCTCATATCCAAATCATAAGTCAAGTATATTTTCAATCATAAGGAAATCACCGGGGTCCATTACACTGCTGAATGACTGTCGCTCTACAAATCCCGCACACTCAAACGAGCATAAGAGACCTCACTACCTGCCTGTGGACAGCCAATCACCAACAAGGCCTGACGGTAGCGGACCCATTTACGAGCTGGTCAGACTCAGCCTAGCAATACCCACTACACACTAGGCAGGTAGGGCCACACCCCTATCTAACTGACTACACGACAGTGGGAGTTACAGCCTAACGGTATAAGGCCCTCGTACGCTCATGTATTCCACCCGGTCACGGCGTTGGAGCAGATCCTTGGTACCATGGAAGTTTTGGGAATTTCACCCATGGGCATCCTATGCACCCGATATGCTCAACTAATATTTTCTATTTTCACACATACGACCATCCACGAATATCTCTGTGGAGGTAAGGTCCTGATGAAGTAAGGGCAGATATTCACATGCTATGCAATGCCAGATGCATGAATCACACAATCACCCATGCATCAATCCCAAGCATTCATCTCTCAGGGAGATACCAAAATGTCCTATACAATGCCACAACTATGGCCAATCATTCCTTAACCAAGCATGCATATGATGTGTATGGGAGTGGGCCATGAAGATGAATAGGGGTGCCAATACGGTGGAGATGAACTCTCTACCTAACCATGAAGGGTCTAGGTACTTAACTAATTCCTCATAAGGAATACAACCTCTAGTGGGGGCCCATATACCTGGGGTAGCCCACAAGACTAAGGAGAACAATGGTATGGGCCTAAATAGTGAGATGGCTTAGCAAGGTTCTATGGTGGGCCTTTAACCACCCATAGAAGCCCATGGGCCAGCTTAAGGCCACCAACGTGGACATCCAACCACAATTGATCCCTAAGAGGTCGCCCATCTCTAATTGATCATGAATTAAGGACCAAGGCCCATGCAACATCAAAAATAAGAAATGAGCAGCCATAATTATACCACAACACTCATGTTGGGCTTCAGAAAGGGCGGCCCAAGGCCTACCCAAAATATGGGTTCAAGGGGAACACACATAACTAAAACTCGTATATACCACTATGGGCCCATAAGGGAAAGGTTAGGGCCCAACATAAATGCCACTAATCCCATATATTATGGTGGCCTAGTGGACGGCCCATTGCTCAAACCACATGGGCAATGTCATGCTCTTAGTCAAGTAAGTTGGGCCTACAAGTCGGCCCAAGTATAAAGTTGATTTGATGGGCAATCAAGGGCCCATCTACTTGTGTATTCTGACCCACTAACCTAACATAATAGTATAGTAAAATGGCCCAATAGTTCAATGGGTCTATCTGGAAAGTTCCAACCCAATTGGGCCTAAAGAGTTCAACAACTAGCTACATTTATGGACCCAATTAAATTTAATTGTGGTGGGCCTCAAAAGTGCATTTATTAAGCCCAAAATTTAAAAAAACTAAAGGTATAAGTTATATCCTCTAATACCTTCATAAATGTGGTGGGCCTCACTCCTCAAAATTTCAGCCCAAGTCCAAGCATAATTATAACATGTTGTTGTCCTAAATTCGGGCACTCCATTGGAGTGGGCCCAAGGCCTTTAAAACTCTCAAAATTGAGGGCCATGGCCCCTCATCATGCATACAATGAGAAGAAACCCAAAAATATGGCCCACCATCAAGAGAAATATTTTTGAATTTTGGTTTTTATCAAGCATATTGCTGGACTGCACAACAAAAAAATTGGGAGTCCAGCCATCTTGGACCATTTTTTTGGATGCCCTAAAGGAGTCATTTGAGGCTAAAATTTTACAGAGTGGTAAGTTCATATGTGGATGACACCCCAACAAAATTTCAGAATTTTTATATATTTATAAGTATTTTAATTAGTTTAAACAAAATAGACTGTCCATGAAATCGGACAGACCTGAACGTCCCAACGTGGTGGGTCAGTCCGGCCCTTGCCACGGTGTGTACAGGGGTCCATTGGCCCTGAAATTTGGTTGGTGGCTCTTACCTTGAGTATATCATATCTCTACAAAATTTCAGAATTTTTATACACCTATAAATATTTTAATTCATTTAGATAAATCAATCTGTCCTAAAAATCGGACTGATCTGGACACTATATTATAGTGGGCCAATCCAGCTACCACTATGGTATGTACAGGTGTCCATTAGTCCTAAAATTTTGTAGGTGGGTCCTAACTTGAGTAGGCCACCCCTAAATAAATTTTTATAATTTTTAAACACCTATAGATATTTTAATAAATTTCAGAAATCCAACTGTCCATGGTGGAATAGTGTAGAAAATCCAGACTGTCCACCTCACTTGGACCATACCTTTGGGACCTCAATAAAGGTCAGATGGATCTGAAATTTGGAGAACATAAAGATGAGATCCCCAACTTTCAAAAAAGTATATTTGATGGGTATGAATAGTCCCCCAAACAGTCCCAAAATCTGGTCCAAAAACAACCAGAAATTGTCGAGAAAAATCTGGACAGCATCATGTACTTACATAAAATTTATTATATAGGTTAAATAAAAAGGAAAACACATTAATGGAGGATGGTGTGGCCTTCCTTAGTGGGCCCCACAAATGTCCATGTCATAATCTAAAGCCAACACACCTTGTATGAATCATTAAGGCAGCAAGTAGGACACCCAAAATCAAACATTGGGCAGTTTGGGCATCCCACCTTGCTGAAATTTATGGATGTCCTAGGCCCACCAAAGGAGCCACACATATTAGGAAATAAAATGAGAGAAAAGAGAGATAGAAGGACAATCCGGCCATAGGGAAAGGGCTCCGCCATTATTAAGCCCTCCCTAGATCAATCACACCCATACATCATACATAGATTTACATTTATAACATGAATCTTGCACATACATGGCCTATAATTAAAATGCATGGTGAGGATGCTATCCCCACCATGGTTATAAGGTCTAGATGACCCAAACATAATATGATATGAAAGAAAATGGTCATGATGGGGCCCATAGAGAAAGGCCCCATGCATGGATCATGCATGCATAAGATAGGCCATTAAGCCACAACCATGGGATTGTGTAAGATCTCCACCATTGATTGGTGGGTCCTACACTTCCATCATAAAAAAAAAGAAAACATCAAGGCTATAGAAAATAGATTTTTACATCTAAAGGGGCACCCACCTCAGAGATGACCACCAAACTTTCACACTAAGGTCCTTTAGCACCAAGGGAGATGGATCAATGGTGGAGATGAGGTTTCAAGGGTTAGATGGTAGGGGATTAAGGAGGAAGGTGGCTGAAAAAATGAAGAAAAATGGGCTGGAGAAATGGAGAAAAATTGCTAGAGAAGAAGAGAAGAGAGAGAGAAATGAGAGGAAAAGAGAGGGAAAATCTTTTTAAAGAAAGTAATCATTAACTTATGGTGATACAAACAATGTTGCTAGGGTAAGTTAGGTGTGGGTGGTGTGTGAGGTCTTGGTAATGTGAGTTATGGATATTTAGGTGGTGTGTGTAGTGTGTGTTGGAACTTGTGCAAAAGAGGGAGTGTGGGCCACATGCACCACTCCAAGGTGGGCCACATGATCGAAATCAAGGGCCATAGAATGAAACGTACACAACTTATGATCCACATATCGGATGGACACACAAGATGGGGCGTTGGAACCGCGGCAACAATGCGGTCACAATGGCATAGGTCTTAGCTCGATCCGAGTCGGGTCTACTTGATCGGACTCTAGGATGACCGCAGCACTATCCGAGGGTCGCAGGTCTCCAGAATTCGACCGGTAGGACCGCGAGACCACAAGAAATGAAATGCACACTCTCACACACACATGCACATATGTGAACTTGGGTCGGGTCTCACAACTTGGCTCTTTTTTTACTGTATATCTTAGGTCTATGACCTGTAGTCTTGCTTCAGCTTCTTACATGAGCATTGTTCTTCTCATTCTTAGAGATCATTTGTATGTACCCTTAAACTATGATTGGTTTGGCAAGGTGTTTGGGTGGCATGGAAAACAGAACCTGCATTATGTGAGATTGCATTTTCTTAATTTTTCTAGCTCCAATCACAGGTGAGATGATAATGTGAAGGTGCCAGTTAATCTCAGTTGCATCCCATCTGCATTATGAAGTGGCGACACCTAAACACTCCTAAAATGATTTAAATCATGTTTAGTTGACTAAAACAACATCATTTGAGCTCTTTCATCACCCCATTTTGGATACTTAAACTGAAGCCCAATCTCATGTCCTGTGTTTTTTGCATTTCAGGTAATTGCATGTTTCAGATGTGATGAAAAAATGGAAAAGGGTTTTGAGCCAAATTGATTGTTGTCCAGCCCGCTCGGGTTTTTTGGTTTTTTTAGAGGATCTGGTTCTCTAGTTTCTACGACCGGAATTTTGGTGGTTGATTGTTCTACTTTGTTTTGGTAAAGAAGGCATTTTCCTCTATTAGCAGTGTAATATTTGAATATTTTGAAACATGTTCTATACACATTCATTTCCTTTTGTATGCATCATTAAACTAGAAAGGAGGAATTATCTGATTGTTGGATTTGGACTTTTGCAAGTGGGATCCATGGTTTTGCAATTTAGGCCGTTGATTTAATGGTTCTGCAAAAATCGGGCATGCCCTCTTACCAGTTTTGATTCTTGTTAATGCATTGTCAATGAGTACATCTACTTGCTAGTCTTCTTCCTTTGACATGTTTGTCAAGTTCAATGTACAACTTGATTCATCCTTTGTATGACTCCACTATTTGATTTGATTCAAGTAGCCAACCTTACTAGAAGCAGGGATTGGAAGCCTGTCAGTTATTTGCATACTCCAATCAATTCAGGATCATATCAAATGTGAAATTAGTTATGAAATTTTATGTCACACCCCAGACTCGGTAACCAGACTCACAAGGAACCCGATGGCCGGTTCTGACCGCAACATCCTCCGTAGTACCCCATTCTTAGCTCTCGAGGTAGGTTCCGATCTTGGGATCCTACAAGGAGGATTTTCATAACAGTATAATCATTTTCAATACGAGCATACCCAAGATCACAACAAGTATATCTGAAAATAACAAAGGAACACATCGCAAAATCCACTATAAATTTAAACTTTTACAATCATCCGTAAGGTCTAAAAGGACATACATGAGATAAAAAGAGAAAGAGAGAAAGGTCGGCAATACTGGAGTCCTCAAATGCTCAGCTCTACTCCACGCTCTGCTACTATGACGCCTACTTAGAATCTCCTGCACACATCAATCGTGCATAAGCTTATAGAAGCTTAGATGGTGGTGAAAGTGTGTGACAATGGTGTACAGAAGAATAGTAGGAGATGTAAGAAGGGAAATATGCTCAATGAGAAAATCACTAGCCTTATCAAGACTTATCATGAATATGATGCGATGAGTACTGGATGCCATACCAAGGCAATGCATGAAGGGGGCTTGTACAACTAATGCTAATGAGATGCAAGTAATGTCAGTGCTCATATTCAAACCATAAGTCAAGTATATTTCCAATAATAAGGAAATCACTGGGGTCCATTACACTACTGAATGACTGCCACTTTACAGACTCCGCATAGTCAAATGAGCGTAAGAGACCTCACTACCTGACTGTGGATAGCCAATCAACAGCAATGCCTGATGGTAGCGGACCCATTTACCAGCTGGTCGACTCAGCCTAACAATGCCCCCTACACACTAGGCAGGTAAGGCCACACCCCTATCCAACCGACTACATGACAGTGGGAGTCGCATCCTAATGGTATAAGGCCCTCGTGCGCTCATGTATTTCACCCGGTCATGGCGTTGAAGCAGATCCTTGGTACCATGAAAGTTTTAAGAATTTCACCCATAGGCATCCTATGCACTCGGTATGCTCAACTAATATTTTCGATGTCCACACATACGACCATCCACGAATATTCCCATGGAGGCAAGGCCCTGATGAAGCAAGGGCAGATATCCACATGTTATGTAATGCCAGATGCATGAATCACACAATCACCCATGCATCAATCCCAAGCACCCATCGTGCTCCAGAGGGGAAAACTCCACCTGTAACACCCCGGATTTTTACCAACCTGGGATTAGATGTCCTTAGGCAATGGGTCAACCAAAACACCTTGGTAACTGCTCAGAACCCAATTCCATAGCCAAAGAAATCACTTAGGATTAATTCCTTTAGAAATTAAGCGTAAGTTAGCTAGCGTTACGCTAGAGTAGCTGTGAAATTGTCCCCGATCACTTTAAATACGTTCTACAAGATCCAAAACTTGTAGAATCGTTGATGCTACGTTACCCTAAAATTCAGGATCAAACTCTTAACCGGTTTGTTCTCGGGAACCCTTTGAAACTTTGTATTGGATCTAAACCGCGCGTCGAAAGTCCGATATCTACCATCTTAGACCGTTATGAGCGCTTGGCTGGACTTGACAATCGTTTCGAAAATCAAGCCCAACCGACGTTTAGAGGCTATTTCATTGAGCATGGAGTGAAGAGAGTGAAAAAAGGGTTAGATTTGGAAATTTTAATTCAAATCTGGCACCTGACTTGGCGCGTTATTATTAAGTGTTCTGACCGTCAGAATTCAGTCAAATTATACCCTCGGATCAGGAAAAATTTCTCTTTCATATCATGAGACTTGTAGACCTGATCTAAGTGCGATGACCGCTAAACTGAAATTGGACTGCCACGTGCGATCTGCGAACTCTGCCGGACTGAAAACTTGATGTGTGCTAGATCTAGTATGCATGAGCTTAAGTCCGACCGCGTTTGGCCAGGGGACCTCCAGAAATGCTCTTTTGGACCAGAATAGCCCCGATTTGGTTAGACCTCAAGTAAACATTATTTCCAAGCCTAATTTGGAAAGTTTTAAGCTTATAAAAGGGGTTTAAACCCTCACTTCTCTCACCCATCCGAATTTGCTAGAAACCCTAGCAAGAGTGAGAGAAAAAGGGAGAGATTGTGAGAGAGGGTGGGAGAGATCTTCCTGCCACCTGCACCAGCTGCTACACGTGCTTAAGCAACGTATCCCAATCACTTTTCCGGTGATTTCGCTGCATTTCTAGGTAAGAAAAGACCCTAACTACTTGCTGATTTAAGGTTCCATCGATTCCTTAGTGATGTAGCTTACGAATCTTGTGTATTAGGTCGCCTGTACACCGTTGACGAAGCGTATACGCTCTGTTCGAAACGATACACATCTAAAGTGACAGGTACCGATTTTAGACACTTTGATTGGCCGTTTTCAACGCTTTCAATGTCGTTTAATAGTAGATTATTGACGGCAACGCCGTTTGACATGTACAACATGTTGTCCGTTTCCTGTTTCGTAAGCAGACGAAAAATATGAGATTTAGGGCATTTTAGTCATTTGTAGGAAATACTGTTTGTATCCATATTTTGCTGATATGATTGACATGGATTTTTGTCACCTTAGGATATTAGGAATGTGTGCATAATCGTTTTGGCGAAGAGATTCGCCCGAATGCGCACTTTGAGTCGACATACACTATGTAGACTTAAGTGTGTAGACTAAGTGTTTGTATAAATGTTTATATTAGTATGTATTGAGTATATGGTGTTGTGAAATAGTTTTGAGATTAAATTCTCAAGTAATACGCTGATGTAAATGATTTTCATCATGTTGGCTAAGTATGGATTTCATTGTATGTATGAAATGCATGTGTTGAATGAATTGCTTAAGTGGTATGTTATAACATGCGATAACATGCTTATATTGTTGTATTTCATTTCCATTACAATTATATGATTGATGATGTAGATTCACAAATGTTTAGGGCTATACTTAGTCCAGGCAGTCGGTAACAGAGAATATTTATGGCTGGCTTGTATCTGCCATGAAGGACGCGTCGATGAACGCGAGTCGTGTTTGGAGTTGGCGGCAGTGGTTAGGCCACGCGAAGTGTTTTATGCACTTCATGTCACTCAGCTTGAGATGCGCTCGTACTAGTCGAGCCCGTCAAGTAACCCGACTGGCCAGTGTATGTTTACCATGTATGAGTCATGACAGGTTGAACCTACGGTACTGAACTTACCATTAGAAACTCTGTTAACCATGGTACCTTGATCCATAAAGACTCATAAGCTGGGCATAGTGGTATGGGACACCGTGGTCGAGCTGTCGGCCTACGTTGGGGCCACAAACCTCCCCGTAGTGACCAGTGAGCACCCTACTCTGAGCAGATTATGGTGGTATGGGACACTATATTCTTGCTGTCAGCCTACATTGATAAGGTGATGGGGGAGTGGTGCAACGAGTACAAACAACAGCCCTGGCAGCCCTTTGTAGTGACCTTGAGTTTATCCTGACACCGCATGGGAGCGACGAGTCCTAATGCAGTCTTAAGGATAAATAGGTTTGTATTAATAAAGTGATGGGGGAGTGGCCTATTCTTTTGGATGCCCAAATGGAGTCATTTGGGGATGAAATTTTACAGTGTGATACTTTCATAGGTGGAACACACTCCTACAAAATTTTATATTTTTTTTTTATATTCTTAAGTATTTTAATTAATTTAAACAAAACAGTCTATCTAGAAAATTGGACAGACCTAAACGTCCCAACATGGTGGGCCAGTCCGGACCTCACCATGATGTGTATAGGGGTCCATTGGTCCTAAAATTTGGTTGGTGGGTCCTAAAATGAGTGTAACACACTCAAAAAAAATTTCAGAATTTTTAGACATCTAAAAATATTTTAATTCGTTTAAAGAATTCAATCTGTCCTGAAAATCGGACTGATCTGGACACTATATTATAGTGGGCCGGTCCAGGCACCACCATGGTGTGTACAGGCATCCATTGGCCAAAAAATTTTGTAAGTGGGTCCTAACATGAGTGGGTCACTCACTGTAAATTTTTATAATTTTTAAACACACACAAGTATTTTAATAAATTTTAGAAATCTAACCTGTCCAGGGTGGAATGTTATTGGAACAGTGCAGAAAATCTAAACTGTCCACCTCACTTGGACTACACCTTTGGGACCCCAATGAAGGTCAGTTGGGGCTGAAATTTGGCATGATATTAGGTGGGGTCTACACCTTCAAGAAACATACATTACATGGGACCAAACAACCCTCCGAATGTCCAAAAATCTGGCCTCAAATGACCCAAAAATCTGTCCAGATGGTTTTGGACAACAACATATAATAGAAAATAAATAAATATAAATACTATTTAAAAGAAGATTTAATCCAAGAAAATCATGGTATGGACCACCCCAGTGAGCCCCATAAACATCCAAACCCTTCCCATTACAAAATACCCCCTACATGTGCCCCATATATGTGGATTAGGGGCTCCAACGTCCAATGGTGGACTGTTATGGACGTCCACCCTCCATGGATGGTCTGGATATTTTTGGTCCACAAGGTGGGCCACACACTCATGAGCAAAAGATTATTAATAAAGGAAAATAAAGATTCGGCCACAAGGGAAGGGTCTCCGCCACATTGAGGCCCTTCCCCTCATCACTCATGCATACACATTCCACTATCACAAGATACACAAGATCTACATGATCATAGGATTTCTACTTGAGATCTATGGTAGAGATGAAATCTCCACTAAGGATCAAGGGTCTAGATAACCCAAAGATCCCTGATCAAAGAAGGAAAATCCTTGTAGGAGTCCATGAAGAATGACCCCTTACATGGAACATGTATGCAAGTAAGATGGGCTATGAGCCTCATCCATGAAATCTTAGGGGCCACCACCATCAATTGATGGGCCCCACAAGCTTCAACATGAAAAAAAGAGAGGGGAGAACATGTAAGAAATGAAAGAAATCTAAATTTTCAATTACATACACACCCACCTACAAGGTCTTTAAGCAAACACCTCTAAGATGGTCTTCACGCTCCAAGGTTCATGGATCTATGGTTGAGATCTTATTTCAATGGTTAGATGGGGGGATATATGAGGAAAATTAGGCTGAAAAAATGGAAGAAAGTTGCTGGAGAAGAAGAGAAGAGAGAGAGAGAGAGAGAGAGAGAGAGAGAGAGAGAGAGAGAGAGAGAGAGAGAGAGAAATGAGAGGGAAAAAGAGAGGAAAGAGATTTTAAGGCAAGCGATCATCTCTCTCTTGCCTTGGATAGAAAAGAGTAATCATTATAGTAGGGAGTTAGAAATAATGTTGTAGGGTTAATAGGCTTTTTAGGTTAGTGGGTGGTATTTTAAGGATGAGTGGTGTAGGATATGGGGGGTTTAGGTAGTGTATGGGTGGTGTGTGTTGGAATTTGCATAGAAGAGGGTGGCCACCTTGAAAAAATGCCCTCCACACTAGGTGGGCCACATGATCATGCTCAAAAGCTATAAATGAGATGCACACAACTCATGATTTATACGCCGGATGAACGCATAAGACGCGGCGTCGGTATCGTAACCACGAAGTGGTCGTAATAGCATAGGTCTCAACTTGATCCGAGTTGGGTCTTTATGACTGGACTTACGGATGATCGCAAATATTATCCAAGGATCACGGGTCACCGGGATTCAACCGGTAGGACCGTGGGACCACAAGAAATGAAATGCACACTCACACACACATGCACACATGCGAACTTGGGTCGGGTCTCACATTTTATTTTGTTATAAGCGTGCAGTTTTATTTGGAACTTGCAATACTTGTGAGGGAATGACACTAAAAATATGTTGTTTTCTATTAGCAGCAAAGAAATTGCTATTTCTATTTTTGTTTTTGTGGTTGTTATTTAGAGGGAGCCTCACATGAAACTAGTTTGTACGATCAGTTACAGTCCAACTAGGGCATGCAATGGGCAAGGCATGTACAATATCCAACCTATCCAAAATATTGGCCCACCATGAAGCACACCTAATGCAGAAATTAGGCTGATCCACTCATCATGTGGGCAGTCCGCCACAACATAGAAGTATAGAACGTAGTGGATGACCACCAATCTAATCCAGAGTACATGCATGGCCATCCTATTGAGTGGATCAGCTTGATTTTTGTTCTAGTTGATCTTCTTCAGGGCAGAGCGAACTTGTTGGATGTCATATACAACATGATATATTTGCAGTTATATGCTAGTTGCACCGTTAGTTAACATCTAACTAGTTGCATGTGAGACAACCTTTTATTGTTGTTGTCACTCCTGTTGTTGCTATTTCTGGGTTGGCTTTACATCATGTTTTGCTAATCATTCTAAAGGCCCTATCATCAATGGTTCCTTTCCCTAAAATAGAACCCTAAAAGAAAGGAGGAAGAATAAAGAAAATAAAGATAAAGCAGATGGGCCATTCAATTGTAGTTTTAAAGTTTTCAACACATGTATATATTTAGAATTCATCCATCTCATCTATGTGCATTTTTATAGTTCATGTTACATCTTTAATGCTTTTACAGATTCATGTTACATCTTTAACCTTTTGTAGGGAATGGACATGGCTCTTTCAAAATTGAACTAGGGTGGGTGGGTTCATATATTCCCAGAGGGAAGTCGTTCTTGGGATGGGGGAAGAACCATGGGGTCTGCCAAGAGAGGTGTTGGAAGGTGAGAAATGACATAAAACTATGCGTCCCCCATATCATATCATTTCATGTTTTTGTGTGACAATCCTATGCTCATGCTTGTCATCCTAATCTATCAAAATTTTATGGCTTTGGTGCCTCAAATTAGCTGGCTATATTCAAATGACTAGAATGACTAATGATAATTGGTACTAAAGCTTAGATTTGAAAGATATAAACAAAGCTATTGGGATAACAATGATTTCAGTGTGAATATGATGAAATATATATAACAGGTGTATATCAGGATGAATATGATGAAATATATTGTTAACAAGTGTATATTAGGAATTTTGTGCAGAATTTTGAGCTAGAATATTTTTTTTTTTTAAAAAGAGACTTTTAGCGACGAATATTTTTGTAGCTAAAAATTTTGTAAATGTTTTTTAGCGATGAAAATTTTCGTCGCTAAAAGGTATGTAATTTATGTTTAGTAACGCAAATTTTTGCTGCTAAAAATCTTGTACAATTTTTTTAGCAAAAAAAATTTTCTTCGCTAAAAGCGAAATGAGTTTTTTGCAGCGAACATTTGCATTGCTGAAAAGTCTTCTACAGTTTTTTTAGCGATGAAAATTTTCGTCGGTAAAAGTGGAACGATTTTTTTCAAGCAAAGATTTACGCTACTGAAAAGTCTTTTACAGTTTTTTGAGTGACAAAAATTTTCGTCGCTAAAAGTGGAACGATTTTTTTTCAGCGAAGATTTGCGCTACTAAAAAGTCTTTTACAGTTTTTTGAGCGATGAAAATTTTCATCGCTAAAAGCGGAACGATTTTTTTAGCAGCATAGTTTTTTTAGCAATGAAAATTTTCATCCATAAAAGTGGAACAATTTTTTTAGCAGCGAAAATTTTTGCTGCTAAAAGTCTTATACAGTTTTTTTAGCGACGAAAATTTTCATCGCTAAAAGTGGAACGATTTTTTTTAGCAACGAAATTTTTCACTGTTAAATCTTGTATAATTATTTTAGCGACGAAAATTTTTGTTGCTAAAAAGCTTGCATTTAGCGACAATTCGAATTTTTTGCTGATACAACTCTTCTACCTCGGTCTTTTAGCGACGAATTTAGCGATGGAAATTTTCGTTGCTGAAACGTTTTAGCTACGAAAAGTTGACTTTTAGCGACGAAAATTTTTGTCGCTAAAAGTGAGATTTTTTATAGTGCAAACCTAAACCCGATCCCAATTTCTATAATAATGTAGCCCAATCATATGGCAATGAACAAGAATGTATCCATTTTAACACATCCCCCTTTTTACAAAGCTTTAATTTTTGTTGTTGTTTTCTATTAACTTGAATTGAAACACTTTTTTACATTATTTTCTTGCATTAGTTTTATTTTAATGATCGATTTTATTTTAAAAAAGTGTTTCTGAAATTCTTCATGATTTTGAATTATAATGTTTTGTTGGTTAAATATTTTTTTATTAGATGAAAGACACAAAAAGAAAATTGTTGCTGATGTTTTTCCTTTTTTTATTTATGATGTTAAACTTATATGTATTTATGCATGGATGAATGTAATATGGATAAGATTATTTTTTTTTGGATGGATGTAGTTTATGTTTGGATAAATGTAGTTTATGTTTGGATGGCTTTACATAGTTTGGGTTTAGATAGATGTGAATGTAAATATGATGAAATATATTATGTAACAGGTGTATATCAGGAAGAATACGATGAAATATATTGTAATAGGTGTATATCGACTGTCTCATATTTGAAAATTTCTGACGGCTCTAGGCCATTCATATTTTTCTAAATATTAAAATATGAGACGATCGATGATCATCCTTTTAAGGGTCATAAGAGACGGTTCATAGCAGTCCTTTTTAAGGACGGTCCATGACCGTCCTTTTAAAGGATGGTCCATGTCCGTCCTTTTAAGGTTCATAAGAGACGGTTCATAGCAGTCCTCTTTAAGGACGGTCCATGACTGTCCTTTTAAGACTCATAAGAGACGGTTCATAGCAGTTCTTTTGAAGGACGGTCCATGACCGTCCTTTTAAGGGTCATAAGAGATGGTTCATGACAGTCCTTTTTAAGGATGGTCCATGACCGTCCTTTTTAAAGATGGTCTGTAAGGACGGTCCAAGACCATCCTTTTTATAGATGGTCCATGACCGTCCTTTAAAAGTCAATAAGAATGACGGTTCACAACCATCCTTTAAATAATATGACACCCTAAAATATGACAGCCCATGCGACAGTTCAAAACCGTCCTTTTTGGTCATTTGAGATGGTTTTCAACCATCCTTTTTTCCCTGTTTTGGCATAGTGCGCGGCCTCTTCCAGATTACCATCTTTGATTTGAGTATGTCTCTTGACTTCTCTTGTCTACTTCCATATTCTTCTTTTCTGATATATTTATTTTGGATTGAAAAACTTGTTTTACGCTTTGCTCCACATACTCATCCTTTGTTCATGTGCTTGAAGAGAACCCATTAGTTTATGTAAACTTAGATAAATCTTTAGATTCTTCTATGACAGCTAATACATGATCAAATTTTATCGAAAGAGTTCTTAAAATCTTTTCCATGATTTTTTCATCTTGGATTGTATCTCCATAACTTTTGATTTAATTAATGATGCTAGAAACATGAGAGAAGTAGGTTTGAATTAAATCACCTTTATTTATAAATGATCAAAATCTCTCCAAAGAGATTGAAGTTTGATAGTGATCACTTTTCTGATCCTTAAAATTCTTTCTTAAAAAATTCTGATGCTTCTTTTAAAGTTGCTGCAGGAAGGAGTTGAGAAAGATGCTTTTGCTCACTCCTTGTTGGATGTAAAGTAGGGCTTTAGAATCCTTCTTTTTGTTATTCTTGAATGCTTGTTGTCTTACATTTTTCCATGTTGCTAATGCTGCTGCATTTTCTAGTACTTCATATCCATCTTCCACCAGCTCTCACAAGTCTTGTGAGATGAAGAGAGTCTTCGTTTGAATGCTCCAATAGTTGTTGCTTTCTCCTTCAAATATCGACACCATATTTTGTGAATAGTTGAAGATGATGTTGCTGGAAATTGCTGCCATATATGTATCTTGAACCTTACTCTAATACCAAATTTGTTAGGGAAGAGGAGAGGTAGAAGAGATTTTTTTTGGACTCGGAGTATTGCAAGTAATGCTTTTGAACATTTTGAATTATGAAAGTGGATATTACATTGCTTTGAATTGTTGGAAGGGAGGATTTTCCTTCTTGTTTTGTTGTTACCTTCATTTATATTAAGTCCCTTTTTATCGACTCTTGAGGAAGGATCTACATACAAGAGTAAATGCATTACAACTTTCTACAATAAGAACTAATTACCTAGGAAACTTAAAAGACATTTTCTAGACTAGACTAGGGGCATATTCTAGATATTTCCTAGACACATTCTAGATGCTTTCTAGAAACTTTCTAGACATTTCTCAAATATATATATATATATATATAAAAGTTATATTTTCAACATGTATATGGAACAACCTCCTAGTTTTCCAGACTCACATTTTCCTACACATGTTTATAGGCTTAAATGTGCTTTATATGGTCTTAATTAAACAAGCTTCATAAACTTGGTTTAAAAGATTTAGGTCCTTGCTCTCGGTGGTATTTCCCCGTAGGCCGATTCTTCATTATTTGTTTGTTGATCTACCTATGGAATCATAATTCTCCTTCTTTATTTGGATGATATTCTAGTAACTGGTGATTCTCCTCTACTTTGCTGGTTTATCTCTCAACTTGATCAAGAATTTGATCATGAAAGATTTAGGTCCCTTACATTGTTTTTTTGGGCCTTGAGGTTAGTTTAATGGAGGCATATTTCTTTCAGAAACAAAATATATATGCTAAGGACTTACTTATTTGCACCCAAATGAAGGGATCTTGTGGGATTGCTACCCCAATGGCAGTCAAACAAAAATTCACAAGTTCTACATATTTATTTCCTAATCCTACTTTCTAAGGAAACATTGTAGCCGGTTCATAATATTTAACTATGACAAGGCCAGATCTTTCTTATGCTGTGAATTTTGTTTGTCACTTTATGGAATCACCAGCTGTGACACACTTTTAGACAGTTAAACACATCTTGTGATTTTTGTCAAGTACTGTTGATGTTGGATTTCAAATTCTCTCACAATCTACCTTGAATTTGTACGGTTTTTCCTATGCAGACTGGGCAAGTTGTCCATTCACCAAGAGGTCTATTGCAGGTTTTTACATTCTCAGGGGCTAATATCATTCTTTGTTATGCAAAGAAACAACAATTTGTCTTCGGATCTATTGCTGAGGCCAAATACAGCTCAATGGCGTCCACTGCAGTTGAAATTACTTGGTTGTGCTTTATCTTGCCAGATATTGGTTTTTATCTTAATTAGACTCTAATTTTGTTTTGTGATAATTTAAGTGGTCTTCACATGTCAGTGAGTCTTGTGTCTTATGCTCACATGAAAGATATAGAACCTGATTACCATTTTGTGAGAGAAAAAGTTGCTTTAGGTCTGCTAGTCACCAAGTTTCATTTTCTCCACTAGGCAATATTTTACTGATGTCTTTAGCAAGCCTTCATCTCGTGATGTATTTCGATCTATTCTTATCAAGCTTGGCCTTCACTCTCGGCCAAAGGGGAGTAATATGGAAGAAGAGAATGTAAGGATTTTAAATCATCATCAGCCTGCATGTGGCACATGCCAAGTTGTTGCCTTGATTGCCAAGATATGTTATAATTCTACCTCAATGGCCTGTTTGGTTTTCCCAAATACATGGTAATTGGATGTAAAGAAGTAATAATTACTTATTACATGTATTTCTAATTATCGTTCCTATTTCCGTTGACTGTTCTCACACGTTTGATTTCTATGGTAAAAAGGTGGACTATACATGTAATCACAAGCCATGTGTTTGGTGCCATGGTGTCATAAATATGGCTTACATGGAAAGTATGTTATGGTGTCCAACACCTCACCTCCAATACACCTGCTCTTGTTGTTTGATTTGCCCTGCCATCCCAAAAAAGGAAATGGAATGTTGACTATTGATCATTTCAAACCAGTGGTCAATCTCTCCTGGGCCCCACATTGTGTACATGCTTCATCCACGCCATTCACACTACGTGAAAAATGGAAAAAAAAAGGATAGATTTCGAGACGGTTCTAGACCGTCTCTAAAATTGCTTAGTTTAAAGACGCTTTAGAGACGGCCGTAAACCTTCTCTAAAATTCTAGACGGCCCCTGGCCGTCCTTAATATTGTCTTAAAAATTTGAATGTCCACAAATCATTTAAGACGGTCGCTGACCGTCTTATATGCGGTCATCTAAGACGGTCATTGGCCGTCCGTATTAGAGACGGTCTTTAACTGTCTTATATGCGGCCATCTGAGATGGTCATTGGCCATCTTTTACTCCTAATTTGATACTGTTAAAGACCGTCTCTATTAGAGATGGTCCTTAGCTGTAACATCCCGAAAATCGGGGGTTAGGTAGAAACCCAACTCCCGAGTTCCAGAACGTCACTTATGCAACATAGATAATGATAAATGCACGTTGTCTGTAGAATGGCATTAAACAAGATTGAGACTAAGCCAAAACAACATATCATACTCCAGAGATAGTTAAATTAGCAAGCGGAAGACTGTGATAGTATGTCTAACATATATAAACTGTTGTATGTCTCCAGAGTGTGAACATGTTACCAGGTTAAATACATACATGTATACTCTAAAAGCGAACAAAAAGAATATACATGAGCCCTTTAAAAATATAAAATAACAAGTGTCAAGGCATCTAATCAACCTCCCTGAAATCCCGTCGATCAGAATACGGAGGAGAAGTCCTCATCATCATACAAGTCCAGCTCCGCTTCTCAAGCAGCGCCATCATCTGCAACTAAAATAGGGACTGGTGGGTGTGCGAAAACACCGTCCCGTAACGTGGGAGTGAGTGATCAACTCAGTGGAATCAGAGAGCAAAGATTAGCATGTTCTCAAATCAATAACGCGATAATAGTAAAGCAATAAATCAAACATTCCTAGATACTGTTATTAATGTATGCATGAAATGACATGATGGATGCCCTCATCGACATACTCCCTCATGCGGCACCATCTGCATCCACGGCATGCTTTCTTCCCATAGTGCTCTACATCTTCCAGGCACATGCAATGTGATATGGATAATGATTACCGAGTTGTTATTAGTCCTTTTCATACAGCAGGATTGGGAAACTAAGGTACCTTGCTTATATCAATCCCAACACAGATCCTATCTAGGGTCGTCACTCATGGCAATCTCATACGATGTTATATTTGTAGGTCGCTGCAAGGGCTGTCAGGGCTGTTGCTCGCACTCGTTGCACCGCTCCCCCATCACTTTATCAATACAGGCCTACTTGTACTCTTGCCGCTATGGAAGGGTCGTCACCTCCCGTAGACTCAGAATACGCTTGAGGTCACTACAAAGGGCTGTCAGGGCTGTTACTGGCACTTGTTATTCCACTCCCCCATCACCTTATCAGTGTAGGCCGACAGTAAGAATATAGTGTCCTATACCACCATAATCTACTCACGAGTCTGGGTGCTCACTGATCATTACGGGGAGGTTTGTGGCCCCAGTGTAGGCCGAAAGCTCAACCACGGTGTCCCATACCACCATGCCCGGCTCATGAGTCTTTATGAATCAAGGTACTATGGTTAACAGCTTTTGTAATGGTAAGTTCAGTACCCTAGGTTCAAGCAGTTATAACTCATACATGGTGAACATACAATGGCAAGTCGGGTTACTTGATGGGTCCGACTAGCACGGGCGTACATTGAATTGACCGACATGAAGTGCACAAGTACTTCGTGTGGCCTAATCACTGCCGATGACTCTAGTATGACTCGGGTTCTTCATACACATCTTTCGTGGCGAATAGGATCCAACCACGAATTCTAATCTGTTACCGACTGCCTGGACTAAAGTATAGCCCCAAACACATGTAAACAACATCAAAGATCATGTGAGAGTAATAGAAGTGAAATACTGACAATCCAAGCATGTTATCAACATATTATACATACAACGTAAGCAATCATCCAAACACATGGATTCCATACCTATAAGGGAATCAATTCAATAATAACATGGAGGAAATCATATACATGATCATATTAATTGAGCATTCATTCTCAATTCTAACCTACAACAATATTAGCTCAATACTTACTAATATAATCATTTATGCAAGCACTCAGACTACACAACTCCAACGTACTCAACGTATGTTGATTTCAACATATAATATGACAAATCCTTATATCAAGGAGATGTCTAATACATAGCAATCATGCTCTTACATTCAAAACATCTAGCAGGCATAAATCATATTGATTTAGGCATTTCAACAAACACTTAGTCTACACATATTAGTCCACATAGCATATGTTGGCCAATATGTACGTTAGGGCGAATCTCTTCGCCAAACAGATCATACACGGATTCCTAATATCATAACACGACAAAATCTCATGGCAATCATTTCCGTAAAATATAGACGTATACTATATTTTCTATAAATGATTAAAATACCCTAAATCTCATATTTACCGTACGTTTACGAAATGAAAAATGGACAGCATGTTGTACATGTCAAACGGAGTTGCCGTCGATAATTTACTATTAAACGACATTGAAAGCTTTAAAATCAGCCAATCAAAGCGTCTAAAATCCGCACCTTTTTCCCTAGACGTGTATCGTTTCGAACGGAACGTATACGCTTCGTTAACAGCGTAGCGGTGACCTAATGCACAAGATGTATATGCTACTTTGCTATTTGAATCGATGGAATCCTAAATTAGCAAGTATTTAGAGTTTTCCTTACCTAAAAGTGTGTTGAAAATCACCAGAAAAGTGATTCGAACGCGTTGCTTTAGTATGTGCAAAGGGCGGAGCAATCGGCAAAAAGATCTCTCACAAGGTCTCCCACAATCTCTCACTTTCTCTCTCTCTCTCTAGCTAGGGTTTCTAGAAAATTCGGATGGGTGAGATATGTGAGGGTTTAAAGCCCTTATATAGGCTAAAATCTCACCTATTTAGACTTAGGAACAATGTATACTTAGGTTATAACCAAATCGGGGCTGTTTCGATCCAAAAGAGCATTTCGGGAGGTCTCCTGGTCGAACGTGATCGGACTTAAACTCATGGTCACTGGATGTTACTCACACCCAGATTTCAGTTTGGCAGATTTCATAGATCGCACGTGGAGGTCCAGTTTCAGTTCAGCAGTCATCGTACCTAAATCAGGTCTACAAGTCTCATGATATGAAAGAGAAATTTTTCTTGATCCGAGGGTGTAATTTGGCTGAATTCTGACGGTCAGAACGCTTAATAATAATGCACCAAGTCGCGTGCCAGATTTGAATTAAAATTTCAAATCTTAACCCATTTCTCACTCTCTTCACTCCAGGCTCAATGAAATAGCCTCTGAACATCGGTTGGGCTTGATTTTCGAAATGATTGTCAAGTCCAGCTAAGCTGTCATAACAGTCTAAGATTGTAGAAATTGGACTTTCGACGCGCGGTCTAGATCTAATACAAAGTTTCAAAGGGTTCCTGAGAACAAACCGGTTTAGAGTTTGATCCAGGATTTCAGGGTAAGATAGCGTCAGTGGTTCTACAAGTTTTGAGTCTTGCAGATTGTATTTAAAGCGATCAGGGACAATTTCACAGGTAATCTAACGTAGCGCTAGCTAACTTACCCTTATTTTCTAAAGGAATTAGGTTCTACATGATTTGTTTGGCTTTAGAATTGGGTTCCGAGAGGTTACCAAGGTGCTATGGTCGACCAATTGCCTAAGGACGTCTAATCTCAGGTTCGAAAAAATTCGGGGTGTTACAATCTATCCCCCTTAAAATAAAATTTTATCCCCGAAATTGGTTAAGGGTAATGAGTACTTAAAGAGACTTTTGTATTGACGTTCTAAGGAAGGTTCAAATCCTATTTAATGACCTAACTTTACGCATAACCTAAATCAATTATTTCGATCCTGGGCCAGTGGAGAAGAGGCTAACCATGCTTCTGCTGCGCTACTCTGATCTAACGGTTGCATTGGCTGACTTAACAGGATTGGACTCAAAATGTTCTACCCCCCTTAAAACATAGTTCTACTTAAGGTTCAAGAATCTATGTATCGATCCGTATATCGGAACGAGGTGCAACTTAGGGGCTATCCTTGACATAAAAAGGGAAATAACCTCTCACTACATTGGTCTTCCTTTGTTAGTGATGCGTTCTATGATATTGGTACCTATGGTTGTAGAAATAAGCCTACTCTCTATTGACTAGATGTCCTCAACATTTTCCAAAGGTAAAGTAATAACTTTTAGTTGTATGTGGTCGAGCCAACACGGAAGAAAAGTTATGTAGTGGGTCTGAGCCAGATACATAAACCTTCTGCTCCGCGATGATAGAAAATTTGTTGTATCAGTCTTCAATCCTAGTCGATGCCGATCTTCTGCTTAATCAGAGCATTGGATTCATTGGTAACTACTAGGATTCAGAAGTCGATTCAAACCGCGAATACATCGCTAATATACAATTCATTTACTCCGCGTTCCCGATTGCAATAAATCCTTAGAAAGGCAATTCTAAAGGGAATTCTAAGGGGCGTGCTGGTTTATTATAAGTTCAATCTAAGGGATTTATAAGTTTTTCCTGAGAGTGAATGGTTCTAAGTTAAAACAACTTTCCTAAGGGTTATAAAAGAAGTCTATAAGTATTAAGGGGATCTATCGAAGGAATGAGGTTCTACTCCAACCAAATCTAACCTACTATTCCTTAGCATATACAGGCCTTACACTACTTAAGGTAACTAATAGACTAGTCTGTAACTCACGTTTTAGCCATCTTCTCGATCTCCAATCTACTACCAATGGGCGAGACCAAACGCAGTAGCTTAGTCCATAAACAGCAACCATCTAGTGCAGGACATCTAAAGTGTTGGACCTAGAGTTAGTACTCTTAGATTTGAAAGATCTGACGATATAGGAAGATCCAATTCCATTTAGACAATCTTGACCTGAAGCGATAAAATAATTCCCTGTATTAGAAATGGTATGAAACCATTTGGCGTATAAGCTTAATCTTTGGATGAGCCATGAAAAATGAAGAAAATGAAGGGAAAGGCTGAGGTCTTTGGGTCTCCACGACTTTAGACCTGACATGGGAGTGTAAAGGGGCTAATAAAAGGGACAGGAGAGAGACCGCAGCTGTAGGAGGGAGTTTTCAAATGGGTGACGACGGTGGGAAGGTAGAAGAGAGCTAAAATAGCCTCTATAATGGCCATGAAAAATGGAGGAAGGGCGAGAAATGGCTGCCCTAATGGGCTGAAATGAATCTAGGAACTATAGAAGGATGAATCAAGCTCCCAAAGGCTGGATTCTCAAAGGGAAAAGAGAAAACTAAATGGAAATGGAGCTCCACATGATTTCAGCCTTGATTGGAGGTTGTGGGAGCATTCACGGACGAGAACTGAGAGAGAGAGGACTGTGAACAGATACAAATGGGTGGGTAGGCGTCGGTTTTAGCAGAAAATAGGATTGGGAGAGGTTTGGCACCGAGTTTTGAGGAAAGAGTAGCAAGAACATGAAAATAGAGGGCTTGGAGGGGGCTGTTGTGAAGGAGGTGGGGTTTTGGGGGGTTTTTGACGTGCAACCCACATATAGGAGGCCTCCCCTAACCCTTTTAGGGCGTCCGCCCAATGCACGACCCGAGTGGGGCCCACCGGTCGGCGATGCATCGCCGGCCATCTTGAAATCCGGTGATGGGCACCCCCCTGAATTTGTTCCCCCTGTCCTATAGGCCCCAAAAAGGTATGGTTTCACCCTTTGTTCATTGCATGTGGGCTTGGATAGGTCCAAGACTCCGTTCGGAGCATTTCGGGGCCATTCTGTACACCAGAATGAGTTTATGCATCATGTAGCATATGATTTTCGGGTAGGAGAGGCTAATCCTTCCAACTAACCCATTTATTATAAGAGATTCCATAATTGGAATGACTAAAAGCCCAATTTTTACATATTTTTACTATTTATAGTAAATTTTGACTAAGTATGATTTTTTATCTTTTACACATTAGGATTTATTCCTAGTGTGAAAATACTTAGAAAAAGTTAAAGAATGAGGTGGTAAGAGGAAGGATTCTGAAGGAATTGGATGAAACGGGGTTTTTAAGCCCTGATATTGAGTATAAGGGTCGTGGTTGCCCCACAACCCAAGGACATGCATTTTAGGGTTTTAAATTCTCCTAGGATCATCTCAAACCTGCCTACTAATAACCCAGAGGCAACTTAGGTCGCTTCATGCGACCATAGATACGTTACGAACTTGACCAAAATGATTGATTTGAGTAGACTTCACCTATTGGCGAAACTACGATCCTATAAGTGTTTCTAGGTTTTTCTCGCACCCACCTAAGTCGAAGGAGCGACAACGTACATCGCGTGGCCATAACCCAAGTCCAGTTTAATCTCAATCATGCTCTGATACCATCTATAACATCCCGAAAATCGGAGGTCAGGTAGAAACCCAACTCCCGAGTTCCAGAACGTCACTTATGCAACATAGATAATGATAAATGCACATTGTCTGTAGAATGGAATTAAACAAGATTGAGACTAAGCCAAAATAGCATATCATACTCCAAAGACAGTTAAATTAGCAAGCGGAAGATTGTGATAGTATGTCTAACATATATAAACTGTTGTATGTCTCCAGAGTGTGAACATGTTACCAGGTTAAATACATACATGTATACTCCAAAAGTGAATAAAAAGAATATACATGAGCTCTTTAAAAATATAAAATAACAAGTGTCAAGGCATCTAATCAACCTCCCTGAAATCCCGTCGATCAGAACACGGAGGAGAAGTCCTACTCATCATCATACAAGTCCAGCTCCACTTCTCAAGAAGCGTCATCATCTGCAACTAAAATAGGGACTGGTGGGTGTCCGGAAACATCGTCCCGTAACGTGGGAGTGAGTGATCAACTCAGTGGAATCATAGAGCAAAGATTAGCATATTCTCAAATCAATAACGCGATAATAGTAAAGTAATAAATCAAACATTCCTAGATACTGTTATTAATGTATGCATGAAATGACATGATGGATGCCCTCACCGACATACTCCCTCATGCGGCACCATCTGCGTCCACGGCATGCTTTCTTCCCACAGTGCTCCACATCTTCCAGGCACATGCAATGCGATATGGATAATGATTACCGAGTTCTTATTAGTCCTTTTCATACAGCAGGATTGGGAAACTAAGGTACCTTGCTTATATCAATCTCAACACAGATCCTATCTAGGGTCGTCACTCCTAGTAATCTCATACGATGTTATATTTGTAGGTCGCTGCAAGGGCTGCCAGGGATGTTGGTCGCACTCGTTGCACCACTCCCCCATTACCTTATCAATATAGGCCTACTTGTACTCTTGTCGCTACGGAAGGGTCGTCGCCTCCCGTAGACTCAGAATACGCTTGAGGTCACTACAAAGGGCTGTCAGGGCTGTTGCTCACACTCATTGCTCTACTCCCCCATCACCTTATCAGTGTAGGCCAACCGCAAGAATATAGTGTCCCATACCACCATAATCTGCTCACGAGTCTGGGTGCTCACTGGTCACTACGGGGAGGTTTGTGGCCCCAACGTAGGCCGACAACTCAACCACGGTGTCCCATACCACTATGCCTGACTCATGAGTCTTTATGGATCAAGGTACCATGGTTAACAGGGTTTCCAATGGTAAGTTCAGTACCCTAGGTTCAAGCAGTTATGACTCATACATGGTGAACATACAATGGCAAGTCGGGTTACTTGACGGGTCCGACTAGCACGAGCGTACATTGAATCGACTGACATGAAGTGCACAAGTACTTCGTGTGGCCTAACCACTACCGACGACTCTAGTACGACTCAGGTTCTTCATACACATCCTTCGTGGCGAATAGGATCCAACCACGAATTCTAATATGTTACCGACTGCCTGGACTAAAGTATAGCCCCAAACACATGTAAACAACATCAAAGATCATGTGAGAGTAATAGAAGTGAAATACGGACAATCCAAGCATGTTATCAACATATTATACATACAACGTAAGCAATCATCCAAACACATGGATTCCATACCTATAAGGGAATCAATTCAATAATAACATGGAGAAAATCATATACATGATCATATTAATTGAGCATCCATTCTCAATTCTAACCTACAACAACATTAGCTCAATACTTACTAATATAATCATTTATGCGAGCACTCAGACTACACAACTCCAACATACTCAACGTATGTTGATTTCAACATATAATATAACAAATCCTTATATCAAGGAGATGTCTAATACACAACAATCATGTTCTTACATTCAAAACATCTAGCAGGCATAAATCATATTGATTTAGGCATTTCAACAAACACTTCGTTTACACATATTAGTCCACATAGCATATGTCAGCCAATATGTGCGTTAGGGAGAATCTCTTCGCCAAACAGATCATACACATATTCCTAATATCATAACACGACAAAATCTCTTGGCAATCATTTTTGCAAAATATAGACGTATACTGTATTTTCTATAAATGACTAAAATCCACTAAATCTCATATTTACCGTACGTTTACGAAACGAAAAATGGATAGCATGTTGTACATGTCAAACGGCGTTGCCGTCGATAATTTACTATTAAACGACATTGAAAGATTTGAAATCAGCCAATCAAAGCGTCTAAAATATGCACCTTTTGCCCTAGTCGTGTATTGTTTTGAACGGAACGTATACGCTTCGTTAACAACGTAGCGGCGACCTAATGCACAAGATGTATAAGCTACTTTGCTATTTAAATCGACAGAATCCTAAATCAGCAAGTATTTAGGATTTTCCTTACCTATAAGTGTGTTGAAAATCATCGAAAAAGTGATTCGAATGCGTTGCTTCGATATGTGCAAAGGGTGGAGCAATCGGCAGGAAGATCTCTCATAAGGTTTCCCATAATCTCTCACTTTCTCTCTCTCTCTAGCTAGGGTTTCTAGTAAATTCGGATGGGTGAGATATGTGAGGGTCTAAAGCCCTTATATAGGCTAAAACCTCACCTATTTAGACTTAGGAACAATGTATACTTAGGTTATAACTAAATTGGGACTGTTTCGATCCAAAAGAGCATTTCGGGAAGTCCCCTGGTCGAACGCGATCGGACTTAAACTCATGGTCACTGGATGTTGCTCATACCCAGTTTTCAGTCCTGCAGAGTTCATAGATCGCACGTGGCGGTCCAGTTTCAGTTCAGCGGTCATCGTACCTAAATCAGTTCTACAAGTCTCATGATATGAAAAAGAAATTTTTTCTGATCCGAGGGTGTAATTTGGCTGAATTTTGACGGTCAGAACGCTTAATTATAACGCGCCAAGTCACGTGCCAGATTTGAATTAAAATTTCAAATCTTAACCCATTTCTCACTCTCTTCACTCCAGGCTCAATGAAATAGCCTCTGAACATCGGTTGGGCTTAATTTTTGAAATGATTGTCAAGTCCAGTTAAGCGGTCATAACGGTCTAAGATTGTAGATATTGGACTTTCGACGTGCGTTCTAGGTCCAATACAAAGTTTCAAAGGGTTCTTGAGAACAAACCGGTTTAGAGTTTGATTCAGGATTTCAGGGTAAGATAGCGTCAGTGGTTCTACAAGTTTTGAATTTTGCAGATCATATTTAAAGCGATCAGGGACAATTTCACAGGTAATCTAACGTAGCGCTAGCTAACTTACTCTTATTTTCTAAAGGAATTAGGTTCTACATGATTTCTTTGGCTTTGGAATTGGGTTCTGAGAGGTTACCAAGGTGCTATGGTCGACCAATTGCCTAAGGACGTCTAATCCCAGATTGGAAAAAATTCAGGGTATTACATTAGCCATCTCGTAGCCCTGCCAAAGACCGTCTCTATTAGAGATAGTCCTAAACCATCTTATAGCCCTATCAAAGACTGTCTCTATTACAGACTGTCAAAGACCGTCTCTATAAGAGACAGTCCTAAACCGTCTCTAATGCTCAAGTCAAAAATTAATAAGCTCAAAAAAATTATGAATTTCAAAAAAAAAAAAAAAAATAGTTGACAAGCTTAGAAAAATAATTAACAATGTTTAAGAAAATTTTAAATTTTGAAAAAAAAACTGTAATTTTATAAAAATCTAGATTTTGAAAAAAAAAATTAAGAACTTTGAATAATGTTGATAATTTTGAAAAAAAAATTTGATAAAAAAACTGATATTTTGAAAAATAAAATTTTAAAAATTAAACAAAATTATGAAAAAATTTGACAAATTGTAAAAAATATATATATATATTTTAAAAAAGAAAACTAGATTTTTTATTTTGACAAGAAAAATTAAAAAGTTATATAACAAAAGTGAGATTTAAAAAAATTATATTTTGAAAAAGAAAATTTAAAAAATTAACCAAAATTGTGAAAAAATTGACAAATTGTAAAAAAATATATTTTTTTAAAAAAAAACTAGATTTTATATTTTGACAAGAAAGATAAAAAGTTATATAACAAGATTTCGATAAAAAAATGATATTTTGAAAAAGAAAATTTAAAAAATTAAACAAAATTGTGAAAAAATTGATAAAATGTAAAAAATATATTTTTTAAAAAAGAAAACTAGATTATGTATTTTGACAATAAAAATTGAAAAGTTATATAACAAAAATGAGATTAAAAAAATGATATTTTGAAAAAGAAAATTTAAGAAATTAAACAAAATTGTCAAAAAATTGACAAATTATATAAAAAAATATTTTTTAAAAAAGAAAACTAGATTTTGTATTTTGATAAGAAAAATTAAAAAGTTAGATAATAAAAGTGAGATTGTGATGATGTGTTATATATCCTTGTCGCCCTTATGTTTCGCCAACCCATTTTTAGGTCAGGTATAAAAAATTGTGTTGATTTAAATCTTAAGTCGACCACACCACTAGAAAGAATGATAATATAGTACCTTGCCATTAAAAATTATAAAGAGCCCACCTTATGGTTTTAGTAATGTTTATTTGCAATCCAACTTGTTGATAATGTAAAGAAGATCTAGATGAAGGTAAACTATAAAGATCAAATTGATCCAAAACTTTTGTGGCCTTTAAAAGGTTTTTAATAGTTATTCAACATTATTTTGATTGGTATGACCCACCTGAGATTTTTGAGTTCTTATGATTTAAAATCACATCCTAAAATTAATGGAAAAATATATGGACGGTGTCAATATACATAAAATATATCAAGGTGGGCCCTACTTGGTTAAAGTAACACCCATGAGGGCCCGTTTGGCCGGGCGGATTGGAAGGGATTGGAAGTTAAATCCTAGGATTGGCTGGGGTGCCAAACAGGCTGGGTGACCTGATCGCATATATAGCAATCCCATGGATCTTAAGACAATCCACTGACGACATCATCATTACCTTTAAATCTCATCCAATCCACCCTAATCCGTTCAAATTTGCCTATGACATGTTTGGTTAGAGGGATTGGAAGGGATGGAAAGGTTTAATCCCGGGATTGGCCGTGCGTGCCAAACAGACTCAATATAGTAATCTCGGGATATAGCAATCCAAGACAATCCACTAACAACACCATTATTATTCATTACCTTGAAATTCATGCCATCCACCCTAATACCATTCAATCCCTTCCAATCCACTTGGCCAAATGGGCCCTGAAGGAGTTACCTAAATAGTGAAATGGTACTATAAGGCCACCTCATGGGAACTTCCCATGAGGTTAATCTGTGTGCACCCACCATGATGTATGTAGAACATAAACACCATGCATTTGATGTGTCCCCTTTAAGTCCAAAAATCAATCATATACAAAATTCATGTGGGCCATAACATCTAAAACTATGTGAAGACATCCCTAAAACATATAAAAGCATTTAATTGGGGCGGCCCTCATGATTTTTGGATATGTATGAAACTTCGGCTAACTCCTCATCCAAGTGGGACACATAGAATGAATGGGCTGGATCTATGAACCACATCTAGGTAGGTGATGAGGGTCAAATATTGCATATTAGACCTCGATTATTGCCAGATTTCACATATAAGATAATGCTTAATGCCATATTTTAATTATGTTTTTATTACAGGATGAAATCAGGAGCATGGATTGAAAAATGATATTAAAAGTAAGAAGTTGACTCTCCAAAGTCACCAGAGCAAGGGACAGATTCCAAAGGACCAAGATCAATGAATTTACACACCAGGGATCCAAGAAAATCAAGCTGTTTACATTAAATGGTCTGAAATTGGTCTAGAATGCAAGATCACATGGTTCCTACCATCCGATTGGCTTAAAACTTCATACATGGCATGGAGACCATAAATTAACCGTACATGTAAAATTTTAGCCATTGGATATCTCGGGAAGTGGCCCAAAGTTCAGATCAGCCCATTAATTCATTAAGTGGGGCCCACCTGATATCTGGCACTACTTCAAATCTGGTCTCAATGCCTTAATATGGGAGATAAAATAGATGAACGATTCAAATCTCTCAGGAACATCGCCGTGGACCCTACATATACAGCGTATGTACATAGAGTACACACGCTCACTGTGCATCGGACCAGCAGTTCGGTCCAAGCGGGCGCTGACTCGTGACCAGTTTTTTTAAAAAAGGAAATTTCCTTTTTCCCTGGCTGCATAATTGTTCATTGACCCTTTTTCCAGGCAGTTGTGGGCCCCACCCATTGCCCGTACGACTGATCTGTACTGACCATCTTGTAGAGAGCTGCAAACACTACAAACCCATGTTGATACTTTTCATCTATACGTACACATGTGTGCGATACAAGGGCCACAAGTGGACTGCCCTGCAACGTTCAAAACTGATCCTTTTGTAATGTCTTCTCTGGGCCGTGCCAATGGATATTCAAAACCACCCATTCTTGACTGAAATTTTATTCTGAATGCAATGGACGGGGTGGATTTTTCTGAAAATACCTCTGTGGGGCCCACCGAACACGACAGCGAAAGAGTGCGAAAGGTTTCGCACATCCACTAAAATTGACTTTTCCAGGCGGTTGTGGCCCACCATCTTTGACATATGGCATATATGAACTGTCTATCATGTAGAGGACACAAAAAAGTCCTAAGAGACGGTGTTTCATTAGAAATTGAGCGAGGAAAGTGGTGATTTTTGAGGCATCGAACTTGGCTGCGAAAAAGCTTTCGTTGGGCATGCGATAGCTTTCCAAATCTTATTTTCACCACTCTAGCAGCTATATAAGGAGGTTTTGGACGTGGAGAGTGGGGATTGAGACCTTGGGAAGATCCAGAAAGAAAAGAAAGAGAAGAGAGAGTGAGAGAGAGGAAGGAAGAAGAGAGATGTTCTTACTGTTTAAATTTTATTTTTCCTTCATTATAATTGATTTTATGGATTGCTAAACTCTTAGCTAGGGCTGAGATGAAGCCCCTAATTTTAATAACTTTTGTTTATGTTGAATTCTTCTAATTCAATTGATTTGTTTCTTTTTCTCATGTGCTTGATTGAAATCTCCATACTTCTCCATTCTATGAGCTTAACCAAAGTCTAGATATGTATGTTGTTTGGAATCTTATCTAGGTGCTTGTGTCTAACCATGAATAGGTTTCCTATAAAGGAAGAAACAGGAATCTACATCTCTCCATGCCTGACCATGGATGGAAAGATGTGATCCATATGCTTTAAGAGATTATACATTCTGTGTGCCCGACCAAGGACATAGGGTGTGCTTTGTTTATTAAATTTATATCAATCTGAATTAGGGTGAATCAATGGGTAAAACAAGGGTTAGGATAATTAGGGGTGGATTCGAAAGTCCTAATCTTTTTTTCGATTGAATTTTTCTCATTGTTCTAAGTTATTTTCCATAGATTTATGCTAGTTTATTTAATAGTTTGTTAAACCATTCGTTGGATTAGTTAGGAAGAGTCTTAAATTTCGAATTGTGACAACCAGTCCTCGTGGGAACAATCTCGTAATACTTACCATATTTACATCTGATTCGTATACTTGCGAGTTAAAATCATTTAAATCAGATTGGTTTAAATTAAAACATCAGTAAGCCCAATAAATGATTATGAATTTTTTAATGGGAGGGTAACCCTCTCAACTATAGTATGTGGCGTGGCCCACCCAAGTCATGGATTGACTTTATTTTTAAGCTCGTGACCCACCATGGAATGGTGCATCTAACTAACAGGGCAGATCCAAAGTTTAAGTGGACCCACCATAGAAAAGAGTGGGGTAGTGAATAAATGAATAAATCATGGTGGGCCCCACAAGATTTACTCAGTACGCTTAGGGTACCAAGTTACACTATACGCAATCCACTTCCATCCAGAAGCGTACGTGGTTTGGCTACTTACGCTGCCACTAGCCAGGTTGCTAGTAGTCGGTGCAATGTGGACCCCACCACGATGTATGTGTTTTATTCATGCCGTCCATCCATTTTAAAAGATAATTTTATGACTTAATCCTAAAAATTAGATAGATCTAAATCTTAGGTGGACCACACCATGAAATTTTTTTTGATTGAATGTCCATTGTTAAAAACCTCCTAGGGCACCCTGTAATAGTTATTTGATATCTAACCTATTGATATATTAGGTGTAAAAAATTGGATGAAGTGAAAAAATATACATCAGCTTGATCCAAAACTTTTGTGAGCCCTACCATGATGTATATGTTTAATCCATGTTGTCTATCTATTTTTAAAGATCATCTTACGGTATGAGACCAAAAATGAGATATATCCAAATCTTAAGTGGACCACATTCCAGGAAACAGTGTTGAATGAGCGTCAACCATTAAAAAACATTTTGGGGCCATAAAAGTTTTGGATCAAACTGATTTTTGTTTTTCCCCTTCATCTGGCCTTGTATGACCTAATCAACATATTGGATGTCAAATAAACAGTACAGTGGGTCTTAGGAGGATTTTTATGTGGTTCACAAATCCAACCCATCCATTATGTGTGTCCCACTTGGATGAGGAGTCAGACCAAGTTTCATTTGCATCAAAATTTCAGGTGGGCTCCATCAAGTGATTTTGTATGTTTTAGGCATTTCTTCACATGATTTTAGATGGTATAGCCCACCTTGAGGGGCTCCATGGGGCCCATTGGAATATATGTGTTTGATTTAAATCGCCCATCAATTCTGATTTATAATTTCAGTGGATGAGCTAAAAAATTTTGTAGATCAAAGGTCTAAGTGGACCACACCATAAGTAATAATAAAAAATAAATTTCTATTGTTAATATGTTATGTAGTCCACTTACAGCTTCGATCTAACTCCTTTGTTGGATTAACTGTTAAAATAATTCATTAAAATGAATGGACGGAGTGGATAAATAACATACACCATGGTGGGCCCTACAAGACTTAAAAACTAAGCTTAAAAAATTGTGAAAATGATGTTTAGAAATGGATCCAACTGTCCAACCCATTTTTGTATATGAAAATTGTATATGAAATGATGTTTATAGAAAATTTTGAAATTTGTGAAAATGATGCTTATAAAAAATTGTGAAATTGTGAAAATGATATTTATAAAAAATTGTGAAATTGTGAAAATGAAAATTGTGATAAATGATGTTTATAAAAAATTGTGAAAATTGTGAAAATGATGTTTATAAAAAATTATGAAAATGATGTTTATAAAAAAAATGTGAAAATGATGTTTATAAAAAAATGTGAAAATGATGTTTATAAAAAAATGTGAAAATGATGTTTATAAAAAATTGTGGTCCAACCGTCTAGAATTTTCTCATTTTGTGGTCCACCTGAGACTTAATTAGGGCTCATTTTTGGGGATCAATCCCAAAATGAAGTTTAGAAATGGATGGACAGCGTGGATGAAACATATCCATCATAGTGGGGCCCATAGAGCCCTCCACTTTCCAAAGTTATGTTTGTCGTTTTTGTTCTAAACATTGGTAAACATACACTAATCGAATTTAAAATGTTTATCTGATATAGAAGAATTGAGGGTCGTTTGCCCTTTTCCCATTTTCATCGAGCGGGTCCTTTCCCACTCTCTCCCTCTCCGCTCGCTCTCTCGACTCCCTCTCCGCTCACACTTCAGCCCTCTCTGCTTGCTCTCTCGATCTCCCTCACTGCTCACTCTTCGGCCCTCTCTGCTCGCTCTCTCGATCTCCCTCTCCACTCAGTCTCCGGTCCTCTTTGCTCGCTCTTTCTCTCTGCCTCTCCCTCTCCCTCTCATTGGTGCTTCACTTATCCAGTTTTTGTTGGCCGCATTAGGGTAAGCTTTTCCTTTGATTAAATTCAGATTTTCATTAACTAAAATTAGATGAAACCATTTTTAGGCATCTCCCAAATGGACTCTTACTCCCAAATGTAGGGTAATCTCCTTCTCAGGCCTTTTTGGATTTTTTTTCCTTCTTGATGCTCTCCATCAAAGATACTTTTTTGTTAAAATTTTTAATTACGAATAATAATAATAATTTCAGATTCATGTAAAAATCCATTTTGATTTGTTTCTATTTCTGCCATCTTCTTGATTTTTTTGGATGTTCGAATCTTTGTTTTAGGGTTTGGTTTTTGATATTCTGAGAGTTGTTTTCCTTTCTTGTATGCATGAAGAGAAGCAAGATTGGCTTCTCACATGCCAACGTGATGCGCGTGTGGAATCCTGGTTTTCCATCTGGTTGGCCCCAACACGTATGTTCCATAGCTAGAAAGTTGGGATTGTTCGTTCATCATGTGGGCCTGTTAAGAGAATTGACTGATGGTTTGCATTTGATACCTGCCTGTGGTCTCAGCTGATGAATGGATAGGCATGATCTTCAGGCTCTAGCACACGAACTGACTGGGACAATCAGGTAATTCAATTTCATTCAACTTCGGGCTCTAAAATACATGGAGAGCTATATTCTCATCCTCAATCATGATGTAACTCTGTTTCCAAGTCACAATGTGGCTGTCCATGTTGATGTTCAGGTGGTGCTTTTACAATGACTTTTACTGGCAGTCATAAAACCGCATATCTTTAATTTTGGGTTGCATTTTTTAATATGTGCCAGTTCCATAAAATAGTGTTTGATCATTGCACACAATTTCAGATTTTTTCAGTAATATGATCTTTCAGAAACTATACACTCTTAAGTGGAGAATCTTGTAATTCCCCTGTTTCAATTAGCATATACTAATATCTACTCACTACAATTTGAAGATTGGGTCTTGATTTTTATTTCTCATTCTCTCTTTTCTTGTACAAATGCTTCTGGGATCCAATGTCACAATAGTTGTTCAGGACCCATCCTTTCCCATAATGTCATAACACCCATAACTTTCTTGGGTAGTTCATAAAACAAACATATTACAGCTGAAATTTTTGTCTGACACTTGAATGATATTACATGATCTATTTGTATGCTTATTTTAAAATCATCAATGAGCTCCAAAGGCTACTTGCGAGTCTCCCCAGATGTGCCTGGTTCGGGCTGATCATATGGTGAGCCCCACCATGTGGCCAGAAAATCAGGCTGGTCCAGTTATATCAACCATCCAGTTTTTGTACAAGTGTGGCCCTCCCATTGGCCAAATTGTCCTTAATTTCAGGCCACATAGATCTAAGGTGGGCCCCATGTGATGAAATGCATGGATCTTACTCCTTGGCTCATGTTAGGGGAGTAGAACTATTCTTCGCATGTCCTAGCTTTTCCTAGAAAAATGAGTAAAACCATTTAAAAAAGAAAAAGAAAAAAAGAGATGCTGCTCTTGCTGTTTAACTGACCAATTTACTGAATGCTAACCATTAACCGAGATACGATACTACTACTTTATGGCTATTAAGTCGCTTAAAGAACTACCAAATATTGAAAACTTGGAAGCTATCTATTCAATGTGCTATTTTTTTTGGATTCCAATTCAATTAAGAATCAACTCTGCAATGGATTCCAATTCAATTAAATTAGGAAAATTTTTATAACCTTTTATAACTCCAAAAACACCCTGATGAATTAAATCTAGACCTGACTTTCTTTTCTTTAATAAAAATTTTAGTTTCCCATTAAACTTTCACTTTAATCATTTTTCAGAAAGGAAAAAAAAAAAACATTTCTTCCAGGCTAAATACTGTGTTTGCCCTGGTTCTAAATGGTGTTAACTCTGCTATTCCAACTTTGTCTAAGTCAGTCACATAGCGTCCTACTTTTTGTACTAAGAATTCCATTCCCCTTCCTTAATATTATTTCTCGTTACCAAGCACCTAAATTCAATAGAGACTTCACCTCTTTTCTTGATCCAATGAATCTAATATGGATGTCAATGTTCACATTCTTTTAGTTTTAACATATCTGGAATTTCCTGTGAGATTTTGTTCTCACTGCTTCCCCTATCTTCAAAATCATGCATATCTTACCATTAGAATTGAAAAGTGATGCATAATCATATCTAGTTAAAGCCTTCAATTCATGTCATTTTTGTGGCCTGCTGTCTAATCTTTAGTAAATGAATTAGCTGTGATCATTTCTTCTACTACATAATGATTGCTATGTTCTGTTGTAGATTTCCATCATTTCTTCTGTTGCATAATGAAACTCAGTTGATGTGCCTGCATTGGCTCTTATGTTTGATAACAAAAATTAGGTATTTGCTCAGGGCTTGATAAAAGATGCACAAATATCTTTGAAAATTAGAAAGCATAACATGTCAATTCCATTGATGATGCATGGAGATTGTAGCGTTCTTATTATTGTTAGATTTGTTAGATCTAGATATTCAGCTTTGCTCCTTTAACATGATTGAAGGCGGTCATTAGAAAATGTGATGTGTGGGGTTGTGGACAATGCTTGAGTATGTGAAGCTGGCTTAAAAGTAGTTCAATCTTGTGAGACTCGACCTGAGTTCGCATGTGTGCATGTATAAGTATGTATTTCGTTCGTTTTGGTCCCGTGGTCTTACTGGTCAAATTTTGGTGACCCATGACCTTTGGATAATATTTGCGGTCACCCTTGAGTTTGGTCATGTAGACCCGACTCGGATTAACCTGAGACCTTCACCGTTGTGGCCGCATCATTGTAGCGGTTCCAACGACATGTCTCGTGCTAAAATTTGACGTGTGGATCATAAGTTATGGGTCGTGCATCATTTGGACCATTGATCACATTTTTGGTGGGACCCACATGATTTACACATTTTTCCAAGTGCACGATTACCAATGGTGATGACATCATCATTTTCATGATGTCATAATGGCCTAGTCTAGCAATGATGGACTCTCTTCTGTAAACTCATCATGGCTCTTTCTTTTTCTCTTTTCTAGAAGTCATCATAGGATTTTTTTTTCTTCCCCATGCAATTTCTCTTCCCCAATCTGAAATTTTTGAAATTTCTCTTATCTTGGGAGAGAGAGAGACCACTACATCCTCTTTTCTAGCAAATGCAATGATTACTTTGAATAAAAATTCCCTTCTCTCTTTTTCCCTCTCATTTCTCTCTACTCTCTTCTCTTCTTCTATCTTTCTTGCAAAAAAAAAAAAAAAATCAGCCCATTTTCTCCCTTTTTTCAGCCTCTCCTCCATTTTCCCTCAATCCATCCATCCCAATCTCATCTCAACCATCAATCTTGCTTGTTTGGAGCCTTAGAAGCCTAGAGTTGGAGTTTTGGTGGAGATCTTTGAGGTGAGTGCTCCTCTAGATGTAAAAATATGATTTCTATAACCTAGATGTTTTCTTTCTTTTATGAGAGAAGTATAGGACCCATTACTCAATGGTGGAGATCCCACACAATCCCATAGTTGTGGCCTAATGGCCTACCTTATGCATGCATGATCCATGCATGGGGCCTTTCTCTATGGGCCCCATCATGGCAGTTTTTTTTCATATCATATTATATTTGGGTCAAGTAGACCTTATAACCATGGTGGGGATAACATCCTCACCATGCATTTTAATTATAGGCCATGCATGTGCAAGGTCCATGTTGTAAATGTAAATCTATGTATAATGTGCGGGTGTGATTGATCTTAGGAGGGCTTAATAGTGGCGGAGCCCTTTCCCTATAGCTGGATTGTCCTTCTATCTCTCTTTTCCCTCATTTTATTTTCTGATGTGTGTGGCCCATTTGGTGGGGCCTAAGACATCCAGAAATTTCAGCAAGGTGGGATGCCCAAACTGCCCATTGTTTGATTTTGGGTGTCCTACTTGCTGCCTTGATGATGCATGTAAGGTATGTCAGCTTTAGATTATGACATAGAAATTTGTGGGGCCCAATAAGGAAGGCCACACCATCCTCCATTAATGTATTTCCCTTTTTATTTAACCTATATAATAAATTTTATCTAAGTACATGTTGCTGTCCAGAATTTTCTGGACAGTTTCTGGTTATTTTTGGACCAGATTTTGGGACTGTTTTGGGGACTATTCATACCCATTAAATATACTTTTCTGAAAGGTGGGGATCTCATATTTATGTCTCCCAAATTTTAGCCCCATCTGACCTTTATTGAGGTCCCAAAGGTGTTGTTCAAGTGAGGTGGACAGTCTGGATTTTCTGCACTGTTCCAGCAACATTCCACCATGGACAGTTGGATTTCTGAAATTTATTAAAATATCTTTGGGTGTTTAAAAATTATAAAAATTTAGAAGGGGCTTTCCCACTCATGGTAGTACCTACCTACAAAATTTTGGGGCCAATGGACTCCTGTACACACCGTGGTGGTGGCTGGACCGACCCATTATAATATGGTGTCCAGATCAGTCCGATTTTTAGGACAGATTGATTTCTTTAAATGAATTAAAATATTTATAGATGTTTAAAAATTTAAAAATTTTATAAGGGTGTGTTCCACTCATGTTAGGACCAACTTACCAAATTTTAGGGCCAATGGACCCCTACACACACCGTGGAGAGGGCTGAACTGTCCCACCACGTTAGGACGTCCAAGTCTGTCCGATTTTCTGGATAGTCTGTATTATTTAAATTAATTAAAATATTTATAAATATATAAAAATTTTAAAATTTTTGAGGGTGTTTCACACCTATGGAAGTATCACTCTGTAAAATTTCAGCCTCAAATGACCCCGTTTGGTCATCCAAAAGAATGGGCCAAGATGGTTGGACTCCAAGATTTTTCTGCTGTGCAGTCTAGCAATATGCCTTGATAAAAACCATAATTCAAAAATGTTTCTTCTAATGATGGGCCTCCTTTTTGGGTTTCCTCTCATTTTATGCATGATGAGGGACCTTAGCCCTCAACTTTTAGAGTTTTAGAAGCCTTGCACCCACTCCAATGGAGTGCCCAAAATTTAGGACAGCAACATGTTATAATTATGCTTGGCCTTGGGCCGCCCTTTCTGAAGCCCAACATGAGTGTTTGTGGTATGATCATTTCTTATTTCTGATGTTTCATGGGTTTTGGGCCTTGATCCATGATCAATTAGAGATGGGCTACCTCTTGGGAACTAATTGTGGTTGGATGTCTACATTAGTGGCCCTAAGGTAGGCCTATGGGCTTCTATGGGTAGTTAAAGGCCCACCATAGACCCTTGCTAAGCCGTTTCACTATTTAGGCCCATACCATTGTTCTCCTTAGTCCTGTAGGCTACCCCAGGTATATAGGCCCCCACTAGAGGTTGTATTCCTTATGAGGATTTGGTTAAGTACTTAGACCCTTTATGGTTAGGTAGAGAGTTAATCTTCACCGTATTGGAACCCCTATTCATCTTCATGGCCCACTCTCATACACATCATATGTATGCTTGGTTGAGGTATGATTGGCCATAGTTGTGTCATTATGTAGGACATGTTAGTATCTCTTTAAGAGATGGATGCTTGGGATTGATGCATGAGTGATTGTGTGATTCATGCATCTGACATTGCATAGCTTGTGGATATCCGCTCTTACTTCATCAGGGCCTTGCCTCTATAGGGGTATTCGTGGATGGCCGTATATGTGGACACCGAAAATATTAGTTGAGCATATCGGGTGTATTGGATGCCCATGGGTGAAATTCCCAAAACTTCCATGGTATCAAGGATCTACTTCAATGCCGTGATCAGGTGGAATACATGAGCACACGAGGGCCTTATACCGTTAGGCTGCGGCTCCTATTATCGTGTAGTCGGTTGGATAGGGGTGTGGCCTTATCTACCTGGTGTGTAGAGGGCATTGCTAGGCTGAGTTTGACCAACTCGTAAATGGGTCCGCTACCGTCAGGGCTTGCTAGTGAATGGCCGTCCATAGGCGGGTAGTGAGGTCTCTTACGCTCATTTGACTGTGAGAGGTGTGTAGAGTGGTAGTCATTCAGCAGTGTAATGGACCCCGGTGATTTCCTTATGATTGGAAATGTACTTGACATATGGTTTGGTTATGAGCACTAGCATTACTTGCATTACATTAGCATTGGTTGTATAAGCCCTTTTATGCATTGCCTTGGTATGGCTCCCAGTACTCATTGCATCGTATTCATGATAAGCCTTGGTAAGGCTAGTGATATTCTCATTGAGCATATTTCCCTTCTTACACCTCTTACTATTCTTCTGTGCATCATTGTCACACACTTACACCACCCTCTAAGCTTCTATAAGCTTTTGCACGATTGATGCGTGTAGGAGATTCTAGGCAGGCGTCGTAGCAGCAGGGCGTGAAGTAGAACTGAGCATTTTAGGACTCCAGTGTTGCTGACCTTTCTCTCTTTTCCTATTATCTCATGTATGCCCTTTGTTATTCTCATATGTACTTGTTGTAATCTTGGGTATGCTCATATTAGTAATGATTATACTGTTATGAAAATCCTCCTTGTAGGATCCTAGGATCGGAACTTACCTCAAGAGCTGAGAATGGGATACTATGGAGGCTGTTACGGCCAGAACCGGCCATCGGGTTCCTTGGGATTCCGGTTATCGAGTCTGGGGTGTGACAAATCTAGACTTGCATAGGTACAGTGATTGAACTGTTGTCTTGAACTACTTTATCTAAACTCTACTGCTTCTTCTGCCAACAAGATTATGCATATCTTTTGTCCTTTCCTATGGAATTGTTCCTAGTGATCATTGTTGTGCAGGATGAAGAGGATGAGAGTTATATCTTTATATCATCAATGCTTAGCTTATTGTCAAAGTATGGTGTACGGCCACATGCAATAAATGCTTCTGCTATTGCTAATAGTGCAAAGGTATATTTGCATGATAAGTTTTTGTGTTAATCCAATCTTTTGAATCCTTTTTCAGCTTGATTTTATAAATTCAATTTGGCCTTTACAGACAATTTTTCAATACATCTTGATTTGTTTTTTATGTTGTGCAAGGTTGTCTGGAATGTTGTTCAAAAATCAACTATTGAAAATCCTAACTTCCAAGAATCTATGCTGTCAAACGACTACTTGGAAAAATCTGCTAAATGCAGTAATAGGAGGTTGGTTTTCTTTCTCTGCTTTCACTCAACAAAAAATTGTATATTTATTTGGGTTGCATGGCTAATACGTACTTGTGGAAACTACATTGCATTCATATTTGCTATTTATATGGGGGGTTTTTATTTTAGACATGATGTAGACGATTAAACCTTTATGTGTTTTAGATTATATTTTATTTTTTCTCTTTCCTTTTCTTGAAAGAATAAGTATTGTACAATGCTTCTATATTCTTACATATATTCCCTTCTTCCATGTTAGGGGCCTATTATTACCACAATCTGAGCTTTACTGACACCTCATCCAATGAAGGAACTTCGAGTAAAGGTGAGCAGTGCCACATTTTTATTTTGTGTTCCATCTCTTCTAGATTCTCACATATCTTGTTTAGAAGAAATGATGAATTGCTGCTGATCAATAAGGCGACATGAGAAAGTTATTTTTTTCTTTAGAGAGATGTGAAATACTTCTTTTCTTTTTTTGGGGAGACGTGAACATTGAAATAGTGTGGAAGTAGAAAACAGAAAAAGGATTCAAATGTCATTATCTTTTGGTGTCTGGTTTAATTGTTGTACCCTTTTGGGAGTGCAACAACTAGGGAACTACATTAGACCAGGCATTACATATCCAGACCGCATCAATAAAGCATTAGTTTTTGTAAGAATCTATTTACAAGCTCTAATGTGTGGAATCTGTTTAGAATTCAACAACTATCAGTTCAAATTCATAGTAAGACACAAAAATCACATCTCCAATCCAGGAATACAATCTCAGCTGTCTGGATTGCTGATTTTTCACCAGTAGAGGATAATTTTAGCTGAAATGAGGACATATTTGAGGTGGATTGTCATTCCCTGTGTAGTCTCTTTTAAAATCAATCACCCAGTTGGATGTTGTTCGCTTCTTTTCTTTTTTTGAGAATTAGAAATATAGATAATTCAAAAAAAGAGCATTGAATCATTTCTCAAACTTAGAAACCCCACTTATTTAGTAGCCTTTTTAAATCTATCATCCAGGAAAAACTAACCACCCCATCTATTTTCAAGTACTTTAAATGAAAAAAACAACCATTCATTTCTAAATTAGTGGACATCTTATCTTTATAAATAGTCATTTCTTCCTTTATTTCATCGTTCAGCTGTCCAAACATACATACAAGAAAGAGAGAGATGGGATGTTTATAATAATATTAATAAAAATCAGTTTATATAAAAAAAAATTCCATTTGATTTTTTTTTGTATGGATGCATCATGCATGGTTTTATGATAAAACACATGTATGTATAAAATAAATTATTTTTTCCAAACAGGACATTTATGATAAAATAAATTATTTGTTATAAGCAGGACATTTATCAAAGGAGCACTATCAGGTGATATTTAATAGATTTTCATTATAAATAGATTAAGAGCCAATGATAATTATAAGTAGACTTGCAACCAAAAATAAAGAATTTGATTTTTTTCAAAACATGAAAAGACTAATCAGTCCTACTTCTTGTAACTTCAGCCACTGCTTCAAATGGAGGGACTGCACAAAGATTTGTTTAGGAAGACTACTGATGGTGAACTAGCAGCTGCAACAAATATGAGAGTTACAAAGGTGAAAAGAAACATAAGGCGGTTGGTAAGATAAGATGCATGATTTTTGTTTTCAACTGTTAGTCATAGATTAACAGTACTTGTTTCAATTTTCTTAGATGGATGATGAATGTATTTAGGAATGTAAATGAAAATAAAAAACTTATAATATATATATATATATATATATATATATATATATATATATATATATATATATATATATATATATATATATATATATATATATATATATATATATATGTTATCAATGGAGGATACCTTGTTTAGGGGGACATGAAATTCTTGTAGCTTATGGTATGGTGCCCCAATATTGGTTGTATGTTACTAGTATGTAGTAGATAATACTAGGTTTAATAGTAGATAATACTAGAGAATTCCTAAACCTAAACCTACACCTAATCCTAATCTACTCCTTAACCTAAACCTAAACTTGAAAACCCAAACCTAAATTTGTACACAAACCTGAACCCGAACCCGAACCCGATTTTTCTAAACCTAAACCTTAACCTATTCTCAATTCCTAAACTGTAACTTATAACCTAACCTAAACCTAAAGCTATAACCTAAAACTATAACCTTAACCTAAATGTAAAACCTAAACCCAAACCCGATCTCTAACCCAAATATGAATCCCTAAACCCTTAGCCTAAACCTAAAACTCAAACGTAAACCCGATCTCGAACCCAAACCTAATTTCCTATATCTAAACCTTAACGTATTCTCAAATCCCTAAACTTAAACCTACACCTAATCCTAATCTCAACTCCCTAACCTAAACCTAGACCTAAACTTGAAAACCCAAACCTAAACCTAATCCCGAACCCGAATCTGAATCCCTAAACGCTTAGCCTAAACTTAAAACTCAAACGTAAACCCGATCTCGAACCCGAACCCAATTTTCTAGACTTAAACCTTAACATATTCTCAAATCCTTAAACCTAAACCTACACCTAATCCTAATCTCAACTCCGTAACCTAAACCTAAACCTAAACTTAAAAACCCAAAACTAAACCCTAACCCGAACCCGATCCCGATTTCCTAAACTTAAACTTATGACCTTAACCTAAACCTATTCTCAAATCCCAAAACCTGTAACCTAAACATAAACACATATAACCTAAACCAAAACCTATAACCTAAACCTGAACCCATTCTCAAATCCCAAAACCTATAACCAAAACCTATAACCTAAACCAAAACCTATAACCTAAACCCCTACCCGAATTCCTAAACCTTAACCTAAACATATAACCTATAACCTATAACTTAAGCCTATACCTAAACCTAAAACCTTACTTATAACCTAAAACTATTCTCAAATCCTTAAACCTTAACCTATAACCTAACCTAAACCTATACTTATAACCTAAAACTATTCTCAAATCCCAAAACCTATAACCTAAACCCGAATCCAAACCCGAACCCGAACCCGAATTCCTAAACCTTAACTTTAACATATAACCTATAACACATAACCTAAGCCTATACCTAAACCTAAACCTATAACTTAAACCTAAACTCAAATTCCTAAACCTTAACCTAAACCTAAACTTAAACTTATAACCTTAACCTAAACCTATTCTCAAATCCCAAAACATATAACCTAAACCTTAACCTCTAACCTAAACTTAACCTAAACCTATAACCTAAACTCAATTCCCTAAACCTTAACCTATAACCTAACCTAAACCTAAACCTATAACCTTAACCTAAACATAAAACCTAAACCCAAACCTAAACCTATACTTATAACCTAAACCTATTCTTATAACCTAAACCTATTCTCAAATCCCAAAACCTATAACCTAAACCTAAACCTAAACCTAAACCTATAACCTAAACCTAAAAACTAAACCTAAACCTACACTTATAGCTTATAACCTAAACCTAAACCTAAACCTAAACCTATAACCTAAACCTAAAACCTAACCTATAACTTATAACCTAAACTTATAACCTATAACCTAACCTTAACCTATAACCTAAAATCTAAACCAAAACCTAAAACCTAAATGTATTATCAAATCCCTAACCTAAACCTACACCTAATTCTAATCTCAAGCCCCTAACTTAAACCTAAACCTAAACTTGAAAACCCAAACCTAAACCCGAACCCGATTTCCTAAACCTAGACCTTAACCTATTCTCAATTCCCTAAACCTTAACCTATAACCTAACCTAAACCTAAACCTATAACCTGCACTTATAACCTAAACCTATAACCTAAACCTAAGCCTAAACTTAAAACAGAAATGTATTCTTAAATCCTTAAATCTAAACCTACACCTAATCATAATCTCAACTCCCAAACCTAAACTTAAACCTAAACTTGAAAACCCAAACCTAAACCCGATCCCGAACTTGAACCCAAACCCAATATCCTAAACCTAAACCTTAATCTTTAACCTATTCTCAATTTGCTAAAGCTATAACCTATATACTATAACCTATAACCTAAACCTAAACCTATAACCTAAACATAAACCTTAACCTAAACCTAAACCAAAGCGTATAACCTAAACCTTAACCTATAACCTATAACCTAAACTTATAACCTATAACTTAACCTTAACCTAAACCTAAAACCTAAAACCTAAACCTAAACCTAAAACCTAAATGTACTCTCAAATCCCTAAACCTAGACCTACACCTAATCCTAATCTCAACTCCCTAACCTAAACCTAAACCAAAACTTGAAAACCCAAACTTAAACCCTATCCCGAACCCGAACCCGATTTCCTAAACTTAAAACCTTAACCTATTCTCAATTCCGTAAACTATAGCTTATAACCTAAACCTGAACCTAAGCCTAACATTAACCTAAACCTAAACCTAAACCTATAACCTATAACCTAAGCCTAAAACCTAAACCTAAACCTAAAATAGAAATGTATTCTCAAATCCTTAAACCTAAACCTACACCTAATCCTAATCCCAACTCCCTAACCTAAACCTAAACCTAAACTTGAAAACCCAAACCTAAACCCGATCCCAAACCCGAAACCAATTTCCTAAACCTAAACCCTTAACCTATTCTCAATTCCCTAAACCTTAACCTGTAACCTAACCTAAACCTAAACTTATAACTTAAACTTATAACCTAAACCTAAGCGTAAAACCTAAACCTAAACCTAAACCTAAAACTTAAATGTATTCTCAAATCCCTAAACCTAAACCTACACCTAATCCTAATCTCAACTCCCTAACCTAAACCTAAACCTAAACTTGAAAATACAAACCTAAACCCAAACCCGAACTCGAACCCGATTTCCTAAACCTAAACCTTAACCTATTCTCAATTTCCTAAACCTATAGCTTATAACCTAAACCTAAACCTTAATCTATAACCTATAACCTAAATCTAAACATAAAACCTAAATGTATTCTCAAATCCCTAAACCTAAACCTACACCTAACCCTAATCTCAACTCCCTAACCTAAACCTACACCTAACCCTAATCTCAACTCCCTAACCTAAACCTAAACCTAAACTTTAAAACCCAAACTTAAACCCGATCCCGAACTTGAACCCGATTTCATAAACCTAAACCTTAACCTATTCTCAATTCCCTAAACCTATAGCTTATAACCTAAACCTAAACCTTAACCTATAACCTATAACCTATAACTTAAACTTATAACCTATAACCTAACCTTAACCTAAACCTAAATCTAAACCGTAACCTAAAACCTAAAACCTAAACCTAAACCTAAACCTAAAACCTAAATGTATTCTCAAATCTTAACCTAAATCTACACCTAATCCTAATCTCAACTCCCTAACCTAAAGCTAAACCTATACTTGAAAACCCAAACCTAAACCCGATCCCAAACCCGAACCCGATTTCCTAAACCTAAACCTTAACCTATTCTTAATTCCCTAAACCTTAACCTATAACCTAACCTAAACTTAAACTTATAACTTAAACCTATAACCTAAACTTAACACTAAAACTTAAACCTAAACCTAAAACAGAAATGTATTCTCAAATCCTTAAACCTAAACCTACACCTAATCTTAATCTCAACTCCCTAACCTAAACTTAATCCTAAACTTGAAAACCCAAACCTAAACCCGATCCCAAGCCCGAACGCGATTTCCTAAACCTAAACCTTAACCTTTAACTAATCTCAACTTCCTAACCTAAACTTAAACCTAAACTTGAAAACCTAAACCTATACCCGATCCTGAACCCAAACCCGATTTCCTAAACCTAAACTGATTTTCTAAACCTAAAACTTTAACCTATAACCTATAACCTAAACTTATAACCTATAACCTATAACCTATAACCTAACCTTAACCTAAACTAAACCTAAAACCTAAACCTTAACCTGAAGCCTAAAACCTAAAACCTAAAAGTATTCTCAAATCCCTAAACCTAAACCTACACCTAATCCTAATCTCAACTCCCTAATCTAAACCTAAACCTAAACTTGAAAACCCAAACCTAAACTGATTTCATAAACCTAAAAATTTTACCCTAAACCTTAAGCTATAACCTAAAACCTAAACCTAAACCTAAAACCTAATTGTATTCTCAAATCCGTAAACCTAAACCTACACCTAATCCAAATCTCAACTCCTTAACCTAAACATAAACCTAAAATTGAAAAGCTAAACCTAAACCCGATCCCGAACCTGAACCCAATTTCCTAAACCTAAACCTTAACCTATTCTCAATTCCCTAAACCTATAGCTTATAACCTAAACCCAAACCTAAACCTTAACCTAAACCAATAACCTAAACCCAAACCTAAACCTTAACCTAAACGAATAACCTAAACCTAAATCTAAACCTTAACCTAAACCTATAACCTAAACTTAAAACCTAAAACCTAAATGTATTCTCAAATCTCTAAACCTAAATCTACACCTGATCATAATCTCAATTCCCTAACCTAAACGTAAACCTAAACTTGAAAACCCAAACCTACACTCAATCCCGAACCTGAACCCAAACTCGAACCCGATTTCCTAAACCTAAACCTTAACCTATTCTCAATTCCCTAAACCTATAGCTTATAAACTAAACCTAAACCTAAACTTAAACCTTAAAGTTAATCTAAACCTAAACCTAAACCTATAACCCTTAACCTAAACCAAAACCTATGACCTAAAACCTTAACCTATAACCTATAACCTAAACTTACAACCTATAATCTAACCTTAACCTAAACCTAAAACCTAAACCTTAACCTATAAAGTAAAACCTAAACCTAAACCTAAAACCTAAATGTATTCTCAAATCCCTAAACCTAAACCTACACCTAATCCTAATCTTAACTCCCTAACCTAAACCTAAACCTAAACTTGAAAACTCAAACTTAAACCCGATCTCGAACCCGAACCCGATTTCCTAAACCTAAACCTTAACCTTTTCTTAATTCCCTAAACCTTAACCTATAACCTAACCTAAACCTAAACTTATAACTTGCACTTATAACCTAAACCTAAACCTAAACCTAAACGAATGAAGTTTCTGCAATTCTTCATGATTCTGAATTATAATGTTTTGTTGGTTGAATATTTTTTATTAGATGAAAGACAAAAAGAAAATTGTTGCTGATTTCCTTTTTTTATTTATGATGTTAATGTATTTATGCGTGGATGAATGTAATGTGGAAGATTGTTTGTGTTTGGATGGATGTAGTTTATGTTTGGATGAATGTAGTTTATGTTTGGATGGATTTATGTTGTTTGGGTTTAGATGGATGTGAATGTGAATATGATGAAATATATTATGTAACAGGTGTATATCAGGAAAAATACGATGTTGTAACAAGTGTATATAACAGGTGTATATTAGGAAGAATATGATATTGTAACAAGTGTATATTGTTTGTGTTTGGATGGAAGTAATTTATGTTTGGATGGATTTATTAGTTTGGGTTTAGATGGATGTGAATGTGAATATGATGAAATATATTATATAACAGGTGTATATCAAGAAGAATACGATGTTGTAAAAGGTGTATATAATAGGTGTATATCAGGAAGAATATGATATGAACAGGTGTATATGAAAATACGAGACGGCTGAAGACCGTCCTTTTCAGGTTCATAAGAGACGGTCCATGACTGTCCTTTTCAGACTCATAAGAGACGGTTCATGACTGTCCTTTTAAAAGACGGTTTACGACCATCCTTTTCTGGTTCATAAGAGATGGTCCATGACCGTCATTTTCAAGTTCATACGAGACGGTCTATAACCGTCCTTTTTATTGACGGTCATGGGTTGTCCTTTTTACGGACGGTCTAGGACCGTCCTTTTTACAGATGGTCATAGACTGTCCTTTTAAGCTTCATTTTAAGTCCTCTAGTACCTACCTTTATAGACGGTCTATGACCGTCCCTCTTCAGAGACGGTCTATGACCATCCTTCTTTAGAGACGGTTTATGGCCGTCCTTTAAAAAATACGACACGTCAAAATTTGACGGCCTTTGCGACGGTCCAAGACCGTCCTTTTTGGCCTTTTGAGACGGTCTTCGACCGTCCTTTTTTAGCTATTTTTGGCGTAGTGTCATCCATATTCTCATACAATCATAATTCATGTTGATCATCAGTATGGGCCTAAAAAAGGTATATATGGTCGAAATCAAACAGCAGTAGCCACTCCATCATATTGAGACCTCCACTAGATTTTTGGATATGCCACATCTATTGGAATTAAGCACTGTATGGCAGACCCAAATTTTAATGGCCTGAGATTTAAATTAGTAGATTCAACCTGATTACTGTAATGTAATCTACTTGAAGATTGAAACTAATACTGCCACTACAACCTTGTGTACTACTAGCAGTCATAGTCATGTCCAAAACATATATAGAAAATCAGATTTCATAGTCCATCACAGTCCAAAACATATCCAAAAACGTCCCCAAAAACAGAAGTAAAACCAGCCACTAATTTGGCCACTGTATTCAGTGAGCTTATTCTTTAGTGACACGAGATGAGATGAATGGAGAGGATTAAAACCAAGCAACCAAATGTAATCTTTATCAGCGCCTCAAGTGAATGTGGTGTTCCATCAACCTCATCTCCCTGTGTGCCGTTGCCATCACTGTAATGACAATAATATGATGGTGATCTCGATCTCCCTGTAGGATGGTTTTGTAACTAGCGATGCAACCACGTCCATACGTCGATCCCATGGTGTCATAATCAGCATCCAAGTCGCCCAATGATGCATTTTGATGCAAGGAAACCTCGCAGAAAGCAGTCCATTGAGTATATGCCTCCGACACCAATTTGTAGCTATGGAAGTAGGCTAAAGAATATCCCTCAACTTGTTAACAGCACTCCTCCCACGTATAATAGATGCTGGGTCGCCGGCCATTGAATATCATATACATTTTTTTTACCTATATGCACATTACGATTAAAACTGAATAACGTCAAACCAATTACGTTTATAGTGGAACATAATGAGATAAAGATTACTATTTGTATGTAACTGCCTATGATAAACAAAGATATAACGATTGTTAGAGGATACCTGAAGAGGAGACTGAATTTGTTAAATCTGAATTATTATCCTATACAGAGTGCAAATATGAGCAGCATAGACATAATCATAACAAAATTTCCAACAGATTAAAACATGTAAGGCAGGTTAACATGCATCAATGGATGGATCATTCAATACACATCAAAATTCGAAAAAGAAATAAAAAAGATCATTTAAATAACCCACGTTCATCCAGCTAGTCAACACAACTAGCACCTTTGTCACGCCCCAGACTCGGTAACATGAATCACAAGGGACCCGATGGCCGGTTCTGGCCGTAACAACCTCCATAGTACCCCATTCTTGGCTCCTGAGGCAGGTTCCGATCCTGGGATCCTATAAGGAGGATTTTCATTACAGTATAATCATTACCAATATGAGCATACCCAAGATCACAGCAAATACATCTGAGAATAACAAAGGAACACATCACAAAATCCACTAAGAATTTGAACTTTTACAATCATCTATAAGGTCCAAAAGGACATACATGAGATAAAAGGAGAAGAGGGAAAGGTCGGCAACATTGGAGTCCTCAAAAGCTCAGCTCTACTCCACGCGCTGCTGCTACGATGCCCGCCTAGAATCTCCTGCACGCATCAATCGTGCATAAGCTTATAGAAGCTCAGAGGGTGGTGAAAGTGTGTGACAATGGTGCACAGAAGAATAGTAGGAGATGCAAGAAGGGAAATGTGCTCAATGGAAAAATCACTAACCTTACCAAGGCTTATCATGAATATGATGCAATGAGTACTGGATGTTAAACCAAGACAATGCATGAAGGGGGCTTGTATAACCAATGCTAATGCGATGCAAGTAATGCCAGTGCTCATATCCAAATCATAAGTCAAGTACATTTCCAATCATAAGGAAATCACCGGGGTCCATTATACTGCTGAATGACTGTCGCTCTACAGACCCCGCACAGTCAAACGAGCATAAGAGACCTCACTACCCACCTGTGGACAGCCAATCACCAACAAGGCCTGACAGTAGCGGACCCATTTACGAGCTGGTCAGACTCAGCCTAGCAATGCCCACTACACACCAGGCAGGTAAGGCCACACCCCTATCCAACCGACTACACGACAGTGGGAGTCGCAGCCTAACGGTATAAGGCCCTCATACGCTCATGTATTCCACTCGGTCACGGCGTTGGAGCAGATCCTTGGTACCATGAAAGTTTTGAGAATTCCACCCATGGGCATCATATGCACCTGGTATGCTCAACTAATATTTCTGGTGTCCACACATACGACCATCCATGAATATCCCTGTGGAGGTAAGGCCCTGATGAATTAAGGGCAGATATCCACATGCTATACAATGCCAGATGCATGAATCACACAATCACCCATGCATCAATCCCAAGCAATCATCTCTCAGGGAGATACCAACATGTCCTACATAATGCCACAACCATGGCCAATCATTCCTCAACTAAGCATGCATATGATGTGTATGGGAGTGGACCATGAAGATGAATAGGGGTGCCAATACGGTGGAGATGAACTCTCTACCTAACCATGAAGGGTCTAGGTACTTAACTAATTCTTCATAAGGAATACAACCTCTAGTGGGGGCCCATATACCTGGGGTAGCCCACAAGACTAAGGAGAACAATGGTATGGTCCTAAATAGTGAGATGGCTTAGCAAGGTTCTAGGTGGGCCTTTAACCACCCATAGAAGCCCATGGGCCTACCTTAAGGCCACCAACGTGGACATCCAACCACAATTGGTCCCTAAGAGGTAGCCCATCTCTAATTGATCATGAATCAAGGACCAAGGCCCATGCAACATCAAAAACAAGAAATGAGCAGCCATAATTATACCACAACACTCATGTTGGGCTTCAGAAAGGGCGGCCCAAGGCCTACCCAAAATATGGGTTCAAGGGGAACACACATAACCCAACTCATATATACCACTATGGGCCCATAAAGGAAAGGTTAGGGCCCAACATAAAGGCCACTAATCCCATATATTATGGTGGCCTAGTGGGCGGCCCATTGCTCAAACCACATGGGCAATGTCATGCTCTTAGTCAAGTAAGTTGGGCCTACAACTCGGCCCAAGTATAAAGTTGATTTGATGAGAATTCAAGGGCACATCTACTTGTGTAATCTAGCCCACTAATCTAACATAATAGTATGGTAAAATGGCCCAATAGTTCAATGGGTCTATCTGGAAAGTTCCAACCCAATTGGGCATAAAGAGTTCAACAACTAGCTACATTCATGGACCCAATTAAATTTAACTGTTGTAACGCCCGTGAAAAATCTATACTTAGGCTCAAGTACCAACTCGACCCGAAATTGTGTAGAATTTATTCCTTTAGAAAATATGACTAAGTTAGCTAGTACAACATTAGAATGGCTGGGAAATGGTCCCTGATCACTTTAAATACGTTCTACAAGGCCCAAAGCGAGTGGAACCAATGGTGCTATAATGCTCTAAAGCCTCGGATCAAACTCTAAACCGGTTTATTCTCGGGACCTCCTTGAAACTTTGTATTGGATCTAGACCGCGCGTCGAAAGTCTGATACCTACCATCTTAGACCGTTGTGACCACTTAGCTGGGCTTGGCAATCGTTTCGAAAATCAAGTCCAACTGACATTCAGAGGCTATTTCATTGAGCCTGGAGTGAAGAGAGTGAGAATAGGGTTAGAATTGGAATTTGAAATTCAAATCTGGCACACGATTTGACCCATCAGTATTAAGCGTTCTGACCGTCAGAATTCAGCCAAATTACACCCTTGGATCAGAAAAAATTTCTATTACATATCACGAGACTTATAGGCCTGATCTTGATGCGGTGACCGTTAAACTGAAACTGGACCGCCACGTGCGATCTGGGAACCCTACTAGTCTGAAAACTGGATGTGTGCCAGATCCAGTGTGCATGAGCTTAAGTCCGACCGCATTTGGCCAAGGGACCTTTAGAAATGCTCTTTTGGACCGAAACGGCCCCGATTTGGTTAGGCACCAAGTAAACATTGTTCCCAAGCCTATTTTGGGCGTGTTTTAGCTTATAAAAGGGGTTGAAACCCTCACTTCTCTCACACATCCGAATTTACTAGAAACCCTAGCTTGTGTGAGAGAAAAGGTGAGAGATTGTGAGAGAGAGTGGGAGAGTTCTTCCTACTACTTGTGCTACGTGTTGCACATGCTAAGCAACGCACCTCTATCGCTTTCCCGGCGATTACACCCCGATTCTAGGTAGGTAAATACCCTAAATAGTTACTGATTTGAGGTTCCTTTGTTTCCATAGCGATGTAGCTTATGGATCTTGTGTATTAGGTTCCCTATTCGCCGTTGACGAAGCGTATACGCTCCGTTTCAATTCACGAGTCTACAAGACATAAGGTGAGGATTTTAGACGCTTTGATTGACGGTTTACAATGCTTTCAATGTCGTTTAATAGTAGATTATTGACGGCATCGCCGTTTGACATGTACAATATGCTCTCCGTTTCCTGTTTCGTAAATTAACGAAGAATATGTGATTTAGGGCATTTTAGTCATTTGTAGGAAGTACTGTTTACATTCATATTTTGCTGATGTGATTGACATGGTTTGTTGTCGCATTAGGAAGTTAGGAATACGTGCATAATTAGTTTGGCGAAGAGATTCTCCTAATTGCGCACTTCGGGTCGACATACTATATGTAGACTTAAGTGTGTAGTGTATGTGTTTGTATAAATGCTTGTATTAGTATGTATTGAATTAAATGATGTTATGAATTAGTTTGAGATGGATTTCTCAATTAATATGCTGACCTAAATGATTTCCTACATGTTGACTATATGCATGATTTCATTACATGCATGAAATATATGTGGTTGAAGATTTACTTAAGTTGAATGTTATAACATGTGTTAACATGCTCACATGACTGTATTTCAATTCCAATACTCTTACATAATTTGCTGATGTGATTCCATAAGTGTTTGGGACTAGACTTAGTCCAGGCAGTCGGTAACCGAGTGAATTCGTGGCTGACTGGTCTTAGCCACGAGCGACGCGTCGACGAACACGAGTTGTGTTTGAAGTTGGCGGCAGTGGTTAGGCCACGCGAAGTGTTTTACGCACTTCATGTCGTTCGACTTGAGATGCGATCGTGCTAGTCGAGCCCGTCAAGTAACCCGACTGGCCGATATATGTTCACCTTGTATGAGTCATAACTGCTTGAACCTAGGGTACTGAACTTACCATTATAAACCCTATTAACCATGGTACCTTAACCCACGAAGACTTATGAGCCGGGCATGGTGGTATGGGACACCGTGGCCGAGCTGTCGGCCTACGCTAGGGCCACAAACCTCCCCGTAGTGACCAGTGAGAACCTAGACTCGTGAGCAGATTATGGTGGTATGGGACACTATATTCTAGCTGTCGGCCTACACTGATCAGGCGACGAGTCCTTTATAGTGACCGCGAGCGTATTCTGAGTCCACGGGAGGCGACGACCCTTCCATTGCAGTAGAGTACAGTAGGCCTGTATTGATAAGGTGATGGGGGAGCGGTGCAACGAGTGCGAGTAACAGCCCTGGCAGCCCTTTCAGTGACCTACGAAATATACATCGTATGAAATTACTAGGAGTGACGACCCTAGACAGGATCTGTGTTGGGATTGATACAAGGGAAGTACCTTAGTTTCCCAATCCTGCTGTTTGAATGGACTAATAACAACTTGAAAATCATATCACCATGCCATTGCATGTGCCTGGAAGATGTGGAGCACTTGAGGGTCGATTGCATGCCGCGGTCGTAAGATGTTGCCGTATGAGGGAGATCGTCGGTGAGGGCATGCATCACGTCATGTCATCTTGCATTAACAACAATATTAGGATTGTCTGATTTACTGCTTTACTATTATCGCATGATTGAATTGTGAACATGCTAATCTTTGCTCTATGATTCCACTGAGTTAATCACTCACTCCCACGTTATGGGATGGTGTTTGCAACACCCACCAGACCCTGTTGTAGATGCAGGTGAGGCTGAGATCCAGGAGGCAGAGACCGACTTCGACGAGGACTAGGACGAGTTCTCGTACATGCAGTATCATAATGGCTTTGCGTAGGCGACCTGGATCGATGGGACTTCAGTGGGACCATTTTGGACATTTACTTTTGTTCATGTATACGTATATGAGACTCAGAGATGTATTCATACTTTAGAGACAGATGAGATTTACTTTTTTTTTCCATACAGTGGTATATATATTGTTTAGTCTTCCGCTTGCTTTTATCACTGGATCTGAAGTGTGAATTACAGTTTCGGTATACTTTTACTCATGTGAATGCTTTAAATCAGACAACATTGAATCATAATCATTTTTGTTGCATAAGTGACGGTCTGGAACTTGGGAGTTGAGTTTATACACGACCCCCGATTTTCAGGGTGTTACAAGTTGGTATCAGAGCGTGAATAAAAGTATACTGGGCCTAAGTTATGGTCTCGCGATGTACACTGTCACTTCCTTTAACTTAGGTGGGTGCGAGAAGGGTCTAGAAACACTTCTAGGATCGCGGATTCGCCAATAGGAGAAGTCAATTCGAATCAATCGCACGATCAAGTCTGTAACGCATCTCGGGTCGCGTAAAGCAACCCGAATAGCTCCTAAGCCATAGGAAGTCAGTTCGAGACATCCTATGAATGATTTTAAACCTATAAAAGTAAATTCTTGGGCCGTGGGATGACCACGACTCCTGTAATCAATCGTCAGGGCTTAAAAACCCCGTTTCACCAAAAATCTTCAAAATTCTTCCTCTCACCACTCCAATCTTCATTTCTTTCTTATCTAATTCATGTTAGGCATCAAAAATAATGTGAAAATAACACAAAATAATACTTTCACAAAATTTTACAGTGAATAGTAAAATTTTATAAAAAATGGCCATAAGGCCATTCTAACTTCACTTTATTTAGCTAATAAGAGTCTAGATGGATGTAATAGCTCCTTTTACCCCAAATTCATATGCTGCATCATAGGGTTTGGTATTCAGGATTACAGAATGGTCCCGAAAAGCCCCAAACACATATTTGGGCTCACATAGGCCAAAATACAATGAACCAGGGGGCAAACTATACATATATGGGGTCCTTGGACCATGGGGGACCTAACCCATCCAGCCCCACCGACCAGATGCATCACCGGTCGGCGATGTCATCCATCACTTCTTTAGAGTTGGCAGCCCTTCCTCTTGAAGATTTCATCATTTGGAGCTCCAAAAACCCCCCAAATCGAGCTGAAATCGTGAGGTGCTCCATTCCACTTTTCCATTTCCATTTCTCCTTGAAAATACATCCTTGGGAAGCTTGAAGTATCCCTCTACGACGCCTAAATCTCCTTTTTCCAGATTGGACGGCCACTTCTCTGCATTTTCTCCATTTTTCATGGCCTTCGTGGAAGCCATTTTAGGCCTTTTATCACTCTCATCCATCATATCTTTGATGGGTAAAAGGAAAACCGTAACAGACGAGGCTGGGCCAAGCCGCCCTGCTCAATCGAGAAGACCACGGGGTGGTGCCGCAAGTTCAAGCGCCGCCGCAGGTCCAGCTGCAGCCCTAAAGTGTCGTACAAAGTGGGATTTGGATCCCCATGCTCACCTTGGGCGAGTAATTCTATCAAAGATGCCTCATGGCCAATACACTGATCATAAAGTGTTATTTGAGGCAGACGTGGAAGGGCGACTGTTTGGTGAATTTTTGTTGTTCGAGCGCATTGAAGCTGTGCATTGGGGTCTGATCTTTGAAGCTCGCGCTCGTGCTAATGTGAGCACCGTTCGTGCCTTCTACGCTTGTATCCAGAATCCTACCTTGGAGCCATTGGAGTTTAAAATCCCTTTTGGTAGAGATCGGATGGCTACGATTGATGTGCGACTGATTACGCGACTTCTGAACGTACCTCTTGGTGATGTTCATCCTAATGAGAAGAATCTGAGGAGTAGACGTGAATGAGATCTCCGCACTAAGTTTCTGTGCAGTAAGTTGGTTCCATGGCAGCCTAATAATAGCCTAAAGGCGACGTATATGTCTGATGATTTGTGCCTGCTGCACCATATCTGCACGTACAATGTTTATCCCAGGTCGACGAATCACATTGAATGTACATGCCTTATGGTTGATTTTCTGTATCTGGTGGCCCAGGGAGAGAACGTATGCATGGCTACTTTCATCTTACGAAAAATAATCCTCATAGCCAAGTCAAGAAGAACATCCGAATCGCTTTCTTTTGGCCGACTGATTTGCAAGATTGCGCTTGAGTTTGCCTATAGACTTGGGCCAGAATTGCCAGTTTCGATTCATACCATTGATAAGTCGACTATGGTCAAGATGAAGATTGGGTCGCAGTACCGTGAAAATCAGCTTGAGGAGGACAGCGAGGATGACTTTGATGATGAGGAAGATCAAAGCGAAGAAGAACCTGGAGCAGAGGTTCAGGAAGAGGTTCAGGAAGAAGTTCGGGAAGAGGCAGAAGAGGAGGCTCAGGATACAAATGAGAGCCCTCCTCCTTCTGCACAGGCTACTAGCGATGATCGCATTGCTCGGATGGAGGAGAGTCAGATCGCTTTGTGAAGGGAAGTTCAAGAACTTCACGCTGAAGTCGAGGATGCCAAGGCCGTTACAAAGAAGAAATTAGGCAAGGTGACTCGCACCTTGAAGGCGATCCTTTGTTGCTTGCAGGATAAGGGTGTTCCTCCTCCGTCCCCAGACTCAGACTAGCGATGCGACCTTTGATGTAGTTGTCAGTAGTTAGTCATTTCCTGCTTTATGTGTGTAAGCCTGTTAGGGCTAGTGCTTTGTTTATGTTGCTGTTGTAATTTTTAACTGTCTTAGTTCCCATGTATTTCTCGTCATGATGCTTGTAAGGATATATCCCTTGTATTGTGACAATTTTGATTAAATGAAATGCATGGAATGCCTTTGACTCCTTGTGTGAATGATTGCGGTGTATTTGTGCTATTAAGACTGACAAGGTTGCGCCCTATTTTGAATATAGGGAATGCCGCCTAAGGCTACACGGAGCACGGTTCGGCTTGCGTTGACTGAGCATATGGATCAGACTCCTTCGCAGTCTGACACTCATGCGGACCCTGCTTTGGGCCCGATTCCTGAGACAGTTCATGCGTCTCAGCCTGCCGCTGGTCCTACAGTTGGACCACCGCCATTTACGCCGTCAGTCAAAGAGCCTCATCGTGCATCTACTTCCACACAGCATCTGCCGCAGCCTGCTCCACCTCCTGACAGATTTGAGCAGATGTTGGCTATGATGCAGTAGCAGCAGCAGCTTCTGACTACCATCGTGGGGACATTAGCACAGGGTGGGAGTGTGGCTCCACCTGCACCACCTGCGCATCCAGCTGAGGATGCTTATACATACACCCAGGATGAGGACATGGCTCATCCTGCGCCGCCTGCTTACCCTGTGGGGAATGCCGCAGATACACGGGGCCTATTAGAGCGATTTCAGCGCTTACGGCCTCCCACTTTCACGGGTTCTCACAGACCCGAGGAGGTTGAGTACTGGCTCGACCGTGTGTCGAAGATTTTGCAGATGTTACATTGCACTGAGGCCGAGCAGGTAGAGCTGGCTACATTCTGTTTGAGTGAGAGGCCAGCCTGTAGTGGGATAGCGTACTACGGACCGTTGCCGCCGACTTTGTATGGACATGGGCAGCGTTTGAGTTCCGCTTACATGAGAAGTATTATCCCCAGACTTACAGGCACGATAGGGAGAATGAGTTTCTCCACCTCAGACAAGCAGTCATGATAGTTACAGAGTATGAGCATCGGTTTACGGAGTTGGGCAGATACGTCCCGACGATTTTGGCTGATGAGCAGATGTGCATACGGTACTTTTTGAAGGGTTTGCAACCGGATATTCGGTCGAAGATGTGCTGTTTGAGCATTCCCTCTTATGCAGAGTTGATTCACATGTCTATGCGGGCAGAGCAGGATGTGGATCGACTTGCGCGATCTCGCGGCCCTGTTGCTTCTAGGCCGCGACCAAACATACAGGATAGGCCCTTCGTGGGCAAGAGGCCTCGTGTCGACCCTCCTACTCGGGCCATAGCGCCAGTACCATCGTTTCAGCGTCCCGAGTTATCGTGCACATACTGTGGGAGGTCAGGCCACTTGGCGCAAAGCTGCTTCTCTCGGATGCGGGACAGCGGGTTCTCACCGCCGCAGAGGATTGACCGTGCTCGTTCATATGCGATATCAGCACCACCTAAACGGTTAGCTCCTACGCACCCTTCTTTCAGACCTCCGGTATCGCAGATCAGACAGCCTCCACGGCCCATGACACAGCGGTCGAACCGGCCACAGCAGGCTCGGGTTCATGCATTAACAGCTGAGGCAGCTGCGACAATGACTTTTCAGCATTCGGCCTTCGAGGTCACAGCCCATATTGAAGGTACTCCTATTCTTGTGATGGTGGACACTGGTTCCACGATTCTTTGATATCGAGTGCTGTAGTCAGGCGTCTTGGGTTACCGACCATTACCATGGATAAGGTATGAGTCCTTGCAGCCCACGAAGATTATTCAGATGTCACCCAGATGTATGAGGAGTGTTTAGCTGATTTGGGAGGCCGGACGATGGCTATTGATCTTGTCGTCGACCCCTCTCTTGTTTATCTCGACGTCATTCTTGGCATGGATTGGTTGACTGCAGCGAGGGCCGAGATTGACTGAGAGACTCGTATAGTGACTGTGTACGAGCTTGAGGGTGCATCCTTCACATTTTCAGTGCGGATAAATCTTCCTTTCCGCATACTTAGTTACGCCACTTTATTGCGCGACGTTGGTGCCCAGGTACTCGAGTATGTGCCAGTCGTTTCTGAGTTCGGGGATCTGTTCAGGAAGATCCCTGGTTTGCCGCCCCGACGTGAGATCGATTTCACTATCGATCTGGTTCCTGGTTCTACGCCCGTCTCACTGCCGACGTATCGCATGGCACCATGTGAGATGGAGGAGTTGAGGACGCAGATTGATGGTCTGCTAGAGCTTGGCCTTATACGGCCTAGTGTGTCTCCTTGGGGAGCACCGGTCCTATTCGTGAGGAAGAAGGACGGTTCGATGCGATTGTGTATTGATTATCGCAGGCTGAACCAGGTCACGGTGAAGAACAAGTATCCTTTACCCAGGATCGATGACTTGTTTGATCAGTTGAGAGGAGCGCAGTACTTCTCGAAGATTGATCTTCAGTCGGTATATCATCAGTTGCGCGTCAGGGATGAGGACGTGCAGAAGACAGCATTCAGGACTAGTTTTGGCCACTACGAGTTCCTCGTGATGTCGTTCGGTCTCACGAACGCACCGGCCGTGTTCATGGATCTGATGAACCGGGTATTTCGGCCTTTCCTCTATCGATTCGTCGTTGTATTCATTGACGACATTTTGGTGTACTCTAGGAGTCGAGAGGAGCATGAGGAGCACTTACGTTTGGTCCTGGATACGCTCAGACAACATCAGTTGTTCGCACAGTACAAGAAGTGTGACTTCTGGAAGCAGGAGGTGAAGTTTCTGGAACACGTGGTGTCCAAGGATGGCATGGCAGTTGACCTGTCTAATGTAGCTGCAGTGCAGGACTGGGAGCAGCCTGGTTCTGTTACTGAGGTGAGGAGTTTCTTGGGTCTCGCTGGCTACTATCGGCGCTTCATTCATGACTTCTCGAAGATCGCGAGACCCTTATCTCAGTTGACACGGAAGGACGTGAAGTTTGCCTGGAATGACAAGACGGAGTCAGCTTTTCAGGAGCTGAAGGACAGACTTACGTCCTCCCCTGTGCTAGTATTGCCAGAGCAAGGGGTTAGATACACTATATACACTGACGCGTCTAGCGTTGGTTTGGGTTGTGTCCTTATGCCGAGGGACAGGGTAATTTTGTATGCCTCGAGACAATTAAGGAAGCACGAGGAGAATTACCCTACACACGACCTAGAGTTGGCAGCCGTTATATTCGCACTGAGACTCTGGAGACATTACCTCTACGGAGAGGAGTTCGAGATCTTTTGTGACCACAAGAGCCTCAAGTATATATTCACGCAGCGAGACTTGAATATGAGGCAGTGGGGATGGATGGAGACGTTGAAGGACTTCAAGTTTGAAGTCTCTTACCATCCTGGGAAGGCGAACCTTGTGGCTGATGCGTTGAGCCGCAAGAAGGCAATAGAGTTTGTGGCTCCGCTGATGGTTGCCGAGTGGGATATGGTTGAGTTTTTGCGAGACTTTGAGCAGAAACTCACCGTAGAGGAGCCGTTTGAGTTCATCGCACATGTACAGGTGCGATCTCAGATCGATGACCGAGTCATCGAGGCGCAGAGGGACGATGTGCATCTTACTAAGCTTCGAGAGCAGGCCATTGATGATGCTGACGCCGACTGGCGAGTTGGTATGGATGGGGGCTTACGTTATCGTGGCCGCCTATGCGTCCCAGATGTCCCTGACTTGAGACGAGAGATTCTCGAGGCTGCGCATTCTACTAGACTCGCAATGCATCCAGGCAGCACAAAGATGTATCGTGACGTGAAGAGGACGTATTGGTGGGAAGGTATGAAGACCCACATAGCTGAGTTCGTGTCCCGTTGTCTCACTTGTCAGCAGGTGAAGGCAGAGCATCGCCGACCACCTGGACTTTTGCAGCCTATGCCGATCACAGAGTGGAAGTGGGATTTCATTTCCATGGACTTCATTTCCGGGTTGCCGAAGACGAGGAAGGGACATGATTCCATTTGGGTGATCGTCGACCGTCTGACGAAGTCGACGCACTTCCTACCGATCAGAGTTACGAACTCTGCAGATGAGCTGGCCAGATTATACATCAGAGAGATTGTGCGTCTGCATGGAGTTCCGCTGGAGATCGTGTCGGACAGAGACACGCGGTTCACTTCTATTTTCTGGACTCGCATTCAGGAGGCTATGGGTGTGAAGTTGAAGTTTAGTATTGCCTTCCACCCACAGACAGACGGACAGACAGAACTGGTGAACCAGATCTTGGAGGGCATATTGCGAGCTTGCGCATTGGACTTCAAAGACAGTTGGGATGATTGTCTTGCATATGCGGAGTTTACGTACAACAACAGTTTTCAAGCGAGTATCGGTATGGAACCTTATGAGGCGTTGTATGGGCGACCTTGTCGCGCACCGCATTACTGGCTAGAGATCGGTGAGCGTAGCTTGATCGGCCCAGAGTTAGTGCAGGCGACGTCAGAGAAGATTGATATTATTCGACGTCGGCTCCTTACAGCGCAGAGCAGACAGAAGAGCTACGCCGATACGAGACGGAGGCCACTAGAGTTCACAGTTGGGGATCATGTGTTTTTGCGAGTTTTCTCTATGAAGGGAGTCCTTCGGTTCGGAAAGAAGGGGAAGCTGGTACCACGATTCATTGGTCCATTCCAGATCCTCGATCGTGTGGGAGCGATGGCTTACCGATTGGCTTTACCCACGCCTCTCGCGAGCGTTCACAACGTATTTCATGTTTCTATGCTGAAGAAGTACGTGGCTGATCCTTCCCATATCATCAAATGGGAGCAAGTGCAGTTAGGAGAGGATGTTACTTATATCCTGCGACTGACACGTATCCTAGACAGGAAGGAGCAGGTACTTTGTAGCAAGGCGATTCCCCTTGTGAAGGTATTATGGACGCATCACTCTGAGGAGGAGGCTACCTGGGAGACAGAAGCCGAGATCAGAAAGAACTACCCACAGCTTCTCGAGGAGTACAAAAAGGTACAAATTTTGATGACAAAATTATTTGTTAAGGGGGGTAGATTGTAACGCCCGTGAAAAATCCGTACTTGGTCTCGAGTACCAATTCGACCCGAAATTGTGTAGAATTTATTCCTTTAGAAAATATGACTAAGTTAGCTAGTGCAACGTTAGAATGGCTGGAAAATGGTCCCTGATCACTTTAAATACGTTCTACAAGGCCCAAAGCGAGTGGAACCAATGGTGCTATAATGCTCTAAAGCCTCGGATCAAACTCTAAACCGGTTTATTCTCGGGACCTCCTTAAAACTTTGTATTAGATCTAGACCGAGCGTCGAAAGTTCGATACCTACCATCTTAGACCGTTGTGACCACTTAGCTGGGCTTGGCAATCGTTTCGAAAATCAAGTCCAACTGACATTCAGAGGCTATTTCATTGAGCCTGTAGTGAAGAGAGTGAGAATATCGTTAGAATTGGAATTTGAAATTCAAATCTGGCACACGATTTGACCCATCAGTATTAAGCGTTCTGACCGTCAGAATTCAGTCAAATTACACCCTTGGATCAGAAAAAATTTCTATTACATATCACGAGACTTATAGGCCTGATCTTGATGCGGTGACCGTTAAACTGAAACTGGACCGCCACGTGCGATCTGGGAACCCTACTAGTCTGAAAACTGGATGTGTGCCAGATCCAGTGTGCATGAGCTTAAGTCCGACCGCATTTGGCCAAGGGACCTTTAGAAATGCTCTTTTGGACCGAAACGGCCCCGATTTGGTTAGGCACCAAGTAAACATTGTTCCCAAGCCTATTTTGGGCGTGTTTTAGCTTATAAAAGGGGTTGAAACCCTCACTTCTCTCACACATCCGAATTTGCTAGAAACCCTAGCTTGTGTGAGAGAAAAGGTGAGAGATTGTGAGAGAGAGTGGGAGAGTTCTTCCTACTACTTGTGCTACGTGTTGCACGTGCTAAGCAACGCACCTCTATCGCTTTCCCGGCGATTACACCCCGATTCTAGGTAGGTAAATACCCTAAATAGTTACTGATTTGAGGTTCCTTTGTTTCCATAGCGATGTAGCTTATGGATCTTGTGTATTAGGTTCCCTATTCGCCGTTGACGAAGCGTATACGCTCCGTTTCAATTCACGAGTCTACAAGACATAAGGTGAGGATTTTAGACGCTTTGATTGACGGTTTATCAGGCTTTCAATGTCGTTTAATAGTAGATTATTGACGGCATCGCCGTTTGACATGTACAATATGCTCTCCGTTTCCTGTTTCGTAAATT